>OU452289.1:1212500-2412500 GCA_911728535.1 Pammene fasciana
TAGAACACACTATTAGTCTGGATCTGGATTTAGCATCTGTAAAAAGCTTGAGCACGGACATTGATTCGTATTGTGAAACGTGTGAACCCCTGACGATGAAGAAATTGCTCAGCATGGGCTATTTGCTTGATGAAATTTTCTGGCAGGTTTGGAGCTCACCCCTAAGTTCGAGCTCACATAGTAACAAGAGAAACCTTGGTAAGTCGGCATCTTCACCGATCATTGCAACTAGATTGAAAATACTGGGTATACAGTCAGCTAGTCGTCTCTGTTTGCCTAGCTAGTCTAATTGTGTTGAAGAAAAAATGAATGTATTTGGTATATACCAAGTATATGTATAAGTCAAAAATATGGTATGAAACGAAATAAAAAATATAATTATAAAATTATTTTTTCATTAGAGGTGGCATAAGTTTTCGTGACATTTTAAGTGAGGTAAGTCAGGTGTAGTATAATAGTAGTTTATGTAACTGTTACGTAATAGGGGTCCTTAAAACACGAGTGTGGTTTTATGAAACGAACGAAGTGAGTTTCATAATAAGATCACACGAGTGTTTTAAGGCCCAATTACGTACAGTTGCATACACTGCTTTATCTACATACATATTATAAACCCGAAATGATGATTGAATGACTGCAATGGGGTTGGCAACTGTCAAAGTGACATCTTCAAAATTGGTCCCTAGAAAAGCTAAATTTGTATGGCGCGAAGAAGTTTTTATTTATTTTCGCGAAAATGACTCAATGTTTTGTCTCGAATTGCTCCGAAATTGAAATCCATCCGTTTTTGGAATATACTAAAATTAAAATGATGTAGATTAACGCCATAGGGAAGGTTTTTGCCTAAGAAAAGCTGTATGCCTGCATACAAGTTAGGGACCATTCATCGTCTGTTTCTTTCTATCATTGTTTGTATCTCTTTCTCTTATTGTATGGAATCTCGAACAGCGCCCTCTGCAAAAGTTTTCACCGGCCAACCCCAATTCGATTGTGTCGGCGGTCGGGCGGCGCATGCCCGCACCCGGATTTTCATAATGATATCGATTTTTTATTATTATTTGATAACTAGTAGTTCGCCCCGAACTGTGAACTCGCGAATCTTGTGTTTCGCCATAAATGTGCAATAGTAGAATTACTACAAATACCAAAAATAGGTATCGGGTATTTTTTTCTCAACTAACCATCACGGTGAAACTAAACGTCCATATTAAACTGTGCGGTTGATGCGCAAGATTATACCGCGACGATATCGCTTCAGATTTGACAGTTTTTGTCTCATCTAAATTTAAATCCACCTCTCACATGCCTCTCACTCTGTTGCTTTGACATGTCGTTCTCATCTGTGGACCACCTATATAGGTTTCGGTCACCATCATTATGTGTCTATGGTAACTCTCTCTAAGGGTCGCCACACACCTAGCGGTTTTCCTCGCGGAATTACCGGAAGTAGCGGAAATTCATAGACAAATTAAGCATTTTGTCTATGAATTTCCTCTACTTCCGGTAATTTGTCTATGGCTTCCATACAAAAAATCTGCTACCATAGACAAATTTCCGCTACCATAGACAAATTTCCGCTACTTCCGGTAATTCCGCGAGGAAAACCGCTAGGTGTGTGGCGACCCTAACTAATGTGTTAATGTCAGTATGCTGATGGCCCTAGCAGCCAAAGCTCTAATAAATTAAAAAAAAAGTCAGTTGTCAAAATATTTACACCAAAATCAAAATATAATTGAAAATATTTTTGAAATCAATTTTACGTTGCTAATTGTTATGAAACAGTAAGCAGTTAATAAGGATTTGACGAGAGTGTTAATCAATACCTTTCGTTTGATACCAAACTCAACCATACTTGCTCGTAAAAGTAGCAAATAAGATGACCAATGTAACAGGACCTCTTTACAAAACCTTTTTAGGCCTTCTAATTTCAGAACCCCCGTCTCAATCCAGCTCATATACGAACTCGCAAATTTTGTTGGTCTCTGCTACAACCCCAACAAATTTCATCAAGATCGGAAAATCGTTACTAAAGTTATCGTCGGACAAACTATCGAAATCAAAAAGCCATCCAAATGCCGAGACGTCCCAGTAGCCAGGTGACAGTTGTTGTTTGTAAGAACGATCTTCGCTTACGCTCCGCTCGTTCGATAATAACATCGTTACAAATAAGACATTTGTTCTAACTACTAACGAAACAATCAATTTTTATGGTGGTTATAACGTGCGGGTTTTGAACGCATCATGGAGGGTTTATGATATGGGTGTAGATAATAGTTATTTGTGCAACAAGAGAGCAAAGTTAGTTTTTGCTTCGAGTGTTTATTTTGAGTCCCGAGCAAGCGAAAGATTCTATAATAGATTTAGAATTTAGAATCTTGAGCGTAGTGAGGGACTCAAAGGCACGAGGTGCAAATAACTTTGGTCTCATGTTGCACATACAACTTTTCACCTCAGCAGTGAGAACATACCGATAATAATACAGATACGAATACCGATACAAAAAAATACTCGGTTAGAACAGAGAAGTGATTTTATATATTTTTTTTTACTTTTGACTTGTATGACTTTTCGACTTTTTTGTCTTTTTTTGACTTTTTTGACTTTCCTCACTAATTTAACTTTTTTGAAATTTTTGAATTTTCTGAAATTTTATGCAATTTCTGAAATTTTTGAAACTTTTGAAATTTTTGAATTTTTTGAGATTTTTGAAATTTTTGAAATTCTTGAAATTTTTGAAATTTTTAAAATTTTTGAAATTTTTGACCCTTTTGAAATATTTCAAGTCTTTGAAATTTTTGAGATTTTTGAGATTTTTGAAATTTTTGAAATTTTTGGAATTTTTGAAATTTTTGAAATTTCGGAATTTTCAAAAAAATACAAATTTTTGAAATTTTTGACCCTTTGAAATTTTTTGACTATTTTTAACTTAATAAGAGAGGAGGAGCTTCGTTTGAAAACATTGTAATCACATTGATTCGAAACTAGTGCCTGCGCCAAATCTTGTGATTAGGTTTCCAAACTAATTTAGTGTTCATCGGGGTTCTGCTATTCAAAAAGCGACGTTATGACGTTTGAAATATTATTTTCTCTTTCTTTTTACTGCAGAATTTTCAAGGTCATTTTGTCTCACTCAGTGAGCAAAATCGAACTTTGCTCACTGAATTTAGGCGGCAAAGAACCCTCGTTCGAGCTGCTGAGGTGAAAACTTGTTTTATGGCGCTTAAACCAAATGACGCGCTCGGAAAGTCGTCGTGGCGCTGACTTCCGCTCATGTGTGTTTTGTGCCAAATCTTACCAGCTCTAGCTGGGGCCAGTTTCCACTGGCGAAGCCCCTACGGCTTTTATAAAGCTACAAGTTACAAGCGGAAGTCTCTTTCTAACACATAGGGTTAGAAAGAGAGTTCCGCTTGTAAATTGTAACTTGTAGCTTTATAAAACTGGCCTCAGGTCGTTCCTAATGTGCTAGGCAACTGTCAAAGATTGGTCCTTATAATAGTTAAATTTATAGGGCTCGAGGTAGTTTTTATTTATTTTCGAAAAAATTACGCAATGGTTTGTCTCGGAATGCTCCGAAATTGAAGTCCACCGGTTTCTGAAATACACTAAGATTAAAATGCTGTAGATGAACGCCATAGGGACGGTATTTGCCTAAGAAAAGCTTTTTGACTGCATAATATAAGGACCATTCATCTTCTGTCTCTTTCTCTCATTGTATGGAATCTGGGACGGCGCCCTCTACAAAAAGTTTTCACCGTCGCCGGCCTTCCTCATTTGGATAGGAATCTTATGTTAAAAGAAAAGTAGGGAGTCTATGGGTTGAGCTCATCATGGTCGCAGCTCGTTAGGATTAATTATTTGTCTTTTGTTCATTCTCGTGGTTCAGTGTGTAATATAGATAGCTTATTGTGCGGTGATCTAACGAACAAGTGTGCGGATAATGAAGAATTAGTCTTAAAAGGCGTGTAACCATTGATTGGTTCAGAACAACCTGTAGCCTCCTCGAGCCATTTGTAGGGAGCTATCACTCTACAAATAGCAACTAACAAGGCTTATGCCACTTCTACCGAACAACGTTGCCTAAAACTTATTTGATTAAACAAAATACTTATCGATTGAAGACATTGTACCATGCATTGTACCTAAAGATTGAATCTTACAAGCTCTTATTTCCCGCCTTTTTATACTTGACATTGGCTACAGGCAATACCGCCTAAAGTCCATAAGAAGAAAAAAAAAAAAAAAAAAGAAAAGTAGAGGTAACAAGAAACAAATATTTATTTGAAACACTAAAAGTATTCAATAGGTATATATCTTAAACTATACTGTAAACTTTGAACCTTATTGGTACATAACAAAACATACATTTCATGTATCAATAATGATGGATGATGGACCTGTTGTGTAAATATTCAGTGGCGTGCTAAAACATTTGATTTCTGCGAAATAAAATTTGTGAGGTATTTTCCTGTTATCTTTTCTGTACTGGTGTAAGTGGTGTAACTGGTGGTACCAGTACCATGGTTCAGTGTGTATTGTTGGCAGTGAAAATCATGGAGACACGAGACCAAAAGCTTAACCCTTTGACTGCCAAAGCGGCGCTAAGGGCACGATTTTTCCGTCCGATACTTGGCGTTCAAAAGGTTAATGTCACCTATGTAATTTGTTCAAGGTTAAGTTAAGGTCTCTCTATTATCCGGTTGTTGTGTCCGACTCTTATTATTCTAATTAAGGATCATCCAATAATTACGTCACACCAATTTCATGATTTTTTGACCCTTCCCTCCCCCCTTGTCACACTTCGTCACAATTAACTGCACCCTCCCCCCTTAGTGTGACGTCACATTTAGATTTTTAGTCTAGGAAGGCGTTGTAAAATGAGCCTTATCGCCTTACATTCGCTATTTCGAAAACAAGAAATCGTTAAACTCGGCCATAAAAATAGCATCAAATTTATAGGGAACTAAAGTGTTTAAACAAAACCGAGTATGTAGAAAATTAGTTTAGTAAAATCTTTGTTAACAATTGAAATGTTTTTTTTTCAAACTTAGTTATTGTTATGTAAAAAAATTGTATGTGAGGATGAGGATTGTGAGGTCACAAACATGGAACTCCTCCCTCCCCCCTGTCACAATATGTCACATTTTGTGGACCTCCCCCCCTCTTTTTAAGGTGTGATGTAATTAATGGATGATCCCTTATAAAATAAAATAAAATGATCCCTTAGTGTAAGGCCTGAGTGGACGCTCGTGGCGGGGCGTGCAGCGGGGCGGGGCGGGCGGCGTGCATGTCAAACAAAGGACACTCGTACTAATGTCCTGAGTCGACGCTGCACAAAGTGTATGGACGCTCGCCCGCCCCGCTGCACGCCCCGCCACGAGCGTCCACTCAGGCCTTACACTTAGTCAACATTAAATTTTTGTATAGCTGCATCAATTGACATAAAATTTATAAAACTTATCCTAAGCTTTAGGCACATTAGTAATGCCAATAACGGACTTGTAGTATTTAGGTTCGCTAAGGGAATCCACCAGGAATGCGCCCAGATCCCACTTGGAGACTGCTCTTCCAGGGGACTTCTCAGGATTCACCTCCACAATGATTTCTCTGCTGGGCTCATCTGTGTAAATACAAAAAATATGAATTTCAACCTTAACATTCAGAGCATTTAGATTAAAATAAATAACTTGAGCACACTTGAATTTTCATAGTTGATTTTTTCGGAATCTGTGCTAATCGTGTTTTAATGATCCCAAAATTTACACTATGTTTTAACTACCTATATGTATGTCCCTTATACTTGTTTTTTTTTTTTAAATGTATAAACTTACCAGCAATATGTGGAGGGAAGACTGCAATGTAGTTCAAAGGACTGTCCTTCACCGCCTGGTACATCCTCTTATGATCCTCGTTCAAGTCCACAAACCTCGGAGGCACCTTATCAGGCTCGTAGAACAGGAACGCTGACAGACAGATGGACAAGATCTTGACACCTTTCGCCCTCATAGCATCAATAATATTCTTAGTGCCTTCTGACATGTCCGAGGTAGCCTCCAGGTTGTTGTTAGTACCCAGGGCTACAACTACTGCATCTACATCTTCAACGGCGTCAAAAACAGAGTCCGGCTCAAGAACGTTTCCTTGGAAGATTTCCACTTTGTCCTTCAGATGTGCTGGTACTTTGGATGGGGTGCGGACGAATGCGCGTACTTCCAGGCCTGTTAAAAAAGATAATTCATTATTTAATGTATTAACAATAAATTAGTAATTCTCCTATACGTTTAGAGAATAAGGTTTAAAAAAAATATATCTTACCCTTTTTTACAGCGGCCTCCAAAGCACAGAGCCCGGTCATCCCGGTGGAGCCAAAAATAACAATTTTCTTCACCATGATGTTTGCTGGTCACTACAAATGTGCAGGAAAACAACACGTATTATGAACAGGTCTAGCTAGGTCACTCAATTAAATAACAGGTTTAACTGGTTTAAAACTTGGTTCATGAGCGATGTACCTTTATCTATAGTGATAAATGTAGATAATTCACGACTTGTTTCAGCAAAACTCACGATGATAATGCACACGAAATAAAACTAGACCCCAATAGAAATGATTTAGTGACGCACGGCACGGTCAACAGTGATATAAAATACATTAACATGTAGAATAAATTGTTATGGTAATTTAAAACCTTACCGGTCGTTAAGTTAAACGCTTGCGTGAGACTGCCCTCCTTGAACCTGGTAGGTAATCGACTTATTTGATTGAGCAAGAGGTTTAATCAGGTGTTTCTCTAATCTCGACTCGACCAACACCCGGCAGCCGGCTGTCAATTTGTCAAAATATAACCTGAACGATTACGTAATGTACCAGTCAAGCAATAAAGTCGAAGGTTTTCATTGCTCGTCTATTTGGTCAGATTATAAGTGTGGCAACAATAAAAAAATCAACCAATTTGGTAGAATATTTGCAGTTCATAAATGGTACAACTTTGGGTGTCCACATACGAGAGTGACCAGTCAACAGATTAGAGTGAGATCAGTGAGATAAAACTATAGTTACAAAGAGACAAAAGTAGATAAACTGGTTGTAGTGGTAAAATTTTGAGCATTTAACCTGCGATTTTATATAACGAAATTATCGTGATTAGTTTAGGCAATTAATAAATTAAAGCAAATTGTATTCAAGTAATAAGTGTAATAACTCAAAAATATTTATTTATCAGAGGAAAATGTGTGTGAAATTAAACGTCAAGTTGTTGTGACTTGACCTTGAAATGTTGCAGGTTCGCATTAACGCTTAATCGCGTCATATATGGACACCATAACTCTGGCCTGGCAGCTACGTTTCGCTTACACTGTTTTCGTTGTTCATTATGACAAAATATTTTTCCATGCATTATATTTCAATGAATATATCAATTGATAAATGATAATTTTTAATATTTTTAGTAAAATTAATTAAAGATGCACTATGAAGTAAAATATAAAATAAAAATACGTTTTTGACATTTGTTGGTAACAATGCAATAATAAAACGGTATTATAACCTCCAAAGTTCTCGTGTAGTGTATACATAAATGCAGAGTACTCATTAATTAAAATAACAAATAGTAAAATGACCGAAGAATACTTTCCTCGTGGTGGAAAAAAGCCCAATGTGACATATTTTAAGCAAAGCAGCAATGTAAGTACTTGGTGCAGTATATATACTGTGTCTGTCATGAATTATTTATTATTATTTTAAATTCTTTTGCTTTAGTTCTTAGGTGCTGCAGAAAAAGGGCAAGGAAAGAAGAAAAAGCAAAAGAAAAGAGCTGAAAATGATGATGGATACTTATCTGATGAAGCAGTCAAAGAGGTCGATCAGTCGTACAAAATGTGTGCAGCAGGCATTGGATATAAGGTATTAAAAGAATTGTACTATCGTCTTCCTATTGTTAGTGCCGGTTTTTTGCCACAGATCCTTTGAGCCTCGGCAATCTAATCCCAGGAATTGGCGTAGGCTGTAGATTTTTTTATACCATGATGGTGGCAAACAAGCATACGGACCGCCTGATGGTAAGCAGTTACCGTAGCCTATGGACGCCTGCAACTCAAGAGGATTCACATGCGCGTTGCCTACCGTTTAGAAACCTATACACTCCTTTTGGGATTAATCTTGACAATGTTTTAGACGCTGAAACCAGGTTTGAATGTGCTTGGCCGCGTATGGAAAGTACTGGATACAAAGCTGCGCGTCATGATGCCCGGTAAGACCGAGGGCAGCGTCATGGCCTGCCACGTCAGCGAGCCATACAACAAGCTGCTGGAGGCTTATGTTAATGATGAGGTATGAAATTTTACAGTTTATTGAAATATTAATTTGTGAAAATAATCACAGCAGAAGTTCCTATTATCACTGCATGCGGCTGTACTCACTTGTGTTTTGCTCACTCTCATTGTAAATTGATCAAAACATGTCAAGCAATATTTGACCCAAATTACGTAAGACGCATTTTAAATATTATTCACAAGAGTTTTAGTTATTGCAATTAGGTGGGTTCCACGAACCGAGGAGCCTCGCTTGTAAATTACCGCGCGAAGCAGCTCAACCGAGCCGATTGCCGGCGGAGGCACTGCCCAAGCTGCTTCGCGCGGCAATTTCCCTCAGAGACTGTGTGGACATATTTGTTTAAATCTAAATTCATTTAATTTTCTGTACTTGTGTTGTCTTTGGGCAGACAGAGAAAGTGCGTGAGTTGCCAGAGATGTTCACGCCGGGGCAGTATGTGGCCGTTCATGTGCTGGAGGCAGACGGCGGCAGTGAGGGTGTCATGCTGTCCATGATGCCGCAGCACGTCAATTCTGGGAGGTCCCACTCTGATCTTCTGAAGGGTATGTATGGTCTACCACCCTACGGTTGAGGTTCGTTTGAACGTCATGAGACAACAAGGTCGTGCATGTTTTAAACTCCGTTAGAAAAGTCAACCTTTTCAATCGTTAGATCTCGCAGAAACTTTTGTCAAAACTGGTAGACCACTTTCTCGGTCGACTGTACATGTTTTTGTCACATTAAATGTGTCCATATTTTCAGAGGTTACCTAAAACAATGTTGTTCTAAATTTTATTTTAATATTTGATTGCACAGGTGACATTCTCCAGGCAGCAGTGTCATCAGTGGAAGATCATGGCTATGTGATGGACATTGGGGTGCCCAACACTAGGGCCTTTTTGCCCAAAGCTGAAGCTGACCCAGAGATCGAGTTAGGTAAGTGATACAACAATATTCTGTAAAAAAGTGTCTAAGAGGTTGAAAAAAATTATAACAAAAAAACTAAATTTTATGTGGTTACTGCAACATGCTGCAACTTCTTACACATATTTCATAGTATTTTTTTTTTTGCACCTGTCCATTTTTTGTTGTCCATTTTAAATTAACCAATGGTACTTACCATTGCTTAATTTAAGACAAACTTCTGTCTTAGGCTCAAAACACACCTGAGCTGAATTAAGCCAATTCATATACAAAATGCTTAAATTTGTCTATGAATGCTTAAATTGGTCTATGAGTGCTTAAATTTGTCTTGGCCTCCATACAAAAAAATCTGCTACCATAGACAAATTTAAGCATTTTGTCTATGAATTGGCTTAATTCAGCTCAGGTGTGTTTTGAGCCTTAGGCGCAACACACGCTTGAGCGGAATTCAGCTATTTTTTCTATGGGCTTCATACAAAAATTCTGTCATCATAGACAAATTTACGCCTCACGGACTTTTTTTAACGTCAAGTTTGACGTCTACTAACCCTAGGGTGGGTTAACACTAGTTTAGCCTTCGATCTTTATGCAGATCTAAGCATGTTCCGCTACACTCTACTACTTATCGTTATTTCCAGACGCGGGCGTGCTGGTCTGGACCAGCGTCAAGTCGGTGACCGCGTCGTCCGACAACAGCATAGTGTCGCTGAGCGCCACGCCGGCCGCGCTGCAGAGGGCGCTGCGCCGCAAGAAGCCCCCGGCCCTCGACAGACTGCTGCCCGGCACCGGCGTGGAGTTCACCGTCGACAAGGTGTGTACAGTCGCCATTAAATATATTAAATATATCAGACATCTCGAGACGCCAGTGAGATCGGACGTGTTAATTAATATAATAATTATTCGCGCGCACTTTCCGTGATCGTATGCATTTTAAAATACGTGCATAATCTAGGTCAACAAAATTAGTTATTACTCGCGTAAACTGTTTGAACATTATGTCACAGTGTAGCTATTGACTTTAAAAATGTCGCTAAATAGTCCATTTGCCCGGAGTGTTTTACGTCGGTCCCCTCCCTCTACCCCAGTACCGCAGCCCTGTACACCGGTACCTGCACCTGAAGCTGAAGCACAGCAACATGAAGAGCCTCCTAACGTAATCCCCACGAGCCAGATTCAAGCCTGGATGAAAAAAATAGAAGCATACCTGCACGACATATGCTCCACTTCTGCAGAAGGCAAACTGAACTCGGACCAGAAAATAAGAATCAACAACATGTGTCGCAACGTGAGTCACTATGTTTCCCAAATGGCCGTTGAGTACCAATCCCTAAAAAATCACGCCACCCTGGCCTATCAGTCCCATCAAGCCCACCAGGAAAAAATGGACCTTATACAACGCTTCCAAGAGCTGAAGGAATCAATCCAGGAAACAAGCCGACCAGCATCAGGACCTGTCACCTTCGCCAATGTCCTCAAAAACAATAATAATAGGTATGTACAGCCAACCAACATCAGCTCAGTCGCAATCTACCCTGTTGATAAATTGAAATCGAGCGAGGAAACAAAATCTCTGGTTCAGAAGATTATTCGGCCCGATGAATTGAAACTCCACGTGAGAGGCTTGCGCAAGACCAGAAACGGTGGTGTAGTAATAAGCACGGACTCAAAAGAAGACATCCTAAAACTCAAACAGTCAGCCCAACTTACGACCTCAGGACTTACTGTTGACGAGCCACAAAAACGCAAGCCCAGAATAGTAATCATCGGAATACCCGCAGCCATGCAAGAACCTGAAGTCCTGAAATGTATCTACCAGCAAAACCTAGCAGACAAACTACAAAATTGGTCCCTAGAGAAATTTATGTCCTCAACTAAATTGAGCCACAAATCCGGAAAAAAGGACGCAGATACCTGTAATTATGTAATCGAAGTTCCCGGATTAATACGCCAGGCCTTAATTAAGAATGACAGAGTATTTGTGAACTGGTCATCATGCCCTGTAAGAGACTTCACCCTGGTCACACGATGCTTTAAGTGCCAACAGTACGGTCATGCAGCGAAGACCTGCAAAATGGAGGACAACATCTGCGGGCATTGCAGCGAAATGGGTCACACCTTCAAGGAATGCACTAAAAAGGACATGGCACCCAAGTGCGCAACCTGCTCGCACTACAAGAAACCATGTGACCACGAAACGGGAGACGCAGAGTGCCCAGCTAGAAAAATGGCCGAAAAAAGGTATCTTAGTTCAATAGATTATGAAGGTGCCTAAGAGCGCCAACCTTACACATTTACATAGCCTATCTCATCTATTTAGTTTAACTATCTATGAATAATATAATTTTCTCTGACCTAGATAGCTTCTCTGTGTCGGAGTCTAAGGCATGCGATGTCGAAACCTGCAAATATCATATTAACCTCTGCCGAAATCCAATAACAATCCTAACACAAAATATTCGGAGTATTTTCAAAAATTTTGATAACTTTAATGTATTTGTACAAAGACTAGACATTACTTGTGACGTCATTGTCCTAACAGAGTGTTGGCTTGGTTCTCATAATACTCTTCCCAGCATGCCAGGTTACACATCGTATAGCAGTAAGTTTAATTATAACCAAAATGACGGAGTAATAGTTTATGTGAAAACCCATTTAAATATTACAGTGGAAGAGCCCGTTTTACAAGATTGCAATCGGTTATTAATCAAAATTGGATCCGACACAGCAATATTAGCCTTATATAGACCCCCTTCCTTTAAAAATATCACCAATTTTACCGAATCCCTAGATGAAAATTTAAGTAAATTACACAGCTTTAGAAATATAATACTGATAGGAGATATAAATATTAACATTATTTCTGAAAACAGCGAATCGACAGCCCAACTCTACCTAAACCTATGTTCCTTCCATGGTTTACTCCCCGCGCACACGCTACCTACACACCAAAGCGGGTCTTGTCTAGATCATATTATCTTGAAATCTAACATTTCGTCTTTAGCACTTGTTACTAACTCCACAGTGACCGACCATAGGGCTGCCCTACTAACCTTATATCATAAGTCACGTAATACACACACTCGCACGCAATATGTCACTAATTTAAATGTAAACAAACTTGGAGACGATTTATGCAATATTGACTTTGACCCCGTCTATACTTCTGCTGATGCCGACAATAGTATGCAGTACATAATAAACAATATTCAACAAGCAATAATTCGTAACACAAATAAAACACGTCTAAAAAGCAAGCAATTTAGCATAAAACCGTGGATCACCCCAGGACTGCTCAGATGTATGAGACACAGAGATAAATTACACTTAAAGGCTAAAGCAAACCCTGACAATCCCTTATTGCATCTGTCATATAAAAGATATCGTCGACCACGAAACGGGAGACGCAGAGTGCCCAGCTAGAAAAATGGCCGAAAAAAGGTATCTTAGTTCAATAGATTATGAAGGCGCCTAAGAGCGCCAACCTTACACATTTACATAGCCTATCTCATCTATTTAGTTTAACTATCTATGAATAATATAATTTTCTCTGACCTAGATAGCTTCTCTGTGTCGGAGTCTAAGGCATGCGATGTCGAAACCTGCAAATATCATATTAACCTCTGCCGAAATCCAATAACAATCCTAACACAAAATATTCGGAGTATTTTCAAAAATTTTGATAACTTTAATGTATTTGTACAAAGACTAGACATTACTTGTGACGTCATTGTCCTAACAGAGTGTTGGCTTGGTTCTCATAATACTCTTCCCAGCATGCCAGGTTACACATCGTATAGCAGTAAGTTTAATTATAACCAAAATGACGGAGTAATAGTTTATGTGAAAACCCATTTAAATATTACAGTGGAAGAGCCCGTTTTACAAGATTGCAATCGGTTATTAATCAAAATTGGATCCGACACAGCAATATTAGCCTTATATAGACCCCCTTCCTTTAAAAATATCACCAATTTTACCGAATCCCTAGATGAAAATTTAAGTAAATTACACAGCTTTAGAAATATAATACTGATAGGAGATATAAATATTAACATTATTTCTGAAAACAGCGAATCGACAGCCCAACTCTACCTAAACCTATGTTCCTTCCATGGTTTACTCCCCGCGCACACGCTACCTACACACCAAAGCGGGTCTTGTCTAGATCATATTATCTTGAAATCTAACATTTCGTCTTTAGCACTTGTTACTAACTCCACAGTGACCGACCATAGGGCTGCCCTACTAACCTTATATCATAAGTCACGTAATACACACACTCGCACGCAATATGTCACTAATTTAAATGTAAACAAACTTGGAGACGATTTATGCAATATTGACTTTGACCCCGTCTATACTTCTGCTGATGCCGACAATAGTATGCAGTACATAATAAACAATATTCAACAAGCAATAATTCGTAACACAAATAAAACACGTCTAAAAAGCAAGCAATTTAGCATAAAACCGTGGATCACCCCAGGACTGCTCAGATGTATGAGACACAGAGATAAATTACACTTAAAGGCTAAAGCAAACCCTGACAATCCCTTATTGCATCTGTCATATAAAAGATATCGTAACTTTTGTAACAACCTACTAAAAACCATAAAGTCAAACTACGACAAACATCTACTAGAAAGTGCCGGATCAAATAGTAAATTAGTTTGGAAATATCTGAAAAACATTACACACATTTCAAAACAACGAGAATCATCTGCAAGTTTGTTGCAAGATGGCCCGTCCGAAGTGTTGGCTGCAAATAACATTAATAAATTTTTCGTTAATATTGGTAAAACTCTGGCGGAAAAAGTACAGAGAGATTCGACCTCTCTCCCTGCGAGTATGCAGAATGGCACAAGTAAAACTTCGAATTCATTTGTGCTTTTAAACACGGATGAATCCGAGGTTGAAAGTATTATCATGAACCTAAAAGACGACTCTGCCGTTGGCTGGGATGGCATATCGAACAAACTACTAAAGACCTTCAAACACATTCTAGTTCCACCCCTAACACATACTTTTCAACAGTGCCTTTCTGAAGGAATATTTCCAAAATGTCTGAAAAAATCCGTAGTTATCCCAGTCTATAAATCCGGTAGCAAAACTCAAGTCACAAACTATAGACCAATTTCCCTTTTACCAGCGACATCAAAAATCCTGGAAAAGATTATTAACAAAAGACTGGTTCAATACCTAGATAAGCACGCCTTCTTGGCAGAAACCCAATTTGGCTTTAGGTCCAAGTTATCAACCGCTGATGCCGTACACGAACTGACTGACTATTTAGTTCAAGAACTAGACAAGGGCAACAAGACAATTGGAATATTCCTAGACCTCGCAAAAGCATTTGACACGGTTTCCACGCCCATTTTACTGCACAAACTTGATTCACTAGGCATAAGAGGCACCCAACAAAAATTGATCGCAAACTACCTAGAGGGAAGAACTCAATGTGTGAAAATCGATAACGTTTTTAGCTCCGATTTAGAAAACACATCTTTTGGCTTGCCGCAAGGAAGCGTTTTGTCCTCGACCTTATTTTTAATTTATATTAATGACCTTTGCAATCTAAAAATTAATAGCGGTAAAATCATTTCCTACGCAGACGACACTGCTCTACTTTTTTCCGCAAAGTCAACAAGCGAGGTGTACGAATTCGCACAACACGGATTTAATGTTGTGACTAACTGGCTAAAACAGAATTTACTAACACTGAACTCTGACAAAACAAATTTCATCAGATTTTCTATGCGGAAAGATTATTCGGCATCAGATAATTCTAAGATATATGCACATAACTGTGAGGAAGAAACAATTAATCAGTGCACATGTCCAGCTATAGCTATCACCGATAAAATTAAGTATTTGGGAGTAATTATCGATGAAACGCTTTCTTTTAAATTCCACGTTGAAGCTTTGTGCAATAGAGTCCGCAAGTTAATATTTGTATTCAAAAAACTTCGTTCTATCGGTGATTCAAAGCTAATAAAACAAGTATACTTTGCACTATGTCAATCAATACTAAGCTACTGCATTTCGTCATGGGGTGGCACAGCTAAAACTACACTACTGAACCTTGAAAGAGCCCAGAGAGCGGTACTAAAAGTAGCAACTTTCCGACCATTTTTATACCCTACTGAACTCCTTTATCGATCATGTGAAGTTCTAACTGTTCGTCAATTATTTATTTTAAGCACAACACTAAAACAGCACGCCGGGCTTCCCTTTAACACAATAGACAATAATAAAAGGTGCAAAAATCTCATCTGTAGTCAAACTGTACAAAGATGGCACGTATTTTCGTCCAGATTTTTCGTCTTTTTGGGTCCATTTTTGTATAACAGGTTGAATAGAAAACTAGACTTATATCCTCGCAGTTACGCTTGTTGTAAGAATATTCTACGACACGCCCTTCAAAATATGACGTACGACGACACAGAGAACCTACTAATAGTCATAAAATAATCAGTACTGTTACTTGTAAATTACTATTTTATTATAAATTTTAATGTTTTTATTAACTAGGATGATAAGACTCTTATTGTAAACTACATTTAACTTAAATATGCATAAGTGAATAATTATATAATAAGAAGCAGTACTTTTCAGCCTGAAACACAGGATTTCCTAGTTCAGGCATATATGAACCTCAGCTCTGTAATAATAATGCATAGTTCTAAGAATTATCTGTACAATTATTTTTGAATAAATTATTTGATTTGATTTGATTTGATTTGATAGGAGCCAAGGTGGTCACAAGTATCTGAACAACGCCTCTATTTCCAAGGCGACAAAGTGCATGTTCAGATTTTTGAGAGTATCACGGCCGCTCCGATATATTTGATGGCGACTGTACTAGTGTGCCCACGTCTGACTACAGTATAGTGTCGCTAGCAGTCCGAGTATTTTATGGTCCTTGGTATAAGCAAGAAAAGGTCTAATACCATCAGTTTCGCGTCGAATCACGGGCTCTGTTACTCTGTTAGCTGCCCTTACCCATTACGTAAATTCACTTCGTGTAAGCGTAAAGTAAAATTTGTCAGCTGCAGTAGATAGCGCTGTACAGCCTAACACATTTTGCAGTAATAATTCTGTGAAACCTGTTTCAAAATTAAATTACCACACTTAAGTACCTATGGGATGCTGTGTTTCATTGGGCCTAAGGACAGTTCCTATTTACGACCCATATCAAACCAGTACTTAAAATAAAAAAAGATAAAGATATTTATTCTTCAATTTAGGCACATTACAATGCACTTATGAACGTCAGAGTGAAAAGAGAAACTACCACCGGTTCTAACCCTACACCTCTAACCCGAGATAAAAGCTTACAAGAAGCTTCCGTCTGTAAACGACTAACAATAAACGACTATTTTTGGTATTATTCTGTCAGAATATAAACATTAACATGAATAACTTGTATATGTGAGCAGCCGCTGGACAACGGCATCGAGGGCCGCGTGCTGGACTCCACGGCTTACGTGCAGCGCTTCCACGCGGACCGCAGCAAGGACAAGAAGCCCGCGCTCGGACAGAAGGTACATTTGTGTAGCTTAATTTCAAACTCGGGTAAATCTATTCGACCCTCTCAGCAAATATCTACTCTATTACCTTTTCTTAATACCAAAATCGCATAATCTGACAGATCTCATTTTACATATTCATCTCGCATCTTTTTAACCCTTCGACCGCTTATATTGGACAGAAAAATCGTGCGCAAGCGCAAACTCAAACATTTATTCAGTATGTAGGTCACAAGGGCACTTTTACACGTCAGATATTATAGATAAAAGAGATAAAAAAAATTCACTCGGTTATATTTTAGACGTGATATCACGTGCTGGCGCTGACGGCTGAAGGCACAATTTTCCGCGCCCATGATTTGACGTCATTGGCGGTCAAAAGGTTTCTACAAGGTGTAAAAAAAAATGCTGATGGTCCTTTTAAAGGAATAATTGGTACCGTATTGTAATTATGCAGACGCTCATATAAAAACACTAACATCTAATTTTAGTTTTCCCTTGCAATCTGGGTAAAAAGGTTTATATTGAACGCTGGAGCCTCAAAATGAAGTAATGCCGCTGTTGCAGATAAGAGCTCACGTATTGTATGTGATGCCGACTCGAAACGCGCCGTTTTTGACCACGAGGAACATCTTCGAGAACACGCGACCTAATTTAGAGGAAGAGATGCGGCTCAAGGAGGGAGACATCGTTGAAGAGGCGCAGGTATGGTCAGTACAGTATTCCTGTACTTTGCCGTTTTTAACATTGTGAATATATGTAACTAGTTACGGTAGTTACTTATCAGTAACATATCTATTTTGCGAAGATATTTTATACGCGGTTTCATTTTCTGAATTTGCATTTGGTGACACACTAGTTATTCTTTTTAAAAATTATACTTTACTTTTAGAAAAGGCCTCGTGAAAAGGCCATTAGGGTATTATAATTACATTTCAGGTTCTGTGTTTTACATAAATGTATGTTCTTTGCTCAGGTCCTGAAGATCGCCGGCCGCTCCATCCATTTTAAACTGGGCAAGAAGTGCGTCGGCACCATGAGCCTCAAGCGCGTCGCTGTACACGAAGACCTGAGCGACGAGCAGGTCGTCGCTCAGTCCTACCCCATTGGTAATTCAACTTTTCTAAACCTTTCTTAAATGCTGGGGACCAAAAACAAATCAAATTATTATAGACCCAGCGAGTGGGCAAAAATCCGTTTATATATCCTGTTGTCTTTCGAGATCCGGCGTCGCACCAAGGTGCAAGACGTGGGACACGTCATCACCAAACTAAAATGGAGCTGGACCGGACATGTTGCTAAGCAGAGTGATGACAGGTGGACCACAATGATGACAGAATGGTGGCCGCTTTCAGATGAAAGAAGCCCCTGGCGTCCGTTAGCTCGATGGGTAGACGATATTCGGAAGGTTACGGGTCACTTTTGGATGAAGTTGGCTCAGGACCGGGACAAGTGGCGTACATGAAGAGAGGCCTATGCTCAGCAGTGGGCGATGAAAAGGCTGAAATAATGATGATGATCTCTTTCAGTCTACTTTCAAAACGCCTTCAAGCCTTACTTGTGTTACTATGTGGTATATTAAGTTTCTGTAAAATTGGTGTCACTATTACTAGTTTTTCTTTTTCTCACTATCTGCATTATTTCCAGGCAGTACACACCGCGTCCGCGTGCTAACCTACAACCTAGCCGACTACATCTACCACGTGACGGACGAGTCTAAACTACTCAAAGAGAAATACTTCTCCCACTCACAACTGAGTCCGGGCGAGCTGGTCTCCGGGACTATACGGACTGTGGCCGACAACCATGTGACCGTCAGTGTCGGCCGCCTGTCGGGTAAGACATGACCTACAACCTAGCCTAGTCTACTCACTGAGAAATACTTCTGCCACTCACAACTGAGTCCGGGCGAGCTGGTCTCCGGGACTATACGGACTGTGGCCGACAACCATGTGACCGTCAGTGTCGGCCGCCTGTCGGGTAAGACATGACCTACAACCTAGCCTAGTCTACTCACTGAGAAATACTTCTGCCACTCACAACTGAGTCCGGGCGAGCTGGTCTCCGGGACTATACGGACTGTGGCCGACAACCATGTGACCGTCAGTGTCGGCCGCCTGTCAGGTAAGACATGACCTACAA
The DNA here is from genome assembly GCA_911728535.1 of Pammene fasciana. Taxonomy (NCBI): domain Eukaryota; kingdom Metazoa; phylum Arthropoda; class Insecta; order Lepidoptera; family Tortricidae; genus Pammene; species Pammene fasciana. The sequence continues at coordinate 1,231,404 of OU452289.1, forward strand.
CCTAGCCTAGTCTACTCACTGAGAAATACTTCTCTCACTCACAACTGAGTCCAGGCGAGCTGGTTTCCGGGACTATACGGACTGCGGCCGACAACCATGTGACCGTCAGTGTCGGCCGCCTGTCAGGTAAGACAGGACCTACAACCTAGCCTAGTCTACTCACTGAGAAATACTTCTCTCACTCACAACTGAGTCCGGGCGAGCTGGTTTCCGGGACTATACGGACTGTGGCCGACAACCATGTGACCGTCAGTGTCGGCCGCCTGTCAGGTAAGACATGACCTACAACCTAGCCTAGTCTACTCACTGAGAAATACTTCTCTCACTCACAACTGAGTCCGGGCGAGCTGGTCTCCGGGACTATACGGACTGTGGCCGACAACCATGTGACCGTCAGTGTCGGCCCCCTGTCGGGTAAGACATGACCTACAACCTAGCCTAGTCTACTCACTGAGAAATACTTCTCTCACTCACAACTGAGTCCGGGCGAGCTGGTCTCCGGGACTATACGGACTGTGGCCGACAACCATGTGACCGTCAGTGTCGGCCGCCTGTCGGTGTTTTGTAGTCTTTAAAAACATAGGATTATTTTTATAAACTCGAAAATCACCCTCTAAGAAAGTGAATTTTGGATTGAAAGGTAAGACGGGACGCCAAGGAGTAGGGAGTGGGAGATTAATTTAACAAGTTTTATGCTGATAAAGTTTTTTTTCTACTAAAAATTATATTACATATACTTAAATGTATTCAATATCTCCCCGAAAACGACGCTTACGCAGTCGTTACAAATGCGCTTGATTCTCGTCCAGAATTAAAAGAATTTGTACCCTAAGTAGAGTTTATGTTGTAGGTTACGTGCCGCACCTACATCTGTCGGACGCGGGCGTGTACGTCGACCCGAAGAAGGCCACCACCTCGAAGCTCACTAAAAAGAAGTATAAGGTTAGTAGAAAACAAAACACTCACACTTTCAGGCTTATTCTGTTTATATCCGCAAATAACGAATGGTTCTTACAGTACAATCTTTTTTTGGAATCCTAAATATGGTTAAATTTATATGCGATTATGCTCATTCAAGCATTCGTTTTATTTATGTTCCCAGGTCGGGCAAGAAGTGAACGCGCGTGTGCTAGCCGTCGACCCGGCGAAGCAAACGTTGATGTTGTCACTCAAACCGTCACTAGTTGCTCCCGAAGCAGCGCTGTTGCCATCGTACGAGCAGGCCGAGGTTGGCAAGGCCTATACCGGAGTTATCAAGGTGATATTATTACTACATATGTATTACGTGGGGTTAGGAAGTGAATGCGCGTGTGCTAGCCGTCGACCCGGCGAAGCAAACGTTGATGTTGTCCCTTAAACCGTCACTAGTTGCTTCCGAAGCAGCGCTGCTGACTTCGTACGAGCAGGCCGAGGTTGGGAAGGCATACACCGGAGTTATCAGGGTGATATTTTTTTATCTTGATCTCTTCTACCCATCGATCGCAAATTAGTGAAAAGTCTTGACGGTCTTTGACTGACAATTTGTGGTAGTTAAATAGCCATGGAAAACGTTGTCACCTTTCTTTACACTTGTATACTTTGTAAGAGATTTATAGTAGTTTATGTAACTGTTACGTAATAGGGGTCCTTAAAACACGAGTGTGGTTTTATGAAACGAACGAAGTGAGTTTCATAATAAGATCACACGAGTGTTTTAAGGCCTAATTACGTACAGTTACATACACTGCTTTATCTACACACATATTATAAACCCGCAATGATGATTGAATAACTGCCACTGCACGGATTGCACTGCCATCGCCATGGCCAACTCGATTGTGCCGGCGGTCGGGAGGCGCGTGCCGGCGGGCGGGGCCCACCCGGATTTTCATAATGATATCGAATTTTTGCTTATTATTTGATAATAATAACATCGTTACAGATAACACATTTGTTCTAACTACTAACGAAACAATCTATTTTTATGGTGGTTATAACGTGCGGTTTTTGAACGCATCATGGAGGGTTTATGATATGGGTGTAGATAAAATGGATTAAACAACAAATGCACTTCACTACATAGTATATTACAAAGTCGCTTCCTGCTGTCTGTCCCTATGTATGCTTAGATCTTTAAAACTACGCAAATGATTTGTATGCAGTTTTTTTTATAGATAGAGTGATTCAAGAGGAAGGTTTATATGTATAATTGCACCCGTGCGAAGCCGGGTTGGTAGTATTGAATAATTTAATATTTGGGCATTTTCACTTAACTGTGTACCATTTACGGCCGGTTAGCAATCGTCACAAAACTGACGGTCAATGTCAAATCCCATACATTTTGTCAGGAGTGTGACGGTTAGACGTTACTGAAACACGACCTAAGTCGTTCTTTAAAGTACAATAAATAAAAATGCCTAGTTATTACTACATAAAATCAAAAACTGCTCTAAATAATACTCATTAGTTTTATATTAGACAATAACATTACTTACAACAAAAATATCATTATGAATTTCGCAGGTGGTGAAGGACTTCGTCCTGGTATCGTTCCTTGGGGAAGTAATCGCCTACGTGCCTCGCAACCAAGTGTCCCGGACACCCGTCACCAACCTGACAGAGGCCTTCCATCCAGGTCAGGTCGTGACGTGCACAGTGCTGCAAGTAGACCCTCAGAACAGGAAGATGCTGGGAAGCCTGACTATAGCGCCCTTCTGGCCCGCGGTGAGTTGTGTTAACACCAATCCTTGGTCTTCTTTTTCTAATATTTCTATTTTTTATATATCTTTAAAAATGTGCAGTCACGTCTGAAATAATGGATATGTTTAATATGTAAAAAAAAATTTTTGATGCCTCAAGTCTATTACTAGTCATGTTCATCATTGGTCATGTTCTTTGCGATAAGGTTTTATCATAAATAATTTTATATACTTTACCTACTAAAATTAATTATTCTAAGTCTGTATGTTACTAACAAAAATATGGGCCTTCGATTGCCTGAAATAAACGTTAATTTATTTATTTATTTATTTTATTTAGTAGTCCGTCTCGAACTGAGAACTCGCGATTTCCTTGCAAACGAGATAACCAATATAGCAAGACCCATATGATAATTTTTTCGCGCCTTCTAGATCCCTTGATCGGTCCTGCTGATATACGAACTCTCAAATTTTGTTGATCTCTGCTACAACCCCAACAAATTTCATAAATTTCACAAAATCGTTACTAAAGTTATCGTCGAACAAACTATCTAAATCAAAAAGCCATCGAAATGCCGAGACGTCCCAGTCCCAGTAGCCAGGTGACAGTTGGGTCTGAAGATGTTTGTAAGAACTCGCTTCGTTTACGCTCCGGTCGTTCGACAAAGGCATAAAGTCTTATTAAATACATGTTTTTGTCACAATAAATGTATCCATATTTTCAAAGCTAAAGGTATTTTTATGTACAGAAACGAAGTAATGAACACCACGAGAAGCGCGCACCAGAGACTGGCGACGGTGGCGCGCCTCTTAAAAAACGTAAAACCAGTGAATCCGGGGACGGTGACGCTGAACACACAAGCGCTAAGAAGAAAGTCAAAAACAAGAATAAAAAGGACAAAGATGACGGTTCAGATGTAGCGCGGCTGAGCTCGTACGAGCAGGCTGAGATTGGGAAGGCCTACACCGGAGTCATTAAGGTGAGATTGAAGAATTCTTATTCAACTGGTTTGTGAGCTCGTTTCAGACATTTCTTCGTTATTGTATGCGGTGTACTGCCATTATGCCGACGCTGTCGCCGGATACGGCGTGGAGAGAATGATATGATCACATAACGTTTAGTTAGTATACAACAAATGAATTGTTTCACATAGTTTTATCTGGTTGAATTTTCATTTGGCATTGGTTAGATTAGTATGCTAAATAAAAAATGCGAAAAATATATGAGAGACGATATTCTGCCATCTGATGATTCTGCCAAATGAAACTATGGGAAAAATAGCTATATATAAAGCTCACATACTGATTGTTTATACAATTATTAAGTCTAGGACTCTGCCTATGCGAAATTAATCGTATAAGTAACGGCATCTTGTCTTGCCACGAGCTGGCCACTAGAGAATGCAACGGTATTATCCGTTTTTTCTTTACAGAGTAGAAAATGCGACAGGAATGGATTTTCATAAAAAATTACGTTGTGTTATTTTACAGGTTGTCAAAGATTTTCTCCTCGTATCGTTCGATGGCGATGTGATAGCCTACGTGCCTCGCAACCAAGTGTCCCGGACACCCGTCACCAACCTGACCGAGACCTTCCATCCGGGTCAGGTCGTGACGTGCACAGTGCTGCAAGTAAACCCCAAGAACAAGAAGATGCTGGGCAGCCTGACTATAGCGCCCTTCTGGCCCGCGGTGAGTATTAGACACTAGTGTCACTCTTGTGACAGCGTGCTAGCCTAGTAACCAAGTGTCCTGGACACCCGTCACGAGCTTGACCGAAGTCTTCTATCAAATAGACTCAAGAATAATGAAACGGGTCATTTCATATGCATGGTAGTGTATTAATTATGATATTAAGAAATGATGTAAAAATTTGAACTTGGGTGGGGTATTATTGTTATTAGCTGGAAAAGATCCCTTTAATATTTGTTCGAGATTGTGGTTTATTTATCAATATTTAAAAGCATGTATGTTTACAGAAACACAGTAGTGAACACCGTGAGAAACGCAAAACAGAAACTGACGGCAGCGACGTGCACGTGCCACAAAAGAAACGTAAAACTAGCGAATCCGAAGAAAGTGACACAAAAAATAAAACAAAACACGATTCCGAGGACAGCGACGCAGAAGACACAAACATAAAAAAGAAAAACAAAGATAAGAAAAATAAAAAGGATAAAAAAGTAAAAGATACATCAGAAGAAAGCGACGCTATAGAGACAGACATACATGAAGACAGTGACCAAGTACTCAAGCCTGAAGACCTGGCCCTAATAGACTTGTCAGACTGCGAAACGGCCAAGCAATGGAAGAAACGAGTAGTATCCCTCATGAAATCTATCAAATGTAGACTCCACAGAATAGAAAGGATAGACAATAAAATAACGAACATAGAAGAAAAAGGCTTATCAGCCAAAAATAAGAAATTCCACACAGCCATGCACCAAGAGAAGTTAGTTATTGAGGAAAGGATAAAGAAACTGATGGAAGCGATGAAAACGGCGCAAGAGAAGTTAAAAGAGTTCGATGAAGAAGAGTATAGAGATCCTAATTACAAAGAGAAGCAAAAACAGAAGAAGGAAGAAAAGTTGAAGGCGTTAAAAAAAGCAAATAAAGATGATGACTCTGATGATGAAGTTCCTGAAGTTAAGAAAAATAAGAAAAAGGATAAATTAAAACAGAAACAAGCAGAAGAGACACCTAAAGAAGAAACAAAGGATAAAAAGAAAAGAAAGAACGAGAAAAATAAAGAAGTAAAAGAAGTAGTAGACAAAAGTAAAGAGATTAAGGTAGTGGAGAGTTTGGAGCCGGCGCTAGAAGTGCCTAGTGCCAAGGATTTCTGGTCAGAGGGGGATAATCTGACTAGCAAGGTCGAGGAGTCATCTAGCAGCAGCGAAGACGAGGTTTGTTTTCTATTGTGATTCCATTGTCTATTCTGAACTGTTGGTTAGTATCGTTGTTAAAAATGTTTAAAATGCTGATTCACCTTTTTAATTAAGTGGCAATTTACAATACAAAGGCATCCTTAAGATATAATTCTTTTGTTCTCTGGTGGCGTTTCTGATTGAAGACAAATATAAATTAGTCTATGCAGCCACGTCACCGTGTCTTAACTTTTGCAAAGGTCACCTGGACCACCGTCGACTAATCTTTCTTTATAGAATGTGTTGGATTTACAATAACAAATTAAATTCTGAGTTCAAAAGTCTCATGTCTGATTACCAGGATACCGAGCAGCCCAAAAAGAAGCGAAAGAAGCTCACAGCAGCTGAGAAAGTAGCGAAGGCCCGCGCTGAAGAAGAGAGGCTTCGAGAACTAGAGCGACGCGCTGTCGAGAGCGAGGCCCAGCCTCGGAGCTCAGACCAGTTCGAGCGAGCGCTCCTGGCCAACCCGAACTGCAGCCAGCTGTGGATCGCGTACATGGCCTTCCATCTGCAGGTGAGACTCACTGCTGTAGCACAAGGCGGACACGTCATGCTATAAAACTCGTTTTAGCGCCTTTGTGTGCACGGTCGCTGTCGTAAATGCCGTTTGACAATACACCGCCATCTTGCTTTTTATCGATGCACTGCCAACCTGACGGATTAGCCTACTAGTTCCCTACCAATCGGCCGTCGTGGGCTGAGGTAATGCCGATCGGGGCGGGGCGTAGCGTGGCCACTATGTATTTATTCTGTGACAGTAGTAGTAGAGTAAGGCAGAGGAGATGAAAGCCCGCACCGAAGAAGAGAAGCAGCGCTCGAGCTCAAATCTTTTTTGAGCCTATGAATTTTCTCATTTTAGAAATTTGTTGTTGTTATTAACAGACAGTTTCTCTTAGTAAAAAAATAATTAATGTTTATTTAAAGTAATTAGCTATACTGTTTATTTGGCGACAGGCGACGGAGATCGACAAGGCGCGCGCGGTGGGCCGCAAGGCGCTCAACACCATCTCCTTCCGCGAGGAAGACGAGAAACTCAACGTGTGGCTCGCCATGCTCAACGTCGAGAACCGGTTTGGAACTAAGGTTATTAAAACACTTTCGCGACACATTCTAGAAATGTAAAAGCTTACGGTTTAATTTAACCATAGACTATAAATAACATAGACAGGCACAGTATAAGAACTTTTTGAAGCTCAAGTCTGAAGTGGCACCTGCGCGAGAGCAACCTAAAGATACGAGAATAGTAAGAAAAAATTACATTGCGTCGCACCGACATCTAGTGACGAGTAGCGTACCGTAGTAACGCTAGATTACACTGCGGCGCAATGTAATTTTTTACATCTTTAGGTTGCTCTCGTGCAGATGGCGCTTCAGACTTGAGCTTCAAAAGTGCTTAGACTATGTCTGTCTGTATTATTTATAGTCTCTGATTGATATAAAATAAATAAATAAATATTACGGGGCAATAGTACACAAATCAACCTAGTCCCACGATAAGCTCAATAAGGCTTGTGTTGTGGGTACTGGGCGACGATATATATAATAGATAGATATAGATAAATACTTAAATACATAGAAAACATCCATAACTCAGGAACAAATATCTGTGATTAGCATACAAATAAATGCCCTGACCAGGATTCGAACCCGGGACCTCCTGCTTCATAGGCAGAGTCACTACCAGCTAGGCTAGGAGGCCGTTGCCGATATGTCACTTATTTATTTATTTAGTCACTTCGCCCGACAAGATTCAGAAAGACTAGGTTTCCATCTATTAGCGCTAACACTGCTAGGAACCTGCCCACAACGTCCGTTTTCACTTCAAAACTATTCTCACCTTACAGGAGTCCCAACAAAAGACACTAGAAGAAGCCCTCCAAATGAACGACACCTTCAAGGTCCACTCCAAGCTGCTGGACATCTACGTGGACACCTCCAAGCACCAGGAGCTGTCCTCGCTCGTCGACCTCATGCTGCGCAAGTACAAGAGGAATCCCACCAACTACATACAATGTGGTGGAGCGTGCTTCAAGCTGGGATTGGTGGATAAAGCGAGACATGTGATGCAGAAGGCGGTCAGCGTGCTGGAGAAGAAAGAACGTAAGTTTTGAACCTTAGGGCTGTAGATATAGAGCTGATTATTGCATGGTAGAAGAGGAATACCACCCGCTGCATGCTGACTTCAAGATAGGACCTTTTATCTTTAAGTAAAGGGTTGCTTATCCAATGTAACACAAGTACTACATGAATCCTGCCAACTACATTATGTACTATGTAGCGGCGCGTGCTAGAGTAAAAAGAATGTAAGTTTTAACACGCCTAAAATATGTATACACTTTGAACCATTACAATGGAGTAAGGTGCAAAAGTGTAGACATAATTTTGGCGTTGACTGCACTTCAAGCTTTATTATACCCCAATGGTGACAAACAAGCATGCGACCCGTCTGATTGTAAACAGATACCGTAGTCTATGGACGCCTGCAACTCCAGAGGTGTGAATTGCGGTAATGACAGTTTACAAAAAGGAGGATTTACTGTGTCAACACAGCGGTCAACCGCTAAAGGAACAAGAGGCTCCCACGTTGTCATCTCATAGACACTCAAGAAAAAAAGATATAGATAAAATATATTTATTCTTCCATTTAGGCACATTACAATGCACTTATGAACGTCAGAGAGAAAAAGAAACTACCACCGGTTCTAACCCTACACCTCTGACCCGAGAAATATTACTTAATACCGGCAAGAAACTCGGCGGGACTTTTTTTTTCAAAACAGTAATACTAATACATTAAAGATACTATATACAATAATGCGTAGTTCTTCAAGAAGGCATATCAAAACAGCTTGAGAGACAGACATGTACCTGCCTATTGTGTAATTAAAATGAAAAATAAAAATGAAATCCAAATCTGACTGCTTCGCAATACGTTTGATATTCTTTCTTACCTGAACTGTTTCCTCTAAATGCTAGATGATTTTATAGATTTTAGGATATCTTAGAGCTTTCGCATAAGTGCCCTTATTTTTTTCGCAGACGTGACGGTACTAGTGCAGTTCGCGCTACTCGAGAGAGCGCACGGCGAGCGCGAGCGAGCAGAGGCGCTGTTCGAGCAGGTGCTCGCTGTTTACCCGCAGCGCCTAGACGTGTGCGCCGCGTACGTCGACATGCTCGCCAAGGACAAGGACATACAGGCTGTCAGGTGAGCCCAACTTTGGCAACTTTACTGTAGTGGGTGCCCAAGGATGTTAAACATGAAGAGACCAAAATAATAGCATAAACTTAAAGATGTAATAGACGGCCATAGTCTAAGAACTTTTTGAGGCTCCCAAGTATTTAGCGCCATCTAGTTGAGAGCCACTTAAAGATACCCAAAATGTAAGAGGAAGTATCAGCTCCATCTAGTAACGACTAGTGTACTACTTTTACGCTATTCGTTACTAGATGGAGATGGAGAAAAATGACATCTGTGTATCACAAAATAGAAATACAGGCTGTAACAAAAATACTGGTGATCCATTTAAGGGCATTATTGGTATCGTATTGCGAGTAAGAAAAAGTAGAACAAAAAATTTTTCGGACAAGAAAAAAAATTTTTTTTCGATGGAACACGTCGTCCCGGCCGGCCAAGTCTCCATACAAAACCAAAATTTTTTTTCACGAACAAAAAAATTATTCATAGTTTTTCATAATAAGAATGTGATACCAATTATGCCCTTAAAAGGATCACCAGTATTTTTGTTACACCTTGTATGTCGTGATTGTGTTTGTGTACTAATAAGATAAACTTAAATTAATATACTTCCCCAGGCAAGTAATAGAGCGAATGACGTCACAAAAACTGCCGGCGCGCAAAATGAAGACGCTGTTCAACAAGTGGGCGGAGCTCGAGGAGCGCATCGGGGACGCCGCGCGCGCACAGGACGTGCGCGAGCGCGCCGTGCGCTTCATGGAGACCGCCAACTTCTAGTGGCAACACTGCCAACACTGCCAACACTGCCAACACTGGCCGCGGGTGTAGGGAGACTAGATGTGGCTACACGTGTGGGTTCATTCTAGACTATTTTACTTCATGGCTGTGGCAGCCTAGTGTGTCATCTAAGGGGCAAAACACACCTGAGCTGAATGGAGGAAGTAATGTATGGAGGCCATAGACAAATTTAAGCTACCATTGACAAATTTGCTTTATTCAGCTCAGGTGTGTTTTGCCCCTAACTGAACACAGAAAATAGGTTTGCTATTGAGGTAACTATGCTGAAAGATGCCCATGTACATTTTCCTACATTAATTACGCTTAAACATGTCATGTAAAGATTTAAAGATGAATAACTTGTACTATTGTGACCATATTAATGTGATGCTGATGTCAAATAAATTAAACTTTATTATTTTATTTTGAGTTTTATTTAAACAATACAAACAACAAATATCAAAATCGTACAAAAAACAATACTACAAATACTTAAACATGTATGTTTTGCTACTTTTGATTTTACTAGTACTATTGTTGTTCCAAGCAGTTTCGTATGTTGGCATCGGTGGGGGCGGGGGCGGTGGCGCGGCGCCGGACAGCGCTCGATTTTGCTCTGGCACTAAATTTTCAATCTTATGGCTACTGTGATTAAGCTTAATATTGGATGGCAGAAAACTACCATAAATGGACACAGGTGCGCAAATCTCATAATCCAACGTGGCGTAGAATTTCTCCTGTCCCTTCGTCGATAGATGCGCCATTTTCAACTTCAGCACATTTCTACAATATTCTTCGACGTATTTCATTAAATAAGTACCTAATTTCTTTCCACGCATAGCTTTACTTATGACTACTGTTTCTATAAAACAACTTTCAGGAATACTGGGTATAGGTGTCAGTTTGCAGTGGCCTAATACTTGTTTCCTGTCCTCAACTAAGATAAAATTAGTAGGTAGACAATCACAGGAAGCTTGCAGCGACATCATTCTTACGGTTTCGCTTCTTGGCCATTCATCGTTGATCAAGTCGCAGGTTGCTTTCAAAAATTCCGGATGATTATGGATAAGCAACACTTCCAGTGAATCCGATTCCATGGTTAATTATACCTGTGCAATAAAATGGTAGAAATTAGACAATAGGTATGGTATCACTTTTTTATCTGTCAATAGTGTCAATGTCAAAATTTACAAAAGCAAAGCGTCTTATGAAAGCGAAACTTTTGTAGATTTGCATATTTCTGGTTAAATTAAAAGCGTAAACATTTCACTATTTTACATACACACCTAGAAGAAACCATCGGACACCTTTACAATCACATTTTAGCTCCAAAACAGAGGTGAGTATATTTATAAAAATAAAAATATCAGCGCGGACACAGCTTGCGCGCGTTGAAGACAGAACTAACCTATTAATATCTGTCACACGCATGCTACCGTTCTTGTCGGTTTAACTTTGGTTGCCGTAATGTTTGCGAGATGTTAGCGCATCCGGGTCGGTTAGGTAACACGGACACGGAGCAAAACAAATGCAGTCGGATGTACACAAACGGCTGTTTACAAAGTTTTCAGGAGAAAGATGAAAGTTACTGGGTTTCGGTCCAGATGGGTGTTTGTTGATCGTTCATTGCTCTTACATTTTATGACATGTTGTAAAACAATTAAAAATAATGAAATGATTACTTTATTATAGTTATAAAAAAATATTCTGTACTAAATATCCGTACAAGGCGGGAAAAAGTTGATAACTCGAGATATAAAATAATAGTATTTTATTTCCTTAATAATTATTTTATCCACAATTTTATAATCCACGCCGCAGGCTTCGTCAGACAGATACAAAAATAGGTCAACCACAGGCTTCATCACGTAACAATCAAACTTTACAAGATGAAATCCGCCACAGGCTTTGTCAATAATAAGTATACACTAAAGCTTAATTACACTACAGACCACCCCGGACCGTAGCCGGCCCAAAAGTCCCCATGACACTAGCAGCGTTTCCACGCTGAATTGCCAAGGAAATCTGCTGAACCAGATATAAAATTGAAGAAATTTGAACCTTATGAATATTTTTTAGAGTTCAAATTTCATCAACTTTTCGCCGCCACTTGTCAACTTCTTCCCGCCTTGTACAGATATTATAGTCTTGTTATAAAATATAACTAAGTAAGTACAGGCTTCCCTATTCCGAAGTCAACTAATGAATCTTTCAGAAAAAATGGAGGATGATGATGTGCCGGCGCTGTCTGCAGAGACATTTGCAGCGCTGCAGGAGTTTTATGCAGAACAGCAGAAGAGACAGGAAATACTTGACAAGCTACAGGCTGAGGACAAACTGAAGGAAAACATACTTTTTGATGAGAATTGGGTTAGTATTTTTTTTAATGTATACCAGTATTATAATCAAGGACCGGAATTCTTCATAGCAAAATTCAAACTGTCAGAGGGATTGACCATGATCTTATTACTTATCGATAAATATTTGTTACTTAACGAAACAAAGAAATAGGAACTTTTGGAAATAGGTACACACAAATAAGATAAGGGTGTCCCTAATTAGCTGACCGCCACTGTAAGTTAGTATAATAGTAAATATATTGTGAAAGAATCTTCTTTGAAACTAAGGGAAGAATCTTTATGTATCCATTTGTTTATCGTTTTTCTTTTAGGATTAACCATTTTAGTAACATGGCACGGGAATCAATTATGAAAACTCAAGTAACATAAATGAAATACCTATGTGACGTTGACATAATTTATTTTAAAATGGAGATGCAAGTTGCTTTTCAATGAAGTCAAATGTTACAGAATAATCGTTTAAGATGGTAATGGATACCTAATGCGATATTATTCCGTAACATCGATAAGTCGATAAAACATCATGGTCAATCCCTCTGACAGTTTGATTTTTGCTATTAAGAATTCCGGTCCTTGATTATAAATAAATAAAAAAATAATAATAAAAATCATTTATTTCAGACATACGTCCATCAGGGTTATTTGCATATAAAAACAAGGCTTAATAAATATTATTAGTAAATTTAAAACAAACACTAATTTACAATTACACAAACTTACACGCTAAATAGATAAAATAAAACAAAAACATCAATCCATGCACCTTGTAAATTGTGGCACTGGCGCATGTAGTCGGAGCCAATGCCGTAACTGAGGACTATCCCACCTCTCTGATACAATGCCCAGGATTCTATTAGGGCTGACCCGTATCCTACTGAGGGTCGAGGCACACCTTTTTCGCATGATGGCCTGAAACCCATCAATGCTGGCCTCAGCAAACATTCCAGACGCACTACAGTAGCGAGGCAGCCCCATCAGAACCCTGTAAGCATTGTTGTATTGTACATGTAGAGCGTTGTAAGTCTTTTGCGTATACTTGACCCATAGGCTGCAGGTGTAGAAAGATTGGCAATACGCCGTGAACAGCGTCGCCTTGACTTGCTTCGTACACCGTGCAAACCGACGAGCCAACATGTTGCATCTGACTGACAACGCTCTACGCTCACGCTCCATGTCCAAGTTGTCACTCAGATCTTCCGTGACCCAGTGACCCAGATATTTAAATTTTACAACTTTGTTCAAAGGAGCCCCGCAAAGTTTAAGGTGTGGTACATCTGGATAGAATTTGGAACCAGCCTTAAACACAAGCCACTCACTCTTTTTTACGTTGTATCTGAGCCCATGTGTCTCGGCATATTTCTCACAAATACAAGTATAATTATAATACAAGTAACTCTTGTTACATTTCTCTGTTAAACTACTGGCATCAATAGTAAAATTAGCATATACACTCAAGGACTATTGAAATGGGTGACTTTGTGAGCAAGTTTCTATAAAGTCACTCCTTTTCATTAACTTTGAGTAGGTCATGTTTGTATTGGATTTCTAAGAAATATAGTGAGAGAGTTATCAGAAAATCATATATGAATTAGATTCTATATCTTAATAAATTTGTCATATTACACACATCAGTAACATCTTGTAAAACCCATTAAAATATCTTCAAATTGCTAGCTATAGTTTGTTTTATTTGTTTGTTTCACAGCAACTGAGCCAGTTCTGGTATGATGAGGCGACTGTGCAGTCCCTGGTAAAAGTAGTGGACAAGACATTACTGGATGGAGGCAGAGTGGCACTGCTGTCTTGTCCAACACTCTTTGTGCCAGTGAAGAGGCAGCTAGCAGACCGGGCTACAGGTTATTAAGACCAAACATTTTTTATCTAATATGTGTACCCACATAGTCTGTTTGTATTTATACACACGCAAACTGCACGCCAGCTTGTAGACCTTTGCACAACTTATTGTGTGCCGTTGATGCAGTTTGAATCAATACACAGGCGATGTAACTGTAGCGATACAAACGCGCCATAAAATGACGCCCCAGTGACGCAAACAAATCGCTACTTGGAATGAAACTCGACGGCGCGTTAAAAAAAAACGCAATGTGCATATCGTCTGGTGACAACCAAAACTCACTAAGTACTTCCACAAGTTAATAGCCATAAGGAACCGTACCAGTCACAAAACAAGGTTGATTTTCGTTTATTTATTTTTTTGAGTTTTGGTTGTCACCTGACGATATAGGCTCTATAAAACAGAAAGAATTGTGGAGAATACCCCTCACTTTACAAAATCGTCCGTTTTTCGGAGCTCATATCTGGACAACCATTAGTGTTAGGTAAATAGTAAGTTCATGAGAGTTGTAGAGAATTTTATCAGCTTTAATTATGTACTACAACAAAATTGTCTATGACGCATGGTTTTAAAGATATAAGCAAAAAACCAAAAAACGGGACCTTCTTTACCTCCCCCCTCCTCGGCTCACCTCCGGGGGCTGGGGACTTTTAGTGTGTTAGTCTCGTAACTAGTCTTAACAAAGTTCCAAAGTCAAAGTTTCTGCTTTCGACTTTTCCAGCTAGACCCGTTTTAGAGCATTCATTTACCAGGCTATACAGACAATCCTATGTTCTATAAATTTTACGCGTTGATCTTTGTCTCATAAAGTTTTAGTAACCTAAAAACCTAAACCCCTTTGCAGTATCTCTTCTTGAGTACGACCGTCGCTTTGAGGTGCACGCCCCGGACTTCATTTTCTACGACTACAACTTCCCTGACAAGCTTCCACCAGACCTGGCGCGCTACGACCTGGTGGTGGCTGACCCCCCGTTCTTGTCTGAGGAGTGTATCGAGAAGACCTCACAGACTATCAAATTGTTGGCCAAGGTAGGATTATTCTGACATTAACCTAAGGTAACATTCTCTTTATTATACAGTGACGTTCCACTGGTGAAAGTATCTTATGGCGGTTGGCGCTTACGATGCGAAGCATCGCATTAGTATTGCAGCGTCGTTAGAAATAGCGTAAGCGGCAACCGCCATAAGGTACCTTTTCTCGTGGAATGTCACATATAATCTTGTTTTCAGGACAAGATCGTGGTGTGCACCGGCGCGGTGATGAAGGAAAATGTAGAGAAACTGTTGGATTTGCGGATGTGCGAGTTCCAGCCGCGCCATAGGAACAACCTAGCGAATGAATTCGCGTGTTACGCTAATTTTGATCTAGATGGCGCCTTAAGATGATGATCTGGCTGGGCATAAATTTGTCTTAAAAATTAAGAATATATATTTAATCCTAGTTTTTGTGATTGAAAAATGTTTTTCATCCATTCGTTTTTGTACTTTGAAACAAACATCAAAAGCGGTCAAAGGGTTAGGCAGTTGCTGCTCAACAAGGTCCGGGCAAATCAGCATCTCGTTGTTGTGCAGGTAGTGATCGTATTGTTTGCGCACGGCCCTAGCTAAGTGGAGCATTATTCAATTCAATGCCAATGGGGCTATCCCCCTACCTTCAGAAATTCCATCGCCTATGATAATAAAGTAAATGCCAAGGTACTCAAAAATATCTGAACATGCACTTTATCGCCTTGACAATAGAGGCGTTGCTCAGATATTTGTGACCACCTTGGCAGCTCCGATATATTTGATGGCGACTGTACGACGAAACTGAAAGATTTTGTATTACATTTAAAGTGTTGGGGAGGCGAGGGGAGCCCTGTGCCGAGTCACGCCCTTATCTGAACTGACCGTGCCGATTAGGTTTGATTTGGCTCCTACTGATATCAAAAACATTGATTCAGTTGTAGCATAAAAATGAATGCATTTTACTCACTTCAGGCCCTACCGGCAATCTTATGATGCTTGCAATACTAATTTAATGATTATTGCGACAATATAGTATGACAAAAATACAAAATCCATTTGTCAATCACAAAGTAAAGGGAAACGGATTGTTTTCGTTATATTTCTAAAACCAGAATTTTGCGATTTTCGAATTATTGTTCCATATGATATGAAAGGTTCGAAACTCGATTTGGAGTTATCTTTTGATCGTTCGTGAGGACTTATATTGCATTTAAGTAGATTATTTTCTGTTGCAACACTATTGGACATATGTGGTAATATTATATAGATTATAACTATAAACATGTTTATATACAGGGTGTAATCTAAAACGTGATACAAGATAATCAAACCTGAATCTATTCATGATATTGAACAACTTTTACTATGGGAGCAACTTTGTAAAAAAATTGAGCTGCTCCATAGAAAAAGTCAAGGATAGGTAGACGAAAATGTATGAGAAGTTTAATTTTTTTTATTTTTTTACAAAGTTGCTCCCATAGTAAAAGTTGTTCAATATCATGAATAGATTCAGGTTTGATTATCTTGTATCACGTTTTAGATTACACCCTGTATAGTTTTAAGTGGTGTTAAATAAAACGATAGAATAATTAAAACACATTGTATTTATTGATCTGTTAACAATCGCACCTCGTTACATTACATTATGCTGGTTAACTCGCTATAAACTCTCGACGGTCCAACGGCCTTACATTATTATAATTAGCCGACGATTGTATAACTAATTATTTATTTCATTAGTTCACTTTTACAGCAAAAAAAACTTCAATACACCATGAAATTAGTGATTTGTATTTTTGATTTGGATAATATTGTTATGAATTATATAAATACATTATATATAACGATGTTTTGTTCCAATCATAACACATCAAAGAAAATGTTTCGATACGTAAAAGTGAACCGTTCTGTAAATTGATTTTATTGTAAGTCTACGTCAGTGAATGAATTATTAAAATATTTTAATGGACAATTTTTCGTAAATATTATAAATTCTGCTTACATATTAAAATAAATTATTCCACATTTCGTCAGGTGACAAGCAAAACTCACTAAGTACTACCACAAGTTCATAGCCATAATGAAGCATACTGGCAACATAACAAGGTTGATTTTCGTTTTATAATTTTTTTGGAAGTGAGTTTTGCTTGTCACCTGACGATTTAATTATTAAAATTGATTAGGTCGATTATATGTATTTAGTTTAAAATTTTGGTGTTATAATATCTAGTCGTAGCAAATAAATCAATAGTATTGATGCGAGACACCTTTCAATTTATTATAATTAATTAATATTAATGAGTAAATAATTAATTAATTAATGCTTATAATATTAGAACATAGATGTACAAGAAAGTATGGTAAAACCTTAATATATTGGTCATATGCTCTATAGTTATGTATAGATCCGATTTACCCGCTAAACTAAATGCAGGCGTACAACTACACTACAGGTGTCTCGAAATAAACCATACCTTACTGATTACAAACACCAAAATAAGTCAAAAATATATATATTTAAATACTAATCTAACAGTGCGATATTTGTACTAAATAAATTAACACATTTGTAAACGATAATACGAACTATCGGACACGTAAAACATTTCCAATTTTTGATTAACAGTTGATTTATATAAAGTTGATTTTCCACCTTTACACAAACAGAATAAATTCGATATGTAAATCAATAAGTTCCAATGTATGTAGGACTCGTAAAATCATTGCTCGTGTGATAAAGTAGAAAATCAAATGTCAATTGTCATTGTCAACCAATTGTTAATCACAAACCATACATAAATAACCAAAGATCTACCACACGGAAACCATATACAGGGTGTTTTGTCAATAACTAGCGATATTGTGCGAGGTGAATTGCTAGGCCACACTAAACAACTTTTACTATGGGGCCAACTCGGGGTTTTGGCTGTTTCATACATTTCAGCTAATCAGACGTTGACGTTTTGTATGGGGACGCCAAATATTTTTTTGTGATCAAAAAGTTGTTCATGACTCACCTTCCACAATATGGCCAGTTGTTGAAAAAACACCCGGTATATGTAGGTACTTTTTAAAAATAAAAATTAACTTTTCACTCAGAGAGTGACAATCATCTAACTTCCCTACATCCAAAGGAATGTCTCAGTTACATACAAGTAAAAGGTAAGGTTTATCCTGTAATTGTATAGCTTATTAGTCACCGATAGAGAAATACCATAGAGGTAGATATGTTTGAACATTAGAAGTTGCTTACCGTGTGGTAACACAAACATTTTGTTGCTAAAATATGCAAAATATCTCTTTTTTTTTCAAATTTATTTCAAAGAAATTTATACTGTTTCCACTATGCTTTTTCTTTTCTCGTAGGTAATTTTTCACTGTACAGAAGTTTCCATGTTTCGAACACAGACCACTGTACTGAATGTCGACACACTGTTTAGAATGTGTAGTCGATAAAGAGTTACTAACGTACCGTGAAAAACTGTCATAACAATCTATATCGTATTTTCAGAGATTATATACAATTCATAAACCTAACTAGCATTTATTATTGGTCTATCTACAAGGCCATGTTTCTACTCTGGGGTAGGCGCTAAAGCCATTTTTTTGTATTTTATAATATATTATGATAGATTTTAAAAGGATTTACATTTATTTGAGGCAAATCGCAAATCACTACTGTTGATACTTTGTGAATAGCGTTAAGAAAATAGTATGAATATTATGTAGTATGTATTACTGGATAATTACATTCTTGTAATAAATAAATGAGGTACGGAGGCAAGCTCGCGATGCTTGGGCACGCATGCGTAATGGCTTTACGTAGAAAAGCGCACAGAAGCGATGCCTTCGCGAGTCGCCACTTTTTCCCAACTTTTAAACCTTGGACTCGACGCACAAATAGCGCGAATTACAACGCGTCGAAGGTTACCGTTGTCATCCAAAACAGGATCATTTAAGTCTATACATTTTGATCGTGCAGCTCTGAGCGGCGGGCGCAAGCGGCGGATTCGCGGGCCTCGATCAAATTATATAGACTTGACTGGACCTGTTTTAGACGACTACGGTGACCTTCGTCGTGTTGCAATTCGCGCTTTTTGTGGCCTGCATAAAGTCCGTGGCTTTAAGGCACAGCTACATATTTTTAGCAGAAATTTTTAATAAATTTGATATATAGCAAAAATATACATCATGCTATATTATACATAACATAACATACATATTACATATACTGGTAAAACCAATAAGGAAATAGTAAGAACTAAAAGTTGCAAAAATAGTAATAAAAGAGAAATAATCTTTAAATTGACGAATAACCAGGTACCGTATAATTCAACTAAAATATACAAATCAATCAAATACATTAATAATTAGCATTTGTGCTAATAAATTATAGAAAAAATACATTTATATCACAACCAAAGCTATAGATGTATAATAAGTATGTATTTTGGGGTCATGAGTCCATTAAGCCATGTGAACACTATATTATATAAAAATACTATACATATATTGAATTTATACTATAATATTAGCTAGGCTTATTGCAGCCAACTAGTATTTTTGATGTTGTTTAGTTTCTTATATTTTTAGTTGTTTGTCACAAATAAACATTCCCAAATCTTCAAGAAGAATTTTAGATAGATAGGTACGGTCGACGTCAAAAATATGTTTACACTTTTGCACCTTACTCCTTTGTAATAAGGTCCAAGAGTGTAAAAATAATTTTGACGTCGACTGTACGTGTGTAAGTGATTCACTGTGATTCACTCTTGGCTGCAATAGCCCCTCTTTAGTTTACAGAAGGCCTTATTATCTTATTTACACGACATTTTACTTTACTATTGACATTATATCTACGAGTATAAATCAAAGCGTGAACAAATGCGATAATTATATTGGAATACTCAATACATATAATATCTATAGTAATCGGGCACCCTGTTTTTTATTATTTTGTTTTAAAATTGATTTTACAACATAGCATAAATATATACACAGAATAAAGAAAATTGCGACTACACACTTTCTCGCAACGGTTGAAGATAATGAGGAAAATTCATTACATCTGTAGCTATGCACGTAATTTTATTTTCATAGTAGTCTGTTACATACAGAATTTTCAAGCTTTAGACTTGATTTTTGACAAAGTCATCTCACATTTTATAACCTAAAATCGGATTTTCATAATGAGATGACATACTGTGTCAAATATCAAGTCTTAGCTTAAAAACCCTGTAGAGTTGCGAGAAAGTATGTCCGTTGTTAGAATCCTTATAATAATTAACGGATTTAATTTAATATGATATCAGTTCTCACTAGAACACTGAAAGCTCTTCCGGGCGAAGCCGCGGGCAAAGCTAGTCTTATCTTAATATAAAATTGACATGGAACTAAATTACATGGTCAAAAAACTAATAGAAATTATTATCACATTAACAATACTAGCCTAGAAACTAACAAACCGACGTCCGTCTCTATCACTTGTTAGATTGTTTGTAGCGAGAAAAAGAGACGGTAAAATGGGTTTGGTACAGATGCATAGGTACATAATATTGTAGGCCAGCTAAATAATACGTTACACAGAGCATACAAAACTTTTCTCACTACCTACATCAAATAGAGACAGTATTTTTGTCAAAAAATAAATTATCTTTCCCTGAATTCTCATTATTATGACATTTAAATATTAGAAAATTAGAACATACATTTGCATCTTTTTTACCTGTTTAGATTCATCTGTACTAAACCCTCTCAATCGGTTCAAACAATTTAATACTAACTAATTTATTTATTTATTATTAATTACTTAACGATAATTGTTCTCTGCGACCAGAGATCGAACATTTACGGAACTCGCCACGTGCAAAAATATACTCTTCCAACTTTGGGTGCTTTATTCAATACACACCCTGATACTTAGGGCATTCGGGTGAATTTACGATAAAAAATAGAGAATGTCCTCAAATTAAATTATAACAAGAAAAGCATGTCGAGTATTTGTAAGTTTCGTACTTGACTTCAACTTTGACAATTTTGAAACGTCACATTTGCTTAAGATTTTAATGGAAAATCAAATCAATCTGAACTGCAATAGGGTCGTATTTCGCTTACATGTAACAAACACAAGGGAAGACTGGCATACACCTTAAAGTAAATTGCACAAAATATACAGACAACATTATATGCCTTACAAGTCTACGAATAAAATGGAAAATAAGTAAATGTCATTTAGAAAGTTTAAGGCCAACCCGGAATACGATATGCACGGTAAAGTATGCTTTGTCGCTCAAGAAATAAGGAGGTTATTTTATCTTTTACTTTCTGTGAATTACAAAGCATACTATACCGTGTTTAATCATTCTAACATAAAACACAAAGGACATCACAATTCCGAATCTGACCAAACACATTGAAAAGTACACCTTAATAACAGCGATACAGATCACATATTGGTTCAGAATTGGAGATTTGGACAACAAAGTATAAATAGGAAGGCACCCGTGGTTCGCGCCGTCACAGTGCGTCGCGCTTACTGCTTACATACGAGTACAACATACGAAGGGGATTCATATTTCTGGTTGTTTTAAATGACGATGCATTTAGTACACAAGGCTCTATTATTTTACTTAAGGGGCTCCCTGGCGCCAATGACCTTGGATCTGAACCTGATAACTGAGTTTTCTAATCAGTTTTATAGCTTATCATATTATCAGTAACGGCCTTAATCAATATAGTATCTTCAATATTCATTGTCTTTGAGATATTTGACATCAAAGTCGAGCAGCCAAAAAAGTGGTCCTCTCGTCAGTTTTTAGAGACGTCAAAGATCAATCCTAATATGTAGGTTTCGTATATGTAAGATTCTTCACAGCATTCGAATATCGAAAAAAAGTGTCTTCTTAGATCATGTTTAATTAATCATTTCGTGACAAGTGTATGTCTCTTTCTGTTTGTTTCCATTGTATGTGTTGTCATGAATAAATGTTTTCTTTCTTTCTAAAACATAAGTGCTCATTTATTTCAAAAACCGGCTCTACAGAATGGAGATAAAAAATAACCGATAGCAGTTTGGCCTTATAATTTTATATGTAGTTTAAAAACGTGTGGAGCCCCTTAAATCGTATTCATAGATCACGCGGAATCAATTAAATATGTTGCCTTTCCACTGAGGCAGAGATAAGCGACGGACGTCTCCGCTCCGCCTCAGTGGAAAAGCAGCGTAAGTGATATTTCCCTAAAGATGTTTGTATGTGATCCCCTCGTATTTCGGTGCTAGTGTAGTTGTACGCTACCTGAGGCGGCGGTAGATGATGTACACGAGCAGCAGCAGCAGCGCGATGGCGTGCGCCGTGAGCAGCGCGAGCGCGGCGGCGAGGCGCAGCGCGCACGTGACCAGCGCGCGCGCCGCGGCGAGCTCCGCGCGCCGTCAGCCCGTGCCGCACTTGCCCGACTCGAACACGCCCTGGGATAACATTACATGTTTATTAACAACTGTCTAATCTTAAATCACATGGATAATCATTTGTCTTTTTCAGTCATTTTAGACGTAACACACACACTTGAGTGTCTACGCACTCCATATAAAAATTCAGCCACCATAGACAAATTTGCCGCTTTAGGCTCAAATCACACCTAGCGGAATGGAGGCAGTATTGTATGGAGGTCTATGACAAATTTAACCTACCATCGACGACGCTCCATACATTACTGCCTCCATTCCGCTAGGTGTGATCTCAGCCTTCCAGCTGATTGTTATCTATGATAGCTGAATTCGTTCAAGTGTGTTTTGCGGCTAAATAATTGTGTTTGTTGGAATTAAACTAGATTTTGTAAATTTTAGGATTATTCTTTTTACTCTGCAAAAAAAGCACAGAAAAATCAAAAGATTTATGTGAAACGAACATCAATATTGAAACAAATTCATATATAATTTTCGCGCCACCGCCTTCGATTGCCAGAACTAGCTGAGCCGGGATCTTTGTCCAACTTCACTAGAAAACTAAATTATATATATTTCATGAACCGAGCTTGAAATATCGTCCATCTAAAGTACACTTTCCGACTTGTGCAACAATGTAGTATAATATAAGTCACCCGTCGGAAGAAGGGCGAGAAGGAGACGAGCGCGTGCGGCGTGAGCGGCGCGCAGTGCAGCGGGCAGCGGCGGTCCTCGGCGCACACGGTCAGCAAGCGGCGCAGGAACGACTCCAGCGCGCCGCGCCGTGCCCGCGCCACCGCCTCCGACTGCCACAGCTGGCGGGACGGGAACGGGATCGATGCCACCTGGGAATGTGGACAGCAGGATTGAGACATGTTTGAATTGTGATGGGTCATGCAGGCCGGGACGTGTTCCAGCTCAATTACGCATGAAAGTATTTTGATTTCCCAATTTCCTTAAAAAAAATATTTTTCGTATAATTATCCCCAATTATCTGTCTACACTTTCAATCAGGTGAGACTAGGGCCAATCGCTGGTCAGTCTCATAATAATAATAAAAAAGATTAGACTCTAATTTAAAGCAGTAGTTTATGTCGAATTCCTTATCAACCGGTTTCGAGATTTAGAAGGAGGTTCTCAATTCGCCAAATGTTTATTAATATATCTCATGATTCGAAACGATTATTCGAAGACGGCTGAATCGATTATACTACATGATGGCATCCTTGACAATCGGTCCCGTTGTCAGGATCTGATGATGGGATCCTGGAGAAATCCGAGTGAACTTTTCAAATATTATAGGAACACCTATAGTGATTTCAGTATTTTTTACAGTAGCTCGTATATTTTTTTTGGATATTATCCTAAATGAAATCGGTTTTTTTTTGTTTGAAATACTACTATGGTATACCTTGGGCCCGTAGGTGCGCCGCATGGCCAGGTAGAGGTCGCGGAAGCGGCGGTAGCGGCGCAGCAGCGCCCAGCGGTGCGCGCCCAGCCGGATGCGCACCTCGTACTCGTGGTGCGTCGCCGCGCCCGCCCCCCGCGTCACCCAGCCCGGGATGCTCACCACCGAGTCTGCACCACCACGGAGGAGGAGGAGGAACAACAAAAAGTTACTAACTATATATTGACTATTAAGGCAAACGCAGCAGCAAAATTCATTTCAGCATTATGTAGGTCAAAAAAAACTTAGAGGCAATTAAATCGAATTGATATTAGACTATAAAAACTCATTGATGACATTATAACAAAAAACTTACTAAAATCGATTGGATGCATAAGTCCGACTGTGGCCGTAGGGTCCTGGAATAAATATAAAAATGGGTAAAAAAACATTCAAGTTCCACAAAACAAACCTCAAACTAAATTCCAAAGGTTCACCATTGTACAAGTTTAAAGTTACACTCACAAGAGGCGGCACGTCCACTATAAGCTCGTTGCCATTATGCGCCCGCGCCGTGGTGCGCCGCAAGGGGTCGTCAATGCTATCCCAAGACCGCCGTCTACACTTTTTATATAGTGTACTTGCTCTGATGTCCAACTTTACAGCATTTATAGCAGTAACTTACCGCAGGCGATACGTCCATTATAAGCTCATTGTCATTAGGCTCGGGCTCCATATGCGCCCGCGCCGCGCGCTGCAAGGGATCGTCGATCCCTTCCCAATACTCTACTGTCTCGTCGTTTGCCGTCGACCCTTTTTGTATAGTGTGCTTGTCCTGGTGTCCTACCTTACAGCATTTATAGCAGTAACTAAAGTAACTTACCGCAGGCGGTACGTTCACTATAAGCTTGTTGCCATTAGGCTCGGGTTCCATATGCGCCCGCGCCGCGCGCCGCAAGGGGTCGTCGATCCCGTCCCAAGACTGCCGCCTCGTCGTTTGCCGTCCACACTTGTTGTATAGTGTACTTATCCTGGTGTCCAAGCTTACACCATTTATAGCAGTAACTTACCGCAGGCGGCACGTCCACTAAAAGCTCGTTGCCATTAGGCTCGGGCTCAATATGCGCCCGCGCCGCGCGCTGCAAGGAGTCATCAATCCCGTCCCAAGGCTCTGCCATCTCCTTGTTTGCCGTCCACACTTGTTGTATAGTGTATTAATCCTGGCGTCCAACCTTACAGCATTTATAGCAGTAACTTACAGCAGGCGGCAAGTTCACTATAAGCTCGTTGCCATTAGGCTCGGGTTCCATATGCGCCCGCGCCGCGCGTCTCAAGGGGTCGTCGATGCCGTCCCAAGACTCTACCGTCTCGTCATTTGACGTCGACACGTTGTCAGATGCTTCGATCTCCGTGTCTTTCAACCTGTACGTTAAAATTTTAATGAAGCTATTTTTTAATTATGTCAGATTCTAATTAAAAAGTACTAAAGTCTAGCAAATTAAATATTTAATGCGCGTCACAAGATAATAACGCCAAATATCACTTGTCACGTTTCGATCCATTTCGAAGATACTCATCAAGAATTCGCTATTCACGCCAGTTATTTATTATTATTATTATATTAGCCTATTTGAGTGTCCCACTGCTGGGCAAAGGCCTCTCCCCTGGATCTCCATATCTCCCGATTTTGCGCCTCTTCCGCCAGTTATAGTATACATATATATTACAACCCATTTTAAACCTTGTTTCATAGCAATAAGGCACATTACCTGTCGCCGGGCTGGTCGGCGAGCACGTCGCTCTCGCTGAGCGTGAGCGAGGGCATCTCCTGTATGGGAGTGACTGTTGAGCGACCATTCGTCTTGCCGTTGTCGAAGAACGAGTATTGTAAGGCCATCTCTAGGCGGACGTACTTCTTTTGCAGATCTTGTAACACCTGATACGGAAGCAATAAAATCTTAAAATATACATTTTTTATCAAATATTAGAAGACTTAAAAGTAAAATCAAAATTTTTGTTGACTCAAAACAACGGCAAGAAGCTCTTTCTCAGTCAGAATCATAGCGTGATCATAATAATGCGACTAAGAAAATATTATTTGCTTGCTTTGTTTCTCATATCGGTGGTAAACAAGCACACAGCACGCCTGATTGTAAGCAAATGCACAATCAGACGTGCTGTGTGTAAAGAACAAAACACATTTGCATTGCCCAGAATCAGTATACTTTGTGGTTGATAAACCCCCTAAAATCTCTCGAGTAAATATTTGCAACCGAAGCGTTCGCGGAGATTTAAAATGTTAAAGGAACTCACCGCTATCTGCCGGTTCAGTTCTTCCTTAGAACAGTCGTTCTCTAGAGATGAGATAACGAGCATTTTCTGCGACGCTATTCGTGAGCACAACCTCTGCATCGCCCGCAATGCTTCCGCCTCCGTCACCTGTCGCCGGCCGGATTTACCATCCGTCGCTTAACAGACAAAAGCAAATGATGAGTATTACAATTGATTGATGAACGCCTATGGTCGGATTTGTCTCTCCTACGCCAGGCGATAATTGCATTGTACCTATTTGCAGACGACAGATGCTGCTTCCATTTCCTAGCTTTTGCACTGAAAGTCATGCGTATAGCAGTAAGAGCATATGGAATGGGTTTATTTTATGATAATCAATTTCAAATAAATTTGACAAGTTATTTTTTAAAAGTGACATATAAGTATTAAAAGCTGACTATATGAATGGACACTCACCAATCTTCCTTTTAAACTTCGCCCTTTGATGCCTTTCTTCTGGTGAGCGTTCTACGGAGCTTGAGGACTGGCCTTCCACTATTCTGGGCTGTAATATTAAAAGAGTATTAGAAGATGACAACAATATACACTGTATAACACACTGAATGTCTGACTGTCACCTTATGATAGTCCTCGGTGCTTGACATGTCGTCGCTGTCGTCCGGCACGGGTCCGAGCCGGAAGTTGGGCGTGGGCTCGCTGGGCAGCGCCGACACCTCCTCCGTGGTGGGGGTGGTGAGGGAGGGCGGTGGGGAGGACGTCGCCGTGTGGAAGGTCTCGTCTGTTGGGAGGGAGTTGGGGGATGCTAGCGGGTCCAGGCTTAGACTCAGGCTGAAACAAAAAAAACCAGGTAAATTACAAGAGGATGTTGTAAATTGATTTAAACTCACACGATTTTCACTCATTATTTTGACAAACATGGTGTTGTGTGTAGGCAAAGTGACAACCCTAGCGTAAATGTGAATAATCAAGACCAGGCGGGTAGTTCGGAAAACCCGCGCGGCTAGGAGATGCTGATACGATTCCTTGCCAGTCTGCCTGCGACCACGAGCGCTACGACACGCTCGAGACGTCGGGAAAATTACAAAAGTAAGTGTACGCAATGAAATCCCGTGTTTGTCAAAATAATGATGTTGTAAATTGTCTCAGATTCCTGGAACTGTCACAACGAGCAGCCACTGTGGAGTTTATATGAAACACACAAATGTAAAGTCACGGTCAATTTATGAATGACAAATGACTCGAAAAGTTCTCAGTCACTTACCTAAGCCGCTTGTTTCTGAAAACCTCACGTTCGTCGGCAGACAGAGGTTCCAGGGCTTCCTCTCTCGGCGTGTGTCGTAATACTAGTTCAGATTTGCTCCTCTTCACTCCTTCCCCGGGAGACAACTCGTTGTCACCTTCTGCCAAAAAACGAGGATATAACGCTTTAACTTTGGTTTGGGGTCGTGGCGAAGTGAGTGGTGCTGGGATGATTATATTTTCAATGTTTTCCATGTTTGTAACAAAGTAATGTTTGAGAGGAATGCACCACTTTAAAAACATGTAAAATAATTGTGTAAGTTTACGCAATTTTTGCTGTGCTATGCTAGGCTGTCAGACTTATTTGCCGCTGTCAGACTAACTACGCGCGCCGCCGAGCATTATTTAGATAAAGCTTTACATTCAAGACTTTTACGTAGATATCAAGTTACTTTAGATAAGGTTCGTCCTAAGTTTTTTTCTGTTTTGATGTCCCTACAACGTGGAGCTTACCTCTTCTACCCGTAGGGCTGAGGTCGGAGGCAAGCGCGTGCCTGAGCCCGAGGTCTTGCGTCCCTAGTAGGGAGAGTTCGGCCTGTAGTCGTTCTATCTTGACTCGGTGAGACGCCACTGACGCCACTCGGCTTTGGAGTTCGCCTTCCAATTCTAGTAGCTCTTTTTTCTGTTCAACAATAGTACATTACTACAGAGGCTGGGAAGTAGGGGGTTGCCGGCTGAGTTATATAGACGGATAGTTACGAGGCTGACAACCCCTTTTCACGCCGAGGTATGTATAGTGCTTTTCTCAAACATGCAATGAAATAAATATAAAAAAATCAAAAAAAAAAAAAAATTTTTTTCAAGAAAAAAAAAAAAAAATTAAAAAAAAAGTAAAAAAAAATTCAAAAAAAGAAAAAAGGAAAAAAAAATTGCAAAAAAAAATAAAAAAAACAGGAAAAAAAAATACAAAAAAATATTTCCAAAAAAAAAAACAAAGAAAACTAATATTATGATGATTATTGTTTTTTTTTAATATGCATAAATAGTGGCAGAATGTCAAATGAACCAAAAAGTAAATATCGCCTATAACCTTAAATGGCTGAATGCCATGATCCTGTGCCACAAACATATGCGGAATGGAAATTAAAAAAAAAATTATATGAAAATCGTTACCTGTTCTCTGGACTTGATCCGCCCTAAACGTGACACTTTGAAGCGTATTATGACGCACATAACGAAGACATTTCATTGCATGTTTGAGAAAACAATTTAATTATTTCAGAAATATTTTGTGTCATTGTCGATTGTCAATAAGGCATTACTGCCAAAGAAATTAATTTAGCCATAAACTATATTAACAACCCACAATGATACAGTCGACGTCAAAGATATGTTGACACTTTTGCACCTTACTCCTTTGTGATATGGTACAAAATTGTAAACATATCTTTGACGTCGACTGCACCTTTGACTTGAAAACGTCACATTTTAATTGATAGCGGCTGGCTACCAAAGGCCTTCGTTAGGTCATAATTATGTCGAAATATATACTGAACAATATTGGATCTATTACGGTTCAAAGTCATTTCACAAATTTACATCAATTTTAGGACTATAAGTAAAATTAACTGTGTTACTATGAAGTTACTATGAAAAAGTTAATATTTGCCTAAATGAAACAACCTTATTTCAGAAGTATTATTAGATTATTACAGATTCCTATGATCACGCCAGTTAATGTTCAATACCCGCTACTACACCTGACGCACCGCCTCGCGAGGAATTGTCGCGCGCGGCAGCTCGGCTATTGTGGACGTGCCTCGCCCAAGGCATTGCGGCCACGCGTGCCTTTGGCTCGGCAGAGGCACGTCCACACTAGCCGATTTTCTGCGACAATTTCCTGCGAGGCGGTGCGCCAGATGTAGCTATGGCTAATAACGTTAATCGAACTGCGAAACTGTACGAAATCGTCAGGTGTGGAAGATAAATCTACTCCCACTGTTTTTACTATTACTTATTAGCTTCAACTATAACGAGACAAGAGACAATTAACGACACACTAAACTACGATTAAAGAAACTTTCACCTGCTTTAAAGAGGCATTTTACGTAATCGGCAGTTATTTTTAACGATAAAGGGGCATTGTCTCGGCTGATTGAGAGCGCAAACAAGGCAATGCGTTATGTCACGCAGATTACGAGTAATAAGGCGTTGACATCTGCCACACGCAATAATACTCATTGACTAAAATGTTGTCTTTCGCGCGAGATAGACTACCCGTCTATTTTTAATTGATACAGCCTCTTAGCCTAGTTGGTAGTGATTCTGCCTATGAAGCAAGAAGTCCCGGGTTCGAATCCTGGTTAGGGCATTTATTTGTGTGTTTATCACGGATATTTAATTGTTCCTGAATTATGGATGTTTTCGATGTATGTAAATATTTATCTATATCTATCTATTATGTATATCGTCGCCTAGTACCCATAACACAAGCCTTATTGAGTTTACTGTGGGACTGGGTTGATTTGTGTAAGATTGTCCCATTATATTTATTTATTTACAGTCAGAAAAGGACGGATATAGACTACCTCGCGCGCGAGACACTGTCGCGTCACTCTTGGGCTAACGGTGCTGAGGAGTTGTTTGGATAAATGTAACATCCCATCAAAACATTGCATGTACAAAAATGCAGGTCTCGCAACGCAGGTCTACCGCAATAACTACATATTGAAATCTAATATAAACTAAGCCGGTTTCCATTTAATTCAATCACGACTGGAGTTAACTAACAATATTATCATCTTGACCCTTTCAATATTAGATGTAATTTTTTTATATATATACATGTATAATATCAATAATGAATATGAGAGAAACAGGGATTTGGCAACTTGGATACGCGTAACCACACTCCAGGAGTTTTTTTTATAGGATGTTTTCCAATATTCAAAGAAGAGATGCTCTGATAATGATATGATAAGGCAGAGGGACATTTTGCAAGTGGTTAATTAACCCTTTTAAATCCAACGACCGTTATCCCTAATATGACAACGCGTACAGTTAAAATGCGCTTTCATTCCTTTCGATAAGGTTTACTATCGGGAGTTGTATTAAACCTTCGTCGCATTAAAAAGGTGAAACATCTCAAGGCCGAGCCTCACTGGCTGCGTGTGCGCTTGCGTGACGTGCGTGCGGTGTGACATGTGTTATAGTAATTCTTACTTTACAACGCTGTGGAACGTGCACGTCTACGCACACACAGTGCTGTAGCTCGGCCTTAAACAGTTTGGAAGGCATTTTCAAAAGTTGTAACTAGAAAAACTTACATGTCTGTCGACGGTATCCCTAATAGTGGCGGCGGTGGTGGGTTCGCACTGCTGTAGCAGATGCATCAGGCTCTCGGTAGACGTCTCAGAGCTGGGTGACAGCGGACTCGACGGGCTGGGAGTTTGGCTCTGTAGATGTAAATATGACGTCAGATTTCTACTACATATAAAGTTTAGGTACTTGGTAAATAATCATATTTACCCTAATATATGCTAGAAATTAGTTCAGGAATCGGTTATATTACATAGTAGTACTACTCATGCAGCATACAATAGGCAATATGCAGTGTTTTCATTTATGCTTCCATTTCAAAGAATCGCACGTAGAATAGACCACGAGTGTGTTAAAAAATGAAAATACTATAATTTATAGTCAAAAAATGCTGTTACAAACTGACAATTTAAATTTTCGCGCCTAAACGGATCTACAGTTTCTGTGACTTCACTCATGTATGTGTCACTCGCCATATTTGTTCGTCCTTGGTTCGTCCCTGTCAAACCTGCCAACAGTGTCAAATTCTTTTTTTTTTCGACCCGGATGTTAGTCCTTTAAGCCAAATCTCATAGAACAAAACTAGTGACAGTTGCCAACCCCACTAGCCATCATACAGGTGTGACGTCACCAGACGCTGATTGGTGGATTAAAACACGTTCCGTTTCACGTGACTTCAAATCGTAATTATTGTTTGAAATTTATATAAACTAAAGTAAAAACGTTACAACGCCTATTATTTTATGTTTTTTCAACGTTTTGATCACAAAATAATGGTAAATATTATAGCTGCATCTTCCCTATTATCTCGTAAAAACAAAAAGCTAATAAGTAGACATAAAAAAAATCTGTAGTCCCAGCACACTGACCTGATCAGAGTAAGTTATTACCTTTGCTGCCAGGAACACGCTAGGTGACTGATTTTGTATAGGATTTAGGGATCTTGGCACATAAAGTGTTAAAGCATTATTAACCTTTTCCACGCCATGTCAAACGCAAAACCTACCTCTCAGACGCCACGCCATCTAAATGTCAAAAATGAAGTTAAACTTTGTGCACACGCACACGTAGGTTTATTTTGCTCTGTGGTTGGTGACCGATATATCGGTCCTTGGCGTTGGACCTGTGGTGCCGATATATACGTCTTTGGCGTGGAAAAGGTTAATATGATCTGGATGCAGTTTACCTTTAGATGACTGCATCAAGTTGGCCTTTTACACGAGCTCAAGAAACCAAGACAATCCACCGATTTGAAATTAGGCCAATAATATGGAAATAGTTTTAGTTTAATGGACTGACTTAATTGTTGGCTTGGCTTGGATAAGTGGATATGTCTTGGTACCGTCAACTGCTACAACCTTGCCTACTATGCTTAACTTTGCCTGGTTTGAAAAACATGGTTTCTTCACCAAACAGCTATTTCTGACTTATTCCCGATATGGGAGGCGGTTATCTCAGGCATAAGCTATAAATAGCATGTTTTTCAAGCCAGGCAAAGTTGAGCATCATAGGCAAAGTTGTAGCACTTGACGGTATTTAAATAAAATAGTATATGTCCTACCTCCGCGATGCCGTGCGCCGCAAGCTCGCCGCGCAGCACGCGCTCTAGTTCCGCGCGTTTCTCTTCGACGCGCGCGCGCAGGTCCGCGACATGCGAGTCCTCTTGGTCCGCCTAATGCAAATCATAATAAAGGTGGCTGTTCCGAATCGTTCAGTGGTAAATGGTCAGTTATTCACAATGCACATAATATTTTTTTGTGTTTAGCTGAAATACGTAGGTCTTTCAGAACGCATTTTACTTTAATATAATATACGTAATCAGACATAAAATCCTGTTTTAAAGAATAACACAACATTGGGAAACGCAACCCGAGTTTTTTTTTATATGAAAAACCCCAGGTTTTCGGGTATTACCCGGGGTTTTTCATAGTAAATAAATCCGGGTCGCATTCCCTACACAACATATATTTTTTGAGATTTCTGGATTAAGTAAATTAAACAGCATTCTGTGTATTATAGTATCAGGTATTTCGTTTGGTTAATAAGGTCATATTTTATGTATAACAGAGATATAACAATTGGTTTCTTTTTTTTACCGCCTTTATAAAGTAATCCTTTACATAAAACTATAGTATTTACCATAACTTCTAAAATTGGCTCGTGTAGTCTCATTTAAATACAAATCACATGTACCACTCACAACCACAAAACAATTCGGAACTCCACACAAAAATAAAAACAGAAAATGCACGATTTAAATTCAGCCAAGACCTAAATCTACAAAAGCGATAAAAAAAACTACTTAACACTAATTACAAGTCATATAAGAATCGGTAATTAAAAAAACTTAAAGTAACACGAGTGCATACGGCTGAATGGCGCGGCGAACGCGAAATAGTGAGAATAATATGTATAAAAACAATCATCTCATTGTTCGAGTTAATACGAACGGCGCTACCACAGGTTCTCCAATGTGAAAATGACTGACTGGCAACAGATAATGATATTATTATGACTTAAAAATAACAGAGTGCGATCTGAGTGCCATAACTTTGTACAGTCACCGGCAATAGTATCTTCCTACATGAAGGCCGCAAAAATATTGTGACACGCTCTTATTTGTAGGGCTTTAAGAGCGTGTCACATATTTTTGGGGCCTTCGTATAGGAAGATACTATTACCGTTGACTGTATTAGTGACATACGGTGTTAATAGACCCTATAGCTGAACCTACCCACCGTCTGCTTTACCGACGCTTTTCTGACACATTATATGGAAATGTCAAAAAAAAATCTTATGCTTTTGAGTGCATCTTAATAAATAGATTAATTTCTTGGTTTATCAAAAAATACACCCACGAAAAAATTTAGACGAAATATTGAACACCCATGGATATAGTTTTAATCCCGCGGAAGGACATTCCATCGTTTTTATCACGGAATTTATCTCTTAAAGAGGTGCAAAAGGGAGAGAAATTGACTACGAAAGTGAGATAATTTATATTTTATAAATAAGCTACCGGAAATAATAATTCCACACAGACAACATCAAGGGCAGAGGCCTGGAGACGCATTCTACAAACGAGAAACTGCGGTACCGAAGGATTGATTGCAAGAGACACAACACATCGATCGCATGCGGTGATGCAACGCGGCCGACGCGGGAAACCGCCATACCGCCAATAATTGCAATATCAAGTTTCGATACTGATTATACTCACTTTTCGCTACAATACAGTTCATTGAACCAACCAAACGCCTCGTACGACAGGCAGGGAATACCGTAGCCGTATTCTGATGCCCGGGCTACAGGACGCAACTAACTATGTACATTTGTACAGTTCGTCTGCGCTGTTTGAACCGATTCGTGAGGTATGGGAGCGCCATTTGGCTTAAGAACTCGGTCTGGGGCCCACTTACCAAAAGCTTGTAACTTGTAATACAAGCAAAAGTCCCTTTCTAGCAAAAGATGTATTGTCGAAGAGTGACATCCGCTTATATTACAAGTTACAAGCTTTTGAGAAACGGGCCTCTGGTCGGACTTCAAAAATAAGATATCCATAGTTGCCGGCCATATGCTGTAGTAAAATATCGCCAGTTGAGAAGCATTAATGTGTCGAATTTATTAAAAAAAAGAACACTTTCAATAGTTTCAATTACCAATGCCATTATAGTATTTTATGCAATAGTTGTATAAGAGGGTTCAAAAAAGGTGAGTGGCGTGTGTAACAATTTGAGGCGAAGCCGAAAATTGTTAATAAAGACGCCATGAGCCTTTTTTGACCTACTTATACAACGTTGCATACATTACTTTTTCTACGACTAGTGATTAAATAAAGCACAAGATTAAACCCAGTTTGCTTTAAGAAATAGCGAGAAGTTGAAAAGTGGTGGCAAATGACAGTTGAGAGTTGAGAGATCGTAATCATAGACACGGTAATATATTTTTTTTCAAATGTCATCAACTTACTTGCTTTAAACGGCTATTAGACATTGCAACCTGCAGGGCCCAATCTGTTGTGTACCCTGCCTCTCCCTGCCCTCCTTCAGCTCCCTACGTGCCCTACCTTTAATTACACCTACCAACATGACAGATTGGGCCCTGCAGGTTGCAATGTCTAATACCGCTTTTTTTCCTTATGTTGGCAGCAATTATTTTAGTTTTGTTATCTGTTGGGTTCACAGGGCACCACTGTTAGCAGTTGCTTTTTATCACATAATAACCCTAGGGTCTTTATGAAGAATAGACAAGATAGACTTTTTTGAAATGTCATAAGACATGCTTTTATATTCGTTGGCGGGAGTATATAATTGACAGATAAAAGTACCGGAGTAGAAAAATTTATAAAAAAGTTCGTGACTGAATCTAAAATACTACTAAAATAAAAATATAATTACTCATGCGTGAAAAAAGATGTAGAAAGTATTTCCTAATTGCATTTGTTGCTCTTAATGTGGTTCGTAGTCTGACTATCCACTATTTTACGGCGAGGCATCGCATCAGCGATTTCATGCAATCGTTTCGGAAGTAGTCGCATACTTGAATTACTAATGAATGCGATTGATGAATAGGCTAGATGAATTTTTTTCATGCGTGGTATCATTCGATTCGTTTTGTTGTGAGGATCAAATGTCTATATGGGGCCAATTGCCTTAAATCAACATAAAAGACAGAAAAGAGACTTAAAGTCTGTGATTTGCTTTTGTTTCTCAAAACGCTCCTAACAAATAGTATTTTGTGCAACAGTTACATAATGAGGGTTCTTAAGATTCGAGGGTCGAAGTTACAAAATGAGGCGAAGCCGAATTTTGTAAAAACAGACCCGAGAATTTTAAGAACCCTTATTATGTACCGTTGCACACAATAGTTTTTATACGAGTGCTTAAGCAAGCCGGTAAGAATTGAGTTCGACGAAAGCCGTGCACAACCTACTGCTTCTATGTAATTGAGTAACGTTCGATCTCCCGGTGGATTGTGCCGGCGGCGCCCGCCCGACACGCAGTGCGGGGCCCGACAACAGTTTCACAATATTGTATGGAAATCCTTTCTGTCATTGTTATGGATGCTATGTAATATGCGACCATAGAAGCTCTATCAAAAAGTATGCGCTAGTAGTTCCGCCACCACAATCTCAATTCGAGTATTACAGTCGCCGAGTATAAAAATGATATAAAGAATAAAGCTGTGACGTCATGGCTTCATAGTTGCCCTGTTTAAAGTATGGAAAAATTATGAAATTGCTATATTTACAGTGAAATATTGCGTTTATGTATTTTTCTACTCCGGTACTTTTATCTGTCAATTATATACTCCCGCCAACGAATATAAAAGCATGTCTTATGACATTTCAAAAAAGTCTATCTTGTCTATTCTTCATAAAGACCCTAGGGTTATTATGTGATAAAAAGCAACTGCTAACAGTGGTGCCCTGTGAACCCAACAGATAACAAAACTAAAATAATTGCTGCCAACATAAGGAAAAAAAGCGGTATTAGACATTGCAACCTGCAGGGCCCAATCTGTCATGTTGGTAGGTGTAATTAAAGGTAGGGCACGTAGGGAGCTGAAGGAGGGCAGGGAGAGGCAGGGTACACAACAGATTGGGCCCTGCAGGTTGCAATGTCTAATAGCCGTTTAAAGCAAGTAAGTTGATGACATTTGAAAAAAAATATATTACCGTGTCTATGATTACGATCTCTCAACTCTCAACTGTCATTTGCCACCACTTTTCAACTTCTCGCTAGATTTTTTTAACGGGGTCTATGGGTTGAGCTCATCATGGTCGCAGCTCGTTAGGATTAATTATTTGTCTTTTGTTCATTTTCGTGGTTCAGTGTGTAATATAGATAGCTTATTGTGCGGTGATCTAACGAACAAGTGTGCGGATAATGAAGAATTAGTCTTAAAAGGCGTGTAACCATTGATTGGTTCAGAACAACCTGTAGCCTCCTCGAGCCATTTGTAGGGAGCTATCACTCTACAAATAGCAACTAACAAGGCTTATGCCACTTTTACCGAACAACGTTGCCTAAAACTTATTTGATTAAACAAAATACTTATCGATTGAAGACATTGTACCATGCATTGTACCTAAAGATTGAATCTTACGAGCTCTTATTTCCCGCCTTTTTATACTTGACATTGGCTACAGGCAATACCGCCTAAAGTCCATAAGAAAAAAAAAAAAAAAAAAAAACTTCTCGCTATTTCTTAAAGCAAACTGGGTTTAATCTTGTGCTTTATTTAATCACTAGTCGTAGAAAAAGTAATGTATGCAACGTTGTATAAGTAGGTCAAAAAAGGCTCATGGCGTCTTTATTAACAATTTTCGGCTTCGCCTCAAATTGTTACACACGCCACTCACCTTTTTTGAACCCTCTTATACAACTATTGCATAAAATACTATTTTATACTCGGCGACTGTAATACTCGAATTGAGATTGTGGTGGCGGAACTACTAGCGCATACTTTTTGATAGAGCTTCTATGGTCGCATATTGTAGCATCCATAACAATCACAGAAAGGATTTCCATACAATATTGTGAACCTGTTGTCGGGCCCCGCACTGCGTGTCGGGCGGGCGCCGCCGGCACAATCCACCGGGAGATCGAATTTACTCAATTACATAGAAGCAGTAGGTTGTGCACGGCTTTCGTCGAACTCAATTCTTACCGGCTTGCTTAAGCACTCGTATAAAAACTATTGTGTGCAACGGTACATAATAAGGGTTCTTAAAATTCTCGGGTCTGTTTTTACAAAATTCGGCTTCGCCTCATTTTGTAACTTCGACCCTCGAATCTTAAGAACCCTCATTATGTAGCTGTTGCACAAAATACTAATGGTTGCCATACAATTTATTTCACAGTCAAATGTTAGAAATCGAATGGTATCATTGGTTTTTTTAAATTTTGTACTTTCAAAATTTCAAAATTAAATTTCAAAAAAAAATTGAAATTTTGAAGCCTGATATCTTTGCACCATTTCAATAGATTTTTTAAATGTTTACTTTATTTGTATATTTTGATCATTTTGCATCCTATCAACAAAATTTCATTGCCTAATTCAACATGTGTCATCATCCCTATTATGAATTTGGTTTAAATTTATTTGTAAGTTTGTTGAGCGTAGTAAGGGTTGTTTAGTAGTTAGATTAATCATTAAAAATATTTACTAAAGATAGTAAACTTTAATAGTAACTTTATTACGGTCAACTGGGACTTTTAGGAGACGTATGTAAAATTAATACACATAAACTAGTTTAACTCTCAAATCAAAATAAGCTTCATTCTACTGGGAAAGCACAGTTCAATTTTATTACCAAATCTTAGATCAGATAAGATCAGGACAGATAATGAATACAATAATCGACCACGAAATGCATTTATTAAGCAAGACGATAACATAAAGATATTAATATTTTAACGAACGCATGCTTGTTGTTGATTTCACTTACCTTGGAGTGTCTCTAATTTTAACCGCCATTACATTGACCACGTTTTAGTTGAAATATGATTTTTATTTAACCATTCATCTCCCAATAACTGTCGAAACGATACGACAAACACTAAACCACTCGTGTACGTGTCAGCCAGCGTCTTGAGCATCTCCGACCGAGCGGTCAGCTCTCGTCGAGGTGACCGCAATACCCGGCGTCTGTGCAGCCATCGTGACCGCATCGCCCGGCGTCGATACGTCCAGCCTCGCTCTAACACCAGTCACCTAATAATCGACACGCTATAACAGTAAACACTAACCGCCTGTGTATGTGTGTCAGCCAGCGCCCTGAGCATCTCCGACCGAGCGGTCAGCTCTCGTCGAGGTGACCGCAATACCCGGCGTCTGTGCAGCCATCGTGACCGCATCGCCCGGCGTCGATACGTCCAGCCTCGCTCTAACACCAGTCACCTAATAATCGACACGCTATAACAGTAAACACTAACCGCCTGTGTATGTGTGTCAGCCAGCGCCCTGAGCATCTCCGACCGAGCGGTCAGCTCTCGTCGAGGTGACCGCAATACCCGGCGTCTGTGCAGCCGTCGTGACCGCATCGCCCGGCGTCGATACGTCCAGCCTCGCTCTAACACCAGTCACCTAATAATCGACACGCTATAACAGTAAACACTAACCGCCTGTGTATGTGTGTCAGCCAGCGTCTTGAGCATCTCCGACCGAGCGGTCAGCTCTCGTCGAGGTGACCGCAATACCCGGCGTCTGTGCAGCCATCGTGACCGCATCGCCCGGCGTCGATACGTCCAGCCTCGCTCTAACACCAGTCACCTAATAATCGACACGCTATAACAGTAAACACTAACCGCCTGTGTATGTGTGTCAGCCAGCGCCCTGAGCATCTCCGACCGAGCGGTCAGCTCTCGTCGAGGTGACCGCAATACCCGGCGTCTGTGCAGCCATCGTGACCGCATCGCCCGGCGTCGATACGTCCAGCCTCGCTCTAACACCAGTCACCTAATAATCGACACGCTATAACAGTAAACACTAACCGCCTGTGTATGTGTGTCAGCCAGCGTCTTGAGCATCTCCGACCGAGCGGTCAGCTCTCGTCGAGGTGACCGCAATACCCGGCGTCTGTGCAGCCATCGTGACCGCATCGCCCGGCGTCGATACGTCCAGCCTCGCTCTAACACCAGTCACCTAATAATCGACACGCTATAACAGTAAACACTAACCGCCTGTGTATGTGTGTCAGCCAGCGTCTTGAGCATCTCCGACCGAGCGGTCAGCTCTCGTCGAGGTGACCGCAATACCCGGCGTCTGTGCAGCCATCGTGACCGCATCGCCCGGCGTCGATACGTCCAGCCTCGCTCTTACACCAGTCACCTAATAATCGACACGCTATAACAGTAAACACTAACCGCCTGTGTATGTGTGTCAGCCAGCGCCCTGAGCCGCTCTGACCGCGCGGTCAGCTCCCGCCTTCTTGACCGCAAGGCCCGGCGTCGGTGCGTCCAGCCTCTCTCTAATGCGCGCCAATCGCCGGATAGCCGTCGACACGCTGCTGCGTATTCGCGTTCCATCGCTTCTCGCTCCTATAACAGTTAATCTTTAGCGTATGCTCGAGCCATCCTACATAAAAGTTACATTCTAACTAATGCTCTAAAATACAAAACAAAAGAATGAGGGAAAGGCACCCTGCCAAGCTAATTTATTGAAAGTTTACGAACATTCGGATGAAGCTTTTGGCTTAGCTGTGGGCCTCGAGCATGAAATTGAGGTGAATTATACAGGTTGGATTTTCTAAATGAGTCATTAAGGGTAGCTGCGAGATCTAGTGTTGCTACGCGAAAGTAGTCTTAGAAGACCTTACCTAACTTTTTAAATAAGAAAAATTTACATTCACGGATTTTGAAATAAATGTGGTTTAACCTCTAATATTTATCGTAAAAGTAATCTAAACTCTGTAGCGTACCTCATCTAATTTCTTTTGCGCTTGAAGCAACTCTTCCCTCTCTCTATGCCAGCGTAGTTGCCTCTCTTCTTGCTGCAGAATAAACTGTTGTCTCTCTCGCTCTAACTCCGCGCGTTGAGCTTCTATCCGTTCGCAACGGATCTCGCCTTCCAAATCCCTATCAAACAATAGTTATTTGTTATACAAGGGGTGAAAGTTGTATTTTACGTGCGAGTGTTATTTGAAACACGAGCTAGCGAAAGGATTCTATTATTGACCACGAGCGAAGCGAGTGGTTCAAAAATAGAATCCTGAGCGTAGCGAGTGCTTTAATACACGAGACGTAAAATAACTTTCACCCGTGTATAACACAAAACTTTTCACCTCACTACAGCGAGGAAAATAAGAAAAAGGGTGCATTTTGCTCGGTTTCCCGTAATTCCTCAGGTGTTTAATACTTCTTCATCACTCGAATCACTAATTTTTAACAAAACAACCTACAAAAACCTGCGAATATTTAACGTTGATATGATGGATGAACTGAAATGAAAAGTTTTGACGTAAAAGGTTTTATTAAATGTCAGATGCGTTTTGTTCGTACGTAGACTTATTCGGCTGTCAGAACAATTTATCCGTTTTTACAAAAAGAATGAAGATTAATGTTGAATGCTGATATTTATGAATTAAAATAAAGTTGTAAGACTGTATTAAGTGTTTTTACTCGATGCAATTCATTAATTGCGATGTTAAAAATTCTGCACTTTTAACGTTTTACGTTTTGTTAGCTGTCAAATGTGACTTAAGCCACTTGTCACTTATGTCAAAACTCTTTCACCACATGTGGATAAAAAGCGATTTTCACAATAGATATTAAACAAACAAAAAGGGCTTTCCGAGCTAGTGAGGTGAAAAATATTAAGTAATAATTGTAAGTAAACGTGTCAAACTAAACCTAACGGTACTTAGAACTGTCCTTATTGTCTAACCCCCTTATTCATAAACGTCTACTAAAGTTAAGAGGCCTCTGATAATCGTTTGCCCCCATCTAACCTATGTGAGGGAAAGGGACAAACGATTATCAGTGATCTCTTAACTTTAGTGGCCGTTTATGAATAAGGGGATTACTTTACATGGGAAACTAAGCATTATCTATTTACGTTAGGGTCGTGTTTCAGTTCTCAGTTACGGATCACAAGCAGGGATTATGGATTATATTCTACTTTTATTTTATTACGTCAATGTTCAAACTAAACCTTCTTGCACTTGCGATAGGGTCGTGTTTAGATTTACAGTGCTGGCGGCCAAGTCGGTGGTGGACCAGGAGAGCAGAGATAGCCTGGAGAGAGTCAAGACAGAAGCGTTTCCTTCTTGTCTCAGTCTAGATTGGAAACTAAGCCTTATCTACTTACGATAGGGTCGTGTTTAGGTTCTCAGTGCTGGCGGCCAGGTCTGTAGTGGACCAGGAGAGCAGAGATAGCCTGGAGAGATTCATGACAGAGGCGTTTCCTTCCTGTCTCAGTTTAGCTGCTTCTGCTGGGTCGTTGTAGCGGAACATGTTGGTTCGCCCGAGGAGGAGGATGCAACCTGGATAAAACGTGATTCAGTTTAACAATAAGATTGTCAGGAAGCGTCCTTAGTTGTTGGGATAATGACCTGTTTCTATGTAGTATTATAAAAAAATGAGAGGATAAGCCCAATAAGAATCAGTTATAATTTTA
The DNA here is from genome assembly GCA_911728535.1 of Pammene fasciana. Lineage (NCBI taxonomy): Eukaryota > Metazoa > Arthropoda > Insecta > Lepidoptera > Tortricidae > Pammene > Pammene fasciana. The sequence goes on from OU452289.1 coordinate 1,273,000, forward strand.
AACAAAAAAAGAACCGGCTTCACTAAGGAGGTCCAAGAGGAAATGCCCGACTTATAATAGCTGAAGAGTTTCCTCGATTGCTCCAGGATCCCATCATCAGATCCGGTCCTGGTGACAATGGGACCACCAACTGTGAAGTATACTCTTTCAACCAAAAAAATAATAATTTCCAAATTGGTCCAGCCGTCTCTAAATATTCGATGAAAATAAATTTTAAAAAAGCAAAAAGAAAAACTAAGAACCTGACGAATTGAGAACCTCCTTCGAAATCTTGGAAGTCGGTTGAAAACATATTTAAGAACCATATCGTCAGATAAAAACTTATAATTAAAATTATCCACACCCATATCTTTTCATACATTAAACGGAGGTTCAAAATAGCCTTCCCTGGCTAAGTTTAGCATTATTATCCAGCGGTGCCGGGTGCAATGTCGCCACCCCTTCGTGGAGAGTGATTTTACAATGCAGTGGTAGCACTCCAGCACCAGAGAGCACTATGTCTGGTGTGTGGGAGTCTTCTACCACTATATGTATGGGAACCAGTCTGCTTACCCTGGCTAAGCTTAGCAGCCTTATCCAGCAGCACAGTATTGAGCCAGCAATGTGCCGAAGGTGATGGGTGCAATGTCGCCACCCCTTCGTGGAGAGTGATTTTACAATGCAGTGGTAGCACTCCAGCACCAGAGAGCACTATGTCTGGTGTGTGGGAGTCTTCTACCACTATATGTATGGGAACCAGTCTGCTTACCCTGGCTAAGCTTAGCAGCCTTATCCAGCAGCACAGTATTGAGCCAGCAATGTGCCGAAGGTGATGGGTGCAATGTCGCCACCCCTTCGTGGAGAGTGATTTTACAATGCAGTGGTAGCACTCCAGCACCAGAGAGCACTATGTCTGGTGTGTGGGAGTCTTCTACCACTATATGTATGGGAACCAGTCTGCTTACCCTGGCTAAGCTTAGCAGCCTTATCCAGCAGCACAGTATTGAGCCAGCAATGTGCCGAAGGTGATGGGTGCAATGTCGCCACCCCTTCGTGGAGAGTGATTTTACAATGCAGTGGTAGCACTCCAGCACCAGAGAGCACTATGTCTGGTGTGTGGGAGTCTTCTACCACTATATGTATGGGAACCAGTCTGCTTACCCTGGCTAAGCTTAGCAGCCTTATCCAGCAGCACAGTATTGAGCCAGCAATGTGCCGAAGGTGATGGGTGCAATGTCGCCACCCCTTCGTGGAGAGTGATTTTACAATGCAGTGGTAGCACTCCAGCACCAGAGAGCACTATGTCTGGTGTGTGGGAGTCTTCTACCACTATTTGTATGGGAACCAGTCTGCTTACCCTGGCTAAGCTTAGCAGCCTTATCCAGCAGCACAGTATTGAGCCAGCAATGTGCCGAAGGTGATGGGTGCAATGTCGCCACCCCTTCGTGTAGAGTGATTTTACAATGCAGTGGTAGCACTCCAGCACCAGAGAGCACTATGTCTGGTGTGTGGGAGTCTTCTACCACTATATGTATGGGAACCAGTCTGCTTACCCTGGCTAAGCTTAGCAGCCTTATCCAGCAGCACAGTATTGAGCCAGCAATGTGCCGAAGGTGATGGGTGCAATGTCGCCACCCCTTCGTGGAGAGTGATTTTACAATGCAGTGGTAGCACTCCTGCACCAGAGAGCACTATGTCTGGTGTGGGGGAGTATTCTTCTGTGCCTATTACCGTTTCACCTTCCTGGGAACAAAATTATTGTATGTAGATTGAAATTTAAAAGGCAGCATAATCAAATCAGAGAAACACGAGATTACAATATTGAGGACACTGACTTCTAAAAATCTCAAATTATACATATCAATTGGATCTAAAAATATTACAAATTAAATTAAATAAATTTAAATTGAATTCCAATAAGGGGGGGGGGGGGGGGGGGGTTAATTTAAAGTGCGCAGTGGGAGTGTTGCCTTGCGGACGCGAGTCATCCAGATTCACTTGAAATTGACCCTTTTAAGTATATCAATACGATTCAATTTAGGGTACGGTGCCGTTTGCGGCCGTTACTGCCTATAATTATAATTTTTAACCTACTTCATATAACTTTAGTTACCTTGAGATGATACAGGGTGACACCAGTAGACAGCAGGTTGTCGTCGATCCCCACGAGATGCGGCATGTCCGAGTCCAGCACCACTCCCAGCCCGCTCTTCCTGAGCCCCAGCGCCTTCTGCTCTTGTAGTATCTGCTGCGTCTCCCGCCATTTCTCCGTCCATTTCTCTGTGAGGACTTTCTCTTGAGCTTCTTTGCGTTGGAGTGTGGCGAGCACGGCTGGTTCTGCCTCGATGGGATTCTGTAGACAAATGAAATTTCAAAAGCGTGCAAAGTGATTCTTCTGTGTATTCAAGTGTTGTGGGACCTTCCACTTCAAATGAAAATAATAACAATATATATGTTGTTTTAAGTCGATATTATTTTCAGTTTTCGATGTCTGAATTTATTTATCAATAACTGGATGTGAATAGTCGTTATTTTAGACGAACTTTGCTCTGATAAGTTCCTTCTGGCGCTTCTTAGATGCCACACTTGTCGGATTGTTTGTCGAGTCAAGCTAGATAAAGAGATTTTTTTGATGCGATTAACCGACCTACAATGCAACGCAATGGACTGTTTATTTTGTTGATTCTGCAAGTAGGGCTATCACACAGTCCGTAGTGCATTGAGGGATTGAACCAGTATTTCCAAAAACTCCGAAATAACGTTAAACATTTAATTATTTTATGGGTTGTGGGTATGGGCAGAACCATGGTGGGTATTGCCATGGTGTTATAAGATTGCCTTGTTAAAAATTTAATAGGAGGAAATTTGCCGGTACTTTAGTATGGAGCAAAGAACGGTTCCCGTTCCCTGGCGGTGACTGCATGGACACGCATGATTCTGAATCCTTGTTACACGTGAACAGAGAAAGAGCTCCTAGCAAGTGTTGGTGGTGATAATTATAATTACCGTGTCGTGCGATATTTGCGAGCGCAGTTTCTCGATCTCCTCGCGCAGCTCGCGGATGAGTTTGACGTTGGGGTCCTCGTTGCTGGGTTTGTTATTGTTACAAGTGAACAGAGAAAGAGCTCCTAGCAAGTGTTGGTGGTGATAATTATAATTACCGTGTCGTGCGATATTTGCGAGCGCAGTTTCTCGATCTCCTCGCGCAGCTCCCGGATGAGTTTGACGTTGGGGTCCTCGTTGATGGTGGGCTTGTTGATGATGTTCTTCGCTCGGTTCGCGTAGCGGAGGGTGGAAAGCGTCTCGCCATAGTTACAGTCGGCGGGAGATATCTGAAAATTATTTACTTATGTAAACCTGTAGCGGCGACGCGTGTATTTTTGGATACAGGACAAAGGAACGGTACCCATTTCAGTTGTCATTAGCAGAGAATTGTCAATGCTAATGCTCTAAATTTGAGTGTAAATATTGGTCGCGAACCCACCTAGTCCTGGGTGTATGTAGTATAGAATATAGACATTTTTCTTATGTGTTTGGGCCTAAATAAAAAAAATTAAATGACAATTTTTTTCGTTTGATCATGCTTATCCGAATCTAAACTTTATCCTTAAGAAATTAGGAGCATTTTACAGCAACTAACAACTATAATACAGCTAAATGTAAAGGTTGTTAAACTTACAGCAGCAATCATGATGGTCTTGGAGTTTCCTCCCAGGGAGTCCTTGAGGAGCCACGTCAGAACCGAGTCCCTGTACGGAATGAACACCTTCTTTGCCCCTTTTTGGTTCCGAGCTGAAAAGTACAATTACATAATATGATAGTAGTAATCTAAAGGCAACGCTTTTGGTCGAATGTACTCGTGACGGTGACGTCGTGAATAGGTGAATATTTGACAGGTTTGTTATTTTGTTCGTGAACGATACCGATTTTAGGAGAAAACTGCTAAAAATTTGATTCTGTGATGATTTTGCCACTTAATACGGTTATAAATTGACAGCTGTTCGCCAGCATATTATTTATTTACTAATAACAATTACTCAGAGAAATCATATTTTTTTCAATAATATTTCAAGCTCCAATAAATTCCATTAGGTACTCAAATTAGCTTCATATACTGTTATATAGAACAGGACTGAATGGCGATTACTCCACCGACAAGAGCAAGGCTCTTAAGATGATGATGATACTGTTTTATTAAATGGATTTTCTTTTAACACCTGTAAAAGTTAGACAGTAAACTATGTCAATAAATATGAACCTTAAACGTATAGTAATAAAGCTGACTCACTCTCTACAGGTTGTTGGCTGGACTCGGCCAGCGCGGAGATGACAGATCCAAGAGTAACGAGAGATTTGTTGATGTGAGCGCCTTCTACCAGGCGCTGCCCTGTCGCGCCGGTCGCGTCTGCGCGCTCACTGGAAAATGTATCTTAGGTGAATAAGCTTAAGGCTTAACATTGAAGCTAATAAATAAAATTTTATGCTCGGCGACTGTAATACTTGAATTGAGATTGTGTTGGCGGAACTACTAGCGCATACTTTTCGATAGAGCTTCTATGGTCGCATATTGTAGCATCCATAACAATCACAGAAAGGATTTCCATACAATATTGTGAAACTGTTGCCGGGCCCCGCACTGCGCGTCATGCGTGTCGGGCGGGCGCCGCCGGCACAATCCACCGGGAGATCGAACGTTACTCAATTATATAGAAGCAGCAGGTTGTGCACGGCATTCGCCGAACTCGATTCTTACCGGCTTGCTTAAGCACTCGTAGAAAAACTATTGTGTGCAACGGTACATAATTGGGTTTTAAAATTCTCGGCTCTGTTTTTAAACTTCGACCCTCGTGTCTTAAGAACCCTTATTATGTAACTGTTGCACAAAATCCTATAATATTGGTTTCGTTAACTTCGATTTTTTTAAGTCTACTAACCTGCCAGCCAAATCAACTAAATGCACTTTGGAGACAGTCTCACTCGGCATGTTGTTGTGCCGCAGATAGCTGGCCTGCACGAACGTGATGGTGAATATGGCGTGCGAGCGAGACGACACGTCGTTCATCTGTGTCGACGCCGTTGTGCGGTGCAGGTTGCCGCGGTGCATGCATTCCTAGAAGGAGCATTGTATAAAAACCAAGAAGTAGCCATGAGTATCTCGACCACAGCGTTAAGAACACCTAAAGTGTTATGGCGTTTAAAAGTAACCTTAACCTGTTCAAGTAATGTTTATATTAGTTCGCATGAGCCAGGGATCTTGGCGTGTGAGTGACATTTTTTTATATGACGTATGAAATTTCAAGTGCTAAGAGGGTTATCCATGAGAATGGGGAAGGCCGGTGAAAACTTATTGTAGAGGGCGCTTTTCCAAATTCCATACAATTGTATAAGAATGGAATCGATTAGCATAAAAAATTAGGATGTGAAAAATAAAGTTTATATTTTCATACAAATTGTACGGGAACAGTTTTCTCAATTTGTGGCTTTTCTAGCCGGATTTTTTTTTGTCCCATTGGTGGCAAGTCCTACAAGCATTTGAGCCTGGATAGGACAGGGATCGATTTGCATAAAAAAAAGTTTGCCTAAAATGATAAATCCACCACGTATGGCCTTCAAAGTGTATAAAATGTTACTCAAATACTAACAATTTTTCCTTGCTTTTAATCTTTTCGATGGTCAGGTGTATTTCTTACCTGTATATCATCATAGTCAGACACCAGATGCCGGGACAGGTCCTGCACGTAAGGCCCCAGCTTAGGGTGCTCGCGAACCCGCAAGGAATGGCCGGCGTCCGTGGCCAGTAAGTCCTAAAATTACATAATTGCTAGATAAATAATTTAGGTCCTAAGAGAGATCCCTGTGTAGCTCCGAAACAATCAGATTTGACTTACAACAATTTTTTTCTTGAAGAACTTTTAATTTTGATCTTTTCCATGTCAGTTAGACACAGTCGCAGACTTTAATTGTTAAGCCATTTAAGGATCAAGCTATTTCCTTTTTTTAGTACTTACTTCATGAAATGTCCAATGTAAAGTGAACCTTAAATGGATTAATAGGTAATTAAAGTCCCTGACCGTATGTACAGTCAGCGTCAATAATATGTATACGAATTTGAATCTTATCCCACAGACAGAAGTGCCGAAATGTTTACATATTTTTGATGCTGACTGTACCATATACCTTGCCATTTCGATGTTAAATCATGAATTTACCTCGCCTAGGTAATCAGTACGGCTTGATAAACAATGTCAAATGCCTTACTAACATCAGAGTTATTTTCCTGCTTGCAGTCAAATGGTCGCACTTATATAATTGGAGATACATATAGGGTAACTCGCCAGTAACTGACCACCTCATAGTCCTCATACTGATAATGAACTCTGTTCACGGAATTCATTTTAGTATAAGGTTTTAATTACTGGCCACCCTTCAATGACTAGCTAATTTATAAAAAAAAATCTAATTATAGGTGAATAGAGTTCATTTTAGTATGAGGGGGCCAGTTAATGAAAGGTGGCCAGTTACTAGCGATTTACCATATATCAGCGAAACCTAACATGAATCTTATCGAACTCGCGGAGCGTAAGCGAGGTGAGTTCTTACAAACAACTTCAGACCGAACTGTCACCTGGCTACTGGGACGTCTCGGCATTTGGATGGCTTTTTGATTTCAATAGTTTGGCCGACGATAACTTTAGTAACGTTTTTTTGATCTTTATGAAATTTTTTGGGGCTGTAGCAGAGATGCATAAAAGGCCATAGTCGGGTCTCCATAGTAAGTTGGCCCTTTGATTATTTTGGTTGAGTTTTTTTTTTGTAAGTACCTCTTATACTGAAGGATATTTATGCTGAGTATCAACATCCTACTAGTAACAGTTTTTGACATATGATTTTTTTTACTTTTTTCTTTAATGTTTTGTTTTTTGGTATGTATTCACGCGATTTGCATCAAATTTTAAAATTGTGTTCCTTATTTATGCCTGCTTCCATATTCAAAAAACGAATGCCCGTTGTGATGTAAAAAAAAAAGAAATAAAGTAAAATAAAACAATTAAATATATTTTTTATGTAGCGGTGAAGTAGTGACACCTCTAATTTTTTTTCTAGTTATAGTCTATACATTGACCTATTACTTCTCTTAATATCAAAATTTTCTAAGTGGTACTTCCTGTCAAAAAATTGCAATATGTGTGGTCATGGTTTGTACCTACTCAATCGGTGCTTTTCAATGCAGTATACAAACTCTTCGATTATGTTTGCGTTTTCTTATCAGGTTGTCGTATTAGGTAGTCATTGGCATTTTACTCTTAAATTCGACACCTTGAACCATACTACATTGAAAAACACCGATTGAGTAAAGAACATGACCACACATATTACAATTTTTTGACAGGAAGTACCACTTAGAAAATTTCGATATTAAGAGAAGTAATAGGTCAATGTATAGACTATAACTAGAAAAAAAACCGGCCAAGAGCATGTCGGGCCATGCTCAGTGTAGGGTTCCGTAAACTGAGACCATTAATTCAAAAGGTCGTTTCTTACGGGAAATTTGGCGGCGCTTAAGTCATTTTTACTTACGTCCTTTCATTTTGGGTTTTTGAATGATGACTCAAAAACGGCTCAACCGATTTATTTCAATATAGTTTTCATTGAAGGTACTCATTAGGCCTCAGTTTCATGAATTTTTTCAAAATTTTAGGACCCACGATTCAAAAGTTAGATGGGGGGGACGCCCTGTTTTAAACTTTCGGAGCTATTATTTCCGAGAGTATTAGTTTTATCCAAAAACTGTTTTAGAAAACCCTAATTCTTTTTAAAAGACCTATCCGACAATACCCCACACAACTTAGTTGGAACGAAAAAAAAATTCGCCCCCCACTTCACGTGTACGGGAGGTACCCTAACAAAATATATTTTTCGCGTTTTTATTCTACCGTTTTGTCGGCTTGGTTAATGCACATATTCAAACCAAATTTCAGTTTTCTAGTGCTAACGGTCACTGAGCTAGACCGCGGACGGACGGACGGACGGACGGACGGACGGACGGACGGACATGGCGAAACTATAAGGGTTCCGTTTTTGCCATTTTGGCAACGGAACCCTAAAAATAGAGGTGTCACTACTTCACCGCTACATAAAAAATATATTTAATTGTTTTATTTTACTTTATTTCTTTTTTTTACATCACAACTGGCATTCGTTTTTTGAATATGGAAGCAGACATAAATAAGGAACACAATTTTAAAATTTGATGCAAATCGCGTGAATACATACCGAAAAACAAAACATTAAAGAAAAAAGTAAAAAAAATCATATGTCAAAAACTGTTACTAGTAGGATGTTGATACTCAGCATAAATATCCTTCAGTATAAGAGGTACTTACAAATAAAAACTCAACCAAAATAATCAAAGGGCCAACTTACTATGGAGTCCCGACTATGGCCTTTGTAAGTTCGTATATGAGCAGGATCGAACAAGTGGTTATGGAGCTAGAAGGAGAAAAAAAAATCCTCCATAGTGTCTTGTGATATTGGTCAACTCGTTTACAAGTAAATCGCGAGTTCTCAGTTCGAGGCTAGTTACTTCAGAGGTGGGACAATGAACAATGAAGATTAGGGGAATATCAGGACCGTTTTTGTGAGCCATGTACTGAGGGCGCAGTCCATAAGTTTGCCGTCGCTATTTTTATAGTATCCGCAGAATTAAGTGGCGACTGAGGTCATAAGACTTCTCTTTCACGCCCACGGCAAGAGAGGGAGACAGCGTTATGAACTCGATCGCCACTTAATTCTGCGGATACTATAGTCAGCGCGTAACATATATTCTGATTGGTTACAATTACCTTAACGCGCTCATTGTAGATCTCCAGGTAGCTGACCTCGGTGCGGTAGGAGGCGCCGGACTCCTTGCCCGCGGCCACTCGTGAGAACAGCTGCCGGCAGATCCGGGGGATGAGACCCTGGCACTCCTGTAATTATAACATCGTAGTTACGGTAAGACTTTGTCAATCCAGATAGACAAAAAACACGCACGAAGGGTTCCGTGCCATTATCTATAAAAACGGCAAAAAATCATCAATATTTATTTTATTCTGTTTTTTATTATTTGCTGTTATAGCGGCAACAGAAATACATCATCTGTGAAAATTTCAATTGTCTAACTATCACGGTTCATGAGATACAGCTTGGTGTCAGACGGACAGCGGAGTCTTAGTAACAGGGTTCCGTTTTTACCGTATGGGTAAGGAACCCTAAAAACGGTGTGCTGGCGAATTATTACGGCGACCGGATTGTCAATGTCATCTAAACATTTCTAAAAGTAAGTAAGGTGGAATGTTAGCGCTGGTATGCAACGGGGTTCACGGGGTACCGTGCGTCAAGAGAAATGCCTGCTCAACCCCTGCCGCCCGTTCCATCTTGAAATAATCAATATCTCATTTTTGTTTATGTGCTCTTGCAAGTTCGTATATTAATTGTGGTACATTACTGCACACTGAAGGAACGACAGGACATACAATAGACCCTAAAATTTATTTTTCAATATATTTTGGTAGTTACAATATTGACGAAACCGGGTCTATTATAACAAAGAGCTACCTAGCCTTCCAATTTTCAAACCTAACTACACTGCTACTAAAGTCGTGAAAGCGACCTTATCACAACAATAAAATTAGTTCGTATTTTTTTACAGTTTTTTATGAGATAATAAATGTATTGTCACATTGCCGTCACTAATGCTCCTTTAACGACTTAATGCGATAACATTCAATAACAATTATCACTTTCCGACTCATTTGCAAAAGGTATTAACTACCTAATGTTCATTTCAGTTCTGCGTTTACATAATAATTAGAAAATTCTTCATAATTTTGAAGTGTCCCACTATGTATTACGTATGAGCATAGAGTAACTTATATAGTAGAGCAGCACATCCTAAGAACTTGAAGCTCAAGTCAATTGCGCCATCTATGTCAAAGCCACCTAAAGATATCCAAAACGCAAGAGGAAATTTCAGCTGCACTGCTACTCCACCTAGTAGCTACTAGTGTACCACTAGTACACTATTCCTCTTACATTTTGGGTATCTTTAGGTGTCTTTGACAAAGATGGCGCGATTGACTCGAGCTTCAAAAAGTTCTTAGCTGTGCTGCTATACTATATGTATTAGTTACTATAAGTACCTATTTACAGTTTGGTCACTGAACTTTGTTAGGGCACCATAATAAATATAAATGAGTGGAATATTTGAACATGTTCCAAACAAACACCGAATTAATGACAGAGATACGTTAAACATGATTAGTGATCTTATAAACACCATTATCCATTGATTAATTTCCAAACATCAATATCACAATAACATAATATGATTGCCTGTTCTGATGATAAGATAACAAACATAGGAGTGTAATAACAGGATTGAGGATGGCTGGTTGAACGGGCAGAGTCAGGGTGACAGCGTTGTCGAACGAGCGGAGCGTAAGCGAAGATCGTTCTTACAAACAACAACTGTCACCTGGCTACTGGGACGTCTCGGCATTTGGATGGCTTTTTGATTTAGATAGTTTGTCCGACGATAACTTTAGTAACGATTTTCCGATCTTTATGAAATTTGTTGGGGTTGTAGCAGAGACCAACAAAATTTGCGAGTTCGTATATGAGCTGGATTGAGACGGGGGTTCTGAAATTAGAAGGCCTAAAAAGGTTTTGTAAAGGGGTCCTGTTACATTGGTCATCTTATTTGCTACTTTTACGAGCAAGTATGGTTGAGTTTGGTATCAAACGAAAGGTATTGATTAACACTCTCGTCAAATCCTTATTAACTGCTTACTGTTTTATAACAATTAGCAACATAAAATTGATTTCAAAAATAGTTTCCATTATATTTTGATTTTGGTGTAAATATTTTGACAACTGACTTTTTTTTTAATTTATTAGAGTTTTGGCTGCTAGGGCCATCAGCATACTGACATTAACACATTAGTTAGAGAGAGAGTTACCATAGACGCATAATGATGGTGACCGAAACCTATAGGTGGTCCACAGATGAGAACGACATGTCAAAGCAACAGATTGAGAGGCATGTGAGAGGTGGATTTAAATTTAGATGAGACAAAAACTGTCAAATCTGAAGCGATTTATTTCGTCGCAGTAAAATTTTGCGCATCAACCGCACAATTTAATATGGACGTTTAGTTTTACCGTGATGATTAGTTGAGAAAAAAATACCCGATACCTATTTTTGGTATTTGTAGTAATTCTACTATTGCACATTTATGGCGAAACACAAGATTCGCGAGTTCACAGTTCGGGGCGAACTACTAGTATTAAAACACGTACATAGTGGCTGAGTATAGAACACTCTAATCAAGAATCCTTTATTAATAACCAATGTCTAGTCTACCTATTTGTACACATAGGTTGTCGCTGACACAACCAATATGCGTTTATGTCGCAGTAATCTATTAAGTTACTGCTAAACACTAAAAGTGGCTAAATGCCATATACATGCAATACGAGCTTTGCGGCTCTTAAACTCGCTTCTGTCATGGGCACCATAGACTGATGTATTTGCGAATAATTGGGCCAGTGTTTGTAGAGCATGTCTGGTTTACTGTGAGTCGATGGATGTGAGTTGATGTTCCGGTTTGTTTAATTTAAAATATGTATCTGTTAGTTATTTGAATTGTGCAGTGTCTTGGTTTTACTGTTATGCTGTATAAATTTTGTATGCAATAAATAAATAAATAATTACAGGAGAAACGAGTGAATGGTACATACAAGGACACGATTATATGAGTCACTGTTACTGGACGTAATATCTTAGATCGATAAGAAGATTAGGTGTCACTCTTACAGGAAGATATTTTTGCGAAAGAAAGAACACAAATTATTAAAATCAATTTATTTCTACCTATGATTTGGACAGTCCTTTTTTACCCTTAAGAGTTGATTTTTCTAAAATCCTTTGTCAATTGAGCTCCTGACACCCTTAAGGAATATATTTCGTATTGCGTTAGTCGATTAAACAACGCAGCGAAAGCAATATTTAAAGTGTTAAAACCTGTATTAGACATTGCAAGCTCTAGGGCCCAATCTGTCAGATTGAGAGGTGTTATAAAAGTTAGAGCATTTAGGTAGCTGAAGGCGTTTCACCTAACGAGTACAGTGGCGAGACAACAAAATGCCACTCGGCCGAGAGAGTAAAATGGCCCGGCCCAGTAGTCGGGGATGTGTTTACACCTTGCGAGTACTCGGTCGAGAGTACTGACTCGCCACTACTCGGTAGATGTAACCAGGGTATGAGGGAGAGTAGGGGGGAGCAGGGTACACGACAAATTGGACCCTAGAAATGGCAATGTCTAATACCGGTTTCAGTTGGTGATACGTACATATATAATTTCATATACATAAATACCCGCAATATGCGCGCCGCGTTACCTTGACCCGGTTACAGGGGGCGTAACCTCGCGACCCGGAAGGCAATTAGCAGGTTAAGTAATCCGGTGTGGCTGGTATTAGTGCTATTTCCGGTCATAAATTATAAACGAAGTTCAACGACCTAATGTGTTGAAAGAGGTAATCGTACAGTCAACGGTAGAAGTAGTTACGACAACAATATCATGTGATGATCATTTTGAACACCTTGTCCCGTTAATTACTTCTGCTGCTGTACGTGTAGACAGTTAACCCTTTGACCGCCAAAGCCGTCATATCACGCGCACGGAGTCGTGCCGTCAGCGCCAGGACGTGATATCACGTCCAAAATATAACCAGCTTGCCTTGCGCGCTCGCTGGCGCTGAGGGCACGATTTTCCCGTCAGATGCTTGGCGTTTAAAAAGTTAAAGACGTTTACTGCTAAACAATTAGTGGGGACCCCAGGTTGAATTGACATTCGCTATCCCCAATAATTTCTACCATGATCGGTTAATCGTGCCCTTAGACTAACCCCACACTAGCGACTTCCGAGCGTAGTCGACGCCCGAGCGCCCGCGCAGCGGCGGGGAGGGGGGTGTGGGCGGGGGGATTGACGTCGCGTTGACGCTGCGCGGGCGCTCGGGCGACAACGATGCTCGGAAGACGCTAGTGTGGGGTTAGCCTTATCCGACGGTTTCATGCCTTCTTGACCGTCGCTTCACCTTGATTAGGATCTACTCGCCGCTCAAGATGTTTTCTACCGTCGTTGATCTTAGCCTCAAATTCGACCTTGAATGCTCATGCTGCGATGCGCATAGTCCAGGCTAGAAATTCCAATCGTGCAGAAAGATGTATGGGAGCTGTTGCTATGCTATCCTTGGACGTTCATAAGGACGTTCGCTGTCTACAAATCAAGGAAAAACAGGCATTTACAAATCAAGGAAAAATCCATCGCACGCGTCCGCGCGAGTTAGCGCCGCTCGAACTAATTTACCCGATTTGTAACCGCGCCCGTGCTCCAAGATAGCGGACTCCCTAACTCGAGCGGGCCGGACAACCTCAGTCGACTATAGTCCATATATTTATCATCATCATTAGCCCTTATTCCCATTGCTGAGCATAGACCTCTCTTCGTGTACGCCACTTGTCCCGGTCCTGTGCCAATTTCATCCAGAAGTGACCCGCAACCTTCCAAATGTCATCTACCCAACGGACGCCATGGGCTTCTTTCATCTGAAAGCGGGCATATATTTATATCTATTTATGTGGGTACTCACGGGCGAGCCCATCATGGTGAAGGTCTTCCCGCTGCCGGTCTGCCCGTACGCGAACACGCACGCATTGTATCCCTCGAACGCGCTGTCGATTACGTCGAGGCCCAGGTCCGAGAACACCTGCAAAATAAACGTGCATTACTCCAAGAAGAAATATGATATTATTCGCTATTCCTACAAACCAGTCGCTAGGCGGATCCACACTGAACGAGCCACCTCAGGACACGAGGAAATTGCCGCGTGCCTCGCCCGAGGAAATACGCCCGCGCGTGTGTTTGACTTTTACCAGTTTCTTTCCGTTGAAGGAAAACATCGTGAGAAAACCGGGTATAATCCCAATAAGCTCTAGTTTCCCCTCTGGGTTAGAAGGTTCGATTGCGGTCGCTTTCGTAATAACTAGTGGCTACGGTCAATTCATGGGATTAGTTTGCTTAGCGGAACCCAGTTTTAATTGAACCATGGAAAAAACCGGAACAAACCGTATGAATGCGAAAAGATGAAATAATCTATTTACCAGTGTAAAGCGGGACAATGCTTTTTGCGGAGTAAATTTGCAAAAAACACAACACGCATGAAATTAGTCGAATTCTTAAATATGGTGCAAGGGGCATTTTGTAGACGGACGGACATTTAGAGATACGGCCATTTGGAGAAGAGACCATTACTGAATAGGCGTTTTGCGAAAGGGACGCGCTCTAACTCAATTTAGGAAGAACTTATTCAGGTTTTTTTTATTATGAAAACTTCAATATCAACCAGCCGTTCGAGTTCAGCGGTAAATTTAACAAAAGATCGGTATTTGCATGCCTTCACACAATGACATGACCTTGATACGTTTCGATAAAGCATGTTTGCTTACTCGCGCAGCTGAACAATTATCATGGCTAGACTATTTAATCCTTTATTGTAACCATGGAAAACTCGTAATGCAGTTCGTTCACACGTATCAATACAAATACAATATTATTAACACACAGCTTTATGTCTAGGCCACGAAACGCATGAGCATCGACGTCGTTAGCGTTTAAAGTTGTTTATAGAGTCGCCATGTTGAGTGCCCGTCTGGAGAGCGCAGCGAGATGGAAAGAGGCACGGTAAGATACACCAATAATACCAATATATATCATTGAAATTTGGACCCCGCGCAAGAGGGGCAACAATCTTTTCGGCGCCAAGGAGATCGTTAAAGTATCATCCAGCTTTCTCTAGATTTTGACCAAGACGCTGGGATTCGTCGCTCGAGCGCGCCCCGCACGATTAAGATGTACAGTCTACGTCAAAGAAATGTTTACACTTTTAGACCTTACTCCATTGTAATAAGGTTCAAAAGTGACTGTACCTACATCGACTGTACAGTCACCAGCAATAGTATTTTCCTGCATGAAGGTCGCAAAAATATGTGACACGCTCTTATGGTCCTACAAATAAAAGGGTGTCACATATTTTTGCGGCCTTCAAGTAGGAAGATACTATTGCCGGTGATAGTACCTATTGATTTGAATGAATCTGTTTACGGTGAAGTGGTGCGTCCAGTCTGCGACCTTTTATTTTAATTCCACAACGGTTGCAAATTGCAAACAAGGATACAACCCGCTTGGTGATAAACAGCTGCTGTAGCCTAATTAGCCTATAGACGCCTACAACTCCAGAGGTGACACATGCGCGTTGCCAACGGCTAAAGGGACAAGACAGTTGTCATTGTCAACACACCGCATCCTCTTTGAACGTCTTACGGCAGCTATAATTTTTATACGAGACGTCTAGGACTTTTTCTTTCACTTATAATTATGAATCTTATATGCATAAGATTAGGATTTATTATTATGTAAGCATACCTGCTCCTGCGACGCGTATTGTGGGTCGGCATGGTCGTACGACCAGTACGAGTGGTCGAACGTGAAATCCTTAAACTTCTCGCGGTTGCCGTCATTCTGCTCTTTGCTATTCTGTAAAAAATAATTTGTAAATTCACATTGAACCGGGTTGCCTAAAAGAGGGCATTCATAAATGACGTCTTAGATTTTGGACGATTTTTCGACCCTACAACTCCCATTCTGGGCATAAAGTAATAATTTTAAACAAAAAAGAACCGACTTCACTTAGGATCCGCTATTCCAAGAGGAAGTGGCCGAGTTGCTGTAAAAAATAGTGAAATCACTATAGGTGTGCCTATAATAGTTGAAGAGTTCCCTCGATTTCTCCAGGATCCCATCATCAGATCCCGACTTGGTGACAATGGGACCATCTAGGGGTTATACCTGTTCGATTCAAAAAAAAATTTTGAAAATCGGTTCACGATTCACGGAGATATGGAGTAAAATAAATACAAAAAAAAAAAATTATGATAAAAAAAAAAAAAAAAAAAAATTCAGTCGAATTGAGAACCTCCTCCTTTTTTGAAGTCGGTTAAAAAATACTTTTGAGTAATTTTAATTTAACACTAGATCCATAAGTTTCGGGAATAATCGTAACATGTCATACTTACTTTTACAGTGAGTAATCTGGTCTTCTTTCCTTCCATCTGGACAATCAGTTTTGCGCTCATGTCCTTCTCCCTGAAAAAAAAAAACATTATAGTTTAGAAAGGCCTTTATAAACTGGACGGGACCGACATAATTAAACGGGACGGGATAAACTAAATTGACAACTTAAGCTATTTTACGCTAATAAATAGTAGGTATTCCTTACAGTTCAGTAGAACCCCCTTATAATACGCACACTTTCTATACGATTTCTCGCATACGCCATTTTCGAGTGAATGGTAAAGCATTTTAAGCCGTGTCCAGGTGTAGATATGGTCCACATTGCGCACGGCAGCTGCGAACATACTTGCCGTGCACCTTACCGCGCGTATTACGCATAATCTGGACAAGGCTTTAGAGTGGCTAAGTGCATTGAATAATCCAATGCAATACTTATGTCATTCATAATGAAGTAAATATTTACATAAGTTTGTTTGCTTCTTGCATGTGATGTAATATGTAGACCAAGAATGCATGCTATGATATCATATCTAGGACATGCAAATGTGACACTGCCATATAAACTATAGACTAACCCACTTCAAAAAGTTGCAGCTTATGGACATCCTGGATATCCTGCCGTGTGTTAAGTATGGGCAGCACAAAGGACTTTAGCTGTTGTTTTTGCACTTTAGTACGCGATAATCGGCTGGGGGGCGTAGCAGTAAGGCCTTAGTTCGTTCCAATAAGTTTTTTGAAACTTGTGTACAGTACGAAATATCATTGTGTGTACCTTTGTAGGAAATCTCATTTCACAAAGGAAAAGAAAACTGATCTAAACCTGAAGGCTGCTCTCTAGAATAGTCTAGTGTAAGGGACGAGGCTATACGATGGAACGAGATCGGATTATCGTTTGCCCCCTCTAACACATAGCTGCTTCCCTATGATGGCCCATGATAGCCCATGGCGTGGAGCAGCAATAAGGTGGAAAGTCAGAGAGCAGTCGCTTTTGTAAAAATTGGCGCAATTCTTGAGAATAGGTACAGTCGCCATCAAATATATCGGAGCGGCCAGGGTACTCACAGATATCTGAACATGCACTTTAACGCCTTGACAATAGAGCCGTTGTTCAGATATTTGTGACCACCTTGGCCGCTTCAATATATCTGATGGCGACTGTACGCGGCAAAGCGGACTTCGGGCTCCCTTATAAATCTTATAATTAACAATGCAACCTAACTTGACTTTCCTTTTTCTGGGTTGAAATTAGGCAACCCGGAGGAATTACGTTCTTCGGACGCTACGCCACAGTATATTTAAACTTATTTTTACTTTTTTTTAAACCAGTAAGTTTACGGCTGGCCGAATTTTGCGTTATCAGATGTCGCCGCCATTTCTTTTCGCCAACACTCATTGTCGGTAGTGAAATTTCCACCACGCGATCAAAATACCCGTATATTGACCCAAAATCGTGTCAAATATATATGCTAATTATATTAAAACAGTAACTTAAACTGTATTAAGTAATATTAGAACGATAAATTACATATACAAACTCTATGAGCTGTATAATTAGGACTATAATGTTTGTATGTTCTTTTATGAGTCATCTTTGCTTGAATCTACGTTATATCGTCAAATCTTGGTCAAAATCAAGGTCATGACTCACATCCTTCATGGGAACCCAGAATGAACATAATGCAAACAAGCATTAGTATAGAAATAAAGGTCATTGTCAGCTTTGTTTTGCCGTTTTATTCCAATGATGTTTGACACTTGTAAACTAGAGTCTCAGAGGCCTCACATGCTCTTTGCTGATCTTTTATTAAACAAACTCTATACAGAAAATATGCCAAAATATGTGATATGACCATAGACATATAAAATAACGAGACGCGGTGCCGTGAAGACAAAGTTGTGATTTCAATAGTAAGCCGATTTCCTCTTGTTTACGTGCGACATGCACACATATACAATTGGTGGACAAGTTCAAACGTCAAAAGTGAATGTGTGTGCACAAGACCGCGGCTTACTATGGAATCACAGTTTTATCTTCGTGGGATTGTCTTCTTATTTTATATGTCTATGGATATGACTTCATAGCTCTACAAATAAGTTTATGTCAGATATTTTTGTATGCAAGTGATGTCACACTACTATGTAGATTTAGGGTGGCTGTTTAAAAATGTTACAGTTTAGGTACCTAGATATAATTATATGAAATGAAATGAAAGCATTTATTTCGGATAATAATACATTCAACCTATATATCTAACCTTTGACTGCAATGATTCCTATATATATGACAGTGCATACAGTTCCAGTAAGATTTACTGAAGTTGCAAGTTGTATAAAACAGGAAACAGTTATTTATTTAAACTTTATTACCATACCCCGGGGTTTTCGGTGCGGGAATGTTATACACTAGCCAAATAACAGGTAAAAACTGTAAAAAACGATACTAATTTAACATTTCTAAGCACATTTGGACCTTACTACCTACGTTTAATTCATAGTTTGGTAATTACTTTACAATAAACAAAGACATAAATACACGAAATCATTCCCGCACCGAAAACCCCGGGGTATGTTTATTACACAATGCATCCATGCCTTTCTGTGATGAGCAATTGTCTTGGCCTCTCTTGAGTTCATTCCTACGGCTCGCTCTCAACGCTCCTCCACCACGTGTGTACGGGTATTTACAGGTGGCAAAAAAAAATCCTATCTGTAGCCAGAGCAATATATGACTATTCTAACATAAGATTTTACAAACTTATTTCAAGTTTTTGTTTTTGCTTGTTTCTATTTTTGTTTGCTGCTCTGACCCCTCACCTTACAAGGCAAAGTATTATGAATGAATTCTATGTTTTTTCCTATAGTTGTTGAGGTTTTTCCGTTGGGGAATTAGAGCATAGCAGTGAACTTGCCCTTTCACTGAAGCCGGCCAAGCAAGTCTCTATTCTACATAGTCATATAGCTATATAAATACTTTTTTGTCTCCCAACTTTCTTATGGTAGTTTAATTTTAATAATAAAATAATTATCGAACTCGCGGAGCGTAGCGAAGTGAGTTCTTACAAACAACTCCAGACCGAACTGTCACCTGACTACTGGGACGTCTCGGCATTTGGACGGCTTTTTGATTTCGATAGTTTGTCCGACGATAACTTTAGTAACGTTTTTCTGATCTTTATAAAATTTCTTGGGGCTGTAGCAGAGATACATAGAATTTGTAAGTTCGTATATGAGCAGGATCGATCAAGTGGTTATGGAGCTAGAAGGAGAAAAAAAATCCTCATTGGGGTCTCGTTATATTGGTCAACTCATTTGCAAGTAAATAGCGAGTTCTCAGTTCGAGGCGGACTACCAGTATATTAATATGTTTGGGACTAAAATTTAAGAGACATTCATGTTTACTCAAAATATTTCATATTTTGTTTATAGATAGGCTTGTTTAGGACCCAGTGCACCCTAGACTGGCTATAATAAACAATCTCAAATTCCTAAAACTGTTTATATTCAGCCATCCGCTATACAAACAAACAAACGCTCCCAAGTTTAAGTGCCATTATCATTATACTTTCATTTCAAAGGCAGCTAATTATGAGTATGTAGGTCGCAAGTTTTTGTGATTTCCGCAGCTTTCATCCAAATACCCGGCGCAGGTACAGTTTGTGCTCCAAATGCAGCTGAACCGTGAAAGTCATTGCCGTTCATAGTGACATCATTGTTTTTTTGCGCTCCCCAAATCATATTAGAATACTCTCATAAAAACCTGTCCGAGACGTAACCAGTAGCTAATAACACCGCACTGCGGCCATAAAATATCATAATACTGTCAATCATCCAAGATAATGGGCGTTTCGGAAATTACATTGTCCCATACAACAATAAGAAGCAATAACATTACGAGTTGTACTTTTACTTGACTCCTGACTTTACTGACCTTTGGTTGAACGGGCGAACCCTTACAGCCACTTTTACCGAAGCCATTGTCACACATTATATAGTCAATAGATTTATTCTGAATTAAATTTATCCACACAAATACGACACCACAAAGCTGGTTGACATTTTTTGCAACTTCAATGAATGAAGTGACATGACATGACAGCACTGTGGAGTGGAAAGTGTATTTTTCTGTATGGCACGCAAAAAATCTTGGCATTACCACCTTAGAGCTTTAAACCAAGCGGAGTAGCCATTGAGAGGCGTTCCCCTCTGCCGAATGAGTATGACCAGTGGTCATACTCATTGTATGGACTGACGTTTATTTGACGTGGCTATTTTGACGTTTCGCATACATTTGACGTTCCCCTTCCCCGCCAAAAATGGCAGACTTTTTCCGATAGAAATGAGAGCGCGTCTCGCATCCGGCTGGTTTAATTATCAAAGATTACCGCTATCAGAAATTGACCAATCGTAGAATGAAAATTTAGATCAAGCGCTTCGGATTGGCTCGCAATTTAAAAAATAGAAAAATTTCCTTTTTTTTGCGTCACTCAGGTGCACTCCACAAAATCCAGTTTCTCGTAGATTTCCCTCAATTTGAATGAAAAATGAGGAAACAAAAAACTAAAAAAATTTAACTGGAAGTGAAGTTTATCTGAGTAATAAAAAAACTAAAGTTGTCGATGAACCGTATTAACTAGCTTTTGTAAAACAGCCCCCTGAACGTCAAAACAAAAGTTTACATCTGGCAACATTTATCAGCTGTCGATATTTCCTCCCAAAGTACAGGTTAGAATTTTTCTATAATTTGTATTTTTCGCTATTTTCTTGATTAAGTTAGGGAAACCGATAAACAGATAAAGTAATTAACACCCCTTTCTTGCTATAATCTGATAATTGGTAGTTATGTACACATTTGTTGTGTCCAAACTTCAATGTCGATGTCACATTACATAATTGCATTGCAGCCTAAACCTACAACCATGTCTGACTCCGCGCCCAGCCGCCCGATGAAGTTCCCGTACACGATCTCCGCCAAGATCGCGCAGTTCCCGTTCAAGTACTACGTCTCGAACCAGTGGATCTGGAAGTACTGGATGGTCGGCATTGGTGTGTCTATCCCCATCTTCTACAAGATCCACAAATTGGGTAAGATTTACTGTTTTTCATAAATATTAAATAGAGAGTATATATTGGCACTTTCGCTACCAGGAACCCAGTTTGCCCAGTGTGGGTATAGTGATAAATGTAATTTCACAGGCCAGGAAATAATCTTTAATCAGTGGGGTAATTAACACTTTGTCATAGAAAAATATGAAACAATAGTTGGGTTCATTTGTATAGGATTTAGGGAGCTTGTCACTCAGTGTTAACTATGGAGACCTTTTAACTACAGTACAGTCTCTATGAATTGGCACTTACCGGCACGTCCAGTAATCTTCCTACCTGCCTTATTTTGCATACAAAATTCATTGTAATATCAGTGTTGTACAAAATTCATTGTAAAAAAAATTGAATTGATTAGTCATGAAATCGACTTTAGGCAACAATGATTGAAAAAAACATTCTGTGGTTTTATGAAACCTTGATGCAAGTGAAACTTTACTATTATAAATATAATCGAAAAATGTTTCTAAAATTTATAAAAAAAGTATTTGTCCCACGGGGTTTGAACCCTCGCCCGTTCGACCGTAAGTCGCATGCCATACCACAGTGCCACCACTGCTGTTACGCTAAGCGCCGAAATATAGATTTGTATATCGCGGTTGACAAATGACATGAACCTTATTGCTTATGAAATAAGCTTCACCTTACTATAAACGAGAATCAGCGTACAGCTTGTAACGCGACGACATGCAGAAGACAGGCTTTAAAATTTGAGGCGATGGAATAAAAGTTTCACTTTAAAAAGTATTCAGAATAGTGTAAAACATCCGATTCTCAGTCAGCTGAAAAAAAATAGTGCAATTGGAAACTTTTATTAAAATTTAGTCACATGTATTTAAGTACATTAAGCAAAGAGTAGAATAATGAAGACAAAGCTATTATCAGCTTTTAATAATAATATATTGTTTTATTGTATTCTTTTCTTTACTTGTGCATATTTTCCTTTGCAGCGAACTCCCCTGAGAATGTCAGCAAGTGGGCCGAGATGAGGAGGAAGGAGGCAGCCGCTCACCATTAGATTTTTGATAGCTCTTTTTCTGGGTAAATCAAGATTATGGTATATTTAAGTTAAGCAAAAGTGAATAAATCATGAATTAGTTTAATATTGAGTTTTATTGAAAAGAAAATGTTATGAATTCCTTTATTTCCAATTTCCTAAATGCCATACAATCATTGAAATTTAGACAGACTATAATGTAGTATTATACTGTACTTTGGTTAGCCATATTGTTAAAAATATGAAATTTAATCAAAAATACTATGTTTTCTGAACCATTTCAATGGGTTATTTACAAACTATTAAATATACTCTTGGATTTACAACAGGGTGTACTGACGTTTTTCGGCTTATGTAGGCAATGCACGGTAAAATGTTGAATTAGGACACATTCGTCAGATTCCTTTTTCGTCAGGATCAATTATAGCCTGTTTTTATTCGGACGAAAACGAACTCTTGGTCTGGTTCCGCTTTCGTCAGGATCAAGTATTTTAGTAGCCGGAGACAAAGTTGGAGCATTTGGTACAGTCAGCAAATTATGACCCTATTTTTTGACTAATCTACTTCGGAGGTTGATTTTATAAATGATCTTATTGCTGATTGTACAAAAAATTTACCATAAGTTTATCAAAAATAAAATACGTAACTTTTCACCGTGCATTGCCCTACATTTTTGCCGAATTCTGCTACTCGAGGGTTGCCCGTGGCCTACTCTGGATGTTCAAGTGGTTTGATAATAAATAAAATTGGCTAAGTTATATCCATACGGGTGCTTTATTACTAAAAATGTAAATTATTAAAAAAACTTATAAATTACATCAATAAATTAATAATCCCAAACAATCATTATTGAAACAATGCACAGAAAAACCAACATATCCAACATGCTATATTACTTAGAGGAATGCATTTTGATCGCAGCATTAAAATAACAATAATTTCAAATCAAAAACAAATTTTGAGTAGCCAGACTCGTCACTCGTTTCAAAACTAGCAACACTGAAAAAAGAAAAAAATATATAAATTCCGAAACAAAACACAGTTGAATTTCTTTTTGATGCAATTTAAACAACAATACGTGTCCTAAAATAATAGTACTAACACAACTTACGATTAAAACTATATCTAAATACTTATTTAAAACATTTAAAAATAAATACTAATTGTTGTCGAACACAAGTCTTAACATATTATAACTGCGATTCCTGTGTCCGTGATCACATTTGCCTTTGGATGATTAAATTGGTTACTTATAAAGTATATTAATTCTACATTATTTTAACCATTAACTAAGTATTTCACTAATCAAAGATCGGTGGATATAATCATGCTTCTTGTTCCTTTGTACTTGCACACCGTTGCGAATCTCACGCATTCTCTAAGGTAGTCTTTTAAGAAGTCGGAATCTTACTAGTGATTTCTATTTACAATTCCGACATCTTAAAAAGATCTTACTATACCAGAGTATTGAATAACGGACACAGGAGCAAAGGTTGAGACAATAAATGCAGGCACATTTGTTGCTGTAAGGCCAAACACAGTGATCACTACTTTGGCTGAATTGTAGACGTTTCGCTCGTTTCACTAGCTCGGTCAAAAAACTTGGCGACTCCCAAATGATGAATGCTAACCTAGCTACATTTTTGGCAGTCGCCCGACCGACGGCGATCAGCAAACAAAATAGCTAGTCCCTCCCATCGATCCCTAGGAAAATGTACAGTTGACGTCAAAAATATGTTTACACTTTTGCACCTTATTACAATGGAGTAACGTGCATACCTAAGTGTAAACATATCTTTGACGTCGACTGTACTCGCTGGGAGTGCGAAAATACAACAACCGACGATTATAATATGCGTCAGTTTACTCTGTACTGGAAAATCGATGGCTTGTCGCTCTCCCACTGGCAGTCAGACGGCAGCATTCGTCACCTTTTAAAAGCCAGACGGCAAGGGAATATGCCGTGCCCCTGACGCCAGGCAATCGCGTAAGCGAAATTGAACTTTCCGGAGTCCCGCGTATGTTCCTATTGCATTGGCGAAGCTATCGGCTGTAGCCGTCGTTGGCCTGCTTGCCAAGACTTTCCAATAAAGTAGTGCACATTGTATTTGAACTTATGTTTCAAATATACTCCATTTGGAACTCTAAATACTGTTGAACTGCAAAATATATTACACAAATTAGGATCCAGCCTAACTCACTGTCTTTCGAGCTAATTTTTCTATTCTATTGACCTTCCCGACGCCACCAACTCATATATCAGCACCGCAGGTTCAACGCCAACGACTTATATATACGTCATAAGTAAGTTACCATATGTTTTACTCTAAACCATAGATAAATGAGTAGATAGATAGCTAACTCCATACATAGCAAAACTACTAATTAAATAATAAGTCGTATGGGAGGTATGGTTAAACTCATTTTTACTAAGTTTTAGTAGCACACTTCGTAAGTTTTAGTAGCACTCAATCGTAATACGTATTAAGCTATAATCTTTTGAATAATAATTTTTAGCAAAGCTCGCTTAAAATTTATTATATATACGCATTTAGCCATGTATGGAGAGAACACTCTAGGTACTTAATTCTCTTTTCTCCAATGTGCTCGGAAATTTTCAGCTTACTGTAGCAAAATGAGTACGTGAAGTTCTTCATTTTTTAACAAAACGAATTAAAAAAAATAAAGATCATTATTTACCTGTTTTAGCGGACGTGAAGTAATTTGTCAACGCCATAAATATGTATACACTTTTGCACCTTACTCCATTGTAATAAGGTTCAAAGTGTATACATAATTTAGGCGTTGACTAGTAATAGTACATTATTGCAGAGGACGGGAAAGGGAAATTCGTGGATGAGCGATTTTTTCGGACAAAGCGCAGCTGAGTCCGAAAGAATAAGACGAGTCCACGAATTTCTATTCCCGCCGAGGCATATATAGTGCTTTTCTCTAAAAGTGCGAGGAAATAAAGTAAAGTAAATGAAATAAATTACAGATTTTGGTTACGTTATTAGCGTTCAATGTCATGAATTAGCTTCCCT
The DNA here is from genome assembly GCA_911728535.1 of Pammene fasciana. Classification (NCBI taxonomy): domain Eukaryota; kingdom Metazoa; phylum Arthropoda; class Insecta; order Lepidoptera; family Tortricidae; genus Pammene; species Pammene fasciana. The sequence goes on from OU452289.1 coordinate 1,298,295, forward strand.
CTATAATTTTTTTTATAGTATTAAGAACTATGTATACTGCCAATTTTCATTCAAATAATATTTAAAAAGAAATTTTCGTCAAAAGCTATTTAAGACAGTATTAAATATGTTCCTTTTATGCAACAGATACAAGATTAAACCTTAAAAATAGTTGTTTTGTCTATGATTGTATTAAGCCTCATTCGCACGATCAGACGCGGTGCTATGCAAAGAACGAGACAACCAAGGTTTTTGATCTAACTATCTCGCTCTATCCTACAGTTTGAAGGGATTGCCGTTCAGACGGTGTATAGACGTCGCTTAAGTATTGGCTGTTTGAAATGATATTTGTTAGTCGGATGAAAAGTTTAAAAGGTAAAAAACAATACAGTAATGGATTTTACTAGTCAACGCCTAAAATATGTATACATTTTGAACCTTATTACAATGGAGTAAGGTGCAAAAGTGTATACATATTTATGACGTTGACAAATTACTTCACGGCCGCTAAAACAGGTAAATAATGATTTTTATTTTTTTTAATTCGTTTTGGTAAAAAATGAAGAACTTCACGTACTCATTTTGCTACAGTAAGCTGAAAATTTCCGAGCACATTGGAGAAAAATCCATTCCTGTATCGTTTCTTACCTTTTAAACTTTTCATCCGACTAAGAAATATCATTTCAAACAGCCAATACTTAAGCGACGTCTATACACCGTCTGAACGGCAATCCCTTCAAACTGTAGGATAGAGCGAGATAGTTAGATCAAAAACCTTGTTGTCTCGTTCTTTGTCTTAGCACCGCGTCTGATCGTGCGAATGAGGCTTAATACAATCATAGACAAAACAACTTTTTTTAAGGTTTAATCTTGTATCTGTTGCATAAAAGGAGCATATTTAATACTGTCTTAAATAGCTTTTGACGAAAATTTATTTTTAAATATTATTTGAATGAATAATTGGCAGTATACATAGTTCTTTATACTTTAAAAATGTTTTATAGAGGGAAGCTAATTCATGACATTGAACTCTAATAACGTAACCAAAATCTGTAATTTATTTCATTTACTTTACTTTATTTCCTCGCACATTTAGAGAAAAGCACTATATATGCCTCGGCGGGAATAGAAATTCGTGGACTCGTCTTATTTTTTGAAAAAATCGCTCGTCCACGAATTTCCCTTTCCCGTCCTCTGCAATAATGTACTATTGTCTAAACTCATTATTGGCGTGGCGTATGAGTGCATTGACATCGGTCATGGCATCGAAAAGGTATATTCTCACATGTCTTTTATAAGTACAACTGTGGCATCATAAGTTGATCGAATGAAATAAATCGTAAACAACGAAGATACACGAGTAACCTATTTAAAACCGTATCGAAATACCATATGGCTCATTATCGGTTACAAAGTATCTCGGTACGTTATTTAAAAGTTAAGCATAGGATGCAGTGGGGCAATCTGGACTGCGGGAAATATCAACTATTACAAATCTTCAAGATTGCCCCACTGCACCGTATCCATAAAGCGATAGCTTAAAATTTATACAAAAATAATTAGCTAAATACGTGTACAGGTTTACGAATTTTATGTAGAACGATTCAATATACAGCTGTATAACTAATTTTAAATTTAAAACGGTAGTTAAACTATATTCACGTCTAGATTACATTAACGATAGTTTTACATAATTTTATGAATTTGATACGAAAATATTGATCAATACTTTGCAAGTCAACAATCAAATATCTCAATCAAGTCAATATCAAAAAGTATCAATTAATATTACAATTGACATTGCTTTTATATTTATCTATACTAGTTACTGCCGTACTCCGTATAGTTGTTGATGTATAAGGAGGTTTACTGAGTCTCACACACTATTATGTATCTTACCTTTCTTTTTTATCTTGTTTTTTTTTTATAAATCATATTTATGATCCAATTATTAATAGTCAAATGTAATCAAATGTGACTTCACTTTACAGCATACATGCAAAATTTACAAAGCGTTACGCTAGAGTAATTAATTTATCATAAACATGCACCAATTTGTTCGACGTGTCATACAGTCAGATCCTTGTTTTTAGTGTTATTGTAGTTGGATCGCGGCTACTGTGCACCGACATCGTTAGAGAGTTACCTCACCGCCATCGAATCGATTTGATTTTGTGCGATGACATCGATCAATTAGTGTGGCAACCCCCTTAGGAAAGCAAGCATGTACGTCAAAATAAAGATAGAGATGTGCCGACAACGGTTTTTGCCGCGCGCTGAGATGACCGACTGCTTTATATTACCGATTTAAAAACGTTTCAATATGATTTATGTTTTTTACATTTTTCTAAGGAACTTCTAATAAAATATTTGTAAGTAGTTTATTTTATTTTCGTAATTTTCTTTTAGGATGTTCGTCGCATATTCGTCTTATTTTGCCGACTACAAAAGTGGCCGAATAGCTGGCTTTCCCGACTAGTCAGAACATCTCTAAAAAATATGTTCACGCGATGCAAAGTCCATATAGACTTAGCGACGGTCTCAATACTCTCAATTGACGTGTGATGCCCGACACACACTTGTTTTTATTTTTGTATTTACTCAATTATGTCACTTTCGTATCTAATACAAAGAAAGTGATGCAAACGTGTATCTAGACAAATACACCCAAGATTTTTTTTTTCTAGTTTTAATTATAAAAACACTAATTTACAGTAAATCGTCCTTTTCTCATTTCGATAAGGTTAATGACATAAAAAATAGACTGTACGATATACGTCTTATTAATAAACAGCACTGAATGATTGTTCACGCAAGTCGTGTCCCATTCACCTTATACTACGTTTTAAGTTCTGATCACAATTTCACTAGCCTCTGTGGGCAGGCAGTCACTGTGGTTGTTGGTGTTCCTTCAATTCTACTGAATACAAATTGATTTGCAATAGTTTTTTATTGGGATTAAGATGCGATTACGTTTTTATAGACGTCCGTCAAACCTGTAAGGTTTTACATTTAATTTTACTGCCACAATTTTGATTGAACTTAAGAATTGTCAGCACGGAAAAAGGGGTCCTTTTTGCCGAAAAGAGTCAAATAATCGTAAGCTATGAATTTAACAATTGCAATAATGTTCAGTAGAGTTGTCAGACCAGCACAGCACGTGCCTGTCGCCCTAGTAGCACAGGTAGTCGCGCAGGCGCGGCGGCGGCTGCGGTCACTTGAGGCGCGGCCTCTTGGCCGGCGCGGGCGCCTCCCCCGCCCCCTCCCCCGCCTCCTCCACATCCAGGCTGAGCTCGGGCAGCGCCGGCAGAGACAGGTCGGCGCAGCGCCGCCCGATGTACTGCTCCAGGCGGACGCCCGCTCTGAAATATATACAACAGTTAGTGGACTGCTTTCTAACATAGGTACATAACATAGCAACATACATTAGTAGAGCTTATGTGAAGAGAAAGGATCTATACCAGCGTACGAAATGGAATAATAATAATAAGATACTGTCAGTGTTTTTTTAGTTTGGAAACTGAAGCCGAAATCCAGATTACGCGCGGCAAATCGCGCCGAACATTTGTTCGCCACAGCCGCGCGTAAACTGGACGTGACTGCTGTACTACTAGTACAGTCGACTACAAACTTTTTCACTTTATTGCGTTGTAATAAGGTCCAAAAGTGGATACATCTCTTTGTAGTCGACTGTACATACATACATGTTCGCTGGCTTGAAACAATTGAACATACCGCGCATAAACATAACACAGCTTGAAGTTCTGTTGCATCAGAAGTCGCTAAAGTACTTACTATTGTAAAATATTGTTGCAATATAATGTTAACCAACTCTCCCGTTAGCCACAACTCACTGTAAAACTCACTTAGCTATTGGCTACGTGCGAAGTGCATGGTGGGGGTAACGTGAACGATCGCAGCGCACAATGTAACAAGAAATTGGGCTCTTGTCAATATCACATTTCAAAATATTTGACATCACCCGTAGGGTCAACTGTCATAATAGTGAATCAGCCAGTCACATTTCATATAAGCAAGGAGTATATGCGATTAATAAAAAAGAAAAAACCCTTTGACCCCCTGCTCATGAGATGGCGCCACACTCATGCACACAGCCAACGTGTCTTTGTTGTATGTGTAACTAACTGACTACCAATGACAAAGCATCCATATAACTCGATTTCCACCGACTCCCCTTATTTTCAGCCGGTTGAGTACTCATGGGGAAAAGGTAATAGCCCCAGCTTCCCTTCGAATGGGGTTGGCCGGTGAAAACTTTTGCAGAGGGCGCTGTTCCAGATTCCATACAATAAGAGAAAGAGATACAAACAATGATAGAAAGAAACAGACGATGAATGGTCCCTAACTTGTATGCAGGCATAAAGCTTTTCTTAGGCAAAAACCTTCCCTATGGCGTTAATCTACATCATTTTAATTTTAGTGTATTCCAAAAACGGATGGATTTCAATTTCGGAGCAATTCGAGACAAAAAATTGAGTCATTTTCGCGAAAATAAATAAAAACTCCTTCGCGCCATACAAATTTAGCTTTTCTAGGGACCAATTTTGAAGATGTCACTTTGACAGTTGCCAACCCCAGCATGTTAACGCACCGCCACTGCTGACTACACTACTCACTTGGCTACAGGATGCGTGTCCTTGTTGTATGTGTAACAGTTGTGGAACACGAGCGCGGCGTCGTCCAGCAGCTCCGCGTCCGTCGCGTACTCGCCTCGTGACAGCTTCTCTTTGATCGTCGAGAAATCCATCGGGGTTTTGATCACGTCCAAGTAGTCTGGCACCTGAGGAGATATTTTACAGATACATTTTAAGTTTTATGGATATGGCGAGTGTGTAACGCCTGCAGCACATACCCGCAAACTGCACTAACGGAACTGCTGTACGAGATTTACACGAAGTAAATACTTGACAGAGACAGAGATATGCGCCTTTCATGCAACGGACCACTCGGTGGAGTTGTACAGTCAAATACAAAGAGTTGTATTCACTTTTAGACTTTATAAATAAGGTGAAAAAGTGGATACATCTCTCTGTAGTCGAATGTACAGTCGCCATCATATATATCGGAGCGGCCAAGATGGTCACAAATATTTGAACCGCCTCTATTGTCAAGGCAATGAAGTGCATGTAAAAATATTTTTGAGTACCCTGGCCGTTCCGATATATTTGGTGGCGACTGTACAGCGGTTTCGATCGGTCTTTTGGATGACAACAGGTGACATATGAAGTGCAAGTACAAAAACAAGGGGAAATATCGCAAATTTTGCAGCTAAAAAAGATGGCGCCAAAGCGTCTCTGCGTCATACATTTCACGGTTAACTGTTGCGCTTGACATCTTAGCTCTCTAGTGCCATCTGAGACTTTAGATGTCCTAGCGGCTGGAGTATGTCGTTTTCGTTTACCTATTTTACGAACGTACCATTTCCGTGTCGACGGGCTCCCAGAAGGGCCAGCAGTCCTTGTGCTTGAGCACCTCTTTAAGAAGCTGCTCCAGGCCCTCCGTGTGCAGGGACGCTTGGGCCGCCTCCTTGTTGCTTCGCTTCCTGCCGTTCACTTGTTTCTCTTCTGCCAATCCAGAAAATACAACTTGTTGGTTACCAATATAGTAAATTCAGTGACGTATACCTTTTATTAGAATGAGATTCCGTTAACCTTTGACCGCCGAGCACCGAACAAAAAAAGTCGTACCACTGACTCGGTTATATTTTGGACGCGATATCACGCGCTGGCTAGGAAGGCACGAAAATCCGTGCGCGGGATTTGACGTATTTATTACAGTGACTAAAAAGTTCTAACATTTCAAAACCCTCTGTTAAATGTAAAATGGTTAGTTCCAATTTGGTTTGGAAATATATCTAAATATTTTTGGAGAGAAATTCGTCTAAATATGTGATAAGTGGTATTTCAAATATCTTACCGTGAACACCGTTCGTAAGCGGCGTTTTTGTTTTTTTGTTCGCACTCGTGTTGACATCTTCTTTCGATCTACGAGAATAAAAAGTAATATTTAAAAAAATATCATCATCTTTGTTGCCAATACCCTATCATTAGATAGTTATTTTCGTATTAAAAATGAAAGTTACCACATGGAAAATTTCTCAATGTTTCCAAATGTTTAATTTCCACGATAGTTCATTTAAGCTCATTCCCAGCTTTTTGTAAATTTGACTGTAGATTTCACATCTACATGACGACCCCTGCTCTTTCAAAAAGAGTATGTATCCTTACTTGCGGGATCTCCTATTATTAGTCGGCGTGTGTCCGTTGACAAGCGGCGAGGCCTCCTTGCTCTGTCGGCCTCTCGGCTTCTTCAGTGATATTAGCGTCGTATTGTCTTCACTATCATACGAATCTACAACATAAGCATTATTTAATACTCTCGGTAAGATAATTTGTTCATTCGATTACTGTTTAGCCTGTAAGATAGAAGCAGTAACATCCCACCTTATGTTAGTTAAAAAGATTTGAATATTCATGCTTTTCATTGCAAGAAAGACACAATTACTGATTTTTGAAGAATAAAAAGGCCCTACAATGTTAACATGTGTTAAGGTACTTTGAACCTCTAAGTCAGCCAAATAAGAGATCTTAGTAGAAATTGAAGAATATAGGTGAGGGAAAGATACCAGTGGATATATTAATTTGTTAATGAAATATCAGTCAACAGAAAGGGAGAGTTTAACGGAGCTTATGAAGAGTGAGATGTTAAATGCAAAGAACGTGAATGACCAAACAAAAAAGATGGACGATACGGGTAATCGTGAATGACCTTTCAGAGGAAGCAACACCTAGGTAGAGTAAAACACCATTTCATTGGCACCCAAAAGCTGAACGCGCCCATAATCAAGGTATTTTCGATCGAAGAAAAAGCCAAATTCGCCGGCTGGCTAGTGCATATGTTAAGTTTTTTCGTCCATTATTTAGGCGCAGTATGTGTTGCAGTTATCATACATTAATTGACCAGCCGGACGCAGACTTGAAACGCGAGATCGACCTCTTTTTTACGAGACATACTCGTATGCCCACTTTTTAAATTTTACATTGGTGCCTGCATGCAGGTTTACCCTACGTCTACCGCAAGATACAATGAGACAAGATGGAAGCCATCTACATGGAGGGAAGAGACCAACCGTCGCTACTGTGCCGGTGGTGCAGCTCGCGCGTGTACTGGTGGATGTTATCCAGCGCTGCGGCCGCGCAGCGCCGACTCGACGGGTCTTGAAACGAGCAATGTGTTAGGTAGCTATTCTAGACCTTAAAAGTAATTGCCTAAGTCCACGTGTATTTGTACAAGTACAAATTAAATTTTAAGTTTAGAACTCATATAAAAGTTTGAAAATTCAATAACGCTAAAACTGTCCTTGGATGTTACTATATCGTGGTTTATGCTATGTTCAAAAAGATATTTGGGAATTGACATTGAAGTATTGTTTTTATATGGAAGTTAGTTAATGAATTAATCACGTTGTAGTACACACAAAAAGCTATAAATTGCAAAGCAAAACAAATACATAAAAAAAACCGGCCAAGAGCATGTCGGGCCATGCTCAGTGTAGGGTTCCGTAAACTGAGACCATTAATACAAAAGGTCGTTTCTTACGGGAAATTTGGCGGCGCTTACGTCATTTTTACTTACGTCCTTTCACTATGGGTTTTTGAATGATAACTCAAAAACGGCTAAACCGATTTATTTCAATATAGTTTTCATTGAAGGTACTCATTAGGCCTCAGTTTCATGAATTTTTTCAAAATTTTAGGACCCACGATTCAAAAGTTAGATGGGGGGGGGGGACGCCCTGTTTTAAACTTTCGGAGCTATTATTTCCGAGAGTATTAGTTTTATCCAAAAACTGTTGTAGAAGACCCTAATTCTTTTTAAAAGACCTATCCAACGATACCCCACACAACTTGGTTGGAACGAAAACAAATTTCGCCCCCCACTTCACGTGTACGGGAGGTACCCTAACAAAATATATTTTTCGCGTTTTTATTCTACCGTTTTGTTGGCTTGATTAATGCACATATTCAAACCAAATTTTAGCTTTCTAGTGCTAACAGTCACTGAGCTAGACCGCGGACGGACGGACATGGCGAAACTATAAGGGTTCCGTTTTTGCCATTTTGGCTATGGAACCCTAAAAATGTAGTTTTTATCTTATACGAATGCAGAAGCATTATGCATATCTATTTTTCAGTGCATCCAATCGTAGCGTGATCTTCTAAGAATAATTCATAGAATATCGTAGTATATGGTTATACGTAATATATGTTTTTCTTCAGATGAGTTGACGGTATATGCTGTGAATATGAGTAGCATCCACTTTTTTATATCTCTCTATTTTGCAATACTATGAGAAGCTTCCACCCAACGTATCAAATGCATGGCGTCAAAAATTGCGATCTAAACAATCCCTGCTTTGTCTTCACCTCTATATTTGGAGTTCCTAGTCTGCCCCGCGGGCGGTCCCTGGCAGGCGTGGCAGATCCAGCGCTTGGCGGCGCGTGAGGGGGGCGCGGCCACGCACTCGGCGTGGTAGCGCGCGCCGCACTGCCGACAGACCGCCGCCAGCTCGCCGCCGCTGCCGCACGAGCCGCACAGGCCCAGGTCCAACTCGTCTTCCGACTCCGAACTGCACACATAAATTAACGTCAGCGACTACCACGAATAGTCACGCCGCACTAGCAATTTCAAATTACTGTGGGTGTGGTACGATTAAAACATACAACAAAGTCTAAGCGAAAAATTAAAACTACAATCTTCCATTTTCCCTTCCTTTTTATAGAAGTCACGACATCGAGACTAATATTTCTAACTTTTTATTGACACAAAAATGCATTTAAACGCCTAACATTTAAACCAGCAAAATCAATACGGGAAATTAAAAAAAAACTGCAAAGGTTTGTGCTTTATGTAAATATAATCCCACTTCCCACTAATCCCACTAATATTATAAGTTGAGAAAATCTACAACCTTAGTGAGAGTGGCAATATATAGTTCTAATACGAGTTAGTTAGAAGTTCTATATATACAAATGACGTTAAAAACTTCGAAAGTGCGTTGTAGCTGTCTCGATCTTCACGTGAAATGCATACGCTAGAAATGATTGTTACATGCATTAATAAATTACATTTTAGCTTAGAACCTATATAAGCATGGAATTTTTCTGTATTTAATAAAATTTTATAATATTATCGCTCTAAAACTCATAAAACCATATGACACAGCGCCCTAACGCCATCTGTTGACACTAATGTGAAGTTATTTCCTGGTACTTGGTAGCAGATTTGTGGTAGAGGTGTCGAGGTTGTAGTTACCTACCAGCAGTTGGGCGGCAGGTTGTTTATAGAAGTAACAAATGCGCAGGCGTAGTATTTACAATTTATTTTCACAAAATGGTTATATATATACAATAATTAGAACGCCGATAATAAAATAACTGAAATTGAGAAAATCTGTGGAACGACTTTCAGATTCAACGGTTGCGTAGTGTTGTGTGTATCGTTGCTAGGCAACCGCGCGCGGTCGAGCAGGCCGCCACAGATTCTTAGTATCATGTATTGTATTTTACGTCACTCTGGGCGCTAAGTGAAATTTACCGCCCTAGGGCGCAGCGGCAAATCTCACTTCACACCCAGGAGAAGACGTAAAATTATGTACGCACCACGAGCGGTAATAAAGAAGGCCTCAAATCGCTTGTTTATGGCCCTTACCTTCGGTTCGGGCCACAAATGCCAGCGATCTGGGCCCTTCTTTATTTTACCGCCCTAGGTACGTAATGTACTATAGTAGCAAATTTTTTAGTGACCCACTAAACATAAAAATCATTAAAACATACTGATGCTAATGTGTTATATTTTTACGCAATTATGGCTGGCCGGATTGTAATGAAAGTAAAGAGATTATTAAATTTATGTTCCCGTTATTATTTTAGTGCCCCCTACTGAACGGTAGGTTACATTGTTTTCTACCGCTTTTCACATCTCAGAGGCCTGAATGTAGATGGTGCTCATAATAGTATTTTAAGTGTTTGTGCCGGCTTTTCATGCTACGTAATAAATTTCCTTTATAACCGGCGTAGCAAAAGGCATTAAAATCGATCGAACCTCTACATATTTAAGAACTTAAAAATAATTACCTATTATGAAAATAATCGCGTCCTTGCTTGGATTTGACACATTTAGGAGCGACCGTTGAAGGCTCTGTGTCCTTCCGTCGGGGTCAGCCCTTGGTCTCCAAGCCTGAACCTTGCCTTTGTGGCTCGCAAAACAGCATTTACACAGGTTTATTCTTAGTTTATTATACCCAATGCAGCGTTTTCGTCCAGTTCGCCCTTGCTAAAAGGTACTGGGTGGCGGGCACGCTTGATAACTCCTGGTCGGACCATAAATAATATTAACTTTTTGGTTTTAAGGGGGTAAAAGAAGGGTTTAAATATGCATGGTAAATGTAATTATTAATTATTTATACACTGAGTGATAAGGTCAATTGACAAATTGATTATGGTTTATTTGGAAGAAAAGGATTTAAACATAGCGAAATGAACCACAACGCTATCTCTCGCAGGATTGTCACAAAGTTCGTAATTTAGGTGCATACAAAATTCAACTCAAGTTTATGGCATGCGCCCTAGATGGCGGGAAATGTTTAAATATTAACTCAAAAATCTATTTGGAGAATTCATGTAAAAGAAAAGCTGTAGATGGCTCGCGGAGTTTCTGTCTTCGGGAAACGAAGCTGCGTTGCAGACATGTTTTTTTGCAAGCGCTGGTACCGAACTTGAACTCATGCTCTTCTTCGACGGACCAATGAAGGCGCGAAGGCGGAAGCAAAGCTTATCACGCAAAGCCTGAGAAATACCTACATACTGTGTGATCGCTATTTATACCGGTATTTATATGCGGGATTAAAACGCGTCTTGCTTTAACTCACAAAGACATTGCACACTAAACTATTTCCACTAATACCAAGAATTTTTGGGTTAAATACACTGCATTGTCGCTATTTATACCAAAATTCAGGTGTAATGTTTAAGACGGGAGCAAATTTTTATAGAGTTTACCACATGATAGTCGGTAAAAGGGAGGGCTTTGGGGGCGCAGCCCCCCGCTCAAAGATATAACACAATATAACTTATATTCAAATCAGGAATGGTGAGGTTGAATGTTTAAGACGGAAGCAAAAAGAATACTGATAGAATTCACCACGTGATAAGCTTGATAGTGGAGTTCGGGGGGGAAGTCCACGCATGAAGAAATAATACACTGCATTATCGCTACATATACCAAAAATGATTGAATGTTTAAGACAGGAGCAAAAAGAGTTTTCCACCTGATACGCGGTAAAAGGGGGGCTTGGGGGGCGCAGCCCCCCGCTCAAAGAAATAGCATACATACAATTTGTACTCATATCGGAAATGGTGAGGTTGAATGTTTAAAACGGGATCAATAAGTTCCGGAGTCCGGGAGTGCAGCACGTTTAAGGTGTTAAGGAGGGGGCTCGGGGGGCAGAGCCAAAGAAAAAACACACCGATTGATTTATAGTCATTCAAAAAATACTTAGGTTGAATATTTAAGACTGGAAAAAAAAGTATATTCGTAACAAAAGTAGTTAGGTAGAATGTTAAAGACGGGAGCAATAAGAGTATTGGTAGTGTTTACCACTTTATAGGGGGTGAACAGGGGCTCGGGGGCCCCCTCATAAAATAAAGAATTGAACGATTTCTATTCATACCAAAAATGGTTAGTTTGAACGACTAAGACGGGAACAAAAAGAGTAGGTATTGATTGATTGTTCACTACGTCACAAACGGGAAAAGGAAAAACAAAGAAAGGAAGTATAGGAAAAACAAACTGTAATATCGCTATTCATCGAGATTTCGAGCCTCCTGGTTCGGTTTTAAGACACGTAGAAGCACTTTAGGATAGCGATGGCAAAGAAAGCTTTCAATGCGAAAAACTGCCTATTGAAATCCAGAATATCAAGTCACATTCGTAAAAGGCTCATAAAAGTGTACATCTGGAGCGTAGCCCTATACGGATGCGAAACGTGGACTATGAGGCAACGTGATAGGGAGAGGTTAGAGGCTTTTGAGATGTGGTGTTGGCGTCGCATGCAAAAGGTCAGCTGGAAAGAAAAGAAAACCAATCAAGAAGTTTTAAGTATGGTAAAAGAGAAGAGAAGTTTGTTGAGAACCATAGATAACAGAAGAGGGAAGATGCTTGGACACCTGCTGCGGCACGATGAGTTTATAAGAAATATCATAGAAGGTAGAGTTGAGGCAGAAAAGAAGCCAGGAAAGCCAAGGAGAGCATACATGGATCAAGTAAAGGAAAAAATAAACGTCGTGTCCTATCAGGCTGTAAAGGAGAAGGCAAATGACAGATAGGCATGGAAATTGCTCCACCGACAAGAGCCTAGCTCTTAAATATATGATGATGAGAAGCACTTTACACAGGAACGCTTCGGGTCTTCGACTCTACGCAGAGCTCAACTTTCGACATTCACAGACCTAACCACCTACGGTTGGGCTTTCATCCCTTCGGTTGTTTATAAGACACTTATCTCACTGATCTCTATCTCGCTGGATAAGAGAAGCATTTTCTACTGAGACGCTTCGGACGTGCGGCTGTACGGGGAGCTCTGCTTTCAGCTCAGCAGATTTTCTTGCTCACACGCTTCCCTTGACCATGGCTTTCGCCCTTCGTCGATTTTAGCTAAACTGCTGAACTGAGTTTCTGACATGTAGAATGCGTTACTTTTAGCAATGGACTGTTTAAGGGTAACGAAAAGTGATAAAGCCTACTGAAACGCGCGAGTGAAACCGCGGACATAGCTATAAGTATAAATATTTAAAACATAATCGTGTCGGTTACACCATTTATAACTCAAGAACGGCTGAACCGATTTTAATGATATTCGATTTTGGATTTTTCTCTGCCCTGAATAGTAGAATACTTAATTGACTTATTATATTTAAAAAAAAAAAATACCGACTTCAACGGGGGAGGCCGGTGAAAGATTATTGTAGATGGTGCACTCTTAGATTTCATACAATGAAATAATTTGCTTAACAAACACAGTGAAGAAGACAAATCACCAAACGTGAACTATGTGTCTTTGAAGAGATCCGCTCCGATCATCATCAGTAGTTCCACTTCATCAAATATCACTCCTTTAAATGTACCTAAATGCTTGATTTGTTGATTCCAATCCTAGAATCACTAGGTGTAAGTATGTATGCTTTTAACATTTGAAGAGCTCCCTCGATTCTTCATGGATCCCATTTCCCATCCTCAGAACTCGAGCTAGACAATAATTTATCTTGAAAATCTAACTTTCTTAACAAACACAGCGAAGAGGACAAATCGCCAAACGAAGTATGTGTTGTTGAAGAGTTCTGTTCTGATCAATTTTGTATTAAGCAGAACGTCTGCTGACGGTACCACAATGTTTAGAAAAAAAAGGAAAAGTAGATAAATCCGCTGCCTTAGGTGAAATTTTTAACTCGCGACTGGTGGAAAAATTCACAGCCATCATGTAAGTCTCAGTAGCTCAGTTGGTCAGAGCGATGGGATGTCTCACAGAGTCGCGAGTTCGAATCCCGCCTGAGGCAGTCAATTTTTCTACTTTTCCTTTATTTCTAAACACTCCGTTCTGATCATCATCAGCAGATCCACTTGATCAAATGTCACTTTTTTGAATGAAAATGCTTGATTTGTTGATAAAACACAAAAAAAACTATACACGGTATCCTTTAAAATTTAAGGAGTTCCCCATTTCCATAAGATCCCATCATCAGAACTACGTTTTGACCAGAAATGGCGACAAACACTGTTCAAAACGTAACAATTTAGAAGATATATTTCCTATTTTGGAAATAATCTTCTGGATTGGTGCGGTCTGGAAAAGGGTTACAGTGTATGAACGGATTTTAATAGAAATTGCAAAATATATGGTCAGACGATGACATGGATAGGTACCTATTGTCTATCCCAGAATCCCTCATCTAATGAAGTTTCACATTAAATTGGAAATTTTGTCGGAATGCGATGTACAATTGTTTACGCAGACGAAGTCGCGGGTTAAAGCTAGTATTATATAATCTTATAATCACCGTATGAAACGACACATCTATCCCAGCTCACTCACCTTTTACTAGAACTGTCGTCGTTGATGGGTTCCTCAATAATTTTCCTCCGTTTGCGCGGTGTCCGCTCTTTCGGCCTACATTGCTCGCAGAACCAGTCGCCCTGAGGTACTTTCTGTAAGAAAAACATGCACACAACTTATTACAAATTTGTCGATTACAATTAGGTACTTCGATAAAAAAAAGCACGTAACCGCAAATTATGGAAGTCTCTAGGGGAAGCGTATGCTAAAACCAATCTAATGTAAATAATTAAAAAAAATAATAATCGTAGAATATTTACGCAGCAATGTTACACTTTATCATCATTCCATAAAATGTTTAAAAAAAGGCTTATTATTATAGCACTTCGCACAATAAAATCATGCCAATCCATAACTACTTTCAAACAAAACTAGCTATAAAATGAAAAGAATAATGATGTAGACAATATTTATATAAAACTAAGTTACGTGACATGCCAACAAATGTCTACTAATATACAATATTATATAGCAGTACTACATGAGGAGATAAATAATCTACACTGGTTACCTTACGCTGCGTTAAGTTTAAGTTGGCCTGACAGCATGAAATATCAATAAACACCTTTTAACTCGATAAAATGATTTGTACTTACAAAACGTAATATCCTAACTTGACAATTTGAACCCTAAATCAATCGGCTTAAAGTCCCATCCGATACACCGGCAAAACTCCCACTTATGTCGAAGGTTTACATCAAAACTCACCGTAAGTTTAGGCTTCAAGCAATACAAATGGTGTCCCTTATTGCACCCGTCACACAGCAGCATGTTATCCGGGTCCGTCTTCCTCCTGCACAGCCGGCAGCTCGCGTTCAGTATGCTAGCGGACCAGGTGATGCTGGAGTCCAGCGTGAACAGGTGCAGCACGATCTGGGCGAAGCTGCGGCACTCCATGAGGGAGACCTCCCAGCGCTCGAGGGCGTCCAGGTCGAGGGGCTTGTTTTTGGCTTCGCGCTCTTTGCGTTCTTTGTCGCTTAAACCTGGGAAGGAATATTAAATTCAACCTTTTTTTCACTCTATTAAGGTTTCCTATTGCATGTAATAAATATAAAAACAGTCATGGCGAACAGAAGTTATTAATAATATTAGAGTAAATGTGTTTTGCATAGGACAAATGGTGAACGTGAAGATAGGTACAGTTACGGTATTTAATTAGGTACCCACTTAAGATGAAACGTATAGCAAACTGAAGTACCTAACCTGCAGTGGCGGTGAGTCAATATTTTTCTTAGGCAAGCCGGTGCTTAATTTGGCTTACAATTTCTTCATGAGCTGTAGAAAAACTGCTCAGGCGCCTGAAACTTAAGCAAGCCGACGGGAAACGTGTTATATGGACGCCCCGCCACTGTAACCTAGATTCCTGCTTGAATTGAGCTATCAAACGGAAAACGATCTCAAGAAAATGGGATAAAAATTTATTGAGGTTGTTCTACTACATATTACATTAACTCACCTAGCGGCCTCTTGATGTACTTGTGGTGTATGGCCTGTTCAACTTGTAGTAGGGCTCCAGCTAACCCTCGCACCGTGGTCTGTAGGGCTGCGACGGCGGCGCCGGGCTCCACTTTGATACCGTTCGGACGTGGTTCTAGACAATGGCCGGGGTCGCGGTATTTGTTCTCTGGTATTGATGCTATGTCGGTTTTGTCGTCTGAAAATTTATATTTATACGAAATTTCAATAGGTGGACTTTATAGGGCCGGAGCATAGGTTATATGACGAGTTTTAAGACAGTAAAAGCTAAGAAGAATACAGGGTGATTCAGGAGACGTGAGCAAGAACAACCCTACATACTTAGTTAACTATAATGAATCGGCCGAACGAATTTTTAATTTTTGCTACGTAGAAATCTTGTTCTGTGTAGTCATGGTCACCCTACACAAACAAAAAAAAAATTAGTGCTAGTTACACTATACTGGTATCAAACAATAGCTTCTTATTGACTGAATCCGCAGTGTTAATCCTCACGTCGTCTGAATCAACGGCCTCCATAGCCTAGTTGGTAGTGACCCTGCCTACGAAGCTGGAGGTCCCTAGTTCGAATCCTGATAAGGGCATTTATTTGTGTGCTAATCTCAAATATTTGTTCCTGAGTTATGGATGTTTTCTACGTATATAAGTATGTATTTATATATCTAAGTATGTATATCGTCGCCTAGCAACCATAGTACAAGCTTTGCTTAGTTTGGGGCTAGGTTGATTTGTGTAAGATTGTCCCCAAATATTTATTTATTTATTTATTAATCAACCTGTATAATCGTTCAAATCGTCAGGTAACAATCAAAACTAATTGCAAAAAAAAATGAAACTATAACCAAACTTGTTTTGTTACTAATATTAGTTCATTGTGGTTAAGTTTTCGTTGTCAGCTGACGATATAGGCTCGGTTAGTGAGAACGTGTGCGCGGCTGCAATGCCTCGGGCGAGGCACGTCCACATTATAATATTAACTACACTATGATACCTGAGCTGCCTCGCGCGGCAATGTCCTCGCGAGGCGGTGCGTCAGGTGTAAACCCGCCTAATGAATAATCATAACCACCTATTTGAGTTACTGAAAAAAGGCTGCCGTTTCAAATTTGTAACTTATAATTCAGATTGTTCCAAACACTAATAGTTGAGTACCAAGTTAGTGTACCTGCGGGAGGCTGCGTGAGGCCGCCGGGCATGTGGTAGTCGTCGCGGTACCGTCGCTCGGGCCCCCACGTCAGGTAGTCGGCCTGCTTGTCGTAGCCACGAACCATGATCGTACCGCGCCACGCTTCCCGATCCTGGACGGAGAACACAAATAAATGAGCTTCAGACTTGACCAAACAAAGAATTGCTGATGTAAAAAAATCAGTTCAAAAGCAACTGAGAAGAGAAAATGTACAACTCTAGACGCCAATATATACTTTCTGAGTTGGCTAGCCACCAGGAGACTCCAAACTACGGCCCGCGAGCCTATAAACCGGGATGGAGCGGGCAAAACTCCATGCAATCTGACCCGTGACCAACCTTTAGGTAATGGCCACTATACGTGACAATGCTTGCGATTTAAAACGCGTCTGCCTTCTTTTAATGAAGAGTTCCCTATTACGAGTTGCTATGAGGAGTCGTAGCGGTTAAAAAAGTTAAGAGACAGCTGGTTAGAATCTTAATGGACCAAACCTTACCTTAACTTTGAGTACTCCAAGGCAGCCGTGGAAGATCTTCTCCTCCAGCTCCAAGATGTGGTCTCTCAGAGACAGTTCTAGAGCCTCAGAGAGCGAGCAGTCGTCTGGTACTTTGAGTGAAGGCTGGAACTTGTGCATACGCGTCGGCGGGACTACTGGTGGCTGCAATAGAACGTGTATTTTAAAAAGTTACTAAGTTCTAGCGAACTATAGGACTTTAATTTGGAAAATTCCGGTCATAAAGGAAAAGAAGCCTTCACACAGAGTTGAAAGATAGAAATAGAAGTCTCTCCGATTTGAATGACCCATATTAAACTCAGTTAAGACTATATCAGTTGACTAAAGACAGACAAACACAAGCACTTCTTTTTTAGTCATAACTACTTACAAAGAAAACAGCTACATAACATTATATTAAAACACTAGTATGGAACCAAAACCTAAACGGCTTATAATGTTTAGGAAAGGCAAAAAAAATTATCTGCATTTCCCATTGTCCCTGTAGTCATATAGCCTCCTCAGAAGGCCATCCATGGTTGCCATATTATCGCCTATCGCGTCATGCGTCACTTTCGCACTTTTTATTTTTATTTTATTTTATTTAATGGCTTTCTCCCTTTGTCATAGCAATGGGAATTCTGCCAATGACGACGTTTCACACTTTTTTATTGGGTACAATAAACTAGTAGTTCGCCCCGAACTGTGAACTCGCGAATCTTGTGTTTCGCCATAAATGTGCAATAGTAGAATTACTACAAATACCAAAATTTTTTTCTCAACTAACCATCACGGTGAAGCTGTCCATATTAAATAGTGCGATTGATGTGCAAAATTTTACCGCGACGAAATCGCTTCAGATTTGTCAGTTTTTGTCTCATCTAAATTTACATCCACCTCTCATATGCCTCTCACTCTGTTGCTTTGACATGTCGTTCTCATCTGTGGACCACCTATATAGGTTTCGGTCACCATCATTATGCGTCTATGGTAACTCTCTCTAACTAAAATGGCTATTAGACATTGCAACCTGCAGGGCCCAATCTGTTGTGTCCCCTGCCTCTCCCAGCCCTCCTTCAGCTCCCTACGGGCCCTACCTTTAATTACACCTTCCAACCTGACAGATTAGGCCCTGCAGGTTACAATGTCTAATACCGGTTTAATGTGTTAATGTCAGTATGCTGATGGCCCTAGCAGCCAAAGCTCTAATAAATTTAAAAAAAAAGTCAGTTGTCAAAATATTTACACCAAAATCAAAATATATTTGAAAATATTTTTGAAATCAATTTTATGTTGCTAATTGTTATGAAACAGTAAGCAGTTAATAAGCATTTGACGAGAGTGTTAATCAATACCTTTCGTTTGATACCAAACTCAACCATACTTGCTCGTAAAAGTAGCAAATAAGATGACCAATGTAACAGGACCTCTTTACAAAACCTTTTTAGGCCTTCTAATTTCAGAACCCCCGTCTCAATCCAGCTCATATACGAACTCGCAAATTTTGTTGGTCTCTGCTACAACCCTAACAAATTTCATAAAGATCGGAAAATCGTTACTAAAGTTATCGTCGGACAAACTATCTAAATCAAAAAGCCATCCAAATGCCGAGACGTCCCAGTAGCCAGGTGACAGTTGTTGTTTGTAAGAACGATCTTCGCTTACGCTCCGCTCGTTCGAATATAGGCAACGTTGTTCGGTAAAGGCCTTGCTGATTGTAAGGTCATAGCCTCCCTACAACCACGTGGGCGGCCGAGACCCCGGATAACCGTTCGTTCGACTAAAGGGTGGTTACGCGCGTTTTGAGACTAATTCTTCATTAGCTGCCACTTGTTAGTTGGATCACCGCACAATAAGCTATCAATATTACACACTGAACTACGTAAATGACCAAAAAACAAAGAAATACTCTAAATACGTCGCCGCCATCTTGAGCTCAAACGATTATCCTCTCTCGCACTTACATACTTGTTAGAACGTGACAGCTATGGTGACAGGCGATAAAAACCCGACCATATTAGGCTACCAGGTCAACCTTAGTAGGGACAGGATCCGTAGGATATAGAGTTAATCTTGCTTTGTTTAAAAATTAAATGCATCTCATACAGTGGCGGTGGGTCAATTTTCTTAGACAAGCCAGAGCTTAATTTAGGCCTAACATTTCTTGATAAGCCAGAGGAAAACTGCTCACGTGCCTGAAAGTTAGGCAAGCCGGCGGGAATCGACTTCTATGGACGCGCCACCACATTGCAACTCAATCCAAGCATAAAACACTTTGTTTTATAAACTTACCGCTTTCGCGCCGGGATTCAATAAATGCAGTGGACACTTTTGTATATACTCCAATATGTTGTCCTTGTCTAACTCGAGGTTGTGCCGCAAGTCGTTCTCCCTCAGACCTCGTTTGTTCAACGACTGGATCAGGCCCTCGATTTGTTCTTGAGTGTGGTACACCCACCAGTACGGCCGATTTTCGTCCTAGAATAACATTTATTGAGATAAAAATAATAAATTTCTAACTAAATAGTAATCAGTCGGGCAGCTTCCAAATTAAACGCTGCAGGTTCGAACACGTTCATATTAATGAGTTTTTGGGAAACTTATTTATGATTTAGGTGACTTTTTACCAGTTGCTAGTTACCCCAATAATGCCTAGTTTCCATATCGGTTGCAAGGTTGGATGGCAGTTGCTTTTGTAAAACCTTAGACTTAATGATACTAGTAGTCCGCCTCGAACTGAGAACTCGCAATTTACTAGCAAATGAGTTGACCAATATAACAAGACCCTAAGGAGGATTTTTTTCTCCCTCTAGCTCCATAACCACTTGATCGATCCTGTTCATATACGAACTTACAAATTTTATGTATCTCCGCTACAGCCCCAAGAACTCGCAAATTTTGTTGGTCTCTGCTACAACCCTAACAAATTTCATAAAGATCGGAAAATCGTTACTAAAGTTATAGTCGGACAAACTATCGAAATCAAAAAGCCACCCAAATACCGAAACGTCCCAGTAGCCAGGTGACAGTTCGGTCTGGAGTTGTTTGTAAGAACTCACTTCGCTTACGCTCCGCCAGTTCGATAATAGACGGCCATAGTCGTAGAACTTTTTGAGGCTTTAGCGCCATCTAGTCCAGAGCGACCTAAAGATAGCCAAAATGTAAGAGGAAATGTCATCCGCTCTGCTACTCCATCTAGTAACGACTAGCGTACTTGATAAGAGTTAAGTGGCTCACCTTTCCATGTATATTACAAGTGGGAGGGTCCCCAGTGCATAGCATGAGCTCTTGAGCTTGCGCAAGCCCGGCTTCGAACCCATTAAGTTTATTGGCAAGTCCGTTGATGTCTGACGGGTTTCTTAGGCGAGTTTGCGGCTGATTTATTGTCTGTTGGTCCCTGTTATATAACATGTAAATGTGAAGGGCTCACCTTTCCGTGCACGTTACAAGTGGGAGGGTCGCCGGTGCATAGCATAAGCTCTTGAGCCTGCGCAAGCCCGGCTTCGAACCCATTAAGTTTATTGGCGAGTCCGTTGATGTTGGTGAGGGGTTTCTTAGGCGAACCGCCGCGGGAGTTGGCGGCTGATTCGTTCTCTTTGTCGCTGCCGGCTGTAGAAACAACAATTATTTGAAATATTTCGTCACTGATTTATTCTTTAAACAAGTTGTAACAAAATAGGCATGCATCATTGACTAAACTAGGCTCGGTCTGTATCTTCGTCAACTGCGAATACGGTTTACGATTAGAAGTGATATTTTTTTACATAGCTTATGAGCGTAAGGATAGTTTTGAAAAGTAGTTAGGGCATATCATCTCATTTCAGCTTCTCCAGAATGATCAAATACTGAAATCGTTAAATCGATAAGTAAAATGTACACCTTATTTAAATGACATAAGAACTATTATCACTATGAACATACCTCTCTCCCGGTGCAAGTCGGCCATCTTGTCGCGACACGTCCCGCGACTTTCGGCTCCGTTCTCGACAAACAGTCCGGCCACATGCTGGTTTAACCAGTAGCGGCGGAATGCACGGTCTGACCCTGTAAACGAAAAGAAAACTTATGCCCTTATTCATGAACATTAAAATGCCTCAAAGTTTCTACGTCATCAAAAAACGGTTTAATTAAGTCCTCGTGTCTAATCATTCCAAATTGAAGCCCAGACTCACCAACATCAGATTTATAATCAAGCAGCTGCTTGAGCTGCTAGTTTAGTTCCTTGACTCGTTTGTCAGAATAAATCATTAATCCATCGTACTTAGTTTCTATAAAGACGTCATCGCATGGCGACCCTGCCATCCCGTTAATGTCTGTATGTAATTGCAGATTGAACCCAACACTCACCGACATAAGACGTATAATCGAACAGCTGCACCTTCAGCTCCTTGACCTTCTTCTCATACTCCGCCTTCAGCCCCTCACTTTCTTTGGCCATCTTCTCCAACGCAGCTTTGAGAGCTTCGTCGTGAGCCTTAGCCTGTTCGCCGGTGAGTTTCTCTTCAGCCTTTTTGGCTGCATATTCTTTTTTTAGTTCCTGCCGTGATGCGAGCAGCGCGGCTTCGCGCCGTCGCTCGTTTATCTATAAAAAAAAACATGTATATAAAAAACTTAAAAGTATAGTTTGGCCAGAGTTTGTTCCACTTCAAGCATAGACAGGGAGAATCATCATTCATCAATCATCTCTCACTACTTAAAACGGGATGGATATAGCATGTTACTCTGACTGTTACTGCGCTATTTGGTTTGCCAGACTATAGTTTCAGGTTGGTATAAACATACAATAAGTCGGATATCACACTGCTGCGGTTTCCGCACGCCGCAACGGTGTGCGAGCGAGACAGCGCTCTGCAAATTGTACAGCGCTGTCTCGTTCACCCATCCGGTTGCGGCGCCTGTGTGACAAAAGCAATAAAGTCGAAATTTATATGGACTTGTTTGGTCGGATTCTGCCAATTTAACCCAAGTTACCAAAATTAGTAAGTAACAAACATTAACTAATGGTAAATTTGGAATAAGGTACAACAAATCAAAGTAACGTTTCCTGGATATATTAGAAATCATAATGCTCTCATCACATACGCGTGTGAATGACGAGACTGATCAGACATGCGTATTGCCACTCGCGTGAGCTCGCGTCGGGGATTTGTACGGGGAGACGATTATATGAACGGACATTCGTGTTGGCACTCGTACGCGAATGTTTCGTCGAACTATTCGACGAACTCCGACGCGCATGGACACACGCTAGTGTAATCGCCGTATAAAACGTAATAAAAAAAATACATACGTGCAACGACCTAAGAGCCTGCTTGGTGTTTCGCATCTCGTCAAGTTTCTCTTCAATAATATCCCGCACTGTCGCGTAGCTGATTATCTGGTTCATGAGACACTGTAGCACCAGGAACTTGTCACCTGTACAAACAAACACATTCTAATTAGAAAATAATGGGATTCCTTTACAAGTTCCAATTATAAACGTATATAGATGTCTTATACAAAGGAAAAAGTGACCAAAGCCTCCGGTGCCCAAGGCTGGGATCAAACCAGCGTCTTCTGCATTCGCGGCAGACGCGTTAACCAACTTCGCCACCTGGCCACGAACGCACCGGTCGAATTTTCTCGTGTATATGCAATCTTTGTAAATGCTTTGATTGGCGCATTTGGCCAATCATCTAAGGTACAACATTATGACAAGTTACATTTTATAAGAAATAAAAAGACAATGGAGTGAATTTGAAGTTATTCTGTGAAATCGAATTGGAAATCCAGAGACAATAAATGGAGAACCAAGATCGTCGAAACAGCTCAGAGTTGCCAGACTTAAGTGGCAGTTGGTGGGGGATACTTCTCACCAATGGCAGTGGGTAAAAAAATTTCTTAGGCAAGCCGGAGCTTAAAGTGGCTTCTGATTTCTTCATGCGCTGTAGGAAGACTGCCCATGTGCATGAAAACTAGGAAAGCCGACGGGTATCGTGTTCTATGGACGCGCTGCCACTGCTTCTCACAGATGGCCGCTGGCGCATAAAAGATTATGTTAACCAGGCGATCTGGCAGGCATTCTTTAATTCACATAGTTGCTTGCCCTTGCTACCCTTTGAACCGTAGTTACAGTTAGATTCCACGTGCAAATATAAATTGTTACTGACGATTCGAAAGTGCTCGTTGCTATACCTACTTGAATAAAGACAATATTGACTTTGACTTTATCAGAGCCGTAGTACGTTGCATGTTAGTGTCTGATTCTCACCACTGGTCCTGCCAGTCCTGCCACTTAAATATGAACTGTAACAACTGCACATAAAGTTCAAATGCCTGTGTGTACTCACCCAGCGACAGGTCGGCGACGTGCTTGGTGTGCATGGTGCGCAGGATGTCGGGGTGCAGGCGCAGGCCGGCGTCGTCGTGGCTGCTGTAGCCCCCTCGCTGGTGGTAGCAGACTGTGTGTACTCACGCAGCGACAGGTCGGCGACGTGCTTGGTGTGCATGGTGCGCAGGATGTCGGGGTGCAGCCGCAGGCCAGCGTCGTCGTGGCTGTTGTAGCCCCCTCGCTGGTGGTAGCAGACTGTGTGTACTCACGCAGCGACAGGTCGGCGACGTGCTTGGTGTGCACGGTGCGCAGGATGTCGGGGTGCAGGCGCAGGCCGGCGTCGTCGTGGCTGCTGTAGCCCCCTCGCTGGTGGTAGCAGACTGTGTGTACTCACGCAGCGACAGGTCGGCGACGTGCTTGGTGTGCATGGTGCGCAGGATGTCGGGGTGCAGCCGCAGGCCAGCGTCGTCGTGGCTGTTGTAGCCCCCTCGCTGGTGGTAGCAGACTGTGTGTACTCACCCAGCGACAGGTCGGCGACGTGCTTGGTGTGCACGGTGCGCAGGATGTCGGGGTGCAGCCGCAGGCCAGCGTCGTCTTGGCTGTTGTAGCCCCCTCGCTGGTGGTAGCAGACTGTGTGTACTCACCCAGCGACAGGTCGGCGACGTGCTTGGTGTGCACGGTGCGCAGGATGTCGGGGTGCAGGCGCAGGCCGGCGTCGTCGTGGCTGCTGTAGCACCCTCGCTGGTGGTAGCAGACTGTGTGTACTCACGCAGCGACAGGTCGGCGACGTGCTTGGTGTGCACGGTGCGCAGGATGTCGGGGTGCAGCCGCAGGCCAGCGTCGTCGTGGCTGTTGTAGCCCCCTCGCTGGTGGTAGCAGACTGTGTGTACTCACCCAGCGACAGGTCGGCGACGTGCTTGGTGTGCATGGTGCGCAGGATGTCGGGGTGCAGGCGCAGGCCGGCGTCGTCGTGGCTGCTGTAGCCCCCTCGCTGGTGGTAGCAGACTGTGTGTACTCACGCAGCGACAGGTCGGCGACGTGCTTGGTGTGCATGGTGCGCAGGATGTCGGGGTGCAGCCGCAGGCCAGCGTCGTCGTGGCTGTTGTAGCCCCCTCGCTGGTGGTAGCAGACTGTGTGTACTCACCCAGCGACAGGTCGGCGACGTGCTTGGTGTGCACGGTGCGCAGGATGTCGGGGTGCAGCCGCAGGCCAGCGTCGTCTTGGCTGTTGTAGCCCCCTCGCTGGTGGTAGCAGACTGTGTGTACTCACCCAGCGACAGGTCGGCGACGTGCTTGGCGTGCACGGTGCGCAGGATGTCGGGGTGCAGGCGCAGGCCGGCGTCGTCGTGGCTGCTGTAGCACCCTCGCTGGTGGTAGCAGACTGTGTGTACTCACGCAGCGACAGGTCGGCGACGTGCTTGGTGTGCACGGTGCGCAGGATGTCGGGGTGCAGCCGCAGGCCAGCGTCGTCGTGGCTGTTGTAGCCCCCTCGCTGGTGGTAGCAGACTGTGTGTACTCACCCAGCGACAGGTCGGCGACGTGCTTGGTGTGCATGGTGCGCAGGATGTCGGGGTGCGCGAGTCGCAGCCGCAGGCCGGCGTCGTCGTGGCTGCTGTAGCCCCCTCGCTGGTGGTAGCGCCATGTAGCGCAGCGAGACCCTGGAGCAGCCCCTGACGACAGCAGGTGCAACCTGGACCGGAAGACATGATGTTAGAACTGTTAGAAGCAATCGTAAACACGACTTTTATATCATGTTCAATCTGAATTTTTCATGCATCTGCATTTTGATTTTGACAGCAGGACTTGACTAAACTCTACCAATTTGCAACCATAATTTGAATGCTCATAGACAATCTGCAACGGTTACAAATATGAGATTTGCCTCTCATAGCAGTCATAGCAACTACAAAATGAAGTCATGGATTTTTTCAGAATATTTTATTTAAGAAACAATAAGCTGTAAATACAAAGTTGACTAACCTGAGCACTTCGCTGACGGTAGTAGGGTCGAGCGGCAATTTGCTCAGCGGAGTACCGAGGTATGTTTGCGACCATTTGCTAGCCTTTGTGGCCAGATCCACCGCCTTGTCCGTACCCCCAGTCAGAGGCTCATAGTCTACAAAGAGAGGTAAATAATTAGGTTATAGTATACGGAGCCACTTATTCTTGTTCCTGCGATCCGGTACACTACAAATTAAACCTTACTGTCTATTTGATTTAAGAGTGGTCAGTCAGTTGGTGCTAAATAAAAGTTATGTTTTATATTCTTACGGCAGCAGTATTGGTCGCGAGCGTGCTCGAGCATGTCGCGCGGCCCGGAGCTGTCATTAAAATATGGAACGTAAGTCCTTTTTATAAGAAAGGTTCAATTTTCTTTGGTTCTAGTAAAACACGCCGACTCCGCTGTTTGGTAAGAATCGTGTGATGTGGGGCGTTAATGATACATCTGTTAGCTTAGAAGCTGCGATATAATTATGAATCAAATAATACATTGTATGACCTTAATATGTATACCCTAACCTTATGTATATGTGTGTGAGGCATAGTACACGCACTACAATCGTACATCACGGCAAAGCAGATTCAGGGATAGGGGGAAAAGTGGTAAACTGCTAAGATGAACTCACCAGTAGACTCCTGGATGCCGCCGCTCTCGTTGTAGTCCTCGGCCTCGTCCTCCTGCAGCTGGAATATGGTTGTGAGGAACATCTGGATCAGGTCGCTGAACACGCCCGCGTGCTCCTTCAAGGTCAGCGCCTTCCGGAACGTCTCCACGTCCAGACCGTTGTGAAGGGTGTCCTTGACCTTTAGAAATACATATAAATTTAGTAATATATAGAAGTTACAATTTTGAAAAACTATCACTGGCCCACACAAACCGTCTTTAAATAACTCAAAATACTATTTCTTGTATAGTTTACTTCCGTAATCTTCAGATTTGCGTACCTATATTACTTTGCTGTATTTGCGCCAATCTAGGTACATACGTCTTAATAAAGGCTCTATATTTTTTTTTAATATATTATTGTAAATCTCTAGCAATTTCTAGAGTAGAAGAGCCCTTGGACAAGCATAAATAATAGATACCTTGAGCGTCTCCTGATGAATGTGCACGAATTCGAGCACCGAAAGGAAGTCCCCGAAGTGCTCGTGCGGGATGCCGTCCATGTCCACAGGAGTGCCTTTAGGAATTATCTGTTGAAAGAAACCAAGGAATGGTCATCCCATTTTTACACAGACTTTTTATTGGAGAATGACACGTGTAAACTTTAAACAAGTAAACATATTGGAACTGAAAATACTGCAATATGGCAATGATATCTCACGTAGAAGGGGTTATTCGGCTCCGTCGATTACGCGGGTAAGTAATGTAACGTATACGAACTTATGCTATATTGCTTAAGAAGTATAAACTCAATTTGTATAATTTTGTAAGGCATAAATTATAGTAAGTATAACGTACGAAATGTATAATATCAAAATGTATAATTGCATAATGTATAATATGCTTTGCATATAATATCGTTTACTATAATTATAAATTGAAATAATGATGAAATAATATAACTAGTAGTTCGCCCCGAACTGTGAACTCGCGAATCTTGTGTTTCGCCATAAATGTGCAATAGTAGAATTACTACAAATACCAAAAATAGGTATCGGGTATTTTTTTCTCAACTAACCATCGCGGTGAAACTAAACGTCCATATTAAATTGTGCGGTTGATGCGCAAAATTTTACCGCGACGAAATCGCTTCAGATTTGACAGTTTTTGTCTCATCTAAATTTAAATCCACCTCTCACATGCCTCTCACTCTGTTGCTTTGACATGTCGTTCTTATCTGTGGACCACCTATATAGGTTTCGGTCACCATCATTATGCGTCTATGGTAACTCTCTCTAACTAATGTGTTAATGCCAGTATGCTGATGGCCCTAGTACCCAAAACTCTAATAAATTAAAAAAAAGTCAATTGTCAAAATATTTACACCAAAATCAAAATATAATGGAAAATATTTCTGAAATCAATTTTATGTTGCTAATTGTTATAAAACAGTAAGCAGTTAATAAGGATTTCACGAGAGTGTTAATCAATACCTTTCGTTTGATACCAAACTCAACCATACTTGCTCGTAAAAGTAGCAAATAAGATGACCAATGTAACAGGATCCCTTTACAAAACCTTTTTTGGCCTTCTAATTTCAGAAGCCCCGTCTCAATCCAGCTCATATACGAACTCGCAAATTTTGTTGGTCTTTGCTACAACCCCAACAAATTTCATAAAGATCGGAAAATCGTTACTAAAGTTATCGTCGGACAAACTATCTAAATCAAAAAGCCATCCAAATGCCGAGACGTCCCAGTAGCCAGATGACAGTTGTTGTTTGTAAGAACGATCTTCGCTTACGCTCCGCTCGTTCGATAAACAAACGTCTAACATATTCCAAATATAAGCGACTACCTACGAGGCAAATTATTCCGAAAGCATATCCTAATCAAGTCGAGCCCAACTATAGTACATTGTTGTAGAGGCTGGAAAGTAAGCTATAGGTGGATCGAGTTAGTTCGAGGGCCGACCCGCCAGGGGAGGCCCTCGAAGATACGAGTCCACCTATAGCGCTTTCGGCCGAGACATTACATAGTGCTTTTCACGACTACTGTGAGGAAATAAAATAAAAAATTAATTGGCATATACAAACACTTTAATAGATACTATTTATAGGTATATTGACGGTTCATATGCTTTTCACAAGCACGATAAAGTAAACGAGCATGTAACTTTCTGCAAATAAATGCTTCTTTTCGCCATCCTTCCATAATATAATATGAATTGTTCGTCGGATATTATATTGTATACAATATATCACTGTTCATGGGCCTTCTTATTTAGGACGCGATTTCACTGGTAACAAATTTCTACGCCTGTGCAGTTTTTTGAATTTCGGTGGGTGCCAGCGTATTAATAACATTTTCTACACTTATTGAACTCATTTTTACTGCATAAATACAACTTTCTTGTTTTTCAGTCAAACATTATCCAATTCAATATGTATTTTTCTCGCTCCACCTTTATTACTTTTTTTTTCACTTTTAAGAAGCGTTTTACGATGTTTGCTTCAATCCGACTCAAACGGCTATTAGACATTGCAACCTGCAGGGCCCAATCTGTCAGGTTGGTAGGTATAATTAAAGGTAGGGCCCGTAGGGAGCTGAAGAAGGGAGAGGGAGAGGCAGGGTACACAACAGATTGGGCCCTGCAAGTTGCCATGTCTAATAGCCGGTTCACTCCTTACCCACTTTTTGATAGAAAACCACAAACGGTTAAAAAGGTAAAAACGCCTTCAGGGTGATCTGAATGATTTTGACGTTTCTTTTTTTTTAAACAAGTAAATTGGTTCGATAAACAACCTTATTTTATTTTAGAATGAAAAAGTGGTGCCAAAAAAAGACCTTTTTAATGTTTTAAATGATTCTCATTGGCGGGTCCAATGCAATGACATCTGGATTTTACTTTTCTACTATGACATTTCATTGCTGCAAAATAGCAATTCTTGTAGTGGTTGTTCAGATGCTACAGCAATTGCTTACTTTCCAGCTTGGATTTTGATCTTCTTTTGCCACATTTCCGAGCAGGTGGCGTGAAAAGTTTTTTGTAATCTAACCTAACCAACTTTTCTAGTAGTAGTATGTCTATAAGGGGTCGCAGTTCTAACCTAACCTACTTTTCTGGTAGCAGTATGTCTGTGAAGGGTCGCAGTTCTAACCTAACCTAACCTACTTTTCTAGTAGCAGTGGGGGTCGCCGTTTTAACCTAACCTAACCAACTTTTCTGGTAGCAGTATGTCTATAAGGGGTCGCAGTTCTAACCTAACCTAACCTACTTTAGTGGTAGTAGTATGTCTGTGGGAAGTCGCAGTTCTACCCTAACCTAACCTACTTTTCTGGTAGCAATATGTATGTGGGAGGTCGCAGTTCTAACCTAACCTAACCTACTTTTCTGGTAGCAGTATGTCTGTGAGGGGTAGCAGTTCTAACCTAACCTACTTCTGGTAGCAATGCTTTTGGTAGCTGAGGGTTGTAATGCTGAGGTTTATTCAGGTTGTTATTTGAGATGTTATTCGTTGTTTTAGGTTGTATATGTAATGAAGATTATATAAAATGGAGTTAGTTAAAATATCTGTTATATGAAACAACGGTATATTTTATTTATGTTATATTACTTTTAACGTATACTAATTGAAAATAGACATTTAGTGCATTATATTTAACGTTATTATACGTTTTGAATGTTTGTAAACTGAAATTATACAAAAAGTTCGTATTCATTACGTTACGCACCCCGATTACGCGGTAAGTTGTTAAGAGTGAATGTTTGATAAATTGATAATCATGTCACCACAAAACGCGTTAATCGAACTCGCGGAGCGTAAGCGAAGTGAGTTCTTACAAACAACTCCAGACCGAACTGTCACCTGGCTACTGGGACGTCTCGGCATTTGGATGGCTTTTTGATTTCGATAGTTTGTCCGACGATAACTTTAGCAACGTTTTTCTGATCTTTATGAAATTTCTTGGGGCTGTAGCAGAGATACATAAAATTTGTAAGTTCGTATATGAGCAGGATCGATCCAAGTGGTTATGGAGCTAAAATGAGAAAACAAATCCTCCTTAGGGTCTTGTAATATTGGCCAACTCGTATGCAAGTAAATCGCGAGTTCTCAGTTCGAGGCGGACTACTAGTTTTAAGTAATACAGCATATCGCTTGCTCAATATTACAAGGTTTTATGTTTCACTTTTGTCAAATTGAAATTTGAACATTATTTAACTACCCTGAAAATGAAACATAGAACCCTGTAATATTGGGGCAGCTATATGTAGCACTACTATACAACGCGTTTTAGTATACCTTTCTTAGGACATTGTGTGAAAATTAGTAAGTATACAAAGATCTTTCATAAGGCCTGGTTACACCTAACGAGTACAGTGGCGAGACAGCAAAATGCTACTCGGACGAGAGTAAAATGGCCCTGCCCAGTACTTAACACTCGCTACCAGGAACATGCTAGGGGTTTATTTTGTATAGGATCTAATCAGCTTGGTACTCAGTGTTATGTGACTGAATGGCAACATCTCCACAGACAATATAATCACCTTATGGTCCTCCAGCTCCTGATCCTCTTTGACCTTCTGCCACTCCTTGAGATACGCCTTCTTCTTGGCCTTCTCCTCCTCCTTCCGCTGCCGCATCTCTTCCTCCGCGCGACGCATTTTTGCTGCCAGTTCTTGAGCGCTCTTCTTGGCGTTAGGGTCTGATGGCGTCTTTGGTTTGGGCGCTGGTGAATTACACAGAGGATTAGAGCTTGAATAGTTTTTAAGTGGCTGTTAAAGATGACGCATCAAGCTAAATATATACCGTCAACTCTTGGAACGGACTTCTGTTTGTAACGCAGGGTAGTTTAGACGTCTTGGGAATCATTTAAATTTTTTGCTCATTTAAGTAGTTCAGTATGTAATATTGATAGCTTTTTGTGCGGTGATCTAATAAAAAGTGTACAGCTAATGAAGTATTAATCTCCAAACGCGTGTAAACTCTATGTAGTTAAATGGACAGTTGTCCTGGCATGGTCGCCACGTGTTGTTTGTAAGGAGCAGCTATCACCCTTACAAAGAGCAAGGCTGAAACCGAACAACATTGCCTATATTTACTTAATAAATAAAATGTGATTAACGTCGTTAACTTGTCATTGGCAGAATTCCCATTGCTCATGTGCAAAGGGAGAAAGCCATTTATTTAAAAAAAAAAGCTCTTGGAACATGAACGACGAAAGCAGTGTTTCTATCTATTAGTATAAGTCTCATTCCAATTCCTTCTATTAGAAAGAGAGTTCTGCTAATATTATTAGTTACAAATTGTTGTGCAATCACCCCAAGGTCGAGTTAAGATCATATTGAACACCTCTCCCGCTTTGCTACTTCTGTTTCTGACTGTACAAAAGGAAAAAAGAATCAAAAGTATCTACCTTCATTTTTGTCAGTTTTCTTAAGAAACTTGTCCATAGACTGCTGTCCCTTTTTATCCGGCGTCCCTTTCTTGGCCGACTTCAGCTTGGTGGCCGACCCTGGCTTGGCCGGGGCCTTGGCGGGGGGTGATTTGAGCAGCTTCTTGGAGGGGGAGAACTCGGGTGGGGAGCCGGTGAAGATCTGGTCGAAGTTCACCTTGCCTATGTTGTATTTGTCTAGTGCAGATTTCTGAAAAGGAGATTGAGAAGTGATTTTATGATGTGATAAAGAGCTCTCTTTAAGCCTTTTTTGGGCAGATGGTATGTATTTTCCACTATTATATGAACTTTAATTTAAAGAGATAGGGTTCAAATTTACATAATTTGATTAACCCTTATGGATACCCTGTTAATGCGTTAAACTTGTGTTTTGAATTGTTTCCATTATCCTCAATTTACGATAACAGACCTTATTTTTGGACCTATTAACAGCTAAGAAGGAAATATGAGTTGAAATTTTTTACAAAACTACATTGCTAAACTCTTGCGAATCATAGACATTGTATATTAATCATTGATCGTCATCTGTGTATGCCTTTATCAAAATCGATTCATCAGAGTTAGGGGTTATCCAAGATTTTTGATTTATTATAGTCAATGAGACCAAGAACTGGCTGATTGGTACGTAGTCTTCAACAGCGACGCTGTCTTACCTTGATGACGATAATGCCCTGGGACTGCTCAACAAACTGCTTGAGGAACAGCCGGTTCTTGTCCCGGGAGTACACGCCCTTGCGCCGGCGCACACGGTCGTGAGGCGCGAGCCCTATTTTGCCGCCCGCTGGGTTGTCCTCCTGGTATTGTTCAACTTCGTAGCAGTATGAGGAGCCGGGCAGTAGCGCTTTGCTGGAATTAAGTTTTAAACTTTAGTTGGACCGGCAATCCAGGGTTCAAATTTTGCTGTTATCAAGAGTCCACAGTTCATTTGTGATAGACATCTGTTTCCAGTTTGTGGTATGTCCCATTAGATCACACAAGATACTAACATTACATAAATATGCTTATTTAAAATTAATATTTGTTTAAACTTGAACTTTCACACAATATAAATAGAGTTGAAATTATAACTGCCATTTATAGCTTTGTATGTGGTAAAAGGTTAAGCTTGCTCCTTTGTCTTTTTCTTAATGGAAGTTGTTATACTTCCTGGAGCTTGTTAAAAACTTGCAATGCAACTTGTAGTATTAGTGGAATCTTTTTATTATTCTTATTAACTCTTTTTATTAAAGAGATTTCAGCTGGTTTTACAGTTGCCCGCTGGTAGTCAGAAACCAGCTGATAAGTATAGTAGGTACATATGTTATGTTTGAAATTTACATAATAAATTTTGCAACATTGTTTCAAAACATGCTCAAACATTTAGTGATAATCAATTTTGTTAGAATTATTAACTGTTAAATTCAAACCATTTGCTATTATATATATATATAGTTGTGGGGAATTCTTATACATATTGATACATGTGATGAAATAATTTTTGAAGGTAGAATAATTAGTTTTGGTATAAGTCTGGTACTAACCAAAAGAAATTGCATAGCGATACAACGAGGAAATGCCGCCAGCATCATAGGTACAATGCCGCAAGGGCCTAGTTTAGATTTGAGCTAGTTATTAAATTGTAATTTAATTTCATTATTATTCTGTGGCCATGCTTCCTAATTCTAAGTGCTAATGTTTTTTTTTAGATTGTTTCTTTTTTATCTGGTCAATAGCCGTGTAGCGAGGAAATTGCCGCGGCAGCTCGGCTAGTGTGGACGTGCCCGAGGCATTGTGGCTGCACGTGCGTTTGCCTCGGGCGAGGCACGTCCACACTAGCCGAGCTGCCGCGCGCGGCAATTTCCTCGCGAGGCGGTGCGCCTGGTGTGGACACGGCTATTGAACTTATTAACTTGCCAGTAATTATGTAGGATTTTAAGTCTTAGTGCTTTATTCTGTTCATAATTATAACTCCTCATCCTAATTCATATTATTAAATGTAGCCATCAAAGAAATGTTCATTTTACTTAAATTTTGGGTACTTCGTAAATTACTAATACCATAGATATTTCAAAACTACTAGGAATCTAACAATAATTCAGTTAGTATGAAATACTGGTGGTATAAGCTCTTAAAAGTCACAATATGTTATTGCATAATAATTAATAATATTCAATTTGAATTTAATAATTTAACATCCTTATTAGTTATGTACTAACCTCCCTGGAGGTTGTTTCTGTGCTGTGATGGATAGAATGTGCGCCTCCTGCCAGGAGTCCCCCTCCAGACAGGCCTCCACCGTCTCCCCAACAAAGAAACGCTCCCTCACATAGTTGAACACATCCTCAGACATCTCAGCAAAAGAACTCCTCTTGGTCTTTGAAGCCAAGTATAGAATAGGAATCCTAAGCTCCATAGGGAAGTCTCTGAGCGACCTTCTTGCAGCCTTTTCACTCTCCAGTGCCTCTGCATAGGTCAAGTTGTTCTTCCCTGTCATCTCACATGACCACACCATGGAATTGACCAATATGATTCTCTCACAATATTCTCTGTAAACAAAATAACAACAAAAACATGAATAAAGATCGTGTCGCGGCCGCGCGCAGCAGCCGCGGCGCCGAACGTCGTGTCACGCTCACGTAATTACGCTGTCTCCCGTCCGTTAACAATGTCAGCGGTCTTTCTAGCCGACCGAAAACACTATTATCTATCATTGCGCCAAAAATGCGCGGGATTTTCATCCTCACTAATACTCACTCATAGTCCTTGAAGATCTCGTCGGTGATTTCGCAGTGGAAGACCTCATCGTCGTCGCGCAAGTACCCGGACGCCGTGGATTTCTCAAACGCTTTTCTTTTCAACAGAGGCATGTTATGGGTTCGCGGGTCACTGCGATGGCACAACGAATATCACACCGATTTTAGAGCACACCGAGCTTAGACTTCATGCAACTTTATGTGGCGCATCGATAGCAATAGTTTTTTGGATAATACATCAAGGAATTACTTAAATATACAGGAAATATCGAGAGAAAATTGTTGCGTGGTTTCGACTGACAAGCCAAAAAACGGCGCGCTGAACCACAGATAAAAAATATCGCGGGATAAACGGTTGAGTAGGAGGCGGGCGGAAGCATATACTCAGCAATCGATGAGTCGGCGTAGAAAAGACTGAATCGATTTGAAAATTCAATTTTTAGGGTTCCGTAGCCAAAATGGCAAAACGGAACCCTTATAGTTTCGCCATGTCCGTCCGTCCGTCCGTCCGTCCGTCCGTCCGTCCGTCCGCGGTCTAGCTCAGTGACCGTTAGCACTAGAAAGCTGAAATTTGGTTTGAATATGTGCATTAACCAAGCCGACAAAACGGTAGAATAAAAAGGCGAAAAATATATTTTGTTAGGGTACCTCCCGTACACGTGAAGTGGGGGGCAAAATTTTTTTTTCTTCCAACCAAGTTGTGTGGGGTATCGTTGGATAGGTCTTTTAAAAAAAATTAGGGTCTTCTATAACAGTTTTTGGATAAAACTTATACTTTCGGAAATAACAGCTCCGAAAGTTTAAAACAGGGTTTCCCCCCCCCCCCCATCTAACTTTTGAAACGTGGGTCCTAAAATTTTGAAAAAAATCATGAAACTGAGGCCTAATGAGTACCTTCAATGAAAACTATATTGAAATGAATCGGTTGAGCCGTTTTTGAGTTATCATTCAAAAACCCATAGTGAAAGGACGTTAGTAAAAATGACGTAAGCGCCGCCAAATTTCCCGTAAGAAACGACCTTTTGAATTAATGGTCTCAGTTTACGGAACCCTACACTGAGCATGGCCCGACATGCTCTTGGCCGGTTTTTTTTATCTTAGGTTCGTATATTTATTTATAATCGAAACAAATATATCGAGTCATTCGAACTTAAAATCGATTTTTACATATAACTTAAACAGACTCGACTGAGACTGACAGCCTTTTTGACAGGCATGCCTTGTTCAATCAGATGATTCGCTAGCGGTATTTATTCGATAAATACTTTGTATATTAAGTAAAATATGATTTAAATTAGTATTTATATAATAATTAAAG
This sequence comes from Pammene fasciana, assembly GCA_911728535.1. Classification (NCBI taxonomy): domain Eukaryota; kingdom Metazoa; phylum Arthropoda; class Insecta; order Lepidoptera; family Tortricidae; genus Pammene; species Pammene fasciana. The sequence goes on from OU452289.1 coordinate 1,334,040, forward strand.
ATGCCTAAAGAGCAATATCGTGAGACTGACGTCGGTAGAAAAATGTAAGTTAGGTTATGTTTACTTCTGAATGCACTTTTCGTTCCTCAAGTTTCTGATATAATTGCATTATTTATAGTTGCTATTATCATTTAATTTTGTTTTTAGACTTGTTTAACATATCATCTTTAATCTAGAAATAGTTACAATAACATAAGATCTAAATCTTTAGGACATAAATGGTCTCCAAAACATGTTTCATAATGTATGCACCTCCCTCTCTTTAGATCTTAGTTTCCCCATAATTATTTACACAAAATGTAAGTATTTTTCAGTCTTAATTATTCCTATTTGAAGTCATCACCATTCTTACTTACTTATTGTATAAAATGGTGTTAGAATAACAGCGTTGTGGGGTCAACTTGGAATTTCTTAACATTATGCCGAGTCTGAGCCTTTTCTTCATCGCGCACAATGCTAAACCCATTGTGAACTTCTGTAGTATACTTTGACCAGTGTTTACTTAAGTATGCATTTTTTGACCTCTGTTTTTTATGTGTGCTTTATTGAATAAATTTTGATCTATCTCTATCTATCTATGTTAAGTATTAAATACAACTTTTAATGTTTAACTGTTTAAAAGGAAATAAGATACATTTCTTCCAGTTCCCATGTCACATTTAACGTGGACAGCGGGTCAGACATCCAGCAGGCGGCACACATCCGGGTGATCACCAAGAACCTGTACGCTCAGGATGGGCAGCGGGTGCCTGCTGCATACGGAGTGCTGGATCGGAGGATGGTATGTTTTTTAAACAGAAGCCATTGGTTACTCATACATGTAATATGCATTAATAAGTTATTCATTTTTTTTGTAAATTTAAAATTTTGGTTGCTATTAATTCCCTCTTGATATGCTGCCTTAAGGAAGTGCTTATTGATAAATGTGGCACTGACAATGTATGTAATGCCTTTAAAACTGCAATTGTATCTTTTATGTTTACAGACTTTACCAAATTTAATTAGTGATTGGAAAAACTTGAAATTTAGAATTTTATTACTTAGTACTTACCTTTCCAACATACTCCAAAATAGTTGTAGCTAATAGTAGTGCAACTTAAGTCTTAATCCATTACTACATTCGTGAAAAAAATAGTTGAATTCTGAACTCTGACTTGCTATCAATAGAGTTTAAAGTTATAACGCCCATAAATAGCTTCTTATCTCAGTAAAAGGTTATATGGTGTTGAAGTGGGAAAATGTGCAGTCCTGACTTATAGTTGCACCAATATTTACTGTTATTCTACAGGGCACAAATCAGAAGAATGCCAACTGCGACACATGTGGGTTGGGCCTGGCAGAGTGTGTTGGCCATTTTGGCTACATCGAACTGGCGCTGCCAGTCTTCCATGTTGGCTACTTCCGGTCTATCATCACTATACTGCAGACAATATGCAAGGTAGGTTGAAAGTTATTTATTTCTTCTTCCTCCTAGCGTTTACTGGCTTGGGGTCCACTTGACAACCTAATCCTATGAATTGGCGTAGGCACTAGTTTTTATGAAAGTGACTGCCAATGCCACCTGGCCTTCCAATCAAATTAGGTCCGGTTTCCTTACGACGTTTTCCTTCACTGAAAAGCGACTGGTAAATATCAAATGATCATCTTCTTTGTATCCTCATGGTTAAAAGATGAGACGATTGTGAATATTTTTCACCATCATCAAATGATATTTCGTACATGAATTCCGAAAAACTCAGTGTTGCGAGCTGGGGTTTGAACCTTAGACCTTCGGATTGAAAATCGGACGTCTTACCGCTAGGCTACCAGCGTTCCGTTCAAGTTGAAAGTAGTTTATATTTAGAATAATATTTTGTTTGTGTACTTAATAATAAAATTATTGTTGTCATTTGTACAACACATGTTGTATAAAACGGGTACACTACACAATCCCGAAAAACTTTATACCGATTTTTAAAATCCCGAATTTTAAAATCCCGATTTTGTAATGCCCGACCCATTAAAATTCCGATAGTTAAAATTACGAATAACTAAAGTACGAATATTTTAATTCCCGAATAGTAAAAACCCGATTTTTAAAAACCCGATTTTTAAAATCCCGAATTTTAAAATCCCGATGCAATAAAAGTTCGAAACCAATATTTCCGAATTTCAAAACAACGAATCCCGATTTTCATAAACCCGAAATTATTAATTCCGATTCAACATTATTCCGAAATTTTAAAAACCCGATTTTTTTGGTTGGTTGTATAGGGTCACAGTATGGTCACACTTCTAACCTAACCTAACCCACTTTTTTGCAGCCGTTTTGGGTTGGTTAAGGATAACAGTTCTAACCTAACCCACTTTTTTGCAGCCGTTAGGTTGGTTGAGGGTCACAGTTCTAACCTAACCTAACCCACTTTTTGAACTTTCATTTGATTTAGTTAAAGGTGAGTTCTAACTAAAATTAACCCATTTTTTACGGGGGAGTAACTCGATCCTTCCCCCGTTACTAGTAATTTCTAGTCAAGCTGCTGGTGGGTTCGCGGAGAATACGCAAGTGGTCCCGTGTTCCCGCCTAAAGCCAGCGAAGCGGCCAACGTCAGTTTTTAGCAGGTATTACGGCCAATTTACACCCGTTGAGTACTGCATAACCCGGTCCCCCTCTACAAGACCGGGTATGCGCAAAAGCATTTTCTGACGAAAAAAAAAAAAAAAAAAAGGGTCACAGTTCTAACCTAACCCAATCTACTTATTGAGCAGCCGATTAATTTGGTTAAGGGTCATAGTTCTAACCTAACCCACTTTTTTGCAGCCGTTTAGGTTGGTTGAGGGTCACAGTTCTAACCTAACCTAACCCACTTTTTTTGCAGCCGTTTGAGTTGGTTGAGGGTCACAGTTCTAACCTAACCTAACCCACTTTTTTTGCAGCCGTTGGGTTGGTTGAGGGTCACAGTTCTAACCTAACCTAACCCACTTTTTGAACTTTCATTTGATTTAGTTAAAGGTGAGTTCTAACTAAAATTAACCCATTTTTTACAGCAGAAGCAGAACCAATAAATCTGCTAATTGTAATTTCTGCATAATTGGTTTTCTTCAAATAAAGTAAACATTCGCCTAAAGCCTATTATGCTAAACAGATTATGCTGATTATTATTTTCGGACAGTTGAATATAATGCAAAACAAAATTATACTTATCAAAAAGCGGCCATGTGAATATTAGTAGATTTCAAATTCGGATACGCATATTATGCGAACCGATGATTTCTGCAATAAGAATATTCTTCGAAAACCAGTTATGCCAAATATGTTATGCCAAATACGTTTCTGGCCACGGAAGTTATGCCAAAGTCTTACCGATGTAGGTAACTAACAAACCTACATCGGTAAGAGCAGTGACGGATTTGTCCGTTTATTTGGTGCCTATACCTAGGGCCCCCCAAGATGTCGACAAAGCCCCGCTTTGCGGGGCTTCTATTTTCCGCTCTAAGGGACACAAGGTAACTAACAAACCTACATCGGTAAGGGCAGTGACGCCAGTGACGGCTTTGTCCGTTTATTTGTAAACGGTGCCTATAGCTCGAACCCGCCCAGATATCGACAAATAACACAATCGCGAATTTCATTATTCCGAATATACAAAAAACCGAAATTCGTATTACCGAATCGCCAAAAACCCGATCGGTCATTAGTTTTTTCGGAATAAAAATAATCGGAATTAAATTTTTCGGGAAATTGACAATCGGGATTTTTAGGATTCGAGCAAGTAACAATCGGACTTCTAATATTCGGAAATATTGCATTCGGGATTTTCTACTTTCGTGATTTCAAAATTCGGAATTTTGACATTCGTACTTATCAAAATTCGGGATTATAAAAATCGAGATTATAAAAATCGGGGTAATGTTTTTCGGGAAATTTGCATGTTCCCGTATAAAACCAATAATTAACTAGCAAAAGAATAACTATTCTTAGTGGCCTTTGTACCTAGCTCTTTATCGCCATCTCATGAGGCCCTGACACGGAGTGTCCCAGACTGAACATGCTAACTCTAGGATAATTCGTCAGGTGACAAACAAAAGTCACTAATTACAAAAAACAGTATTAAAGACTGTATACGTTAAAATCCGGCCACGCATGATCTGGTACATCTCCCTTTCGGATACACATTTTCAAGCAGTTCTTTTTTATAAATAATCTGTAATCATAGTAATATATAATAAAAATAGAATCATATTACAATTGTATGGGCTTGTCTCAGTTTTTACTGAAGGTATTCCATCATATCTTTAATGTTTTGTCCAGCGTTTTTTGATAATGTTCACTCGCTTCCTGCTACAATACCACAATTGTATTTATATTTTCACAACCGGTTTTATGGTCAATATAATGTCATCTTACAAAAAAAAATGTTTTGAAACTCTATTCTACTTGAGGTAGTCATGAAAACTTTCTACTCCAAGCACTGAAAGTAATTTTTATATGGCAGCCATTTTTTTGTCAAAAAGTCAAACTCACCAAAGTTAGAACACCTCCGAACTATTTCAATCTAAATATACTTACAAAAATGTTAGCTATGGTGAAAAGAGAATTTAATAAGTTATAATTTGATTTATCTTATTTATAATCATCATCATTTATAATAAAAAACTATTTTTAACAGGAAAATTTGGTAAACACTGTCAGAACACTGTGGACAACAAAATATAGGCACTGTGGAATATATAGTGATCAAACTCATAGACAACGTAACGTTTATATTATGTTTTCAATTTTATTATGTAGCTTGATAACCCCAAATTATTAATTAGAAGTGTTGGTTGAATATGCACATTCAATAAAAAGATGTACCATACCATGCGTGGCCGGATTTTAACGTATACAGTCTTTAAGATAATTAACCTTGTTATGTTGCCAGTATGGTTCATTATGGCTATAAACTTGTGGTAGTACTTAGTGAGTTTTGCTTGTCACCTGACAATATTATAAGTATAGTTTTATAGGTGTATTATTAGGTTCCAGCATGTAAAATTTATTTAGCCCGTCAGCCTTAGCAGTGTTGAATAAAACTCTCAAGGTAATTTGGTACTTATTTTACATGATTACAGGAATGCTCTAAAGTTATGCTGCAAGAGAACATTAAGAAAAACTTCCGCCGGAAATTCCTCAACCCAGAGCTCTCCTATCTACACAAGAAAGCTCTAAGAGCCGCAGTCCTAAAGAAAGCTAAAACATGTAGCAAATGCCCCTCATGCGAGGCCCTCAACGGTATAGTCAAGAAGAGTTCGGCCGGGATCTTGAAGATTATCCATGATAGGTATAGGACCAAGAAGCCCTCGGATCCGTTGGTGCAGAAGGCTTTAAAGCAGTTCCATGAGGCGAAGCAGTCGAATAAGGAGCTGGCGACTATGATACAGAGTGGGCTGATTATTGAGCTTAGCCCTTTGCAGGTAAGCATGATATTTTTAGGTTTTAGGATACTGATCAATCTATTTATCGTATCTTTTTGCCCCTTAGCAGACAACGTCAAGTGGGAAATGGGAAAATAATCACTGAAACTAGCTGTATGCCATTGTTGATCTGCTCTATTTCTTACAAAATGTATTTATGTTTATTATGTTCATCGCGAGGGCATTAGGCTGCATCTCATCATTCAATCTAAATGGGTGTTTAACTCTTGAAATCAATTTTAAGAGCTGGGCGCCATTGTGATGTTGTATATGGAGTTTGCATATAGTTTTGGCTGTTAAGGCCTATGTATAAGGACTTCAGAAGACTTAAACAGCAGTAGCATAAGAATAAAATATTTGCAGGTACTGAACCTGTTCAGACGCATCCCAGACGAGGACATCCCACTCCTCGGCATGAACTCCAAGATCTCCCGCCCCGAGGATCTGATCCTGACGCGGCTGCCCGTGCCGCCGCTCTGCATCCGGCCCAGCGTGGTCTCCGACATCAAGGCCGGCACGTGAGTACCCACCATAGCTTTTTCGATTGCATTCAGGAGCTCAAAAAATGTATACGAAAAACTGCCATCTAACGTTCTGAGTTGAGTAGCTGAGGAAATCAAGCCAATTTTTTAGGTAATAGTGGTCCAGATTTCCGCAATGTTTTTTAATCACTGAATAGCAACTGGTAAGATCAATTTATATTTAGTACATAAGTTCAAGGAAATTCATTATGTAGTAAGAGCCGCAATTTGCATCAACCTCCGATGCACTCTCCCTTTCGTGTTTTACTCAATTTGGTTGTCAGTATCTGGCCCATACTGCGTAGTTTCCCTGAACACCGTTGACTACTTTATTTTTTACAGCAATGAAGACGACCTGACAATGAAACAGTCGGAAATTCTCCTGATCAATGACGTGATAGCCCGTCATATCGCCAGCGGCGGCAAGAGCGAGCTGGTGCAGGAAGACTGGGACTACTTGCAGCTGCACGCGGCGCTCTATATCAACAGCGAGATGTCTGGCATCCCGCTTTCAATGCAGGTACTTATATCTTGTTCTTCTATTGTTTTATTAAAGGCTTAAAAATTGTTACTAGTTAAAAGTTCTTAAGCTAGCCAAAATGATTTTCCACACGTTCATTGATCGAAATCAAACACTCCCATAGTCATATGTACAGCTACAGTTGCCATTAGATATGGAGCGGCCGAGGTGGTCTCAAATATCTGAACAACGCCTCTATTTTCAAGGCTGTAGAGTGCATGTTTGCATGCATATTTTTGATACCTTGGCCGCTCCGATATATTTGATGGCGACTGTACTCTAACGCCCTCAAAATAACTTCTTCATCTATGCTTACTTTCTAGCTGTTATTGTATTTTAATGTTACCCTTTCTTCCTATATATGCTTTGGTACAGTTTACTGTTTTGGAGATTAGGTCCCACTGAGTTTTTCGTCCATCATAATTCTACTTGGGTCAAAGTTTTGGGTTAGAACCATTGGTAGCTTTTTTCTGACGTTCATAAGTGCATTGAAATGTACCCAAAATGAAGAATAAAATTTATATTATTTTTTTCTATTTTTCCTTGTTTTATTCAGCCCAAAAAACCTGGACGCGGTCTAGTACAGCGCCTCAAAGGCAAACAAGGCAGGTTCCGAGGCAACCTGTCCGGCAAGCGCGTGGACTTCTCTAGCCGGACCGTCATCTCGCCGGACCCTAACCTGCAGATACAGGAGGTATGGTATAGATAGAACTATTCAAATATAAATACTAAGTAATAAACCCGGACGCGGTGTTCTTATATGTACATATATATTACGCGCTCTAAAGTTAAATACCTAAGTCTATTTAATAATGAAAATATAAATGGTATATTGTTTCCACTTTACCAGGTCGGAGTACCGGTGCACGTGGCCAAGATCCTAACGTACCCGGAGCGGGTGTTCCCGGCCAACCTCCAGTGGCTCCGGCAACTGGTCCGGAGTGGCCCCGACCACCACCCCGGGGCCAACTACGTGCAGCAGCGAGGGTTGCCGCACAAGAAGTACCTCAAGTACGGCAACCGGGAGAAGATCGCGCAGGAGCTCAAGGTCAGTGACCTTTGGCCAAGTTAAAGTCAGATTCAGTCAAAGTGACAAGGTCATGTCATGTTCAAACATAGACCAGTGGCCTATTTAATAAAGCTACAAGTGACAATTTACAAGCGGAAGTCTCTTTCTAGCCCGTATTAGTTGTTTAAGCTACCCGGAAACTAATTGAACGCTTATTATCTGGCAATCGATATTTTTATTTGCTATCAACATTACAGGTATTAAGAAAGGCAATTTGTAAAGGTCATGGTAACTAAGGTCACGGTCAAGGTTAGCCAAGGTCATCAATGTTAACTTTCAAGTGTTAATGCAATAAAAACCCTATCCTGCTTAATTAAGGTTTATTTTCCAGTGCGGCGACATAGTGGAGCGTCATCTAGTGGACGGCGACGTGGTTCTATTCAACCGGCAGCCCTCGCTTCACAAACTGTCCATCATGTGTCACAAAGCCAAGGTGCAGCCGCAGAGGACTTTCAGGTATACGAATGTCAATCTTATACCTACTGCATTAGGTTCTAATCACAATAACGTGACAATGATACTTGTGACCTTCTCAGAGGGCCTACCGCGAAATTCGAAAATCGACAAAACGTTGGCCCCGTCTCTATCACTCTTGCTTATACGAAAGAGAGTGATGCCAATAGGCGATTCGATGAAGAAAGTGGTTCGCGGTTATAGGCCTGGTCAAATGCTTTACTTTCGAAATTCGACTGAATAGTGTTGTACGTAGAGTTCAAATTTTATTAACACGCACAAAGTCTCCATCATTTGTCACGATCACAAAGCGAAGGAACAGCATCACAGGACCCTCAGGTAATTGCAAGTAGAAACCCTAGTTCTTTTGCATAAGGTAGAAATCACAATAAAGGAAAAAATATAGTTGTGACCTTTCTTTCCTGAGCCAATCTTTTTATATTAGCACAATTTGAAATGAGACTTAATAACAGTATGTATAGAGTTTAATTGAACTTGCAGGTTCAACGAGTGCGTGTGTACGCCGTACAACGCGGATTTCGACGGTGATGAGATGAACTTGCATTTGCCGCAGACTGAGGAAGCTAGGGCCGAAGCGCTTATTCTTATGGGGGTAAAGTTCATATTTGACTACCTACTAAATTTCATCCAAATCGGTTTAACCATTGAACATATAAATGTTGATATCCTAGAGTGTTCTGTATAGCTGTTGTATTTCAACAACTACATATAACTCAGACATAAAGTATTTTTTTGGGATTCCGTTTCATCAGATTCCCAGGTAAGCCTGCTAGAAATTATGATAACATCGCACTTAAATATCAATATTGTAAAATTGGCCTTGGCCTATATACCTACATCTGATGGCGATTGTACATTATTAACATGATTAAAATCTCATTCCAACAGAACAAATCCAACCTCGTGACACCGCGTAACGGTGAGCTCCTTATCGCAGCCACACAAGATTTCATCACCGGCGGTTATCTCATCACCCAACGAGACACCTTCTTCACAAGAGAGGAGGCTCAACAGTTAGCGGCGTGCCTGCTGGCTGGCCCTGACGCCACCATGAGGATAGACATGCCGCCGCCTGCCATACTGAAGCCGAGGAGGTTATGGACCGGCAAGCAGATATTCAGGTAGTCATCACCTCTACACAACGCAATATCTTCAGAAGAGAGGAGGCTCAACAGTTAGCGGCGTGCCTGCTGGCCGGCCCTGACGCCATGAGGATAGACATGCCGCCGCCTGCCATACTGAAGCCGAGGAGGTTATGGACTGGCACGCAGATATCCAGGTACTTACCACTTAACGTGACGGGGCAAAGTAATAATAATACCAAGACCGACCGGGATGGTCTTTTACAACATTCAATAGGTATGACATCTCTTTCAGGCGCTTTTATCTTTGGTCTTTGGTCCTTGTCATAGCCTCACATTGTGATTATTACTTATGATTAAAAGGCCCTAAGTACAATATAGACGATTTTGCTCTCCACCGCTTTTTGCTGGGCAACAAGGAAACCGACTAAATTATGCAGGAAGTCAGTATACTATCAGCCATTTTGAAACGTGTTTTCAGATTAGTCGCGTTGCGTGTATTCTGGCCTCCTTGAGGGCTCGCATGTTTTAACAGTTATACTTGCTTTGAGCATTCAGAGCAATACTTTTAAGTTAAGCTTAGCGAGTCTGCTGGCTGACATGTCTCCGCCTGCCATACTCAACCTCAACCCAAACAACTCGACCATAATAAGCCGCGTCCGACTCATTGGTATGATCATATATTAGATTAGACACAGTAAGGTTTTTGACCATTAAAGATTACGGTTCAAGTCACGCTAGAAGGTCTCGCATCCGTGCGAATTTCAAACCGGAGGTCGTAAGTTCAAACCCTGGCTCGTACAAAGTTTTGGAACTTACGTACGAAACATCACTTGTGTAAAGTGTAAAGTTTTCTTTTTTTCAGTTTGATCCTGAAACCCAACAAGCGGTGCGTGGTGAAGGCGAACCTGGAAACTAGAGGCAAGAACTACACCAACAACCAGGACATGTGCGTTCAGGATTCATGTAAGTTTTATATTTGCCGATTAGATTGAAATAGGCGCAGCGCCGGGATGGGAGTTAGAGGGGTTTGACACCAAACTCAGGTTATTAGACTATGGTTTATGTTACATCACTCTAAGTAGCTCCCAACCAATCTTCAAACCAATCTCCCAATACTTGCTATGCTATCGTTATATATATAATTGTTCTACGTGACAGAAGAGGAATCCTTTATCGAGTGGAGGCGCAAGATCTACATTAAATGTGCTGATCACTCACGCTGCTGATATGAGTGACTGCCTATCGCAAGATAAACGATTCATACATGTTTTACAAATTTATCGTTTTACAAAACTTTCTAAAACATTCTAATCTTTTAAATATTGTTTTGCAAGCTTATACAGAATTTCGATTTCAAACTGTGTTTAGGATACACAGCGAATGAAAATAAACTAATCGTCCACACTAGGATAATGGCTTCCAAAAACGGTACTGATCTTCTGGCTTTAAATATTACCCAATAATACCTTAAGCAATTAAAAAAACTATAATTAATATTAGATGTCAACACTCATGCACGGAATACCCAACGTATAATGTCATATTTTTCGTGAGGTCGTTATTAATAGCTACTTATAATAAGACTTCTATAGTTTCGTCCTTCGCTGATACTGAGTACTACAAAGAAATGTATCCACTTTTGGACCTTATTACAACGCAATAAGGTGAAATAGTGTAGTAAGTAAGTAAAAACGTCCTTATTGCACACCTTAGAATGGGACAAAGAACTTAACCTATAATATTATATAGACCTACATATATAAATAAGGAAAAGGAAAAAAAAGTGTAAAAGGAAATATGTGTATTTACAAGGTTTGTTTGTACACAGATGTAATAATCCGTAACTCTGAGCTGATCTGCGGGTCCATGGACAAGAACACTCTAGGCTCGGGCACCAAGAGCAGCATCTTCTACATCCTGCTGCGGGACTGGGGCGAGGAACACGCTGTTAGGGGCATGTGGAGGTGTGTTCAACTATTGGAATAATGTTTCTTATTCATATTCATTGACTGAGGAGCCGAGCGTAGCGAGGCGACGAACGTCTCCGTTTTCACTGGTACGACGATTTGGCATTTTGATGTGTGTGTATTGGTTGGTTGGTTGGTTGGTATGTTGGTTGGTCAGTGTCGGTCTAGAGGTCGCATTTTTCATCCGATTTCGATGAAACTTGGCATGTACGTTCCTTGATCTATTTGCCAAAAATTGTCGAGCCATTTTTTTGATTGGGGGGAAAATGAGGGGGGAGAGGGGGAAAGTTTGCTGTCGCGTTATTTATGTTATCCGAAGTCTACGGTTCACAGAACCACTAGTCCTTAAAACAGGTAGACGTTATGTGGTAACCGAAAAATGTGGCCGCGTTGTATTAAAACAGTGGTTCTATTCTAGGTAGCAATCGTTCAAAAACTACAGTTATGTTGATAATAATTTTAAACAAAAAACAAGAAAAGAACCGACTTCACTTAGGATCCGCTATTCCAAGAGGAAGTGGCCAAGTTGTTGTAAAAAATAGTGAAATCACTATAAGTGTGCCTATAATAGTTGAAGAGTTCCCTCGATTTCTCCAAGATCATACCATCAGATCTGGACCTGGTGACAATGGGACCAACTGTACTCTTTCAAACAAAAAAAGAATTTTAACTATAAAACTTTCGTGAGACTCTAACATATTAAAAATATTTATAACGGGTTACTCACGTAATTTTGTCGTTATTTTGTTGTTTTTTTATGTTTTTGTAAATTGATCGAAACATGTCGAGCAAAAATCGACAAAATTACGTGAGTAACCCGTTATAAATATTTTTAAAAAAAGAATCTCCCAAATCGGTCCAGCCGTCTTCGAATAATCGGTGAACATACATAAAAATATAGCAAAAAAAAACAAGCGAAGATCCCGACGAATTCGTCCTCCTTCGAAATCTTGAAGTCGGTTGAAAAGATTAAATTTTCCACAATGAACGAGGATCATCAATTTTAAACACAAAACTTCCGTGAGAATCAGACATATTAAATAAATCACGGGTTACTCACGTATTTTAAGTCGAATATTGCTCGACATGTTTCGCTCCATAACGAGGAGCTTATTCATGAGCCATTCGCGTTGGCTAACCGACGCAGACTGCGGGCCGCGGCTCTCCGCTCGCGAGCGCTCGTCGCGGGCGGTGGTGGCGGCGGGGTAGGCGAGAAACTACCCTCGTTTTCAGCATCATTGTCAAATGTAGGGTAACACACCACACTCACTACGTCATGTTCAAAAGGATCGTCCACACTGAGCACCGACGCATTACCTAACACAGAACACAGAGGATCATCAAACTTAAAGCCTTAATGGCACAGTTAGTAGCTTCTATGCTGAAGCGTGTTTACAAACTAAGTAATGATGGAAAGATTCGCCTGGATAAGGCTGCGTTTCCACCAGAGATGAGCGAGGATGCGTTGCGTTGCGAGGAATGTGTTTGTTAAGAACCAATCCTAGAGCTGCGTTGTGCGATGATAAACAAATGAAGTGATTCTATTGGTATTCAAAAACACATTACTCGCAACACATCCGCGCTCATCTCTGGTGGAAACGCATCCTTAAGCTTCGTTAGCCCAGTTGGTTAGTGTCTAAACCCGTGTTCTAAAAGTTTACGAACAATCCTGCTCAAAGTGGTGACTATTTCCATTATTCCTTTTAAAAAAAATCTTTAGCATAAGGCTCTGTTTATTTAAAATAGTTATTTGTGCAACAAGAGAGGAAAGTTGGTTTTTCTTGCGAGTGTTGATTTTGAGTCCCGAGTAAGCGAAAGATACTATTATTGAATCACGAGCGAAGCGAGTGATTCTAAGTTAGAATCTTGAGCGTAGCGACGGATCTCAAGAACACGAGAATTTCACTCCCTGGAGTTACGAAAGTCGCAACTTTCGTCACTCCCGGAGTGATGAAAGTCGCACTTTCGTCACTCCAGGGAGTGAGGAAAGTAGGCTTGTTCGAACTGCTGAGGTGAAAAGTAACTTTTCACCTCACTAGCTCGGAAAGCCCTTTTTGTTTGTTTAATATCTATTGTGAAAATCGCTTTTTATCCACATGTGGTGAAAGAGTTTTGACATAAGTGACAAGTGGCTTAAGTGACATTTGACAGCTAACAAAACGTAAAACGTTAAAAGTGCAGAATTTTTAACATCGCAATTAATGAATTGCATCGAGTAAAAACACTTAATACAGTCTTACAACTTTATTTTAATTCATAAATATCAGCATTCAACATTAATCTTCATTCTTTTTGTAAAAACGGATAAATTGTTCTGACAGCCGAATAAGTCTACGTACGAACAAAACGCATCTGACATTTAATAAAACCTTTTACGTCAAAACTTTTCATTTCAATTCATCCATCATATCAACGTTAAATATTCGCATGTTTTCTAGGTTGTTTTGTTAAAAATTAGTAATTCGAGTGATGAAGAAGTATTAAACACCTGAGGAATTACGGGAAACCGAGCAAAATGCACCCTTTTTCTTATTTTCCTCGCTTTAGTGAGGTGAAAAGTTTTGTGTTATACACGGGTGAAAGTTATTTTACGTCTCGTGTATTAAAGCACTCGCTACGCTCAGGATTCTATTTTTGAACCACTCGCTTCGCTCGTGGTCAATAATAGAATCCTTTCGCTAGCTCGTGTTTCAAATAACACTCGCACGTAAAATACAACTTTCACCTCTTGTATAACAAATAACTATTACAAACTTGTTTCAGGTTGGCGCGCATGGCGTCCTACTACATGATGAACCGAGGTTTCAGCTTCGGCATTATAGACGTGACTCCAGGCCGCCGTCTGATCGAAGCCAAGAACAGACTCCTGGAGTCTGGGTACTCCAAGTGTGATGCTTATATCCTCGAGATGGAGAAGGGAACATTGCAATGTCAACCGGGATGTACTATGGAGGAGACTTTGGAAGCGGTTATGCTGAGCGAGCTGAGTAGTATCAGGTATTGCAAAATGTGATGTATGGTCTTAGATTTAAAGGTGCATATTAAGATGTTTGAAAAGGGGAGGTAAATTGGGACTTGGAAATTTTGAATTTATTTTACGAAAACAAACATACAAACAAAGAAACATACGGGTCGAACCGAGAACCTCCTTTTTTTTAAGTCGGTTAAAAATAAAAAATATTGAGGGCATCTTACTGGAGTAAAAATAGATTACTAGAGTCTGGGTACTCCAAGTGTGATGCTTATATCCTGGAGATGGAGAAGGGCACATTACAATGTCAACCGGGTTGTACTATGGAGGAGACTTTGGAAGCTGTCATGGTGAGAGTTGAGTAGTATCCAGTATTGAAAAATATGCTTTAAGGTGTAAGATGTAAAGTACAAATCGCGAGTTCTACAAGGGCGTAAAATGGGGCTTCGAATGTCCTATTTCATTCTACGAAACTACAATGAATGAGAATATGCCTTCTTTTCAGGTGACTTGAATATTATATATTCTATAGAGGCTACCGTAGCCGAACAGGCACGACTTTATGTCAAATTAACCTAACAACATCGTGCAGCTGTCCAGAATGTATGGTTTAAACTCGCACTTGCATGGTAGGGGGGTAGGTAGTGTAATAAATATCGCCGACTTTTCTGGACTTGTCATTCTGTTGCCGGACATCAGACCGACAACATCTCCAGGTCCTGAGGATGCCTCGTAGAGAGGCGAAACACGTGTCGAGTTTTGGTTTTATTGGTGGTGGTTTGTTGTATTTATTTTTGCGGTGGGAGGGTGGGAACATTAATGCATGAAAAAATAAGACGAAAGTAGATAAGTATGACGGGTTGCCCCTAATTAAGTGGCACATTAATATACCGCGGAATAGCAAAGCAATATTATTGTAGTTCTATAGATGTGTTAATCACTAAAATGTGCTCTACTGCGTTAATAGTAAGGTTAATTTTAAAACAAAACCTTGAAACGAGTGTTTTGTTTCAGAGAGTTGGCGGCCAAAGCTTGTTTCCGCGAGTTGCATCCAACCAACGCACCTCTTATCATGGCACAGAGCGGATCTAAAGGTAATTTAAACTTACTATTGTTTACTAGAAATTTGATCTTATGTCCAAGATTTTAAGTCGCACTATCCCTCGTTATTATCAGCCACAGACTACACAGACACCTCATCATTAAGCTTTTACAGGGAGCACGAGGTCACCACACATCAGCCCAATTTTTTTCGTAAATTTCTACGATTCGAACAGCACATCTCAATAGTATTCTACACCAATAGGGAATATTACGCAAAAATCTGCGTAGGGGGCGGCACTAGCACATCCAGAGGGCCTACCACGAAACACTAAAATAAAAATTTCGTTGCCTGGTTCTCTGTCACTCTTTCATATTCGAGCGATAGAGAGGCACATGTCAAAATTTCGATTTTCTCGTTTCACGATAGGCCCTTTGTAAACAAACCGCCTTGGTGCGCAAATGACATATTTATTCGTTATAAATTATCTATGAAAACTTGTAAAAAACTGTTTACCATAGAGTTTTTAATACATACTAGGCCTGTATTAAAAACTCTATGGTTTACCGGTGTGCTAGTGCTGCACTCTGGTGGCAGAATATTGCAGTAATATCCCCTATTGGAGTATAACAATCCAGGTTCACCCCTGTAACTTGATTTTTGTGGTTATTTTTAATTCACATGAGTAATGATCAAAAACGTTGACTCAATTTAAATAAGTGGTTGCGCTCTCATACAAAATTAGTACGGGAGCACAGATGCGTGGTGACCCCGAGTTGTACTTATGATCTATCTAGTGGTTGAGGTTATCTGTGTTATAATATCAGCCATTGAAAGTGGAAGAGAGTTTAAGCTGTAGTCTTCTCATTGCCAAAATGTCCCATTTGTTAAGTAGTCTAAATACGCTTCGCATTGCTAAATCAACTTTATTTGTATGTTCACAGGGTCAAACATCAATATATCGCAGATGATTGCGTGCGTGGGCCAGCAAGCGTTGAACGGCAAGCGAGTGCCCAACGGCTTCGAAGACCGTTCCTTACCACACTTCGAGAGACACTGTATGTTCCGAAACTAACTCTTTACTATTCGCATAGACTTAAAGATATAGTAGACGGCCATAGTCTAAGAACTTTTTGAGGCTCCAAGTATTTAGCGCCATCTGGTTGAGAGCCACTTAAAGATACCCAAGATATAAGGGGGAATATCACCTCCATCTAGTAACGGATAGCGTATTAGTACGCTAGTCGTTATCGTTACTAGATGGAGCTGATATTTCCTCTTACATTTTGGCTATCTTTAGGTCGCTCTCAACTGATACACTTAAGCCGCAAAAAGCTCTTAGGCTGTGCTTCTTTATTATATACTTTGAGACGTTCTACTTACGATTGAGATTAAGAAAAATCAATAATCTTACTCGCTTATTCATAAACGTGTTTCAAATCTTATTGGTGACGTTTTCAAGTCAAAGGTACGTCGGTGTCGGTCAATAAAGCGTTACTGCCATGAAAAATAATTTAGAAATAAATTAATCAAGAAATAAAAATTAATTTAGAAAAAAAAATGTGCGAGAGGATGTGCTCAAATTGTTATTAGTATTAAAAACATGGATTTTAATTTTAGCGAAGATCCCGGCCGCTCGTGGTTTCGTAGAGAACAGTTTCTACACCGGCCTTACGCCCACCGAGTTTTTCTTCCACACGATGGGTGGAAGAGAGGGCCTGGTCGACACAGCCGTGAAGACTGCTGAGACGGGGTACCTACAACGTCGTCTAGTCAAGGTAGGTTTAAGATTTCCTTACAGAAAACCGCAGCTAAATAAAACTAGACCCTACTCATAATGTTGTGTTCCTGCTGGTGAGTAAACTCGCCAGAGAGCTCAAGAAGGTTGCAGTGTGTTGACGCTGGGGGACGCTCTTCTCCCTTTAGAATGTGACACCTGTGAAGTTGCAGGCGTCCATAGGCTACGGAGGCTGCTTACCGGGCCGTAGGCTTGTTTGCCACCGTCGTGAAAATTCGGCACTGCAGTAATTGTGACGCTACTGAAATTGTAGGTTATCATAGGCTGCCATGCTTTCAGGGCCTTAAGGTTCATTTACTCACATCTCACATCTTGGTTGATAGAAGCAATTTGCACTGGGCTTTACGTAATCTGTATTTTTTACACCAAAAATACATTGATATAGGATATTAAAAGACGTGTAAAATGCACCACTCTTTAACCTCATTATTTTGACAAGAACGGAACTTAATCGCGTACACTTACTTTTGTTGTTGAGTCTGCCTGCGACCACGAGCGTTACGACACGCTCGAAACGTCAGGAAAATAACAAATGTAAGTGTACGGGATTAAGTCCCGTTTTGGGCAAAATAATGAGTGAAAATCGCGTGAGTTTAAATCAGTATTCTTTAACCTCTCTATATTGTAGGAAATTAAACATTTTTTTGTTTCCCTCTCAGTCCTTAGAAGACCTAGTCCTCCACTACGACATGACGGTCCGCAACTCGTCCGGCGAGGTGATCCAGTTCAAGTACGGCAGCGACGGCCTCGACCCCAGCTACATGGAGGCCAAGGGCCAGCCCGTGGACCTGCCGCGAGTGCTGCAGGACGTGCGAGCGCAGAACCTGCACAGGTACCATTGTAGACCTTAATGCAACGTAATAAGATCTACTCTAGCTGTGTTAGTACTTCACTGTGCTATATGACAGCGGTGGTAGTTCAAGTACGGCAGCGACGGCCTCGACCCTAGCTACATGGAGGCCAAGGGCCAGCCCGTGGACCTGCCGCGAGTGCTGCAGGACGTGCGCGCGCAGAACCTGCACAGGTACTCGTACCATTGTAGACCTTAATGCAACGTAATAAGATGCCAGATGCCGCGGAGCCAGATGGTCGGACGACATTACAAAGACGGCAGGGCCGACCTGGCACAGAACCGCCGCATCAAGAACAACATGGAAATCCATGAAAGAGGCATATGTCCAGCAGTGGACGCGAATATGCTGAGAAGAAGAAGAAGAAGAAGAAGAATAAGATCTACTCTAGCTGTGTTAGTACTTCACTGTGCTATATGACAGCGGTGGTCATAGTTCACTCGACTAGGCTTTGCGAGATTCTGCGCTTTAAAAAAATCCGAATCTTTATAGTCGCGAGACGTGTTCCTTTCCGAGTCATTGAAAGCTGGAAATAACACACGACTAAGGCTTCCTTTCCACTGATGCGGAGATCCGAAAAGACGTGCGGGAATCAACCAATAGCATCACCCGCTGCTAATTCCTGCTTCAGCAGAAACGCAGCCTATTGATTGATTCCCACACGTCCTCTTTTCATCTCCGCCTCAGTGAAAAGCAGGCTAAGGTCACCGTATCTATTGGAGACTTAGGGGAAAAGCGTTTGCCTCGGGCGAGATACGAAATCCCGTATCGCGTAAGATATTTTCTTGGCGCACTATAAAATAATCCGCCGCGACATCTGTGGCAAATATTTCTATCATTCCAAAAATTGTGATTAACCGTTATTCTGGTATTCATTTATATATTTTCATCAGGGATGAAGATCCACTGGACGGGGACGGCATCGTAGTGGCGGCAGAAGAGACTCTTGCCTTGGATGACTTTAAAACATGCACGCAGGAATTCAAGATCGAACTTTTGTAAGTATTACAGCTCTTAGTACAGGGAGTGTGCGTGTTAGCGATTTAAGGACTAAATCGGTATTATATTGATACTTAATCTTTACGTGCGCTTCTTTGAGCCACAATGGGTCTACCACATTATGACCTAAATTGGATATTTCAAACTAGACTGTGATATTAAAAAAAAAAATAACAAAAAACAAATGTCCCTGCTTAAACATAGTGAAGATCTATTTGACACTCGCATATTTTTCCAGAACGTTCCTCAAATCCATCGCAAACAAAGTCCGCTCTCTCCGTACCATGTACGCGCACTGCGGCAGCATCGTGTACCAGCTGGAGCGGCTCACCCTCACCCAGCTCGTGAAGTTCATCCGCGTGTGCCACGACAAGTACCAGCGCAGCATCATCGAGCCTGGCACTGCTGTGGGGGCGCTCGCGGCACAGGTACACCAACTGTAACTTACAGCATCGTGTACCAGCTGCAGCGGCTCACCCTCACCCAGCTCGTGAAGTTCATCCGCGTGTGCCACGACAAGTACCAGCGCAGCATCATCGAGCCTGGCACTGCTGTGGGGGCGCTCGCGGCACAGGTACACCAACTGTAACTTACAGCATCGTGTACCAGCTGGAGCGGCTCACCCTCACCCAGCTCGTGAAGTTCATCCGCGTGTGCCACGACAAGTACCAGCGCAGCATCATCGAGCCTGGCACTGCTGTGGGGGCGCTCGCGGCACAGGTACACCAACTGTAACTTACAGCATCGTGTACCAGCTGCAGCGGCTCACCCTCACCCAGCTCGTGAAGTTCATTCGCGTGTGCCACGACAAGTACCAGCGCAGCATCATCGAGCCTGGCACTGCTGTGGGGGCGCTCGCGGCACAGGTACACCAACTGTAACTTACAGCATCGTGTACCAGCTGGAGCGGCTCACCCTCACCCAGCTCGTGAAGTTCATCCGCGTGTGCCACGACAAGTACCAGCGCAGCATCATCGAGCCTGGCACTGCTGTGGGGGCGCTCGCGGCACAGGTACACCAACTGTAACTTACAGCATCGTGTACCAGCTGCAGCGGCTCACCCTCACCCAGCTCGTGAAGTTCATCCGCGTGTGCCACGACAAGTACCAGCGCAGCATCATCGAGCCTGGCACTGCTGTGGGGGCGCTCGCGGCACAGGTACACCAACTGTAACTTACAGCATCGTGTACCAGCTGGAGCGGCTCACCCTCACCCAGCTCGTGAAGTTCATCCGCGTGTGCCACGACAAGTACCAGCGCAGCATCATCGAGCCTGGCACTGCTGTGGGGGCGCTCGCGGCACAGGTACACCAACTGTAACTTACAGCATCGTGTACCAGCTGGAGCGGCTCACTCTCACCCAGCTCGTGAAGTTCATCCGCGTGTGCCACGACAAGTACCAGCGCAGCATCATCGAGCCTGGCACTGCTGTGGGGACGCTCGCGGCACAGGTACACCAACTGTAACTTACAGCATCGTGTACCAGCTGGAGCGGCTCACTCTCACCCAGCTCGTGAAGTTCATCCGCGTGTGCCACGACAAGTACCAGCGCAGCATCATCGAGCCTGGCACTGCTGTGGGGACGCTCGCGGCACAGGTACACCAACTGTAACTTACAGCATCGTGTACCAGCTGGAGCGGCTCACCCTCACCCAGCTCGTGAAGTTCATCCGCGTGTGCCACGACAAGTACCAGCGCAGCATCATCGAGCCTGGCACTGCTGTGGGGACGCTCGCGGCACAGGTACACCAACTGTAACTTACAGCATCGTGTACCAGCTGGAGCGGCTCACCCTCACCCAGCTCGTGAAGTTCATCCGCGTGTGCCACGACAAGTACCAGCGCAGCATCATCGAGCCTGGCACTGCTGTGGGGACGCTCGCGGCACAGGTACACCAACTGTAACTTACAGCATCGTATACCAGCTGGAGCGGCTCACCCTCACCCAGCTCGTGAAGTTCATCCGCGTGTGCCACGACAAGTACCAGCGCAGCATCATCGAGCCTGGCACTGCTGTGGGGGCGCTCGTGGCACAGGTACACCAACTGTAACTTACAGCATCGTGTACCAGCTGGAGCGGCTCACCCTCACCCAGCTCGTGAAGTTCATCCGCGTGTGCCACGACAAGTACCAGCGCAGCATCATCGAGCCTGGCACTGCCGTGGGGGCGCTCGCGGCACAGGTACACCAACTGTAACTTACATACAAGGACTATGGTTACGTTGCTTTGACCTTGCACTATGGAATTATATTCTGGGGAAATTCGTTTAATTGATTCAGTAGAACTGAAAAACAAACCAGACCGGTGCTTTCTTGGCCAGGTGGCGAAGTTGGTTAACGCGTCTGCCACGAATGCAGAAGTCGCTGGTTCGGTCCCAGCCTTGGGCCACATTTTCCTTTATTTATATGACATCTATATACGTTTATAATATTTGATTCATTAGGTATATCCACGTACGTCGGTAAAAAAATAGTTATTTGTTATACAAGGGGTGAAAGTTGTATTTTACGTGCGAGTGTTATTTGAAACACGAGCTAGCGAAAGGATTCTATTATTGACCACGAGCGAAGCGAGTGGTTCAAAAATAGAATCCTGAGCGTAGCGAGTGCTTTAATACACGAGACGTAAAATAACTTTCACCCGCGTATAACACAAAACTTTTCACCTCACTACAGCGAGGAAAATAAGAAAAAGGGTGCATTTTGCTCGGTTTCCCGTAATTCCTCAGGTGTTTAATACTTCTTCATCACTCGAATCACTAATTTTTAACAAAACATCCTAGTAAAACATGCGAATATTTAACGTTGATATGATGGATGAATTGATTGAAATGAAAAGTTTTGACGTAAAAGGTTTTATTAAATGTCAGATGCGTTTTGTTCGTACGTAGACTTATTCGGCTGTCAGAACAATTTATCCGTTTTTACAAAAAGAATGAAGATTAATGTTGAATGCTGATATTTATGAATTAAAATAAAGTTGTAAGACTGTATTAAGTGTTTTTACTCGATGCAATTCATTAATTGCGATGTTAAAAATTCTGCACTTTTAACGTTTTACGTTTTGTTAGCTGTCAAATGTCACTTAAGCCACTTGTCACTTATGTCAAAACTCTTTCACCACATGTGGATAAAAAGCGATTTTCACAATAGATATTAAACAAACAAAAAGGGCTTTCCGAGCTAGTGAGGTGAAAATACAATTACTCATGGACAATACAATAATTAATTTAAATAATTAATTGCCTCAGAGTATCGGAGAGCCCGGAACCCAGATGACCCTCAAAACCTTCCACTTCGCGGGCGTGGCGTCCATGAACATCACCCAGGGCGTGCCGCGGGTCAAGGAGATCATCAACGCTTCCAAGAACATTTCCACCCCCATCATCACGGCTGAGCTGGTGCAGCCTCTGGACCAGGAGTTCGCCAGGCGAGTCAAGGGGAGACTGGAAAAGACCACTTTAGGGGAGGTGAGCTCTCAGCATATACATATACAGTGACTTAGATGGTAGAGAGGCGGCTCAAGATATTTTATTTCGTGTAAAGTAATAGTAATAAAAGTAATAGTAATATTTATTAATCAAACATAGTTTAACAGACACGGGTTGCCTGGTCCATTCCAAACTAGGCTGAAGTCATTTGTTTGGAGCCCATCACCATACCTAATTGTAAGATAGAATTTTACTTCAAGTATCGAATATAACACATATGACAAGGTGCGCAGACTGCGCTAATGTAATTATTACAAAATCTTTTTTTTTTTAAGAATAAGAATAATCTTTATGGACTTAAAACCTAATACAAGTATTAAGTAGTATTTCACAGTACGCTAATACCTAGAGAGTGACTTATGCATTAGGTTTGAAACAGTTTCACTTCAATGAAGTTGAGTTCTGCTGTTGTGTCTGGAGTTTAATAGAATAGTATGTGTAGAGTATGAAATAGATCGTTACTATTTCAGCTTTCCATCTTCTATTTGGAAATAGTGAAATAAAGTGGATTCTATTAGAAACACTAGTACTAGGACATCATGCGTGTGGAGGAGGTATACCGTATTAAGTAACACAATTGACGTTTTTCAGATAACGACTTACATAGAAGAGGTGTACTTGCCCAACGAATGTTTCCTGCTCATTCGGCTCGACGCCGAGCGAATCCGTTTGCTATCATTGGAAGTCAACGTCGATTCCGTCATATATTCGTGAGTACTATTGGCAGGATTTAATTTATATTCCGAAATTATAATAAACCTTTAATGGTAATATTAAATTGAAATTTTGTTTTGAAGGATATGCACATCAAAGTTAAGAGTGAAGCCAGCAAACATACAAGTAGTGTCGGACTGGGCTATCAAGGTGTTCGCGGAGCCGAGCAAGCACGGCGGCTGGCTCAACATGTCGCTGCAGCAACTCGCGCGGCAACTGCCTATTGTCGTCGTCAAGGGGCTGCCACAGGTACTCCACAATTATGCATATCAATCCTAACTTTCAAAAAATCCGACCAACATAAATCATGAAATTCATGAAGAAAAAAGTATGTTACTTTGCGATTTTTATGTCTATACTAGCTTTAACCCGCGACTTCGTCTGCGTAAACAATTGTACATCGCATTCCGACAAAATTTCCAATAAATGTGAAACTTCATTAGATGAGGGATTCTGGGATAGACAATAGGTACCTATCCATGTCATCGTCTGACCATACATTTTGCAATTTCTATTAAAATCCGTTCATACACTATAACCCTTTTCCAGACCGCACCAATCCAGAAGATAATTTCCAAAATCGGAAATATATCTTCTAAATTGTTACGTTTTGATCAGTGTTTGTCGCCATTTCTGGTCAAAACGCAGTTCTGATGATGGGATCTATGAGGAAATGGGGAACTCCTTAAATTTTAAAGGATACCGTGTATAGTTTTTTTTGTGTTTTATCAACAAATCAAGCATTTTCATTCAAAAAAGTGACATTTGATCAAGTGGATCTGCTGATGATGATCAGAACGGAGTGTTTAGAAATAAAGGAAAAGTAGAAAAATTGACTGCCTCAGGCGGGATTCGAACTCGCGACTCTGTGAGACATCCCATCGCTCTGACCAACTGAGCTACTGAGACTTACATGATGGCTGTGAATTTTTCCACCAGTCGCGAGTTAAAAATTTCACCTAAGGCAGCGGATTTATCTACTTTTCCTTTTTTTTCTAAACATTGTGGTACCGTCAGCAGACGTTCTGCTTAACACAAAATTGATCAGAACAGAACTCTTCAACAACACATACTTCGTTTGGCGATTTGTCCTCTTCGCTGTGTTTGTTAAGAAAGTTAGATTTTCAAGATAAATTATTGTCTAGCTCGAGTTCTGAGGATGGGAAATGGGATCCATGAAGAATCGAAGGAGCTCTTCAAATGTTAAAAGCATACATACTTACACTTAGTGATTCTAGGATTGGAATCAACAAATCAAGCATTTAGGTACATTTAAAGGAGTGATATTTGATGAAGTGGAACTACTGATGATGATCGGAGCGGATCTCTTCAAAGACACATAGTTCACGTTTGGTGATTTGTCTTCTTCACTGTGTTTGTTAAGCAAATTATTTCATTGTATGAAATCTAAGAGTGCACCATCTACAATAATCTTTCACCGGCCTCCCCCGTTGAAGTCGGTTTTTTTTCTTAAAAAATATAATAAGTCAATTAAGTATTCTACTATTCAGGGCAGAGAAAAATCCAAAATCGAATATCATTAAAATCGGTTCAGCCGTTCTTGAGTTATAAATGGTGTAACCGACACGATTATGTTTTAAATATTTATACTTATAGCTATGTCCGCGGTTTCACTCGCGCGTTTCAGTAGGCTTTATCACTTTTCGTTACCCTTAAACAGTCCATTGCTAAAAGTAACGCATTCTACATGTCAAAAACTCAGTTCAGCAGTTTAGCTAAAATCGACGAAGGGCGAAAGCCATGGTCAAGGGAAGCGTGTGAGCAAGAAAATCTGCTGAGCTGAAAGCAGAGCTCCCCGTACAGCCGAACGTCCGAAGCGTCTCAGTAGAAAATGCTTCTCTTATCCAGCGAGATAGAGATCAGTGAGAGAAGTGTCTTATAAGCGAACCGAAGGGATGAAAGCCCAACCGTAGGTGGTTAGGTCTGTGAATGTCGAAAGTTGAGCTCTGCGTAGAGTCGAAGACCCGAAGTGTTCCTGTGTAAAGTGCTTCTACGTGTCTTAAAACCGAACCAGGAGGCTCGAAATCTCAATGAATAGCGATATTACAGTTTGTTTTTCCTATATTCCTTCCTTTGTTTTTCCTTTTCCCGTTTGTGACGTAGTGAACAATCAATCAATACCTACTCTTTTTGTTCCCGTCTTAGTCGTTCAAACTAACCATTTTTGGTATGAATAGAAATCGTTCAATTCTTCATTTTATGAGGGGGCCCCCGAGCCCCTGTTCACCCCCTATAAAGTGGTAAACACTACCAATACTCTTATTGCTCCCGTCTTTAACATTCTACCTAACTACTTTTGTTACGAATATACTTTTTTTTCCAGTCTTAAATATTCAACCTAAGTATTTTTTGAATGACTATAAATCAATCGGTGTGTTTTTTCTTTGGCTCTGCCCCCCGAGCCCCCTCTTTAACACCTTAAACGTGCTGCACTCCCGGACTCCGGAACTTCTTGATCCCGTTTTAAACATTCAACCTCACCATTTCCGATATGAGTACAAATTGTATGTATGCTATTTCTTTGAGCGGGGGGCTGCGCCCCCCAAGCCTCCCTTTTACCGCGTATCAGGTGGAAAACTCTTTTTGCTCCTGTCTTAAACATTCAATCATTTTTGGTATATGTAGCGATAATGCAGTGTATTATTTCTTCATGCTTGGACTTCCCCCCCGAACTCCACTATCAAGCTTATCACGTGGTGAATTCTATCAGTATTCTTTTTGCTTCCGTCTTAAACATTCTACCTCACCATTCCTGATTTGAATATAAGTTATATTGTGTTATATCTTTGAGCGGCCCTCCCGTTTACCGACTATCATGTGGTAAACTCTATAAAAATTTGCTCCCGTCTTAAACATTACACCTGACTTTTGGTATAAATAGCGACAGTGCAGTGTATTTAACCCAAAAATTCTTGGTATTAGTGGAAATAGTTTAGTGTGCAATGTCTTTGTGAGTTAAAGCAAGACGCGTTTTAATCCCGCATATAAATACCGGTATAAATAGCGATCACACAGTATGTAGGTATTTCTCAGGCTTTGCGTGATAAGCTTTGCTTCCGCCTTCGCGCCTTCATTGGTCCGTCGAAGAAGAGCATGAGTTCAAGTTCGGTACCAGCGCTTGCAAAAAAACATGTCTGCAACGCAGCTTCGTTTCCCGAAGACGAAACTCCGCGAGCCATCTACAGCTTTTCTTTTACATGAATTCTCCAAATAGATTTTTGAGTTAATATTTAAACATTTCCCGCCATCTAGGGCGCATGCCATGAACTTGAGTTGAATTTTGTATGCACCTAAATTACGAACTTTGTGACAATCCTGCGAGAGATAGCGTTGTGGTTCATTTCGCTATGTTTAAATCCTTTTCTTCCAAATAAACCATAATCAATTTGTCAATTGACCTTATCACTCACTCAGTGTATAAATAATTAATAATTTTTACCATGCATATTTAAACCCTTCTTTTACCCCCTTAAAACCAAAAAGTTAATATTATTTATGGTCCGGCCAGGAGTTATCAAGCGTGCCCGCCACCCAGTACCTTTTAGCAAGGGCGAACTGGACGAAAACGCTGCATTGGGTATAATAAACTAAGAATAAACCTGTGTAAATGCTGTTTTGCGAGCCACAAAGGCAAGGTTCAGGCTTGGAGACCAAGGGCTGACCCCGACGGAAGGACACAGAGCCTTCAACGGTCGCTCCCAAATGTGTCAAATCCAAGCAAGGACGCGATTATTTTCATAATAGGTAATTATTTTTAAGTTCTTAAATATGTAGAGTTTCGATCGATTTTAATGCCTTTTGCTACGCCGGTTATGAGGGAAATTTATTACGTAGCATGAAAAGCCGGCACAAACACTTAAAATACTATTATGAGCACCATCTACATTCAGGCCTCTGAGATGTGAAAAGCGGTAGAAAACAATGCAACCTACAGTTCAGTAGGGGGCACTAAAATAATAACGGGAACATAAATTTAATAATCTCTTTACTTTCATTACAATCCGGCCAGCCATAATTGCGTAAAAATATAACACATTAGCATCAGTATGTTTTAATGATTTTTATGTTTAGTGGGTCACTAAAAAATTTGCTACTAAATACAATACATGATACTAAGAATCTGTGGCGGCCTGGCTCGACCGCGCGCGGTTGCCTAGCAACGATACACACAACACTACGCAACCGTTGAATCTGAAAGTCGTTCCACAGATTTTCTCAATTTCAGTTATTTTATTATCGGCGTTGTAATTATTGTATATAAATAACCATTGTGTGAAAATAAATTGTAAATACTACGCCTGCGCATTTGTTACTTCTATAAACAACCTGCCGCCCAACTGCTGGTAGGTAACTACAACCTCGACACCTCTCTACCACAAATCTGCTACCAACAGGGCCGTAGCCAGAATTGCAGTTAAGATAGGGCAGTGCTAATTTAAGGTAGGGCATAGCGAATTTTAAGGTAGGGCATTAACTTTATTTTCATACATTTTTGACCCGGATGTAGTTTTTAAGGTAGGGCATTAGTATTTTAAGGTAGGGCATTGCCCCCTAATGCCCCCCCCCCCCCCTAGCTACGGCCCTGGCTACCAAGTACCAGGAAATAACTTCACATTAGTGTCAACAGATGGCGTTAGGGCGCTGTGCCATATGGTTTTATGAGTTTTAGAGCGATAATATTATAAAATTTTATTAAATACTGTAAAATTCCATGCTTATATAGGTTCTAAGCTAAAATGTAATTTATTAATGCATGTAACAATCATTTCTAGCGTATGCATTTCACGTGAAGATCGAGACAGCTACAACGCACTTTCGAAGTTTTTAACGTCATTTGTATATATAGAACTTCTAACTAACTCGTATTAGAACTATATATTGCCACTCTCACTAAGGTTGTCGATTTTCTCAACTTATAATATTAGTGGGATCTATAGCTTACTTTTCTAATGAAATAACGCGTTTACAGGTGGCGCGGTGTGTGATAGCTTGCGACGACACGGGTGGCGACGTCAAGTAAGTATTTATTATACTGTCTCTTTCTCACGCTCGTACCCTCGCTACTGAATAGTTTATTACTTGCACTGTTTCTGCACTTTTTGGCCAGCCAGACTATACCTACTACTGGATCAGCGTTCAGGCGCTGATAAATATAGAAACGTGCCACTGAGTTGTCATCTTCATGACGCGAGGCGGGTGATCTATCAATTATTCGTAGAACTGGACACGTGTGGCTTATTTCGCTATTTTCTGACATGCTTGTGAAAACCGCGGTTACGGATACGGAACTTTATTAAATTATGAAGAAGTTACCGACAGCAGTACATATCTAAGCATGCTATGTGTTCAGGATAATATGAACGCAACTTTGTTGCTAAGGGAACTGTATGAATTTGTAACGATACGCCAACTGTGGAGAGTTCACATAATTAAATATTTTGCGGGATTGTCATATTAAATCATTTTCAGATACAAATTGTGTGTGGAAGGCGACGGACTGAGGGACGTGATGGCGACATACGGCATCGATGGAAGGAAAACTACGTCCAATAATATATTAGAGGTATACTTTTATCTTGTCATTAAAGTTACAAAATTTACGTTTGAAATCTTAATTAATATTTGAATGTTTGTTTACTCCCTAGGTGTACCACACGCTAGGCATCGAAGCAGCCAAGTCTACAATCATCAGCGAAATCCAGGCTGTCATGGCTGGGCACGGCATGAGTGTCGACCGGCGCCATGTCGAGCTGCTGGCTGGTCAGATGACGGCGCGAGGCGAAGTGCTGGGGATAACACGCTACGGGCTAGCGAGGATGAAGGACTCAGTACTCAACCTGGCTAGTGTAAGTATAACATATCATAAGGCAGGTCCAAGCAGTTGTAGTAGAGCAATGACGTAGCCAATGGGAAAAAGCCCTGTCAGGGTCGCCATGTAATGAAGGAATACAAGAGAAGAAGTAGACCAACTGAATGATATTATTAGGCGGCATTTTGACCTGTGAGCTGTTCAGATGTCGGTACAAGGAGAAGTGCTATGGATAACACGCTGCGGATTGTCGAGAATGAAAAATTCCGTACTCAGCTTAAGATTACAAAACTATCATATTTTTATTTGTTTTCAGTTTGAGAAAACGGCAGACCACCTCTTCGACGCAGCATATTACGGGCAGCAGGACTGCATCAGCGGCGTCTCCGAGTCCATCATCCTGGGCGTGCCGTGCGCCATCGGCACCGGCGTGCTGCAACTGCTGCATTCTCCAGCTCCTGAACCACCCAGAACACCAAGGGAGCTTCTGTTTGACAGACCAGAGTATCATACCTCCATATGGGATTAGGATTTCTAATACATTTTTTAAAGTTTTATATCGTGTTTTATTTTAAATACCTTCCCCTCTCCTGCTGTAAAGTTATTGTATCCGAAGTACCAGGTGCACATAACTCAGCAGGTGCCATTAAGAGCGTGCGCCGCTTCGATGCGCTATACCACTATCAAATAAAACAGCACTTATTGCAACTATATAAGGTCTAGCAATGATCAGTTCATTGTGTTGCTGCTAGAACTTGCAGGGCTGTAGTGGTGTCTCGGAGTCCATCGTCTAGGGCGTACCGTGCGCCATCGGCACCGACGTGTTACAGCTGCTTCATTCTCCAGCTCCTGAACCATCCAGGACACCAAGACTTCTGATTGTCAGACCAGAGTAGGGATGTTACGTCAAGTGGTTTAACGGAAGCGATCCTAGGAACTGCGGCCAGCTTAGCTACAACTTCTAACACCTTTATGCGCCTTGTGCAATTAATTTGTACTGAGGCTTTTTGAAAACGAGGATAAATATATTTGTATTCAAGCGCATTAACATTTAGAAAAAAAAAACTGTTTGTTGTTCTGTCACTGTCACATGTCAAGCACACTTGTTAGGTTATAATATAAATTGTTATTTGCGATATTATTACAATAATTACACAAAATATTGTTTCTAAATATCACTACACAATAAAATGGGCACTGACGAAGCCAAATTAAAAGATTTTAAGCTAAAACCGATGAAGTGTGAGCTGAATTTTCTCAGTAAATCGGACGGTTCTGCTATTTTGTCTCAAGGTAAATTATCCTTTAAATTAATTACCTAATCCTGCATTTCTGTATGTAAATATGGAGCCTTATTACTATTCTACATTTTAGGTGGTACAGTAGCGTTAACTAGCGTCAATGGACCTCTGGAAGTTAAGATGTCGAGTCAGAGTATAGAGAAGACGACATTGGAAGTTCTTTTCAGCACAAAAGGCGGGAAACCTTCTGTAAAAGACAGGTGGGTACCATAATATAGTCTCTGCAGTTTAATAGATTTTTTATTTTATTTAACGTAATATTTAACGTAAACTCAGGCATAGACAACTTAATCTTGACCCTTAGTAATAACTTTGTGTTATTAGCTTATAAGTAGTGACCGACTAACAATATTATTAGGTGAATATTTTTTTTTACAATAAATTGTTAAATACAATGATTATATGGATAACATCAAAGGTTCCTTAAATATCACTAACCTTAACCTTTAGTCGTAACATGACATGGTTATACTTTATAACTACGTAACCTTTTGTGCCTAGGTATAAAGAGAATGTGATCCGCCAAACATGTGAAGAGGCCATACTAAGCAGCCTGTACCCTCGCACCGGCATCACGGTCGCAGTTCAGGAACTCGAGGACTATGGAGGGGTGAGATACTCTTGATACATATGTTATCTCCTGTACTTGTTAATAAATCAGGGTGATCAGAATCACATTGTGAGTTTAGAAATCACTCTTACGTGTTAATCAGGAATAACACACACAAAACTTTTGTAATTTTCTTAAATTGTTAACCCCTAAAGTAAAAAGAGGGGTGTTATTTTGATCTCTATTTGTATGGTTACATAGGTAACACAGGTACACCAAATCAATTGAACCAATTTAAATGCATTTTTAGGGTTCCGTAGCCAAAATGGCACAAAACGGAACCCTTATAGTTTCGCCATGTCCGTCCGTCCGTCCGCGGTCTAGCTCAGTGACCGTTAGCACTAGAAAGCTGAAATTTGGTTTGAATATGTGCATTAACCAAACCGACAAAACGGTAGAATAAAAACGCGAAAAATATATTTTGTTAGGGTACCTCCCGTACACGTGAAGTGGGGGGCGAAATATTTTTTCGTTCCAACTAAGTTGTGTGGGGTATCGTTGGATAGGTCTTTTAAATAGAATTAGGGTCTTCTAAAACAGTTTTTGGATAAAACTAATACTCTCGGAAATAATAGCTCCGAAAGTTTAAAACAGGGCATCCCCCCCCTATATTTTTGAATCGTGGGTCCTAAAATTTTGGAAAAATTCATGAAACTGAGGCCTAATAAGTACCTTCAATGAAAACTATATTGAAATAAATCGGTTGAGCCGTTTTTGAGTTATCATTCAAAAACCCATAGTGAAGTGAAGTAAAAATGACGTAAGCGCCGCCAAATTTCCCGTAAGAAACGACCTTTTGAATTAATGGTCTCAGTTTACGGAACCCTACACTGATCATGGCCCGACATGCTCTTGGCCGGTTTTTAATTTGAAAGTAGGTTTTCTAGTCAGACATGTTTTATCAAAATCGGTTCATGGCGGAACTGGCTATCAGGGGCTTTCTGACATTTTTAATTTATGATAAATAGATGGTAATCTGTTTTCATTCTGTCCTCCTTCCAGCTCCTATCAACCTGCGTCAACTCCGTCTGTCTGGCCCTTATAAACTCTGGTGTGGCAATGCGGCACATATTTGCAGCAGTATTGTGCTGTGTGGACGAGCGGGGAGACATTCTACTGGAACCTGAGGCTGAACGGCTGGATGACGCGAGAGCTGTGTTAAGCTTCGTCTTTGATGAACGAGACAAGAGTCTTGTCACAGGTCAGTCAGTCTATATCTTGTAAATAATACACTTGGGCGCCATTTGATGAACGAGACAGACATAGCCAGAATTGTAGTTAAGATAAGGCAGTGCTAATTTAAGTTAGGGCATGGCCAATTTTAAGGTAAAGCATTCCCCATAATGCCCCCTGGCTACGGCCCTGGTCCCTTGACCTATGGTCAAGTTTGTCAAGAGCGCTTGAACCATATGGTCTGACGCTCTGGACAGTTTCACAATTACTAGACCATTCATTTTGGAAAACTTTTGTGTAATTTTTTGCCCAATTTCCATTGATGGGGCATTTCCAGTGTAATGTAAAAAAAAAAAGTATTTATAGTTGCTAAAGCTAAATATAATATTATAATGAAATTCTCATTTTAGCACTGTTACAATGGTTTTTATTTTCATTTGAAAAACCAGTTTTTTCCATATTTATCGATACATATGTTTGGGTCAAGCCGACCTTCACTTACTTCCAAGTTCCGCCGCTCGCCGGTAGATGGCGCTGACACAATAGTCAATAACTAATAAATCCATTGTTTCAGGCTTCACCGAGGGCAATTTCAGTGAAGACACTTACAGAGAGGCCATGGAGCGGTGCCGGTCAGCCAGCGACCTGGTGTTCGCCTTCTATAGGGATATTGTTAGTAAATACTCTAAAGTTATCGGATGATCGATGTTACAAGTGTTTTGGTTGTAAATATACTTTAGGTGTAAGATAAGTAAGATCGTTACAAATTACGAACGTGACGGGAATATTACCGTTTGAAACGGCAACGGGAAAAAGTGTTTTTTCCCGACGTAAGACGTAATTAATTGGTGCCCCCTTTGGTACCAAGGTGGTATGAGAAAAAAGTTCACTTTACACAGAAGTCACAGGGCATTTAAATAATTTTAAACAAAAAAAGAACCGACTTCACTTAGGATCCGCTATTCCAAGAGGAAGTGGCCGAGTTGCTGTAAAAAATAGTGAAATCACTATAGGTGTGCCTATAATAGTTGAAGAGTTCCCTCGATTTCTCCAGGATCCCATCATGAGATCCCGACTTGGTGACAATGGGACCATCTAGGGGTTATACCTGTTCGATTCAAAAAAAAAATTTGAAAATCGGTTCACGATTCACGGAGATATGGAGTAACATACATACAAAAAAAAAAAAAATATGATAAAAAAAAAAAAAAAAAATTCAGTCGAATTGAGAACCTCCTCCTTTTTTGAAGTCGGTTAAAAAAAAGATTTCATAGAGTAAGTTCTTAAAAGAAAATAGCTTGGACCCTAAGGCACTGGTCCCACCGCGAGCGAGTAAACTATGAGCTATCGGCTATTTCAAACGACAAAAGATACTCGCTCCCGTGTAAACAAAAGAGATACAAATATCATCGCTGGGCGATGAACTATACTCGCCGATAGCTCATAGTTTACTCGCTCGCGGTGGGACCAGTGCCTTATATTAAAGTCCGTGGCTGTTCCGTACCTACCTACATTTTAATTATCATGAAATTCGCATTATATTTTTACAAGTAATAAAGCAGGTCAATTGTCAATTCCTAATTATAGATATTAAAGATCAAAAACAATGAACAAACATTTTATTTCCACATAATTGTTCCCTTAAAATATACTACCAATTACGTTGACGTATTTGATAGGCATCACCCGAGCCCCGTAACTCCGTAGTGGAGTTCAAAAATAATAGAATATAATCCGAGTTCTTTGTGCCGCCGCCACCGAATATACCCGGGACGGACGGCACGCGAGGCGGGGCACACTGGGAGCAGACATGTAAACAGGCGAAGGAAAACTGAACGAAAAGGAAAATTAGTACAGTCGAGTTCTCTAATAATATTTATTGACGACAAATAACTATAGGTATTACCAGAATTAGAGTACACAGCTCTGCCATATACTTTCGTTAAATTTGGTATGTTAGTATTTGTTTATTTAATAAAACTGCCAGTAACTTGGCCACCTCAAACTAAAAATGAGCTCTATTCACCTACAAACAGAATTCGTTTTAGCATGAGGTTTTAATTACTGGCCACTCTTCAATAACTGGCCGCGTTATACTAAAATGAATTCTGTTTGTATGTGAATAGAGTTCATTTTTAGTATGAAGTGGCCAGTTACTGGAGGGTGGCCAGTTACTGGCGATTTACCCTATATTAAACTAAAACTCTTAACTCAAGACTAACTTAAGTCTACTCAAAAAGTCCCCCTCGAATTGTCCCCGGCGCAAAGGTACCCATCACGCTAGCTGCGTTATCTAAGCTAATACTAGCGCAATTTTGATCTGCGGGTGAAAGTGACAGTGCTCCCTGTGCACCCCTGGCCGCCCGACATTTGCGGAAAAAAGAGCAAAATGGCGGCGACGCGATCTCGGATGCAAATGGCCGACAAACGCGCCGCCGCACATTTAAATGTCACCAGTCGGTACTCCGGCATTGTGCCTAAATAGCCGGCCCCTTTAATAAGTATACATACATGAATAATATTAGAGAAACCAAGTTTCTGAGCGTTGTTTTTTTGACGCGAGTTGCAGCTTGCTACTTCAATCGCATCGCATCCTTTCGTTAAAAAGCGTTCTTTTTTTAAACTTGTCAACATGAACAGTAAATGTGGAAGCGCTGGTAGCCTTGCGGTAAGATGTCCGACTTTCAATCCGGAGGTCTCTGGTTCAAACCCCGGATCGTACCACTGAGTTTTTCGGGACTTATGTACGGAATATCATTTGATATTTACTAGTCGCTTTTCGTGAAGGAAAACATAGTAAAGAAACCGGACCTAATCCCTAAAAGGCAGTTTCCTTTCCGGATTGGAAGGTCAGATGGCAGTCGCTTTCGTAAAAAATGTCTACGCCAATTCATGGGATTAGGTTGTTAAGCGGACCCCAAGCCGGGACAAACGCTAGGAGCAAGAGAGATAAACAGTAAATGTGTTTAAGTATTGAATTTAGGCTTAGGGGTTCGCTTAGATAGGAATATATGATCACAGTAAGAACACCTAGACCCCGCTACTATAGGTACACAAGGCAATACAAGTTGTGCTAGGTCAATAACTCGGCCCATAACCTACGTACAGGCTAATCTGGCGGTAAATAAAAGCAAGATGGTGGCCGCGGGGGGCGCGTTTAATTGTAGCAGGCTTATACATCAGTGGGACTACAGGCTGCATGGTATGGTGGACAGAACAAGAATAAATACATATTATTTGACAATCTTACTAATAGTAAGTAAGTAAATGTTTACTTACACTTACCTATTACACAACATAGTAAGTAAAATAAATAAATGTCACAACGAAATTGTAGTTACAAAGGCGAACTTATCCCTTTAAAGGAATCTCTTCTAGTTAACCTTCTCGAGTATCACAGTGAGCTCAATAGGGCTTTGTGTTGTGGGTTGTGGGTAAAGTCATTCGGCTCAAGAGCATGCACTTTTATTCTCAGGTTTCAAAAAGCTACTTAAGCAAAATTTTCGCATTTATTCAATACTAGTATCATAAAGCGTGTAGTATAATTCAATAATTTAAATTAAATTACTTCAAAAATTAATCCACTGCCTCAGGCGAGACTCGAACTCGCGACTCTGGGAAACATGCCCATCACTCTGACCAACTGAGCTACTGAGACTTACCTGATGGCTGCGAACTTATCCATGTCCTTTATTTATTTCCTTTTTTTCCTTTATTTCTAAACATTGTGGTATCGTTAGCAGACGTTCTGCTTAATATAATAAAAACATTTTCAGATAATGGTAAAAATATCCTTTTAGTAGAGCTTCGAGACATTTGAAGAATGTCAAGTTTCAAGGCTCTGTCATAAAAATACTCGATGGAAATGGAGTTCTGTAGACGCTCTGTCACTAATATTTACCGGTTAGTAAAAAAGGCGCTTTCTTCTCGTGTCCGGACAGACGGACCACTTTGTCGATACGGGGAGTACTTTCTAAAACTACGCAATATGCACTATCTATTATAGTGAAAGAAAAAAAGTGTCCTTGTAAATCGACAAAGTGATCCCTCGCACTAAACCCGTCCGCACATTGTGCTTGTGCTGTAAACCCTGGTGCTGTCGCTACATTTCACGCAACATGTTATTACTTGTAGTAATAGTAGCGTGGTTTATGATTGTCGCGTGTGTGGTAGCTGCGTCCGAAGGGTACATAGGACCACAGATGTACCGTCGTTGTTACTAGACGGAGAGCTAGCCCCGGGAAAATATGACACCATTTCGAGAGCAACGAAAGCCCTCTAGTTAGCACCATGCAGGGCCGCGATTCGACATGGCAAAACTGACAGTCGCTAGTGAGACAACTATGATATCACACACACTATGATGTCACACTTTTGTTATAGCCGACATCTTTATGGATTCACAAAATAATTACATCCACTTACGTTAAAATCAATAGAAAACTCTACTGTAAACTTGACAATTAGGTGTGGACAGATGGATATGACTATATCCAGTAGCGATTGACTGTGATATCCACGTATCACATTTCGTGGCACTTTAATGTATTACTTTTAATTTTTCAATATTTTTCGTTTCTGTATGTGTCTAAGAATTAAATAATTGTATTCTATTCTACACTATTCTTATTACTAGATCCGAGCAACTGACATCTGTTCATCGGTGGAGGTCAGAAAATGCAAAATACTTGATATGAATGCATTTCCTAGAGTTTTTCTGGCCTGAGGAGGGCCTACCGACTATCACTCCGCCTAACGACATCGGCCTGTCAGTTAGAACAAAAATTTGACAGCTCCGAACAACTGACAGGCCAATATCGTCAGGCCGACTTATAGTAGGTGGGCCCCCTAAACACATGGTACTCTAATCTCTAACAGTGACCTAATGAGTACCTAAGATCTACCAGAGCCCGAATCGGCCGAATCTAGTAATAAAATGGAAGAAGAACACTAACTAACTAAAGGGGTTTCATTGCGTTCAAATTGTACACATTTGCAGCGGCTAGCTCTTCGTCTATCCTGTTAATTGACCATGCGTCAACCTTATTACAAGTATATAAGAGCGACCATTGCAATAACCAGTTATGTGTGATGATAGTATGCAACTGTGTACGACAAGATGTGCCGTGGGCAGATATTTTGCATACCAACGGGAGAGCCGGGAGTCCTTGCACGACTATTAAATGGTTCGATAACTTGATCTATTTAACGATCTTAGCGAGCCTCTAGGAACTAGTTCTTGGAAACGAGTCATGGCCGAAGTGTTTCTCATGATAGTCCCAAAAGTAAAATAATGGTTCTTTAGGCAATACAGTGGCCATCAAATATATCGAATTGGCCAGGGTACTCAAGATATTTGTAAACACCTTGGCCGTATCAATTCCTTCCGAACGGCTCCATCATCTCATCAGTCCTTGGTAACGAAACATGGGCAATAGGCAATACAAAGTGTTTTGCATCTGTGCATTCTGGACGCGCCTATAGATAGACCTAATAATAGTGCCCTATTTCAGCACGGTAATGTACCTAACCTATTTGATCAATGATCAAATCAGTCCTTGTTCGAGTTTATCCTCGGCTCGGTCATTAATTCCATCTAAACCTCAATACTTCTTAGACATAAGGCGATCATAATTTTTTGGTTCAGCTCGCATTATTTATTAGAATCGCCATTTTTATCGTCAGAAGCGTTGATTCAGAGATCAGTCTTAAAACTTGCCGTCCGTGGGAATGTCGCCGATGCAAATTCCGTGCGGGGATAAACGTCGGTCACTTTGGTTTTCGTTTTGTCAAACATCTCTCGATTGAATTGAGAAACAACCTTAATATTTGAGCGAAAAATTTGTATTTGTAGTAAATGCAAGGGATATAAGCCGTTATAAAAATGAAGAGTTTGCAGTGATTTACCTTATGTGATTGTATTAGTTAAAATCTTAAAATCGATTCTGATGCGTGAATTCGGTGAAGTGCGTTAAATTTTTGATTCATAAATCGAGATAAGGGAAGGCGAGTCATGTATAAATATACTTATGTGTGTGTTATATTAAATTTGGATTGGGTTCGCGCAGGAAATATTTCCTTATTAAATCTGACATGCTGCTGTCATTTGTTTTTAGTTAATTAATGATAGCGAACATCCTGAGTGTTGAAAAGCCAGTAATTTCCAGCTCTTGAAAGCTTTCTTCAAAGCTCCCTTTTTCTGTCTCGTGACCCTGTGAGCTCTATCCAGGGTGAAATATTAAGCACCGTTCATATTGCGCAAGGTGATTAGGCAGGTCATACATAACAACTTTTACTATAGGACCTAATCTGAAATCGCGAAAAAAAATATGGCTGTTCCATACACATCAACATTTCGGCCGATCACATGTTGGTGCCATAGTAAAAGTTGTTCGGAATGGCCTACCTAATCACCCCGCTCAATTGAACGGTGGTGTCGATGGTGGTTAATATTTCATCCTGTATAACGCGACATTACGCGGCGGATCACGTATTTTCATAAACAGCTAGAAATATAAACTTTGTGCGCTCGACAGTAGGTACTGACCAAACGAACGATGTGGGGTGGATTGCAATAAGGAGCAAACAGCCCTAGGGTTACCCCCAAGTAGCAAACAAGAATAGTGGCTAAACCTTATATATCTTAACTGTTTCTAAAATTAGAATTAGCTAAATTTAAAAAGACTTTCTTAAGTAATTTTAGTCTTAAAAACTAAATAGTTTTAAGGTACCCCTACTTTAGCAAATTAAGAATACCTAAAACCTACTTAAGTATTTTTAAAACTATTTAGTGTTAAGTCTGTCTACGATTAAGTCTAAAAATGTGTTTTTTACTCAACTCAGATTATTTCAAGGCTCACTTAAGACTCAATGGTATAATTCAAGTATCGGTTTAGAATCGCAAAGTAAAAACTGATTTTGTAAATAAACTTAAGATGATTGTAACACCAAGTTGCATAAATTGGTTTACTAAAGACTAATTGTATTCTTTTTTCACTAAATTTACTCAAGTTTAAGTAAAAATAAGTTTAACGGGACGTTTTTCAACAAACTAGAACCAGTTATAGATGGATGAAATAAAAAGTTTATTTAATGTTTTTGTGGTTTTGCTCTCCGCAGGTATAAAATTCGTTTAGAAAATATCACGTCTGAATCATTAAATATTAAAGGAATGCCTGGGTCATTGGACCAATATTCGTATTAGCGACTATTAGCAGCAAATATTCGCATTCGCATTAATTTACAAAACACAATATGGCTGGTAATTATTACTTTGTGCGTTTTGCGTGTGAGACGACTATTGAAGCGGACCAATATCAAAATATAGGAATTCCTGTATTGGACATTTTTCGTCAAATTTTATATAAAATAGATGAAATGAACGGGTAAAACTACAAATTTGCAGCTAAGTATTTAGTCTAAATTTTGGTAATATTTTACTTAGTCGGTCCTTAAGTTCTGCCACAAGAGTTTTGACTGATAAAACAAAATACAAAACTTTTATTCAAAAAATATAGACATAAAGAAAGCTTATTTCATACAGATTAAAATATACTATGATTAATTTAAAATCACGATCGCGTATTTTATAGATCCTTGTAAACTTGGTGATTGTTGTCTGACAAAAACACGCCGATTATTTGTGAAAAGTATATACTTCACAAAAGTTGGTGAAGATCATGCTGTTGTCCAGGAGTTACATATTGTTATTTTTAGGAAAGTAGAAGATCAAATCAGATTCCGAAACCTATATTTAGTTGACTTACAAGTCCATACTTCAGATATTCTCCTCCTGAACCTTACCGTATTTTTCAGTTATGACCAAAACGCTTAGATTTT
The DNA here is from genome assembly GCA_911728535.1 of Pammene fasciana. Taxonomy (NCBI): domain Eukaryota; kingdom Metazoa; phylum Arthropoda; class Insecta; order Lepidoptera; family Tortricidae; genus Pammene; species Pammene fasciana. Next base: position 1,373,726 of record OU452289.1, read on the forward strand.
GCTGCTATACATCAAGGTAGTCTAACAAAATTGTGTATACCAGTCTTCTTGTCGGTCAGACCCATGTTAATTATATATTCCAAGGAAGGTAAAAGACCAAGCTAATGCAGCATGCAAGATTTTAGTCTCTTAGAATTGAATAAAAATAATTAGGGTCTAAAATAACTCAAATAGGGCGCGTGTTTTTAACGTAATTCTTTATTGCGCTTTTTAAAATGTTACAAGGAATTGTGTAAAACTGCCACAAGTTTTTGCATTACATAATATCTTAAATTGATCACTGTTAAAATAGGCTTTCTAACCATATATGAAAATAGTAAGGATTTGCTAACAGTTCCTATTTTACCAACCAAAACCCGAGTGACAGAACTTATGAACCGACTAAGTACTTATATTATTTTATCTTTGGTTCTTCAGTTTAAGTTAAGGATATTTATAGGGCCTATTACATATATCCCTTTGGTCGGATCCGATTTCAGGACTCTGGGTAGGGTCACCAGGAGTTGAGCAATTACATTTATCCGATGACCGAACAATGTTGCCAAGGTGATGAACTAGTTGTAAAAACATTTGGTTATTTCGGCCTCATTCGCAAGAGCGATTCGTTAAAACGAAGAGCCTATTTCCTATATTTTATTAATATTTTAATAAATAATATTGTTTTGTGTTTCTTTTAGATGGCTGTAACAGTTTAAAAAATATTTCTCATTTATAATAAAAATATGAAAGGGACGTATTTTATGTCATCCTAAAATCTTATTCATAATTATTTTTCTTTGTTATTTGTTATGACTTAAAATTTAATAAATAAGTAAATTGGTTGGTAATACAGGTGTCAAAGTCGGCTAGATCGTCTGATGCCTTTTCTACCATCCTTTCCTATATCAGATTCCACAAAACGGATATAAATTTTCATGGTTGGGGTGAGGAAATTTTAACTAAGTAGCTAGAGGGCCCTGCAATTCCGGTATTGTTTGTATGGCTGATTCTGATTTAATTGTAACCGTACCAGAGGCCCTTATGGCTCAATAGTAGCGCCGTTGATTAATTACAAATTGAGCCTCATAATAAGGTTTATTTTGATTTCGATTGATTGACGATTTTTATGAAATGGACATAAGACATTTTATTAAGAGTCACCAGGACGCTCGCGTGAACTCGCGTCCCCATATAAACGTAGTTCAGCTCTCATTTTAAAACAACATGCTTTGGAACCACGAAATTTGGCATGGGTATTCTAGTAGTACAGATCTAGGTCTGAAATTCGTTTTCGTTGCAAAAAATTGTAATACAAAGAAAATATATATTATATTTTCTGTTTGTAATTTGTGTATACTCTGTTTCTTTAATTTGAGGTGTGCAAAAAAGAATATTTATGTTATGTTATAGCAAAAATAAGTTTTTTATGTAAATCTGTAACTGGTTGTATTTTCTTTGTATTACAGAAAGCAACCATTACCATTTACCATTACGGTTCTCTGCCTTTTCGCCGAAAATCATATTGCCAAATTTCACTTGCCAACCAACTTTTCGCAGAAGTTTCATTTGGCCGAATTTCATTTCCCAACTTTACATAATCCAACCTAACCTAACCCAACCTAGTAGGCAATTTTCATTTCCCAACTATGGGGTTGGGAAATGAAATGGTTGCGAAATAATTATTTGGTAAAAGTTATTCGGCCAAATGAAACTTCTGCCAAAAGTTGGTTGGCAAATGAAATTCGGAAATACAATTTTCGGCGAAAAGGCAGAGAACCATTATTTCGGGTCTCTATTGGTTCCCATAATTTTTAACTTCCGTTTATGTCAGTCCATAACGTTTTCGATCATAATTTTTATTAATCACATTGTCAATAGTCATAAAATTTTACAATCTAAATTGCTGGTCCGATTTTTGCAGGTCATAATTATTGTTAGTCATAAAATCTGTTACTCATAATATTCAAAGTCCAAATGGTGTCTATTACATAATGTTGAAGGCAATAAACTTGCTTATAATAATTGTTTTAAGTTCTTTAATCGTAGATTATAATGATAACTAGGGGTGTATATCGGTTTGCACAAATTTTAAGTTCCGATTTTTTATGGTCCATACCCTACCTATCTCTGGGAGCAGTTTCGTTTTTAGGGTCATAAAAAAATAACCCTAACCTACCTATCTCTGGGAGCAGTTTCGTTTTTAGGGTCTTAAAAAAATAACCCTAACCTACCTATCTCTGGCAGCAGTTTTGTTTTTAGGGTCATCAAAAAAAATAACCCTAACCTACCTATCTCTGGGAGCAGTTTCGTTTTTAGGGTCATAAAAAAAACCCTAACCTACCCATCTCTGGGAGCAGTTTCGTTTTTAGGGTCATCAAAAAAAGATAACCCTAACCTACCTATCTCTGGCAGCAGTTTTGTTTTTAGGGTCATCAAAAAAAAATAACCCTAACCTACCTATCTCTGGGAGCAGTTTCGTTTTTAGGGTCATAAAAAAACCCTAACCTACCCATCTCTGGGAACAGTTTCGTTTTTAGGGTCATCAAAAAAAAATAACCCTAACCTACCTATTTCTGGGAGCAGTTTCGTTTTTAGGGCCATAAAAAAATAACCGTAACCTACCTATCTCTGGGAGCAGTTTCGTTTTTAGGGCCATAAAAAAAATAACCGTAACCTACCTGTATCTCTGGGAGCAGTTTCGTATTTAGGGCCATAAAAAAAAACCCTAACCTACCTATCTCTGGGACAACAATAAGTTTATGGAAAACAAAGGGATGATATTAAAAAGATATGATTAACGACTATTACTTCGATAAAATATATGCCTTAAAATATTTCTAAATAATTATTGATAGACCTTCGAATGTTATACTCATCAATTTTATGCCTTTTGCGATTATAGTGTTTAATATTATAGATCTTTATTATTAGAACTATGAAACGTTATGCTTTACAAAAATTATGACTATTGATGTTTATGCCCATTAATTATATGTATATCAATTTCTGACTATCGAAATTCGAAACAACAAGTTTATGGGAAACAAAGGGATCCCCATTATTTCATTGTATGGGAAGAAAAAAATTTGGAAAATGTATTAATAGATATTTGTACAACGAGAGAAGAAAGTTAATATTTGCTTCGAGTGCTAATTTTGAGTCCTGAGCAAGCTAAAGATTCTATAATAGAATCACGAGCGTAGCGAGTGATTCTAATTTAGAATCTTGAGCGTAGAGAAGGACTCAAAAGCACAAGATGTAAATAACTTTATTCTCATGTTGAACACACTATTTTTCATCTCAGCAGAGAGAACATGGAAAAATACAACCTGAGAGATGCTTAATCCTTCTTCGTCAATTTATTCGCTCGTTTTTTCTTATAATTTTCTTACACTTGAGCTTAAAAACCTCAATAATTCGTTAATAACACAATCATCGAAACATGTTAATAAAATTATTTTATAAATATCTACGACCATTTTGACATTTGCCAACTTTTTTTATTTGCGTTTGGTTACTAGCGTTTGATAATAATACGTGAGATTGTTGTAAGTAATAATATATTTACACGTTAATCTTGTAATTTTTCCACTTATACTTATTTATTTTGATATAAAGAAGAAGAACATAAATTATTTTAAGTTTAGTATGGTTCTTCTTCTTCTTTATATTTAAGAGCTGTGCTCTTGTCGGTGGAGCAATCTCCAACTCGTCCGGTCCTCTGCCAACTCCTTAACCTTCTGGTATGACACGACCTGAACCTTTTCTGACCTGAAGTATGGTTAAACATTAAAAAAATGATTAAATTATATTTACAAATTAGTTACTTGTGCGCGTTTCCGAACGTTTCTTTCTGGCTCTGTGTCAGGGTTTGCTATCGAAAATTTAGAATACGAATTAAAATTAAGTAATTAGATTGAATGACATTTAAAATATTTCTGTCTCTCTCTATTTACTAACGACGTGAAAAAGACAACGCGAACAGACTCTTACTGTTTCGAATTTGTATTAGATCTAGCCCACGTAATTGGCATTTTAATTCCAACGTCAGTTCAAGGTCATTTTGTCTCACAAATTGCTGCCTAAATTCAGTGAGCAAAATACGATTTTGCTCACTGAATTTAGGCAGCAAAGAACCCTCGTTCTAGCTGCTGAGGTGAAAATTAACTTTTTTAATCAGTTTCTAAGCAATTTCCAAATGAATTAAGTAAAAAAAATCCGAGTAAGTGCTAGAAATGAACAGCCAGCAAAAACGATGTTTTTTTTTGTAATAGGTACATATCGGCTCAGATTTATGAATGGTACATTTCATTGTGTAGGCAAGGGAAGAAAAAATCTGGAAAGCAGAAGTTCATTTGCCACACAAGTTAAATTAATTATTTAATTAATTTAGTAGCACTTCTCTAGTGAATTGTGGTATATTTTTAGAATTGCCTCAAAAACCCTTTCATTTAATAACACACACAATAGGTTTCTGAAAAGAAATTCCATACAAAAAAATGATGATTAAGCACTCCCCTGAAATAAAACAACTTTAAACGGATTATATCGCGTATACTTAATTTAAATTACATCCCGACGTTTCGAACACTTTACAGCGATCGTGGTCACGGGTTGACTGAGGAAAAATATATTTACCCCTATCTAAAATACAATGTACAGAAAAACTACCCACATGTAAAATATTAAATACAAATAAAAAAGGTGAGTGTAGTGTACATGCCAGAAGGGCCGATAAAGCTAGTTATAAAATACCTAATTAATCTAATTATTGATTTACTACTATTACATAGAGAGTCAAATTAGATAAAATTTAGTTTGAATCCCTATGTAATATTTTATTGCGCTATGTTTTTTATTTTAGTTATTTCAATGTTGTGTCGCACTCCGTGCCTTCACTCACTTACTCACGTAAAGTCCGGAAGACCTGCGTTAGGCGGTTATCACACTGCTGCGGATCCGCATGCGGCGCCGGTGCGCGAGCGAGACAGCGCTCTGCATGTGTATAGCGCTATCTCGCTCGCGCACCGGCGCCCGATGCGGATCCGTCGCCAGTGTGATAATCACCTTAGCCCAACCAGGCCAGCATCATACCTACTGAGTCGTGACCGTTTCGTGGCTTAGATGTGATAGGTATGTCATGTTAGATTAGTAGGTATCCTGCCTTTTCGCCGAAAATTGTATTGCCAGCTTTCACTTGCCAACCAACTTTTCGCAGATGTTTCGTTTGGCCGAATAACTTTTACCAAATAATTATTTCGCAACCATTTTATTACCCAACCCCATAGTTGGGAAATGAAAATTACCTACTAGGTTGGGTTAGGTTAGGTTTTAGGTTGGATTATGTAAAGTTGGGAATTAAAATTTGGCTAAATGAAACTTCTGCGAAAAGTTGGTTGGCAAGTGAAATTCGGCAATACAATTTTCAGCGAAAAAGCAGAGAATCATTTGTCGTTAGATTGTTTTTTTTTCTTTCTCATATTCCTTACCTATTTTTTTTATGTGTGAATACCATGTAACCGTTCGCCACGAATAAATTATTTATATTTCTATTTAATGGTTTATGTTGCATAAAGAATACCGTCAATGGACGGCAACTTGCATTCACTAAATCAAACTAAAGATTCTGTAAAGTCCCATTAAGTATTAAGTAGAACTACACTAATTCAGTTTTTAGTATTAGTTAAGTATAATATCTCTAATCCAGTACTACTCTAAATCAAATTTTTCTATACTTTATCTAAAGTAACCTTACAAAATCAGTATCGTCTTAAGTCATAGTTCGTTAAGAATAATAAGACTTAACGCCATTTTATATTTTTGGTAAAAAAAGAAATTGAAAAATTCCGACGCGAAATCATACAAAGTTTAAGTACATTGAAGTTAGATTTTTGTTATAGTGATAATAATTGCATTTATATCTCGAACATTTACAGAAAAGTAGTATTTTGCTCTGTATGTAAGCAAATTTTTCATTTAGCATCATATTATTCCTAATATTTATTGCTATTTTTCCAGTATTTTGTAGGCCCGTCTATTTTATAGCCCTTTCGATCAATTTTACACGATAAACAATCATGCGTTATAGTTTTTAAATGCCTATAGAGACATAAAACGGTATTTCGTAAACGTAAAGAAAATAGTTAATCGCCATTTTGATAATCCTTCAATGAATTCTTGTTATAGTTTATAAAAGTTCGCCATGTTTTCTAAAATACAACTCCATGAGTAAAAAAAGTTTTAAAATTTTCTTTGTTAAGAGGGGATCGAATTTGTGCAACTCAGTGTTAATAGTTTAAAGTAACTCTTGTAGATATCTTTAAGTTTATTTCTTGGTATTAAGTCAACCTTCGAGATATCTTGAAACCAAAGTTTAGAGATCTGTTAAACCCCCATTCTTAAGTAGGGTTTAAGTTTGTCTAAGCAATAGTATTAACCCTGTCTTGATATTGACTATAAGTTTGTGCCCACTTTTTCTAAACTGTATCTTAAGTATATCTTCACGGGATCTTCAGGGACATAATGGTCTTAACCAAGACAACAGCAAAAATTTGTCTAATTGTCTTCAAGATATCCACAAACCCTTTTTAAGACATTCCATTGCTACTTGGGCCAGAACCATCAGGTAAAGGTTAAAGTCCAATGTTATACGACACTGCCCGGTAGGTACCTACCTACTCACACTACTCACATCACATATCACAGTGCTTTACCTATAATTTTCCGAGCGACTTCCTATAATTTCCGTTCACCCAACATAAAAACTTATTTTCACACGAGTACCTACTCTGTACCTCAGGAAAGATTATTTTTAGTGCATGAGTAACATCGCGGCGTTAGAGACCCACCGGGCTGCGCGGGCGCATCCCGCTGTGCGCCTGATTGAATACACCTATACTACAATGTACGCATACGCATGCACAATGTATCGTGTTAAGGGTACACACGGACCACATACCAGCTGCAACTTGTACAGTCAGCAGCAGAAGTAGCTAAGCTGGTAGGGTGTTCAAAATGACCTGCACACGCTCTTATTCTCTTAGCAATAAAGTAGTGTCCAGCTCATTTTGAACACCCTACCCGCTTAGCGACTTTTGCTGCTGACTATACACTATAGTAACCTATAGATGTTCCTAAATGTTTGTCCTATGTCCAATTTTGTTGAAATAAGTGCTTAGAAAAAACAAAAACCTGTTTATTTAGGGACTTTTAGAGGGAAACCGAGTCGACGTATGAACCACGAGCTGGAAGCAAAAATGCGACCCTGGCATCGACAGGGGTCTAATTCGACAACCAATAACTGAAACCAGGTAACAGGTAGGTGTATACAGGGTGTAACAAAAATACTGGTGATCCGTTTAAGGGCTTAAATGGTATCGTATTTCGGGTAAGAAAAAGTAGGAGTAAAATTTTTTGGACGCGAAAAATTATATTTTTTTGTATGGGACACGTCGTCACAGCTGGCCAACCCTCCATACAAAAACAAAAACTTTTTTCACAAGAAATTTTTTTCTTCTTACTTTTTCATACGATATATAGAATACGATACCCATTATGCTGTTATAAGGATCACCAGTATTTTTGTTACACCTTGTATGTGTCAAAATAGTAGTGTAATTAAGTCACAATGCTTGTGTTGTGGGCCACTTAGATTACAAATGCCGGATTCAAGGGTGGTCGGTAATAATAACTACCTAAGTGGGACCCTTAAGGGGCTACTTTGAAATAATATAGGTTTTTTCAAACGCTCTAGTGACTAAACGGGAAAAGGGGCTGAATTTATTTTCGTATATATATTATTAGACTATATACTCTTGCTTTTGGCACAAGCCGAAACACGATTGCTGAAAGTTGCCTCGATAGAAAAAAAATCCGAAGTTGGGTCCTTTTTCCCCTTATTTTTCTTAGCTTACGAAAACTATAAGAGATTAAGCAATATAACTAAGTAAAAAATATGGTATTCTGGTTTATCTAAAAAGTCACAGAAGCAAAATTAGACAAAACTTTATAGATTCGCTTATTTATCGTAGTTTAGTCAAAAAGTCTGATCCTTAAGAGCGCTGCATCTCTTTCTTTCGTGCACGGGAGCCATAATCGTGTCTCTAACGAATGGGCGTGGCTTGTCCGAATCGAGGAACGGCCTTAAAAGAGAGCAATAGGCAAGCCAAAAACCGGTGGATAGATTTTCGTGGGGGAAGATTTGCGGAAAATTGTAAAGTACACAACTTGGAGGAAGGAGGCAAAGGGACAGAACAAATTGAAAAACTGTAGCAAAGGCAGACAGTCAAAGGATTATATGGATGTACCTAGCATAAGTACCTGGAAATGCAATAAAGATCTCTAAGATCTCTTATAGCAGCACAGGAACTAAGAAGTAAGCAAGATTCTCGAGGCAACACTCACTACACATAATGCCTACTTAACTCAAAAGATGTGTTATAAAATATTATCACGCTATGGTCTCCTTATAGGAGCGAAAATGATGTCCAATCGAAATAATTGATCCTTTAAAATTACTCTACTTTGTATAAACCGAAATAAAAAGTGTTTTACGCAATTAAAGTAAAATTGCGGCGGATATAACCGTTTTGAAGAATTCAAATTCGACTTGCAAGCTATCATTAAGGCAAGAGTTAATAACACACTGTATAATTACTGGTTCCGTTGCTCAAAGGAAAAACGCTGTATCTTCTTACATTTCTTAAACATTTAAGGTAAATTTCGGCTTGGGTTGACGGTGTTGATAACTCGTTCACGTAAAAAGTACACATTGATGTGTATTATGTAATTAAGCATCCTTTATTCGATGGAAATTAATGTTTTGATTGCCCTAAGGACCTAAAGATTGTTGAGTTACGAACTTGGTAATGGTTTGTTATTACCAGTAAGTATTTGATTCCGGTTTATGTGTTTGGGAGTAACGATGCAATAGGCTGGGCAGAAACCTAGGCTACGTCCCCGGCCCCCTTGAATCACTCTATGCCACTCAAGTGGGGCGCGCCTCACTGGTTGAGAAACGCCCATCTTAGGCTAAGTAGGCATCGATGTGCGCGTTGCATGTCTGCGACAAAATTATCGCATGAAAAAAAATCGTGGTGCGTAGGTACTTAGCCTTAGGTAGGTTGATGATCTCTGATTTTAAAACAAATAATCTTCCAATGATTTGCTCAACTACATTTTCATGTTAAAGGCCCCTATTCCCTATTATTTATTCCGTTAAAAAAAAGTTAATTTGAAAATTGGACCGTTCGATTTACGGCGCGCAGGCCAGTAGGCGCGCGCCACGCCCTATTATTATCTGCTCGTTTTTAAACGATTCGAATTTCGGACATATAGAAATTAAAAAGTTATTAAATATATAGGGGAGGGGAGGGAGTGATTCGGGAGCCAGTTTATGTTAGTCTCGTGTAGTTACTTATTTGACGGATATTAAGGCGTTAACAAATTTTTTTTATACCACGACGGTGGCAAACAAGCTTATGGCCCGCCCGATGGCAAGCAGCCACCGCAGCCTATGGACGCCTGCAACTCCAGAGGTGTCACATGCGCGTTGCCGACCCTTTACAAAAAAGGAAGATTCATCACGTTAAGCACAAATCACAATAACTATTATAAAAATAAAAAATATGAAAACTTCCCGAATGTGCCTAAAATGCTTAGGCATGAAGAATAAAAAGAAAAATGAAGAATAAATAAATCTTTAACCTCTTTTTTAATTACGAAACTTTTCTTTCCGGACAGATTTCTAGATCTGAAACTTAAACCAACGAAGCAATAAATATTCAAGACTAGTAATCCAGCGTGGAAATGCAGCAAGCATTATGGGCACCTTTGCACCGGGAACGGCAGGGAGCGGTTTGTTTGTTTAAATTATTTGTATAATGTTACTGGTTAAGCAATTAGATTTCAAGACTTAAATAAACCTTTTCCCTATAATAATTTGACAGATATTCCTAAAAGTCGCGCGTTGTCATTGGCCCTCTTGTCAATGCTCTAGGTTAGGTTAAATAAATAATTCAAAATTTTCCTAAACCATGCCAAACCTCTTATCGAATGTTTGCTGGAAAGCCATAGAATGTAATCAATACCACAAAAATAACTTAATATATAGGAGAAGTTTCAATGTGTTGCTAAACGGTAGAAAAGGAAGTGAAACCACCCGTTTGATGTGCCATAGGTAAGCTAGATTCATCATAATTCATCATCAATGGTGTATGTCACCGGTCTCCAAACTACCGGTAAATAAACAACATAAATTCAGCCCAATCCTACACCCTATGCAAAAAACCCATTACGGTCGGGCCCGCGAAAAGTAAGCGGGAGGGAAGGGTCAAAGAACTGGTGTTGTACTTCGCGGGCCTAAAAGTTCACAGACTACTGGCCTACCTAGGTCGAAGTAAAACGAATGTGGCAATATAGAAACTTGAAAAATATGTCCTTTTCATTGAAATACGATATAAGAATGGATAATCATCTGAGTCACCGATTGTACCAAGGTACCAACATGTGACCAACATGTATTAAACTCAGGAGGCCCAAATTTTTTTCTTTTTATTTTATGTTTAAGTATCAGTTAATCCTTTTTGTTTAATTGTCTTGTTGCAATGGTCGATCCAGTTACCATCAGACATCTAAATAAATTGTTACTCGAATACAGGCGCCGTTACTCAAAGCATGACCCTCTGGACTGGCGCGAGGCAATAGCTCAAGCCGAACGGACCGTGGGGTTCCCAACATCCTTCCTAAACCTCCGATGGCTTTTTAACGACGAGATCGCCAGCACTGCCATCCATCTCAGGAAACTGGTGAGCAACTATTCTATGTCTGCCATGATATCCTGGTTGTAGTCTAATTATTTAGGTACAGATTATCATTAAGCTAGTGTACCAAAACCTCTCTCTTAAACGATTAGATCGCTATTAGCTTCACCATTTTAGCTACGAGTCCCCTAGGCTAGTTATTATGTTTCAGTTATTAATTCAGACAATTGGTGAGTAGTTACATGAGTTATACAGGCTTCATTCTTTTGGATTTGGCCCGAAAACTAGCTTAATACCGTAAAAGTCATCAGCATGCGCAATTGATTATTATTTACCTATTCACATTAAAAAGAATAATGAAGAGTTTTTGTCTTGAAATTCCTTAGGTCGGCACAAACCACCCACTCCTGAAATCAGCCAAGAACCTCCTGATCGGCTCCAAAAGCAACTTGCAGTCGATGGGGCTCATCATTCTCCTGGTCTCCAAAGCTGCTGGATTCAACACTCGGGATTATACTGAGGACCAATACGACTCAGGTAGGTACATAGTAGGTACACATGGGTACATTAGGTAGAGGTAGTCACTATGTTACATTGGAAATTTTCAGTTAATGTCTTCCACCATATTCTTTTATATGCATTTCTAGAACATCTCGTTAAGTACCTAATGCTTAATTTTTTTATCGAGAAACTTTACAACTTTTTACTACCTCTAATGTTCTCCATACTATTCTTTATTGATATCACGTTTTTGCCAGCTTTATTGGTCTTCACTTTTAGGGATCTTGCACTCGCAACGTGCCTTGGCCGAGATCGTAGAGATGAAGCGCACCGGCCACATGATCCACAAGACCATGGTCAACTTGCAGGACAAGGAGAAGTTTGGGGACAAGTTCCAGGACCTGCTCTGTGGAAACAAGATCGTTCTCTTGTCAGGTAGTGCACTTCGGGCAACCGGTCCAGTGTTTCCACTCTGACCTTTCCGTAATAGTCTCACCTTGAAATCTACCAAAATCGAGATGAATCCAATATAAAAAAAAATATTCGGCTCCTTTTTGTGGTGTCGGAAATGACCAGGAAATATATTTTACTAATTTTATCAAAACTAGGCTGTCATTCACTCATTCCTATTACCAGGCGACTACTTGCTGGCCAAATGTCTTCAACATCTCGGCGGCTTGCGCAACAATGAAGTGACGGAGCTGATCTCCACCGGTCTACGGGACTTAGTAGAAGGGGACTTCTTGGGTGAACGGGACCCGGAGAATGCCCCTTTGCCGACAAAACCGAAGGGTAATGATCCCATAATATTCATTGAGTGACATCTATGCTTGTTATAAAGGTTATTCACTCGAGAGCAAAAGTTTCGGGTCACTAGCATTTTCTTGAATATCTCAAAAGATATTAATTTTAAAGATATTAAAGTTTATGTTACTGACCCGAAATTTTTGGTCTCGAGTATAGTTATAATGTTCCAGCCAGGCTTTAAGGCATTCAGAAGACGATACCGAATATAATTCAACTGATTATTCTCTAAAAAAAATTAAATTATATCAAAATTAATTTATTTCTCCAGCCGAAAATGAAATTGAACCCTACGACTGGGAGAACGAATACAACTTAAACAGGCTTGGCAGCAACGCCTACCTCGGGCAAGGCAAGGAGGAGTGGGTGCTCCGTACCATGCTGCAGTCCGGAAGCATCCTCGGCAAGGGGTGTCAGGCCGCCATGAAACTGGCCCGACGTGGCGAGATGGAGAGAGACGCGTATATAGTTGGCGGGCATCTCGCTCTGATGTGGCAATTGTATCTAGACATAAAGGACTTCTATATCCATCCACATTCATACTCGCTTGTTGGCGCACCTGTTATCATGGCTTTATGGGAATACCCTTCCATATACGGACGCATTTGGATGTCTAAAGTGGAGAGAAAGCCCATAGAAATGAAGCAGATGCACTATGCCGTACGCAGCACGCGTTGTATGGATTATCTGACTGGTCTTTTGGACGAGGAGCTGGCGGCCATCTTGAAGTATAGTGGTCGGTTTCCGGTGGAGGATGCGCGTGAGGCTCTGCAGAACATGGCGAGGACTATTCATGGAGAAACGTTGCAGTACATGGAGTAATGAATAAAGGTATGATTCATATCTTTCTTTTTATTAAGTATCCCAATATTTTCATGCATAATTGGTGAAAACGAGCTGTATGTTCCTCTTCTATTACACTAGTATACAGCCAACGCCAGATAATATTATGTTTACACTTTTGCACCTTTCTCCTTTGTAATACATTGAGTTATAATATAAAATCATTGTTGTAATATGATAAAAAAATGTACTCTAGTTTTTTCCGTTGACTGCACGGGGTCGTGTGAAAATATGATGTGACAAAAACGTATCAAAGACTTACGGCTTGGTTACAGTGGATCAATATTTTTGTACACATTATGTATCAATATTTTCAGACGTGACTGAACCTACCGACCGAGGCCTTTACTACCTTACTCATTTGAGCATTGTTTTGCCTATAAGTTAAAGTTGTAGACTTTAACGAGGGGGTATTTTTTCAGCCTATTCAATAGAAGGTTAGAAACCTGAAGCTCATTACAAACAGTTATTATGGACATCAAAAACGTAGGTACGAGTATTAGGTACTTACAGACTTTGATAACTGTATAATTAGACAAATGGTTGCACTTAAATAAAAATACATGTGGACAAATCGTCAGCAAAGTAGTAAAAATGTATGGATTTATATCTACTTAACACGAAATTCTCATTAACGTGTCATCGGAAATCGGACGGGTGGCAAAAATCATGATCAGCGGAATTATTTGGAATTACCCCGCGTCACTCACGTGTCGTCGGATCACGCCCCGCGTCGAATTATACTCAATGAGGGTAACTGGCGGTTCTCGATTTAAGTTTTAAAATCAATTTTATTCGTACACCGGGGTAGCGCACATGCTTCATAACAGTACATACCGAACCTGGGAGCCCGTAGTTACGGGCCGAGCTCTAGATTCAGGCTGAATTATTAAAGTAAAATGCGATTAAGGGATAAGCCTACGGTTGGCGTCGTAGCCTACGACGATCTTCACCATACAACAAAATTTTTGTTGTATGGTGAAGATTGCTGCAAGAAGTTATTGACTGTGTCAAGAGTTTTGATTCAAAATTTAACGACTACAAAATCCCTGAACTAATACTAATAGGACTCGGGTCGCCAAGGCGATGGGGTCAGTTAGACAACATAATCCTGAGAATTCGCATATGTAAATACTTATACCCGAATACACCTTACTAATAGAGGTAGATACTATTTCACATTGGAGCGGACTCCGAGTGACAATCCCTGGTACGGTTATAATAGTATTTGGACGGAAACGTATCGGAAATTAACTCCGATGCCCCGCCGACACGTAAATGCAACAGAAAATTTACGAAATTGTTTATTTAAGGTACCCATACATTAATATTATATTTGCTTATATCTATATCGTGTCTGTCTGCCGAGCTACACGTAGGTGTAGATATCTACAGTCAGCAACAGCAGCTAACCTGGCCAGGTGTTCAAAATGATCTTAACACGATCTTGTTATATAGAAAACCGGCCAAGAGCATGTCGGGCCATGCTCAGTGTAGGGTTCCGTAAACTGAGACCATTAATTCAAAAGGTCGTTTCTTACGGGAAATTTGGCGGCGCTTACGTCATTTTTACTTACGTCCTTTCACTATGGATTTTTGAATGATAACTCAAAAACGGCTCAACCGATTTATTTCAATATAGTTTTCATTGAAGGTACTCATTAGGCGTCAACTTCGTGATTTTTTTCAAAATTTTAGGACCCACGATTCAAAAGTTAGATGGGGGGACGGGGGGACGCCCTGTTTTAAACTTTCGGAGCTATTATTTCCGAAAGTGTCAGTTTTATCCAAAAACTGTTTTAGAAGACCCTAATTCTTATTATAAGACTTATCCAACGATACCCCACACAACTTGGTTGGAACGAAAAAAAATTTCGCCCCCCACTTCACGTTCACGAACACCTCCCTCACTTAGTAACGATTGCTGCTGACTGTACGATCTATTGCGATAAAACATACTTAGCAAAACGAATTATAGACTCAAGTGAATCATTAACATGTATCTATTTGGTAAAACTAATTGTATTTTTCATGGATCCTAGATTGATATTTCATATCAATTCGTAAACTAGGTTCGAGAATACCATAAACCTCATTCTATCACCTAATATATATATTTAACAAGAGTACTATATCTATATCTTAATTATCTCATCTCACTGTATAAAATTAAACATCACTTTGTACAATTTGTACATACTGTTGAACATAATCCAGTATACAAATGTAGACCTTATAACAATGCCATAAGGTTTAAAAATGTTCATTTAACTACAATTGAGGCTGTTTCCATATAGAGTTTGTCCGGAAAGAAAAGTGTCGCAGTTTATATGGGAGCTCATACATTATTCAACACTTCTCTTTCCGGACCAACTTGTAAAAACGTACCCGTCTTTGATACAGAAATCTATACTTTATAGATTTTTGATTAATCTTTTAATTGTTTGCACTGACTCATTATCACCAAACATGTCTGCAAAATGCTCAGCTTTTCTGGCATTTTCTAAATGAAGTAATCTAGTCCTTTCCAACGCCTCTGTTTTTAACACTTCCTCCTTCAAAAACGAGAAGTCTATGTCCGCTACATTGTCTTTGGAATTGTCTATGATATCATACAAGTTAGGCTTTTCATTTAAAGCAAATAACACAGGTGCACTGGCTAAAGAGAATGATTCTTTATTTTCGGATGTAAATTTTTGTAGCTCGCTAGCCGATTGCCATGCTAAACACAAATGGCATCCAAACTGATAGGCTTTCTCTTGCTCCGTTAAATTCTGTCCTCCTAGTAGCAGTGCCCCTTGACAACCTCTACCAAACAACGAACCACCATTATACATAGTCCGTAAAGTCCACTCTTTGATTGGTGACCCTATAACATCTTTTGTAGCTAAAGGTAGTGTGTCCGCACAGATTTCAAACTCATCCACTCCTATTTGATTAGGTTTCCCTGGTAACGGCATGTTCTGTTTATCCCGTTCTCCGTAGAACTCTCCTTCGCTGACATCTCTTAGCGCTGTTGATATTAGATATGATAAATCCTGATTTTTTAGCCGAGCTAGCATACCGTTAGCAGTTACAAGTAAGTAATCACCGATTAGTAAGGCTATTTTGTTGGCAAACATGGATGTTTCTGTATTTTTGCCTCGCTTGTCAAATTCTATGTTTAGTAGGCCTCGGTGGACGTAATGTCCTGTACGGATCATTTCTGTGAGTTCTGCAAGTGTCCGTTGTTGCTCAGAAGAGGAGTGGAGCATGGAATTTGATTGTGGCCGTATAGCCTTGGAGAGTAGTAGTATGACGAGGCCCCACGGTTGAAGGTTGTTGTGCTCGTTGTAGAGGACCGTTTTAGCTGTTTGTATGATTGGATGGTTGCTGCCAACCTGCAAGCAAAAAAACAAGAATTGTATTTGTCTTAATGTTAATTATCTTAAATGGTTTTGTAATAATGTGTAACTGCATTAGATATTAACAACTTAATTAACCGCTATAATTCCCTTGTACAGTCAACCGTTGACAGTAAACGTCAAAAAGATGTTTACACTTTTGGACCTTATTACAAAGGAGTAAGGTGCAAGAGTGTAAAAATATTTTTAATATGTATGATAATACTAGTGTTTGTAATAGTTCTTATTGCCAAGGCAACAGAGCTCAAATTTGATAGAGTAACTATCAATATCAACAGATGGTTTTTGTATGCACAAGAATATTATTGGTTAGGTGTTAGAAGATGAATTGTACTTGTAACCATTTTTATGATGTTATTGCCTGTATTCTAATGTAGTGTCTTAAAATATTGATTGAATTTATAGAATAATAGACATCTCCGTTAATATGTCCCTTTGGTTGTTTATTCACCACTTAAAAACATCCCTTATCATCCATAAACTAAAATTTATATTTTTAATTCTTATTTCAAGGCAATTAGGTTCCAATTATATTATCTGGCTAGACTTAGGTCATAAACTGCTAAATAAACAATGCTAATAAACACTATTAGCTCCACAGTTGATAACTAGACACAGGGCGCGAATCTCGAGGGTAAATAAACGAGTATTTGTAAGGAAATAACCTTGCTCCTTGCTCGCGTCATGGCGCGGTCACATGGTACTGAAGTTGCATAATCTTTGGTAACAACCTTCATAATAAACAAAACACCATGTTAATGTTCAATTTAGCAAAAACATCTAACTTTAACCTTGTTTTACTAAATTGATGAGGTCAGTATCGCATTAAAAGCATTGTAATCAAAAATAAAAGAGATAACATGAATGTAAGTGTACTTACAACTTTACGTAAATGCATAGCCATATTAGCGAATTCGTCGCTTAATAGCCATCTCAGGTTCATGAAAGAGGTCGGATATCCAACTATTTTCTCTGCTTCTCTTATAACTTTGGTCCATTGTGTGAACGGAGGTCGAATTAAAAAGTCTTCCTGGGTTACGTTAGTCATGGTTGATTCTAGGCGAATTTGGTGTGATATCAACGCCGTTCGGCGCAGGTGGCGTATTAATGCATAAGACATTTTTGTTATTTAAGATTTTGTGGCACTTTAAAATACTTTCACATTCAAATTATAAAGTTTTTTATATAATTATTAGAACACTCAGCAGTCCGCCGTTGTGGTTATGTCACATTTATTTTGACATTTCCGTGCTGCGTTCGGAAACGCGCGTGCCTCGCTTTGTGTTGGTTTCGTTCGGAATTTGTACCGTAAATGAATACGGTAAATTACGAATAATAATGTAGCTTGAGTTCGTTAAATGTGGTATAACGTAAAATTTTCCTATTTTCAATTTGATATTTTTAGTAGTGTTGAAAGATCATGTTGCAATATTGGTGCAGAGTAAAAGGCGTAGGCTTCGCAACTTATCACCTGCGATTTGAAATACATTGCGGCTTTTGATCTATCGATTGATTGCATTGCACCTACCTAGCCTAAAGGGCAACGTGTCGAAGTTGCATGCATTTTTTGCGTTGAAATTGCCCTATTTCTACCCAATGAATTCTAAAATGGTTGTGTTTGAGAGTACAGCTTCGGCGGTGAGTGTATCGCGGCGAGTTAGCCGAGCGCAACCAGCGTTGCGTCGAGCTTAGAAGGGATTTGAGCAGCGTTAACTGGCGCCACTTCCATACATTTAAGTAAGTTCCTAAGTTAATACTTTATTGCACATAGCACAGTAGATTAATAGTACAAAGATGTATAGTACAAAGGCGAACTTATCTCTTTAAGGGATCTCTTCCAGTTAAACTTTGAGCGAAGGAGAGTGAAATTGAAATACGAGGGTCGTCTGAATAATTCCTGACCTGACATAGAAACAAGTGGTTTTTTGATATATTTTTGTTTATAGTTAACTTAAGTATCATATTAAACTGTACCCTACCTATTACATAATATACATATTAGGCTTAGAACGTATCCTTGCTTGGAAACCTAATAACATAGTAAACTTTGTTTTTTTTTGTATCCCTGATTTATTTATTCTTTTTAGTCATATACTTACTCTTGTCTCGTATTCGTGGTCTTTGAGGTCGCTAGATTTACGACTTTTCATGACTTTCTTGGGAATATAATGCAGTGGTGTCACCTTGCCTTCTGCATCAGGCTTTTTAGGAGTTATTTATACTCCAAGGCCGCTGATGCCTCGTCCAGCTAGTTGCCCAACTGGGTGTGTAGTTATAACGGAATGGCTCCGTCGACAGAGCCTCGTCCGCTGTCTAGCAAGGAGCACCACGGCACGGTGTACGCCGCGCCGCCGCCATCTGGCGCGTGCAGGTGAGGTTGTCAATTGGCTCCGAAAAGATGTGATAAAGTCCGTTCTCCCCTTACTCCCCGGGTTTATTTACACAATAGGTACCTTTACTTATAGCATTTATCCCACGATGAATGGTTTCACCGTTTTCAATTATCCTCTGTTAAGATTTAGTTATGTATAACTAGAATCAATGAGCGGCTGAAACACGCGAGTTGTATAGCATCGGCCAGTTAACGGCCGCGATTTATTTAGACTATGTCCGCCTAACCGCTGCGCGGTTAAGGTGATGTTCTTATCTCGGAGCAGAGGAAAGGAAATGAATAAGATTAGCAGCCTTAATAAATACATATGTGAAGTATTTCAGCAGTCCACCAGGGACCTGTTTCTCAACAGCTTGTAACTTGTAAAGTTGTATTCATAGATATCTGAATGTTGTAATTGACGCAGATGTCACTTTTCGACATCTTTTGCTAGAAAGAGACTAGCTTTCGCTTCAAGTTACAATGTTTTCAGAAATGGGCCCAGGGGAGGATACTACTTATTTTGAACAGAGTTCAAAAGTTCAAACAGAGATTTAAGATCCGGCTAAATTTCATATACGGTCTTTCTTTTGCGTATAGCTCAAGTTAAACAGTTGGCCCAACATTTACAGGGGCTACTTTGAAACAATATAGGTTTTTTCAAACGGTCTATTGACTAAACGGGAAAAGTGACTGATAATTTATTTTCGAATATATATTACTAGACTATATATTCTTGTTTATGGCACAAGCCGAAACACGATTGCTAAAAGTTGCCTCGATAAAAAAAAATCCGACGTTGGGTCCTTTTTCCCCTTATTTTTCTTAGCTTACGTAAACTATAAGAGATTAAGCAATATAACTAAGTAAAAAATATGGTATTCTGGTTTATCTAAAAAGTCACAGAAACAAAATTAGACAAAACATTATAGATTCGCTTATTTATCGCAGATTAGTCAAAAAGTCTGATCCTTAAGAGCGCTGCATCTCTTTCTTTCGTGCACGGGAGCCATAAACGTGTCTCTAACGGATGGGCGTGGCTTGTGCGAATCGAGGAACGGCCTTAACAAGACGTCCCTAATGCAAAGCATAGGTATGCTGCTGAAGACGCGAGAAACTTTGAAAATATCCAAGTATTCATATTATGGGTCTGTATGTGCGATCGAGTGTCTAACAGTTTCAGTAGGTACCTACTCTCAGATAAACCAATATTCATTTGATATCATGTATCTAAAGAAATGAAATGTAGAACCCAGCATGTTCTTATGTGGTGTTAATAATGAAGATACAGGCGTGATGGAATACTATTCTATGATTTTATGTGTTTTCAAGCTGAAATTAGAATTGTACGACTCCCTCCACGTCAGTTGCCCCTTAACAGTCCACACTCCACAGAGCTCAAAGCGGTATTACACATTGCAACCTGCAGGGCCCAATCTGTTGTGATGTACCCTGCCTCTTCCTACCCCTCCTTCAGCTCCCTACGGGCCCTACCTTCGATTACACCTTCCAACCTGACAGATTGGGCCCTGCAGGTTGCAATGTGTAATACCGCTTTCAATCAGACGAACGCCGATCAAAATGCAAATGCACATTTAGTCGTTTCGCGGTGAGGCAGCGACCCGCCATAAACTGCCAACAAATTATACAGCACGTTTATTTTTTAATTGCCACGGACCAGCCACCGTCTTGCCGGGGGCACGGGTTCTATTTTTGAATTATGGCGCGCACACACGTGATTGGCTTGTAACTGTTTATTATGCAGGTGGGTAACAATGACTTGAGTTTGTGGATCGATTAATGTCTGCAATGTTAAAATTAGTTTCTGCTGTGACTTTGGGTAGTATTGGTACTTAAATTGTATAATTTCCGTGATAAAAACTATGCAAAAAGGACCTTCCTAAAATGATTGCCACCATATTCTGCCTAAATTGTATATATACTCGTATAACGAGCCTCTCTATGTTTGAATAGGTCGTGTAAACATGTGGCTCAACTTTGATTGAAAATGCGGCATGGCACTGGCAGTCCATAGTTCATATTTTCTTGACGATGAAAGTTGTTTGTGCACACTTCTCCACATCTTGCATGAGCCACTCACGCCGGCCCTCTTTTCAAAAGCCCAATCCTTTGACTCAGCCAATCTTCAACACCATAGCTAAGTCTTTCACGGGTATATATTGATGTGCCCACGTATGGATCATAAATAAGAGGTGTATTACATAGCAAAACTCTCCAAAGATCTACTAAGTACGTGTTGGTCCTATATCCGCACGCAAGCCTATCAAAGGACTGGGAAGGCCCGTGAATCCCAAAAGGTCGTGTTAAGTTATATTTTTAACACTTTGTTCGTTTACCATGGCGCTGAATGTATATGTATAAATAATTATATAATTGAAATCAAACTATCCCCCGTTAACGGCGTCCATGTTGAACCATAGAGACGGGTATTTTATCCGCGCCATCGCTGCAATTACGCCTAATTGCGGAGCGCAGCGTGAGGCCACGCCTCGTCAGCCGACAGCCAGAAATTGTACTTTATATTCTAATCTTTTGGATTGCTTTCTTTTCGAACGAGCGGAGCGTAAGCGAAGATCGTTCTTACAAACAACAACTGTCACCTGGCTACTGGGACGTCTCGGCATTTGGATGGCTTTTTGATTTAGATAGTTTGTCCGACGATAACTTTAGTAACGATTTTCCGATCTTTATGAAATTTGTTGGGGTTGTAGCAGAGACCAACAAAATTTGCGAGTTCGTATATGAGCTGGATTGAGACGGGGGTTCTGAAATTAGAAGGCCTAAAAAGGTTTTGTAAAGGGTTCCTGATATATTGGTCATCTTATTTGCTACTTTTACGAGCAAGTATGGTTGAGTTTGGTATCAAACGAAAGGTATTGATTAACACTCTCGTCAAATCGTTATTAACTGCTTACTGTTTCATAACAATTAGCAACATAAAATTGATTTCAAAAATATTTTCAATTATATTTTGATTTTGGTGTAAATATTTTGACAACTGACTTTTTTTTAATTTATTAGAGCTTTGGCTGCTAGCGCTATCAGCATACTGACATTAACACATTACATTAGTTAGAGAGAGTTACCATAGACGCATAATGATGGTGACCGAAACCTATATAGTTGGTCCACAGATGAGAACGACATGCCAAGGCAACAGAGTGAGAGGCATGTGAGAGGTGGATTTAAATTAAGATGAGACAAAAACTGTTAAATCTGAAGCGATTTCGTCGCGGTAAAATTTTGCGCATCAACCGCACAATTTAATATGGACGTTTAGTTTCACCGTGATGGTTAGTTGAGAAAAAAATACCCGATACCTATTTTTGGTATTTGTAGTAATTCTACTATTGCACATTTATGGCGAAACACAAGATTCGCGAGTTCACAGTTCGGGACGAACTACTAGTGATAAATAAGTTAAAAAAACACCTTTGAGACAAACTTTTAATGCCAACTGCACTTTTCTGTGTACAGTCCCGAACTGCCCACCAAGACGAATGTAACGAGCCCAAACACGTTGGGACAGTGTTGAGTTGTAGAGGTGTTCCTATAGGCTGTTATTCATGAATCTTGATTGCTAGACAGTTGAAATTTTCGCAGATGATATATTTCTGCTGCCGCTATAATAACAAATACAAAAAAATAAAAGAAAATTAATATTTAAGGGGGCTCCCATAAAACTGACATGATTTTTTTGCCATTTTTATAGATAATGGTATACCTAGAGTCCGACTCGCGCTTTGCGATTTTTCCTCTTCGGAAAGAGTCCTGAGAAAATGTAAGTACCTACATTGAATAACAATAAAACTGAGTAGTTCGTAATCACCTTCAATTTAATTGTAATTCACCAACGAATTTGATTTATGTTGGAACATAACGTAGTTTTTTTTTAGGATTTGAACAATCTTTCTCATCTAAACTATCCGTTTGCATTGTAAGAAACTGCATCGGAGGTCAGAGTCCACATTACTTCTTCTAGTTATTCTGGAACCAACGCTTGTTTGATTGGCAGTAAGTATTTGACTTCCATGGAAGCAACTGCCGTTTTGCCTTCCGACTTCAGGGAAAATTCTACAGAAAAACCTGCCTCTTCCGTAGTACAGTCAGCGTCAAATATATTGTAACAGCCAAAGTGATCAAATAGTTGTCACACCATATATTTTGCATGGTGTGACGAACTATTTGGCTACTCTAGCTATTACAATATATTTAACGCTGACTACAGAAGGTGCATCAAATTGCAGATTAGGTTTTGGGTTTGGGTCCTGAGTCCTGTGTAAATCCTAAATAGACCTTTCAAATACTTGGAGATTAGATTTTGCAATATATCACAGTAGTTGTATTAAGTAGTTGTAAAAGCTTGAAGCTATACTTACATGCCGTACATGCAACATGTCTACTTATGCTCTATCTAATAAAGTCTACGGAAATAGAGATCGTTAAACTTGAAATTGTTTACATCACTTAATTTCAAAATTGGAATGCATCACAACAAAGCATTTAAAATTTAACGCTTAGTTAAAGACTCGTCTATGGCCACCGTCCACTTATAAATATGCATAGAGTAATTTTTGAAAAGCGAACACTTAATAAGTGAGGTGCGGTCCTCGGGCGGACGCTAAATTGCTTCTTCGGTTATTATTCTCCCCATCGCCAATCCTATCCATTTAAAACCAATTATGTTTTATAGTCAGAGGAGGAAAGGAAATTACCAACAGGCCGGCCGAAAAGGACGGGCGCATGCCTCGGCCACAGACGAGAGAGCGTAAGCGTAACTTTTTTTTAAAGCGCGCGCACGGGCACGGGCGCGCTGTCTTGGAGCCGGGTCGTGAATGGAGGTCTAATGGAGGCTTGGAAATATAAAATTAAATCGGATATAATGAGTTACATAGGCTATCACGATTCGACGGGTCGTGGAAGGCTTTTGTTCTCTCGGCCGTTGACCCGGCCGGTTCCTTCGCGTGATTATGCGTCTGTAATTAAAATCTAACTTTTTGTGCTTTGTTTCACGAGGCTTTTTAATGTTTGACAGGAGATGAAAGCTATACGGCTCGCTGGGGCTATTAAGTTGATATGGGTACTTTGGCCGTGTTGTACTGAGTGTTAACTGTTAAGTACTCGTAATAGACAAAAATGGGTTTTAAAATAACGGGAACCTGTTTTCTATCATTGTCTCTCCCAAGCCATGAATAGTTATTTGTTATACAAGTGGTGAAAGTTGTATTTTACGTGCGAGTGTTATTTGAAACACGAGCTAGCGAAAGGATTCTATTATTGACCACGAGCGAAGCGAGTGGTTCAAAAATAGAATCCTGAGCGTAGCGAGTGCTTTAATACACGAGACGTAAAATAACTTTCACACGTGTATAACACAAAACTTTTCACCTCACTACAGCGAGGAAAATAAGAAAAAGGGTGCATTTTGCTCGGTTTCCCGTAATTCCTCAGGTGTTTAATACTTCTTCATCACTCGAATCACTAATTTTTAACAAAACAATCTAGAAAAACATGCGAATATTTAACGTTGATATGATGGATGAATTGAAATGAAAAGTTTTGACGTAAAAGGTTTTATTAAATGTCAGATGCGTTTTGTTCGTACGTAGACTTATTCGGCTGTCAGAACAATTTATCCGTTTTTACAAAAAGAATGAAGATTAATGTTGAATGCTGATATTTATGAATTAAAATAAAGTTGTAAGACTGTATTAAGTGTTTTTACTCGATGCAATTCATTAATTGCGATGTTAAAAATTCTGCACTTTTAACAGTTTTAACGTTTTACGTTTTGTTAGCTGTCAAATGTCACTTAAGCCACTTGTCACTTATGTCAAAACTCTTTCACCACATGTGGATAAAAAGCGATTTTCACAATAGATATTAAACAAACAAAAAGGGCTTTCCGAGCTAGTGAGGTGAAAATAAATATTCAAAACTTATTTTGCGCACTGAAAGGCACACACATCACATAAGACACAATCGTATTTGATAGATACTTAGTAAATAAAGTAAATAAATGTATGTACGTACAGTTTTATTTTGCTCAGATTTGTCTTCTTTATTCTTGATAATTAATTAATTAATTATTATAAATTAAGGCTTGGGAATACGATGTCATGTTTGGGCAAGTCGAGAGAAGAAATTCTATTTATTGGTAAGTACAGTCCAAATTTAAGCCAAAATTCAAATTATATTTCGAAAGAGAACATTTTGTTACTCCATGTCCTCCAACTTTATTTTACATATATTTTGATAAAGATGTTACTGCATAGAGCAAGGTCTCTTATTTAAAGTATAGGTACTTTTTCGACTACAACGGTGGCAGATCAGGATACCTACGGCCCACCTGAAGGTGCTTAATTGTCGGTATCCATATCGTCACTACTTTGAAAAAAAAAGCCGTATCTCACACTAGTCACACTTCTTCTGTAACAAAGTAACTCTATATGCATTGCATTGCATACATAGTTACCACATTTTCTTTTGACTGACAGAACAAGATACAAGTTTTTTTCAAAGTAGTGTCGTCACTATGTTTCCAATTCTACGCATTGTACCTTCTTATTTCACCTACATACCGTAAACAACAAAAACTCGTCTCGTTAAATCACAGGTAATCAAAGGTAACTCATTAGGTAACTGTGAAAGTAACAACTAACATTTTGACAACTCTGGATGACACGGAACTGTCAAATGGTCTAAAAAACGAAACAAATGGCGCGGCATTTAATTGTTGTAAATTAAAATCGGTAATTATCGCCCGGAGCCGAAGTGATGCCGCGGGTGATCACATTATAATTACTGAACGTCATTGTTACGGTGAGAGTTACATGCTTGTCTAAATAATTCGAATATAGAATTAGATAGAGTAGAATTCTGACAGCATTTCGATTTGAGCGAGGAAGACCCTTATTTATTTAAATACGGATTTTAAAGGCCCTCATAAAATTACATTTAATATCGCCATATATGTAGTATTTACCCATGTCTATCCGATTTAAGAAAGAATGGGTGAAATCCCCGACTCGTACCCATGGTGCTGGTGCACAATCAATCCAGCACATCATCGTAGATTGCTCAAAACTGATAGACCTTAGTGACAAATGGCCAAGAGGGTGACTCGTCTTAGTTTAGATTTATTCATTTAAGTTCTCCTTTTTATTAATTACTCAGACCACTCGTCTAGTCCTTTGTCTTTGCTTTTTCAACGGACAAATTGCCGGACTATAGTAAGCCACTAGCTAAACCTCGAGCATTAAAGTCTCACAGCTTGCAAGCTGTGTAGATCTTGCAGGTAGTGGATTGCGGTAGCTGTCAGCTTACTTGACTTTACAGATATTGCGGAAGCTTTCCCAAACAGTAGAAATTTCAGGAATATTCAAATGAAACATTGGAAACTGAAAATTTGGAGAAGTTAAAATTTCCGATTTTTTTTGTAAAAGATTTTGCAGTTTTGGAATCGGCATATTAGTATTCTATTCTGACATACATGTAAACGCAGCATCAAGAGCACAGTAAATTTTTATGTAAATTGTCTCTGGCCGTTTTAGTTTTAATTGACGGCTAGAGGGCTCAAACATTGACGTCGAGTCGATTGCTGAACTTTTTAAAACAGTTGTGTTATTGTCGGTTTTCTAATGGATAATATGGATGTAACTTGTGGCTATTTTATTTTGACATTCAATCGAAGGATAGTTGGAAGCACCTTACAGAAAGCGCCAGGCATATCCTCAATCATTCACGGCACACAATCGTCCAAAGTCAAACAAATGATGACGTCAGGAGAAGTGTCCCGCGCCTTGACACTCACATCCGCGGTGAATTTCTTCGCGCTCACCTCATGAGTGGGTGTGATGGCCTCGAACTGAGTCTAGGGACATCCAGGACGTACAGTCTCAAGAAGTCAAGACTCGAGTCCAAGTCACCGCCCAATATGCGACCACTGGTAATTTGTTGTTACAGAAAATTGTTGATGCGGATAACTTCCACAAAGTTGTATCGGAGACATCCAAGTATGATTTTTTTCGGATAAATAATGGGAAATAGGTTGTACCTACTTACCCATCTATATATATCTATAGCAGCCTTGACAGTGGCAGCGCCCGTCTTCGGACATAAGTTTCATTCTTCATTGTCGCCCACTGTCCTCACGCTTGTCGATGTCGATCCATTCCCTTCTGTAACCAGTTATCGCTAGTTTGATGTCAAATGTCGTCCTCGTCCTTACATCTTTACGGAAAAACTTATACGACACGCAAAAGTTGATAATTGTGTGATATACATAAAGAACCCTTAGGTGCGAGTCCTCGAGACTCTTGGGCGTCTCGCATTAGATAGCCGTTTTTTAAAATTCGAGTATTTAAATAACATTAGTCACCTTAGCTATTGTCGAACAAGATACTATGGAAAACTCTAAAATATAATATGTAAGTACCTGAATTACATTTAAATACTCAACATGAATAGCACCATTCAAGTCTCGAACCGTTTAAAAACGTTTATCTACTTACGCGAGTCACAGTGAGTTAGGCCTGTGTTCCACCGAAGACAAGAATTAGCGTACAATGCATGCATTGGCTTTGATTCGCCGACGGACTATCAGGCCGCATGCAAACTTGGATACTTTTTGTAAAACGAAGACAAACATTGCGAGGTGAATCACTTAAATCGGCCTTTCTGTGTACCTAGTGTAAAGAATCACGGGATTGCTTTATTTTGCATGGCTAAATATTTTGTAGTTGAATTCTACTGTCATGTCCGCTAGGGCGGCATCGTTGAATTGAAACGAGAACTTTGAGTTAGTCAAATTAATATTAATTATCGAACGAGCGGAGCGTAAGCGAAGATCGTTCTTACAAACAACTGTCACCTGGCTACTGGGACGTCTCGGCATTTGGATGGCTTTTTGATTTAGATAGTTTGTCCGACGATAACTTTAGTAACGATTTTCCGATCTTTATGAAATTTGTTGGGGTTGTAGCAGAGACCAACAAAATTTGTGAGTTCGTATATGAGCTGGATTGAGACGGGGGTTCTGAAATTAGAAGGCCTAAAAAGGTTTTGTAAAGGGGTCCTGTTACATTGGTCATCTTATTTGCTACTTTTACGAGCAAGTATGGTTGAGTTTGGTATCAAACGAAAGGTATTGATTAACACTCTCGTCAAATCCTTATTGTTTGCTTACTGTTTCATAACAATTAGCAGCATAAAATTGATTTCAAAAATATTTTCAATTATATTTTGATTTTGGTTTAAATATTTTGACAACTGACTTTTTTTTTAATTTATTAGAGCTTTGGCTGCTAGGGCCATCAGCATACTGACCTTAACACATTAGTTAAAGAGAGAGAGAGTTACCATAGACGCATAATGATGGTGACCGAAACCTATATAGGTGGTCCACAGATGAGAACGACATGTCAAAGCAACAGAGTGAGAGGCATGTGAGAGGTGGATTTAAATTTAGATGAGACAAAAACAGTCAAATCTGAAGCGATTTCGTCGCGGAAAAATTTTGCGCATCAACCGCACAATTTAATATGGACGTTTAGTTTCACCGTGATGGTTAGTTGAGAAAAAATACCCGATACCTATTTTTGGTATTTGTAGTAATTCTACTATTGCACATTTATGGCGAAACACAAGATTCGCGAGTTCACAGTTCGGGGCGAACAACTAGTTATTTTATATGCAGAAGATGCAAACTTAAGACTATAATATAGGTAATATATTCATGTCAAAAAGTCTCAAAAGTTTCGTTACAATAAAGATATATTATAGACACACAGTTTAAGGGGCTACTTTGAAAAATTATAGGTTTTTTCAAACGCTCTAGTGACTAAACGGGAAAAGGGGCTGAATTTATTTTCGTATATATATTATTAGACTATATACTCTTGTTTTTGGCACAAGCCGAAACACGATTGCTGAAAGTTGCCTCGATAGAAAAAAAATCCGAAGTTGGGTCCTTTTCCCCCTTATTTTTCTTAGCTTACGTAGACTATAAGAGATTAAGCAATATAACTAAGTAAAAAATATGTTATTCTGGTTTATCTAAAAAGTCACAGAAGCAAAATTAGACAAAACTTTATAGATTCGCTTATTTATTGTAGTTTAGTCAAAAAGTCTGATCCTTAAGAGCGCTGCATCTCTTTCTTTCGTGCACGGGAGCCATAAACGTGTCTCTAACGAATGGGCGTGGCTTGTCCGAATCGAGGAACGGCCTTAAGAAAGGGTTTTCCTCTATTTTCTGAGGTCTAGATTCACTGTACCATACAATGAATCTGTGGTTTTGACATTTCCAAACCACCAAGGAGATGTTTGTTTCTTTGCGATTGCGACGCCATCTGGGTATATCTGCGCGTTTATGCTCATTAATTTGTCAACTAAAGTTACCCGGTTTTAGGCATCTTCTTCGCTTCCTTATGGCCTTGACATGCATTTTTCATGAAAATAAGTCTAAAGTGTTGGTGAGTTTCCATACCCCTTGATTAAATTGTTATTAAACAATAGGTGCTATGAATTTACTAAGTTAATATAACACAGTATCGTTTTAGGAAACTTGTATTAAAAGTCATGGCAATAAACGTTAGTACCTATCTATTGGTTTATCACTTTATTTTATTTTCGAATTAATGTACCTACCTACTTACTCAGAAATTCTATGTTTTCCTGCACCCCACGGTTTTAGTAGGTATATTACCAACTACTTACTTTTTCCTTTAAGCCTTTTATATGTCCATTCCACAAACATAAAGTAAATCTGGAATCCTAATTTTTTAACCGACTTCAAAAAAGGAGGAGGTTCTCAATTCGACTGAATTTTTTTTTAGCGTTTTTTTTGTATGTATGTTACTCCATATCTCCGTGAATCGTGAACCGATTTTCAAATTTTTTTTTTGAATCGAACAGGTATAACCCCTAGATGGTCCCATTGTCACCAAGTCGGGATCTGATGATGGGATCCTGGAGAAATCGAGGGAACTCTTCAACTATTATAGGCACACCTATAGTGATTTAACTATTTTTTACAGCAACTCGGCCACTTCCTCTTGGAATAGCGGATCCTAAGTGAAGTCGGTTCTTTTTTTGTTAAAAATTTTCTAGTTATAGAACGCCAGCGAACTTAGATACGAACCCAATACGGCGTTTTTCACGCTTCCACTAAGTTCTGCTATTCAACACTAGGTGGCGTTAGGAGTATCGTTTTAAACCGTTCATGTCGTAATTTCAATATTTTTATTTAATACTTGTTTACGTTGTGTGTATAAATAACGTACTACGATTATAAAGTAAGAAGGTACCTATTAAAATAGTTAGGTACTTCGCATAAAGTAAGGATTAAATCGGATTATAGGTCAATTTATAATTTAAATACTAAGTTATACGTAATAGCATAATGTTGACTAATTCAGAAGCAGGTGCAGCGTAGTTTTTATGTGGGCCGTTCCAAATAACGTTAGTTTTATGCTTGAGGTGAACGTGGAAGTACTGAAACTAGGTAGGTACCTACCGTACCGTTTACCGGTGTCACAAAACGTTACTGTAATAGGTAGGTACCTACTTGATTTATTATAAAACTGACAAACCTATAGGTAGCCGGTGAATGGTTTTTGGGCTATGGTTGTAAAGCCCCTATCCCCAGGAAGGTACAACCGAAGAACTGATCAAGATTTCGAGGGAGCTGATTGAGGGTAGTGACCGATCGTAGTGCAGAGATTAGGGATAGATAGATAAAACATTTATTTGATTACTGCAATAATACACAATATCAAAAACAGAAAAGTACGACCATAAGGCAGATAATAAGTTAAGGAAATAGAAATTAAATAACAAAGTGAGGTAAAGTAGTTAGGTACTTACTTATAGTGGTTGTAATGCGCTGCAGCAAAACAAATGGGTTTACAATCACAGCTCAGCTATGAAATGTTTCAGATGTTTGGCTTGTACAGCATGTAACGTCTTAGAGCGGATGAGTGATGATAAAAAAAAATAATTTGAAAAATATTAAATATGAACATCATTCATGGAACTCATATAGGTACCTAATATTTACTGCAGTGAACAGTGAATTACAGTCAGCATCGTTAATTTTCGTATAAGGACCATTTTCTGTGCTACTTTAGCGTTCCTACGGACTATGAATATGAGTTCAACGTAATAATTATAGCTTAAAAAATTTGCCACATTATTTTGCGATTGGCAATAGGTGAACGGCATAGAGAATAAGATAAGATGGTAAAACTAGTAGATCGCCCGAGGTTATCGACTGTAGCAGCCTTAATAATTCCTACGATTACGTATTTAATGGCCTCGTGTAGATCGGGATAAGAATTCTCGTATCTACCAAGATATAAATGACATAGTACCCAGCTCAGGTGTTACGGTGTGGGTAGTATGATACCTAGAGTCGGCAGCAGGAGTAGCTTAGCTAAGAGGTATTAGAAATGAGCTTGAGACTTTAAAAACTTATTCGAGATATAACTATATACATTAACAGTTTTTAAATATTTTTTAAAGTTCGGAACGAATCGAAAAACTCACTGAAAATCGTCTTAGGTGGTACGGATACGTGAAAAGGCGCGGTGATGATCATGTCGTCAAGTTAGTTTAAGTGTACCAGAAATGAGGAGAGGCCCAGGCCGCCGACCTGGTGGTCACACATAGAAATGGACCTCAAACGATTTCATATAACAAAAGAGATAACCCAAGACAGAGTAAGTTGGCGCCGAAGAGGGAGGAGAGGAGACCCACCGCAAATAAAGGGAAAAGGGAATAAAGATTTTTTAGGGTTCCGTAGCCAAATGGCGAAAAACGGAACCCTTATAGATTCGTCATGTCTGTCCGTCCGTATGAAACTATAAGACGTATCATTATCAAATTTTTACATAAAGTGTATTGTGTGTGCCGCTACTAAGTTTTGTAGAGAAATTGCTAAAAACATATTTAGGGGGGGCACTCCATACATAATATGTACCTACTAATTGTCAAAATATATTTTTTGTTAAATATCAACATGATGCACATCAATCGATAGGTCTCTAAAAATAACATTGAGGTTTCTTAGAAAATTTTTTGATTAAGGGAATATTTTCAGAAATAGTCGCTCCGAAATTCATAAAAATTGTGTCCCCCCCTGTAACTTTTGAACCGTAAGTCCAAAAATTATGAAAAATATCAAGAGGTTTACCATTGAATCGCCGACAGACATTTCATCGAATATTATTTCAAAGACAACGTTTCAAGTATTTTCATTTCATCGACAAGTCATTCCGTCGATGACTCGTTACTAGGTATTTTAAACCGAGGTCTTTTAATTGGTAGTTGACTTATTTCAATAAAATTCATGTCATGGCTTTTCATTTCGGGTTTTTTTAATTCAATTTTTTTTACATGTAATCATATTTATTCCGATTTACCATTGAATCGCCGACAGACATTTAATCGAATATTATTTCAAAGACAACGTTTCAAGTATTTTCATTTCATCGACAAGTCATTAAACCACCCACGACCCATTCGGCCTTTTTATAAATAAATAGTTCTTCTAAATTTATTACGTCACATTGTCACATGTCAGTTTTGTTTTTAGGGTCATCAAAAAAAATAACCCTAACCTACCTATCTCTGGGAGCAGTTATGTTTTTAGGGTCATCAAAAAAAAAATAACCTCCTACCTATCTCTGGGAGCAGTTATGTTTTTAGGGTCATCAAAAAAAAAAACCCTAACCTACCTATCTCTGGGAGCAGTTATGTTTTTAGGGTCATCAAAAAAAATAACCCTAACCTACCTATCTCTGGGAGCAGTTATGTTTTTAGGGTCGAAGAAAAGAGTATTCAGAGGTGAAGTTGCTAAAATGCATTGCAAAAAATTTAAAAGTTTAAGTCTTATGTAGTTATGTCTCTACACACTTATGTTTTTTTTATGCAATAAACGAGTTACCTCAATGATTTTTAGTTTATATATATTTAATCGTTGTCGATGAAATAATATTCGATGAAAAGTTTGTCGACGAAACAAGGGTACACCGTTTTGTATTTGTGCCAATTAAGATAATTTGAAACAAATCAGCGATTAAGTAATATTCGTTGAATAGTATTTCTACGTAGTAAGATAAATTTAAATAAATAGAAGTTGAAATAAAATTACGCCAAACAATATTACTTGTACTAAAGTTTCGATGAATCGTTGTCGATGAAATAATATTCGATGAAACGTTTGTCGACGAAACAAGGGTACACCATATCAAGAAGATACACTTTTAAATATTCTTTCAACGAAAATTATTTTAAACATTATCGGTTTACGTGTTTTTGAGTTATCTCCAAAAAACTACGCACTTAGGCAGATACGACCTTGCGATAACAATTTATTCGATTGTAGCTACTACGGCTGGTTTTAGGTATAAATAATGGTACGGAACCCTTCATGCGCGAGTCCGACTCGCACTTGGCCGGTTTTTTTTAAACACTCAACGCAATAAAGACTGAACAGATTTTGATACTTACTAGATATCTAAGAACAATCTCTAGAAACTCTGTTTAAAAAATGCATTCAAATCGGTTTACACATTTAAGAGCTACGGTGCCATAGACACACACACACACACATAGGTATATTGTCTTAAATTTTAACATCCTCCTTATTGATACGGGGGTTACAAAAATAACATCCAAAATAATTTGTTACACCTTGCGTACTTTGTTATTTCTGCTACTGTCTGTACTAGGAAGTAAAATAATAGTTATATCATGAATTATTAAGTATGTGTCATGAGGCATTACGTAAGTATTATGTATGTTAAACTATTCCTGAGATTGCTTGCGACTTCGATGCTAAAAACTGTCAATTGCATTTTCACTCACCGAAGGGTAAAATCTGAAAAAAAAAGTTTGTAAGCTTTTGAAAAATATATTTCCCAAATAATTACTATAAGTAGTGGTAGTATAGTAATGCTACCACTGCTACCAGAGATGTGCTAGGATGCGTAGCGAGAGATTGCCTCTGAAGCTGCTATAGTAAAACCTTATTTATTATCCATCACTTAATTCTCTAGATCCGTAGGTAGCTGGCTACAGTCGCCCGGAGGCAGTAAGTCAGCATCGAGCTCCTTCATTTCGGAATTCCCGCTCACAATCATTGTAGCAATTTTCCGGGGCATCCGTCGCGAGACGCCGCGCTAGGAGCTAGTCGGAGAGTTAGACACGAGTTGTAACTGGATTTCATCGGGCAGTAATAAATCACGATATTATATTTTTACACGAATTTATTGGGGAAAAACATTTATTTACATAACAAAATATACAGAGGTACTACAGTACAAATACTAAACTAAATTAATAACTAGCTCAAATCTAAACTAGGCCCTTGCGGCATTGTACCAAGGATGCTGGCGGCATTTCCTTGTTGTATCGCAATGCTGATACGCTGTGCGAGGAAATTTATTTATTTTTATTTTTTATTCATGAATAACGTTGTGTTTGAAATTAATACATTAACATTACAATAAAAACACTTAAAGTTAAATTTGCTTAACGATAGAGATAATATAATTTATATAAATATGATTTAATATTTTAAGTCTAAAATCTATAATTTACACATAATACCTACAGCATGCAAATGCAGTACATCATGTCAAATCAAAACGAAAAGATAATTCAGAACTATGTCATTAGCTTACGCTTAAACTATACTGCGGCGACAAAAATTCTTCTACCGTATAGTAGCACTTCTTCACCAAAAAAGCATTTAATTTATTTTTAAACGTTAAAGTGTTACTTAGCATCTTAAACTCGAAACTTATTGTATAGCAAAATGGATTGATAACCCGCAAAGTGCTTGGCCACTTTGAGTTTAGTGATGGCTTGTAGTGGCAAGTCCTTCCGCCTTGTCGCTAGGCGCTTATCTTTTTGTTCCTGCGTTTCAATTATCATTCATATGCTTTACCAAATCTGTAAGTACTACCAAGATATATAAGCAAGGGACAGTCAGAATTTTGAATTGTAGAAAAAATGATTTGCAAGATGTCTGTTGAGGAACCCTTGCCATGATCTTGATGGCTGACTTTGCTGCAGCACTTCTTCACCAAAAGGCATTTAATTTGTTTTCAAACATCGAAGTGTTACTTATCATCTTTAACTCTATCAATTATCATAGTCTTTTTTGACATATCATTAGAATCCTACCAACTCCGGACCTTAGCAGCACTCTTGGCTGGGATAACGTATGGCTGGTAGCCGGGCTCTTAGGCACAATTTTAACCGTAGCTCTCGGCCTAGAGTGGTGGCGGGCGCCAATAGGGTGGCGCGGGGCGCGAGGCCGCTTCAGCGCGCGAAAATTACATTCCGAGAGCGCCTCGCATATCTATCACTGAAATTCACGTCGGGCAAATGCCACTGCTGGGCGTTTTGGGCAAACGTGGCGTTCTCACCTCTGTGATCATTGGCCAATGATCAGGACTACAAGTTATACTGTAAATTACAGTCCGAGAGCGCCTCGCATATCTATCACTGAAATTCACGACGGGCAAATGCCACTGCTGGGCGTTTTGTGCTAACGTGGCGTTCTCACCTCTGTGATCATTGGCCAATAATCAGGACTACAAGTTATACTGTAAATTACAGTCCGAGAGCGCCTCGCATATCTATCGCTGAAATTCACGACGGGCAAATGCCACTGCTGGGCGTTTTGGGCAAACGTGGCGTTCTCACCTCTGTGATCATTGGCTAATGATCAGAACTACAAGTTATACTGTAAATTACAGTCCGAGAGCGCCTCGCATATCTATCATTGAAATTCACGACGGGCAAATGCCACTGCTGGGCGTTTCGGGATAACGTGGCGTTGTCACTTCTGTGATCATTGGCCAATGATTAGGACTACAAGTTTTACTGTAAATTACATTCCAAGAGTGCCTCGCACGAATATGTGTCACTGGAAAATGGCACTGATCAGGACCATTAATGATCAGGACTACATCTGAGAGCGCCTTGCATTGAAACGTCGGGATAATGCCACTGCAGGACGTTTTGGGCTAACGTGGCGTGGCGTTCTCACCTCTGTGAACATTGGCCAATGATCAGGACAGTCTTTTCTATTACCGGTTGTCCGGAAAGAGAATGTTCTCGTGGTTTATATGTGAGCTCGTACATTCTACATCAAGTTTCTTTGCCGGCAGACTAATCATTTTGACAGCTGTTGGCAAATTCACGTCGGTCAGGTGCTACCGCAGTCAAGTGCTAGCGGGCATTTTGGGCATAAGCATTAGCAATCTTTCATCTTGCGTCGCACAGAAATATCAGATATTCACTAGCAGACGTTGTACACATGTAAGCCAGTATAAAAACTTCCACAAATACCAGTACACCTAAACAAGAAGCTTGCATTATTAACCGCGCCGCGTCATCAAACATTCACCCGGTTTAAAATGTACGGGAATGTTATACCGTACGCCGCATCGACGTCTGAGGGCCTACGAGTCTTTTATTCGCGAAAATTTGTGGAACGGCCGGGGACAGATTTAGAGACAGAGCTACTTTGGTTACGAGATAAATTATTTCTGTTTTACATGCTGGAGAGGAAAAATCGAGGATGTACGTTTGTTAGCTCCAATCCTTTTGGTTTTTCATTGAATTATAAATGATGGCATCTGATGTGGTCGGTGAGGATTACTTTTCACCTATTTGTGCACAAACCTTTTCTTCTATGTAAACAATCTTCACCATGTTTCTAAATTACTACCACTATTTTTTCCCAACATTTCTTACTCAGACTAGACCGGAAACTAACATTCTTAAATGCAAGTTCTCAACAACGACCAAGAGCAGTAACATCATATAACAGTTATAGGTCTTTACTACCTTTTGATAGTAAAACAGGAGTCTAAGGGTCGTTTCAGCAAACGCATTAAGGATATATAGTAGTCAGACGTCTTTACAACCTTCTACTAAGCAAACAGGAGTAATACTGAGTGTAGAAAACGTAGTAAAAGCATATACAACTCAGCTATTTACGTCCTTTTAGGTACTAGGGTCGCAGAGGGAGGTAGGGGGTTGTAGGAGGGCAAATGAGGTGCAGTAATGCGTTTCTGATTGCGATGCAGTTATTACACTGCTGCTTGGTTTAAATAGGTGATGAAACGAATGTTGATTAACTGAACGAGTTAAGGTTTCTGGTGATGGTGGTGAACGAGGGCGAGGTACAGGGATTGGGGACAAAAACCCACGGCTATCCGTCCCAATTGGACCCAATTTTCTTTGCTTTTTGGAAACCTAAATACAATAGACTGTATGGTTTGGTTGGCTGATTGTATGGACTGGATGGCTTCCTAGGAAGCCATTGGAGGAGTTCCCAATTTTTTTTGAGGCTCAATGCAAGAGTTTTTTTCTAGTTTTTTTTTTCAATTACCTACCAGTTACCTAGTGGTTCTTAGTAGAACTATTACCATGGCTTTTTAATATTAGTAAACTACTTAATAACACTTGGTCATCAATCCACAGAATTCAATTCGCTATAGTACCAAGATCCCATAACTCACAGGACTTCGATATCTTCTAATAATCCAATCAAAGCACTCACGAACTAATGTTATTGTCAAACACCATTATCCTAGCGGCCAACTTAATGTCCAGTCACGTCTCCATACGAAAGTGACACCAATATGCTACCCCCAAGCGTTAGAAAGAGACGAAACTAATAAACAATATGCACTTAAATTATGAAGAGTCGTTATTCATTTAGTACTGCAAGCGAATTTAAGCTTTATGACTCAGTTTGAACCGCTACAATCCGATAATGCGTTGTTTTTCAAGTTTGGAAAATCTTTGATTGTGGATTATGGTCGCTTACAATTTGCTACCTTGTTTCACAAACCATAAAGTTGGCTTTAGTGTTTGCTTGTTTTTCATTAGTCTGTAAGTAGTGATGTGCTGACATCGATCTTGTTTCTTTTATCGACATTGCCGTTGGTCGGAATTGAAATGAGGTAATAAAGAAATTGCAATTCCTTTTATGTATCTTTTTAACATTACCGATGGGCAGTAATGAATTCGATTAATTGAATAATCTCTTTAGATTGCCGCTCCGCTCTGGCGCTTAGTGTAATGTATTTTATTTATACATGTGGTGTTGTTTGTTTTCGTTTTATTTTAGACTATGAGGTAGGTATAGGTATAGGTTTTTATAACAACAACCTAAATGATGCTTTAGGTTTTTATTTTGAAGTTTACAAGTCACTAAGTGAAAAAGCATGACTATTACCTATAATTCCGGCCGGATGCATCAAACTGTCGGTTAACGTCAATGTCATCGTTATAAAATATTGTATAAAATTTTTGACAGTTTTCTATGGGATGACATGTCCATCGCCATATTTAGCGGTTCGTTAGTTATGCGTCGTGCAACCCACCCTTGTGACGGATGTATTAAATCGACTTTTAACTAGGGAATGCAACCCGGGTTTTTTTAGTATGAAAATACCCGGGTATTTTCATACTAAAAATACCCGGGTTGCATTCCCTACTTTTAACGTCATTTCATACATAGTTCTGCTGGTACCTATCAAAAGTTTGACAGTTTTCTATGTTTAGGTAATTTTCACTAGGTATATTGATTAAGATATGTTCATATTGCTCATGACACTGTAATACTTAGGTACGAGTATGTCCCTACCTATCTACCCTTTCACAGGTACTAGGTACTCGTATTACCAATTATGAGGGTTCCGTAGCCAAAATGGCAAAAAAGGAACCCTTATACCTAGTTTCGACATGTCCGTCCGTCCGTCCGTCCGTCCATCCGTATGTCACAGTCATTTTATTAAAGCTCACCTGGGGCCCCCTAAATAGGTGAGTGTTTTAAAAGCGTTCGGGGAAAAGCCGGATGCGTTTTTCCTTACAATTTTAAGTAATTTTTTTATAAGACACTTCTCTGCACATTTTTCTTTGCTTATAGACTTTTTTACAATACAATGTTTACAAAAAGTAATGTGTGGTAAATTGTCGATGGGCTCTAAAAATCCACAATCCATCTATGGTTTGCTGATTATATTTTGTACTGCTGAATCCAGCTGATATTTAGCTCAAGTGTGTCGTGTCCCTTATGCCAACGGTATACAGAGTGATTTCGGAGCCGTGGAGCAAGAGAACGAGGCATGACACGATTTTGAAGATGAACCGAATGATGTTAGGTAGTCATTACTTTTTGTCACCAACGTTTTGATCAATTACTACGATATCAGTAAAATTGATCAGTGACAGAGTCAGAAAAGTGATTCCGGATAATCCGGATCACGTCCCGATCGCCCTGTATACCATTTTAGCGACCGTCGCGACAATGACGCATGTGACGCGCGCCTGAGGCCGCCTGTAGCCGCGTGAGTGGTGGCACAGTTGTGCGCGTAGGTAGGTATGTTGCGAATGATGTTGCAGTTAGGTTTCGGCTTAGTATTTACTGCGTGTGCCTCGGTGGGGAATGGAGTGCCGAGTGACATTTAATGGTCGTACGAAAACACAAAAAAAACAAACAAACATTGTTGTCGCTTGGAAATATAATGAAATCGGGTCACTTTGTATTAAATGTCCATACAGAATGACCCGTGTACTGTGCTGCTATAGCAAATTAACATTATTTATTTTAAAAATACTCCATGACACAGAAAGTCCGAATTTTTCCGGACACTTTAAAAAAACTGCAGCCCATTCGGGCCTATGCGTAAAGACCTCATGCACATATACGTTAGGTATACAAATAATGTTAGAAGGTGTCCGAACGATTCTAACCAGCATTTCCTATCACCTGAGTTTAAGAAATCTACGACGAGTTTCTACAAAATTTGGCACACGTAATATGCAAGTTTGTAGATCGCGGTGTTTAGATGCCAGAATTTTCCGGCCGTTGGTGTATCTGGTACAGATGACCCACTGCGGCGCTACAACTTACTACTGAACTATTTAGGGCGTGAAATATTTGAATGATGTTTCTCTGCCAGTACTTGGTCTTGCCCAGTTGCGGTTACTAATAAACTAAGTAAATAAAATCGGGAACAGCTTGCGTGGGCGGAATTTAATGACGCGGAAGACAACGAATGAGACTAACCGTTATAAAGCATTGCGACCGCAGTGAAAACAATAAAAATAATTTCAGCGAAAACGGAAATTTCGAGAAAAATAGTTAAAACGCCGCCGGACAGTCCGGCTTGGCTATCAAAGCAGTTATTTGGTCCATTTAACTTGAAATAGTTGCAGCCGATGTACCAGGCGGGCAGAGACGGGGGGTTTAAAATACGATTTATGGAGGCATCAGCGGTTTAAAGGGCGACTCACGCTGCGCGGTGCTGTGCGCCTGGTAGGCGCATGTCGCGAACGCTCGCGCGCAGCAGGGCCCGCTTTGATACCGGCCGTCCGCTTAGACTCCATGCTCTAGTGATATAGGATGCATTTATTTTTCGTGATTTACGCAGAAAACATGCCGATCCTAGGTAAGATTCGACGCAATCTATTTTGATGTACGATCCGTAAAACTTTTATGTTTATTGCAAATTACTGATTTAAGTATCGCACCGCGAGGATATTTCAATTTATGAGTGCTATGGCTATTCTTGTCCTCGTAAAGCTTAGGTCTTATGTTGCGTGCACCTTACCAGTAGCTTGTTTATTATTTTAAAGGCCATTGCTGCTATAATATACGATGATTAGGATGGGATGTCTATTAATTCTATTTTACTCTGTCCAGTAGAGATAAAACAAATGAAAACTACTGCGCAACATGACAAATGCCTAGCATGTAAAGCACAACGTTCTTTAACTTGCAGTACATTGTTGGGTGTATAAAATGAAGAAATAAGATGCATGGTTTTTAAATTTTGGATTCTTCTTTCTTGTTCCTCTACTGCCGGGGATCGCGACCACATGTAGCTTATTACCGTAAATTGTGGTCATAAGCCATGTGGACTGGTTCAGGCTGCTGCCAGCCGACCTTTTTGCAGCGTTGAACCTCATACAATGCGATACGTTTAATAACCTACCGTTCCCCAACCCTCTGACAGAGCAGCGGACGGGTGGCAATGTCCGGCTAACCTGTAAGACCTCATCAAATTAATAAACCAACCAGAAGCAAATGGTCCCTGGTATTTCTAGTTACACTGTCTATCTTCGGTTTTGGTATTTCTTTCTGACTGAGTAGCTCTGCTTAGTTTGGCGCTAGGTCGCTCTGTGTCCTAGAATGTCCCCACCAATACACTCCGAAGAAGCCGGGTCACTTTGTATGGAAATTTTTCTACGATGTAAGCTATACCCGTGAGTCTATTTAATTATGAGAGTGAATCATCCTGTACTCCAAATGGATAAAATCGACTCATTAGTGGTTCACTGTTTGGACCGTTCGATAAGATACCATCAACGTTACTCCATCAGTCAACGATGACAAACTGCTCTCGAAAGTTCCTCGCGGCTTCTGTGCCCCTGGTCACTATTACTTTGACCCTGAGTCACGATTGTGATGTTTGCGAATTGATTCTTGAGTAAATCGTCCACCGAATAGAAGCAGAACAAGCACGATATATTCTCGACCTTATTCGTAAGATAATAAGAGCGTGTATAAGTCATTTTGAACACCCCACCCGTTATGCTACTTCTGCTGCTGACTGGCCTGGCTATACCATGAAAGATCAACGATGACAAAATGCTCTCGAAAAGTTTCGGTGTCTGTGCCCCTGGTCACTATTATGTATGTATGTATGTATAAACTCTTTATTGTACAAAAACACGTAAAAACAACACAATAAAACAAAAGTAGTACAAAGGCTAACTTATCCCTTTAAGGGATCTCTTCCAGCTAACCTTTGAGTAGTTGAGAAGTGAAAGCGAATGGCAGACAAATACAGCACTATGTACAACAGACTACAAGGAGGGTCAATATTTAAATAAATAAATAAATGATAATAAACAATAAATAGGTGAAAGAACAGTTGAAATCAGTAATCAGTAATCAGTACTATTATCTTTGAGGTTTGCGAATTGTCAAACAGAAAATCGTCAAATAGTTCAGTACAGCCGTGAGTAGTAAATTATACTTGATAATGAATTTGGTGCTATGTACAAAACAAATCAGAATGCATCTTTTAGGTTTTTTGGCGTTCAAATTGTTAATTCATTTAGAGAATCATTCTCCTAGCGTTTGTCCCGGTCTTGCCACGGCTCAATTGATCCTGGGGTTCGCTCGGTAACATAAGCCCAGGAACTGACGTAGGCACTAGTTTTTTACGAAAGCGACTGCCATCTGACCTTCCAATCCAGAGGGGAAACTAGGCCTTGTTAGGATTAGGTCCGGTTTCCTTAACATGTTTTCGTTCACTGAAAAGCGACTGGTAAATATCAGACGATATCTCGTACATATGTTCCAAAAAACTCAGTGGTACGAGCCGGGGTTTGAACCCGAGCGCTCCGGATTGAAAATCTAATGTTCCACCGCCAGGCCACCAGCGCTTCTCCAGGCCACCAGCGCTTCTCCAGGCTACCAGCGCTTCTTTTTAATAAATTAATTTAGAGAATACATCAATTTAAATTTTGTCAAATAGAAAACCCGCATGCATTTCCCCTAATGAATGCCCCGTCACGTTTCTAAAGCATTCCTAATTCAAATGAAATATAACCAGTCCAACTGAACAAATCAGACAATTACCAGTAAAACAAAGCAGCCGCCGTGGCATCCATCCAGTGCGTTTTCAAACGTTCTAAATCGCGAGCTGGCCGCGTGTTGCTTTGGCTTACCGAGGTCCCGTTACTGGTTACCCCTCACACAGTGGCCGCCAAATATATCGGAGCGGCGAAGGTACTTAAAAATAGGTGGACATGCACTCTATCGCTTTGACAATAGAGGCGTTATTCAGATATTTGTGTCCACCTGGCAGCTCCGATGAATCTGATGGCGACTGTACAATGGCTTGGTACCTTCCATAGTTTTTTTTTCGGTCTAGTCTCCGCGAAGTGTACTTGTATATACGGGCGGCTGGATCCGTAGTGCCTGTGTTTACTTTCCATAGTAGGCACCAGTGGAGGGTCAAACATGTCTATTAGGCAAGCCGGAGCTAATTTAATCTCCTTTTTCTTTCAGATACAATGGGGTAAAGTTCTCACAACACTCACGTGAGTAGTTGCTCCCGTGGTTTTCTCCGCACGTCGGAACTCGGCTGCTTTTTATATTCTTGTTGTGCTCCCGGAAAGGTTTTCGCGATATGAGATTGGAATAATTAAAAGTTTTACAGTGTGAAAAAAATGTTTGCTTCCATTTTTCTTCCTGTTCTCAGTGAATACGAGTTATACATAGGTATCTATTTACTCAGTTGTTTTTAGCTTCACGTTACAATGGTCCCTTTGACGTCGATTTGCCTCTTTATCCAGTTGGAACACAGCTGGATGGTGGTCGCGGTGAAAAACGTCCGGCGGTCCGGCTAACGATCGTGTCCGGACGGCCAAAAATGGCTGCATGTCGCTTTACAGGGCTTGTGGAACCCGTGGACTAACCGATACCGATTCTATTTCGATTAAAAACCTGACGTATAAGTTATTTTTCTCAAAATTAAAAAAAACTATGTTCTCACAAGCTTTTAATGCTGACTTTTCTTTTTATTCAACAGTCATTTATATCATCGAGATCCTAAACTAACTTCCTTGGTTGGTAATATTGTGTATGTGTTGTAATCTGGCTTACATATATCCATGACAAGTTTCAAGTCAATCCAATCACTTAACTTACAAGAATTGATTTGATTAAACACTGCAAACATGAAAAGTTACATAAAATCTTATAATTATAATTTGTATAAAAACAATGGTGTCTCATGCTCGATAACTTTTAATTCTAGCACCATCAAGTAAGTTGATGCGATTTTATATATTTTTTTAATTCGGTCGGATACCCACAATTACCAGGCGCGCAGCGTCGCAAATATTGACATTACAACGTTAGCAGGCGCCCAGAAGCATATATTGCGCAGTACCAGGAATACATGTCAAACACTGAAATTTTTACAAGGAGTGCAGCACTATCTCGCATATTTTATTTTTTAACTAACGTATTTCAAATTAAGGACAAATCAAATTATTTTTAATAAATATTTAAAGAACTTATTTACTTTATAAGTTTTATAACGTATTTCAGTTT
Organism: Pammene fasciana; assembly: GCA_911728535.1. NCBI lineage: Eukaryota > Metazoa > Arthropoda > Insecta > Lepidoptera > Tortricidae > Pammene > Pammene fasciana. The sequence goes on from OU452289.1 coordinate 1,417,574, forward strand.
ATGATTTTATACATAGCATTATTACACAAAAAAAACATACAGCCGAATTGAGAATCTCCTCTTTTCAAGTATTGAAGTCGGTTAAAAATAACTACTAATAAAAATATTTTACTTAAATCTTTTTTATTGTTTTCTTGTTACATTGAAAGTCAATATTAATTACTTACAATTTCGGCAGAGGTAACTTCTGTTTACCGGGTGTCCGCTACCCAGTACCCATAATCACCAGGCGCGCAGCGGCGCGCGGCGGTAGCGTTAGAAAGTGCGCGTAATCGCGGAAATAAATCGCAAACTCTGCTTATTGTTTCGCCGTTCAGGTACCGGGGAGCGTCAACAAGAGAGGTTTGATGCGTACTCAATATATTTATCATCACAAGGTTACTAAAGGTTGTCAGCGGCAGGCTAACCCTAATAATAGGGTAACCATTTAATAGGGTTACCCTATCGAAAAGCCTAATCAAATAGAGAGTTTTCCGGTCCCTGCCCGAAACGCGCATACTTTGCCGTTAGGATAGGCTCCAATTCCTAGTCACAGATTCTTCTTTTCTTGATATTGCTCATTTGCGAATACGGTTTCAATACACTCAGCTCAACTTTAACAGATTTGACGTAGTCATATCATAATTTCGTTAAAAGAAAATTAGCCTCCTTTATCTTCTTTCTGCCAGAAAGTATTTAGTTTTCCATACAAACTGGCCTAGAGTTAATATCGTTCGCCAGATGCGATCCGCTTCTCAGACTGAAGTTTCTGACCTGTTCTTGTAAACTACACGACTAAGGGCGAATCAAATTCGTGACAAAACTAATGTAATTTGAACTTGATCAATGGGTACACGACGTTTTTCCATTATTTCATGTAAGAAATTCAAACAAAATGTATCAAAAATTTGGCATGTGAAAATTTGCTAAAAACAACCCTGTAAAAACTACAAGTTACAATAAGACTCAATTTGGCCAATTCATAAGATTTAATCTAGCGTTGTCACTTATGCAAAAGGAGTCGATATGCTTCTACTGTGTCACTTTTTGCGCGCTGATTGTTATTCTCGGTATTGAGCGGGTCCGATAAGTGTATCCCATTAAATACATGTGCCACCAAACTAAAACAGTACCGTTCTAACGAACAATGTGCATACCAGTGCATTAGCGGCACGTTCGGGTGATCTGGACGTATACCGAGCGTCAAATTAACTAGCGCTCGGCAAGCAATTGAAATGGGTTGCTTGAGATATTTTATAGCTGCATTATTTTACGACAAACTGCTGCCTGTGAGCTGCTCCTAGTTGTTGCATTTTCCGTCTAGCCTTAAATACCTATATTTACTATCATAAAAGCAGGAGAAATCAAAGTTTAAAAAAACAGCGACATTAAAATTAAAATAACACTTTCGGTACCACATTTGATTGGAAATGATTGCTCTTCAGCGATAAGACCCATTTTTGTTTAACCTGTCATGTGAAATCTTGTTCTGTAAAGCACTCTACATATATGTAATGTGCTTTTTCTTTCAGTTGAAGTGTGCGATAAAGAGTTTCACATGTAATTCTGACTAGCCTTTTCGCAACTGTCTGTCTCTCTCGTTGCCACATATTAATTTTGCTGGCGTATCTGAAAACACCTGTTTTGCCCACCGTACTTAGTTCGCCTAATCTCGATTCCCCGATAACTCGTTTCGTATACTGAAGCCCGCGCCCTGCGCCCCTGGTACCTGTTTTCGTAAAACTTTAATTAACCAATAAACATGTCGCCCGTGGCCGTCTTAAATTAGACGCGGAATTGCGATACAGCGTCCTGAAGCTTTAGTACTCGTAGCTTTCAAATAGTCATCATCATTCTCCTAGCGTTTGTCCATTAAGCCTGGAGTCCGCTTGACAACCTTATCCCAAGAATTGGCGTAGACACTTGCTTTAACTTGATATATTTAGTTATATTGCGTGGACGAGCCGGTGCCGTCCCATCTCCACGGTACTGGTACTACAATAGTACCTATTTTGTGCAACAGTTACATAATGAGGGTTCTTAAGATTCGAGGGTCGAAGTTACAAAATGAGGCGAAGCCGAATTTTGTAAAAACAGACCCGAGAATTTTAAGAACCCTTATTATGTACCGTTGCACACAATAGTTTTTATACGAGTGCTTAAGCAAGCCGGTAAGAATTGAGTTCGACGAAAGCCGTGCACAACCTACTGCTTCTATGTAATCTCGTAACGTTCGATCTCCCGGTGGATTGTGCCGGCGGCGCCCGCCCGACACGCAATGCGGGGCCCGACAACAGTTTCACAATATTGTATGGAAATCCTTTCTGTGATTGTTATGGATGCTACAATATGCGACCATACAAGCTCTATCCAAAAGTATGCGCTAGTAGTTCCGCCACCACAATCTCAATTCGAGTATTACAGTCGCCGAGTATAAAAAAGAAAGTATAGTACTTACACGCGCGGGGGAGGCAGCTGAGGCCCTCAAAAGGCGCAAATACAGGGCTCTCGACGCTAAGCATTTGGAGTCGAGATTCTTGGTCCGTGGGGCCCAGCCAGTAGCACAAACACTTTATAGAGAGTTGGTTGAACAGCTGGTAGACATAACCCGGGATAAAGGAGCTGGCATCTTCCTCGCCCAACGCCTAAGTATTGCGGTCCAGGGAGGAAATGCTGCCAGCATCCCAGGCACCAGAGGCCAACTTTAGAAATATATTTCTAGGTGTGGTGTATTTAATTAAGTTTATTTTGTTGAAGTTTTTTTTGATAGTCATGAGCCCCCCCAAAGTAGTCTCTTTCAACAGTTTCAACAACAAAATTATGTCACATTTTTTGTGAGTCATTACGTGAGATATTAATGCAGGTAACTGTACAATTTAGATGTCACGTGCCATATCACATCACAATTGTGTCCTTAGTCTAGGTAGAAGTGCCTATGAAACAGGAGGTCCCAGGTTCGAATCCTGATAGGTATGTTTGTGTGTTTGCCATGGATATTGGGGTCCTGAGTTTTGGTTGTTTCCTATGCATTAATATCGTCGTCTATGTAGTAAATTTAAATTCCCCTAATTTCCAAAACTCACAACAAAATTGTCAAGTACCAGGATCACAATTAACTCCAAAATACCAGGGTAACAAGAGTCGCAAGGAGTACGCCGCTACGGCGTAGCGTCGTAGCATCGTAGCAGCGTAGCGGGCGTGGCGCCTCGAAAATGGCGGCCGACAGTGACTAATGGCACGCTGGGACGAGTCCGGTGACGCGTGCCGCAGGGTTGCCAACCAATACGATTGATATTATATATATTTTTAATTTATTTAGAAAACAAACAGTCATTTTACTCACACACACAATTTGAACAAAAAAGAACCGACTTCACTTATGGTCCACTATTCCAAGAGAAAGTGGCAGAGTTGCTGTAAAAAATAGTGAAATCACTATGTGTGCCTATAATAGTTGAAGAGTTCCCTTGATTTCATCAGATCTGGACCTGGTGACAATGGGACCAACTGTGAAGTATACTCTTGAAAACAAAAAAAGAATTTTCCAAATCGGTTCAGCAATCTTCGAATAATCGGTGCACATAGGTACAGTAAGCATCAGAGATATGTGACCCCCCTCCAGCAATAGACAAATGTGGTCGCTAGTTCGAACCCCAGCATAAGAATCACACTTTTTGCTTTTTTTTTACTTTTGTTTTATAATCCTGGTTTTAATATTTTTTTACATAACCACAAATATTTATTTTATACGTTTTGTTATTCCTTATTACCTACTCAGTTATTAACTCGGAACATTAAAATTACCCTTTTAATCAATTTTTAACTAGAACAATAATTTCGTCAACTTCACAAGAGTCCGTGCAGCGTGATGGATAGTGTAACAGACTAGTAAACACTAGGTTCGCGGTTCGAATCTACGTAGAGGATACTTTTTGTATTTTTATACTTGTTCTTTTTTATTAATAATTTAATATAGTAAGTTTAATTAAAATAGAAGTTAAAATCTTTTTTTTAAGGACTAATAATGAAAATTCCATAGTCACTGGTAACTTTTTATTAACTAAAAAGTAGGTATTTAAATACTATTATATTAAATATTGTTTACTAACTGAATAATGGGGGTAATATATATATATATGACAGTAGATATATTATGCGTGTTCTGTAAACTGATTACTATATATTTTACAGCTAAATATTTACTAGTTAAATTATAATGTGTAGTCAATTATACATCAGTGAAACTTAAAGTTAACAAGTAAAATACCTTTAGCTTAACTCTTACTGTTTAAAATTGTGGTATTGGTGGTCTGCATGCTGTTAAACTTTATAAGGCATTACACTTTGGTTGTTTACTTTAGATTATACCTACATTTTACTTCATTGAGTAGAACCGTAAAAACAAGTCGGGTCATAACTTTTTTTATAAGTAATACCAAACTACTCGGTTAAAAGTGAAATGTATAGTTTCCCTTTTCTTTGATTATAAATTAATATTCTTATTGCATTTAACACAATTTTTCAGTTATACTTTAGACAGAGATGGCGGGACACAGCGGTGGGAGTTGTGGAAATTGCGGGAAGAGGCTTTTAAGTATAAAATGGGCTATTCAAAAAACAATTTAAAAATGAGTATAGGTTAGACCGCCCCTCGCCCTATTAGTCTGTATGCCATTATCAATATGTAATACGTAATCTAAACCAGCTATTTAACGTTGCAAAGAGAAACGACATGTTATCAAAGATAGCAATAATTCATCTCTTAGCCCGTTACCAATGCAATGCAACCTTACCACAATCTTAGTAAGCATAGGGTATTTCTCCACTAATTAGGTCGAATTCAAACAGCTCCCATTAAAGTTACATTGAAATTTCCTATTAACAGAAACACTTTATTCAGTCATGTCACATCAAATTGACTTGAAATAATACTAATGAAGAAGAATCCATGTTAAAAAAACTACATTAAATGGCTAACAATATGTATGGTTTTTAAGGTAGAAATTAACGAGTTACCTCTTGGAAAAGCCTACTTGTTTAAGCACTATCTTGTTATTTGCAAAAAAACAATATAATTTGTTAGACACTACTTATACAATAGCATTATACCTACTCATTATTTTAAAACTTGCATGGAGTAAATATTTGCCCAATAATGGAGAAATACCAACAACACATTTTTTTTACAATTTTTACTAATAACGTAGAGGAAAACCTTTTTTATCTTCTACCTGTTTTAGCCGGCTTTTCATGCTTGAAACCATGTTTGAACATACATTGGTGTTCCTCATCAATTCCCACTTTCTATAAACTTCTTCGTCTAAGTTTTGTCTTGATTTGACTTGTGTAGGGTCCCAGTTAAGCACCATAAATTCTTCATAAGGATTAAGGTCAGGGCTTTTAGAAGGCTAATCTAATACAGTGATGTCTGTTTGTAAGGCTAACCACTCTTTCACTATACGGGAACGATGCACTGCACTATTGTCATGCACCAATGATTTATGTCTTGCACTAAATAAATTTGTCCTTCGGGATAGGCGACGCGAACGGAAGGCAACATGACGTCACGTAACACTTCGAGGTATCGCTCGCTGTTCATTCGGCCTCCAACTCCAACTTCAACGAGCTGCTCGGGCCCCATAGATGACATCCAGCCCCAATACGCTAAAAAAAAAATATCATGAGCATACCATAACTTGAAAAACGTAAAACTGAAATCACAGTTTTTTTTAAAGTGCAGGTAATGAAAATTGTATACCTACTTAATATAATATACCTACCTAATGATATCCTTCCGCTTGTTCTAAGGTCTAGCATATTTTTGGGGTCAAATCGCTCTCCACTTCTGCGCCACAATATTTTTCTTCCATCTTTGTCTTACTTAAAATATTTCTCGTCAGTAAATACGATATAACGAATCTCACCCATCTGCGAATCGTATTTCTCTGCAAGTAAAAATAGTATTAAATTTGCTCGTTTATGATGATAAAACTTAAAAAACTCAAATAGCTTTAAAAATAAACATGGCTCTAAGACTATACCTATTACTTCACATAAAAAAGCTGCCGATTAAAAGACTTTTCCGTTAAATATATTTTTCTATCTTATCCCATATATAGGTAAACACACGACAGTAAATCCTCACAAACAAAATCTGGTGGCTTAACTTATTGATAACATTTTACTTTTTTTACTAAAAAATAAATGTCCCAATGGAGTCACAGGTTACAAACTTACCGTTATATTCAGTACTCGTGTGCTATTTGTTTAATACTTTTGTTCTCTTCCCAAAGAACCACAATTTTATCGAACCATATTGTCATTGAAACACAAAAAAACGGACGGGGGCAGTTATTCAATTGCTTGAAATGCAAAAGGATTGTCGAGAGATCGTAATTGCGTTGCGACACAGGTATGATTCGCACACGCAAATTATGACTTACCCTCAGACAAATTTTCTCCACGAAATAACTAGACGCATTTACTCCAGTAAATTAAACCTTAAAATGTAATTGGTAAAAGTCGTTGTTAGTCGTCTGTGGAAATAAAATGAATAAAAATGAGGGTAGGAAAATATTAATAAACCAAAGACATTACTAATATGATCCAAGACAAGCTTGCAAAACAGGGACGAGTATAGATATAAGTAATAGTTGGAACAGAATATCTATGTTAAGGGACCTCGATGTCGATGGCGCTTACGCCATTATCAGCGATGCTCCAATAAAAATGCAACGATGCGCAACCCGATGCGGCGTAAGCGCCATTGACAATAAAGTCCATTTTTATAGATTTTGTCATAGTTCTCTATTGCCGGTCGGAACTGGTTCTTATTTTTGTTGTGTAGTCCATGTGTTACGATAGCCCAGCGGAAAAAAGCCGGACTAATGTATGAGTGAAGCGAATGAGTGTGAGCCGAGGCCCCAGGATCGATCCCAGCTTAGCTGACAAGCAGATTTGAAATATTTCATTTTTGAAAGAATTAAATGACAGTGTGGTAAATGCCGATTCTCGTGTCGAACGAGAGTTCCAGTTTTACACCTAGGGGGGTCACGTATCTCTGACGCTGACTGTACATAAAAAAAAACAAAGATCCCGACGAATTGATAACCTCCTCCTTCGAAATCTTGAAGTCGGTTGATAAATGTTTATTTTGGTGACAAACAAGTACGCCTTGATAACCCGTTTCCGTGGCCCATCTGTGGCCTATGGATCACAAATTCAGCGTTACTTCTTTACGCGTCGGCGACCCTTTTTGAAACCTGTTCACTCTTTTTTTGGAGAATCACAATCTGCAATATTACTTCTACTTTGAAGCAGGTATTCAATAAGACTATGTGCGACAGGCGTATATTCAAAAATTATTTCAACTTGAATTGATACAGTTCGAATATTGCTCTTAATCTGCTGAGTAGATTATAATTATTTTTTAGGTGTTATTTGGAATATATATTTGTCTGAAAAATTAGCTAAATATTTACCATAGTCCATAGATTTAATATCTAATAGTCTGTGGCTGGCCCACGTTAATTTTCGGTGCACATTTAACCTTTTGAACGCTCTCTCTCGCATCAAAATGTGGCATACACGCCAACATCTCAACTAGTGAGAAACTAATTTAAACCTTATCTGTCAACAGTAAAATTGCTTTGACAGCGTCTGCCCTAGCCACTTTAGTGGTCGTTGGCGTGGTAGGCACGACAGTACTCGACCACTTTAAAGGCGTTCAAAAGGTTAACTTAGAGTCGTATTCTGTTTTTTTTTAAAATGTTTATACTCGTTATACATGCCTGATCTACCCAACAAATACGAAATATCATATTATTTTTATTTAACGACTGACATCCTTGTCGAACTCGCGGAGCGTAAGCGAAGTGAGTTCTTACAAACAACTCCAGACCCAACTGTCACCTGGCTACTGGGACGTCTCGGCATTCGGATGGCTTTTTGATTTCGATAGATTGTCCGACGACAACTTTAGTAACGTTTTTCTGATCTTTATGAAATTTCTTGGAGCTGTAGCAGAGATACATAAGATTTGTAAGTTCGTATATGAGCTGGATCGATCAAGTGGTTATGGAGATAGAAGGAGAAAACAATCCTCCTTAGGGTCTTGTTATATTGGTCAACTCGTTTGCAAGTAAATCGCGAGTTCTCAGTTCGAGGCGGCCTACTAGTAATATATAAAAATAACAACCGAAACAATGGAACAAGTTGGCAACCCTGTTTTTTTCCTACAACGGAACGGAGCACAGTAAGCAACGCACCGATTGTATCGCTCGCGGATGCTCCGAGCGGACCATTTGTCAACCTTAGCCCCCCCACCCCCTGCACCCCTCTCGTGCCCTCTCGCAACTCGAAAGAAACGCCAAATTGACATAGCTCCAGATGAAACTGAACCTATAGATTTATGTAGCCCTGGTATGTATAAGTATAACGAATATCTTTGATTGCTCTTTATTATATTATGGGACAATTACACAAATCGACATTAGTATATTACGTACCTAGGGCGGTAAAGTAAAGAACGGCTCAGATCGCGGGCATTTGTGGCCCGAACCGAAGGTAAGGGCCATAAACGAGCAATCTGAGGCCTTCTTTATTACCGCCCGTGGTGCGTACACAATTTTACGTCTTCTCCTGGGTGTGAAGTGAGATTGGCCGCTGCGCCCGTGGGCGGCAAATCTCACTTACCGCCGAGAGTGACGTAAAATCTTAGAGTAAACACAGTAACTTTTGTGTTGTGGGTATGTATGGGGTTTTTCAAAAGAGGAATGTGGTGCAGTTTTCACACTGCTGAGGTTTACGCATGCGGCGCCGGTACGCGGTAGCGCTCTGTGGGTGTATAGCGCTGTCACGCTTGCACATTTTCGCCGCATGCGGTTGCGGCGCCTTAAAGGTCGGCAACGCGTATGTTACACCTATTTTTTTTATGCAGAATAAGCAGGCGTTTGACCACGATCTCACCTGATGGTAAGTGATGATGCGGTCTATGCAGCGTTCTTAGGCTACGTGAGCTGCTTACCATCAGGCTGGGCCATATGCTTGCTTGTCACTATCGCACACCGGCGTCGCATGCGGAAACCGCAGCAGTTTGAAAGCCGCCTAATTCTATGCACAAAAATGTGTGTGTATTCTAACACCATTCAAACCGTCCGTAACTGTATTCATCTAGATTGTCTAGAATAGTCTAGATCGACCTAGATTCGCAAAGATGCAACCTAAGCATCCAGTGTTTGTGCAAACTATCTCAAGTTACTCTTCTCCTTACTGTAATTAGATTTAAATTCAGTGGAAAGAGCTGGTTCTGCAGTTTTATAAAAACAAAGAAAAATTACAATATTAAGGTGACCAAATACGGAAACACGTAATGGCTCCTCCACATGATGGGCCATCATAGAGACGCAGCTATGCGTTAGAGGGAGCTAACGATATTGCGATCTCGTTCTGTTGTATAGCTGCGTCCCTATGATGGCCCATCATGTAGAGGCAGCCTAAAATTTAGGTATTTTTGTGCAAGTTTTGTGGTGTAATTAAATCACTTGTAGCTTTCTGTGAGCCTAGTTGGTACCATCGGGTTCATAATTGCATATACAATTTATGAATGAATTCATTGATAAATTAGGTATCAATTATGAACCCGATGGTACAGTCGACGTCAAAGATATGTTTACACTTTTTCACCTTACGCCTTTGTGGAGTGTAAAAGTGTAAACATATCTTTGACGTCGACTGTACCATCGGGTACTTTCGTGTGGATCAGTCTGTGCGCCTTCTACATATGTATTATGTTTTCTCGAATATTGCAAAAGGAAGGCTAAATCTTAATGAAAATAATAAGACGACTGACGAGGCGCACAGACTTACGCGAAAGTATTGTACCCCTTGTACTAGGCTCGCAGAAAGTTTCCTGCAATCTCCTATTACCACTTACCAGGAACCCATGCTTATTTATATGAAGCAGGTACCAGGCGTGCAGAATAGCATGAGAGTGCAACAATATATGTGTAGTACTAGGCTCACAGAAGCGTTCTGCAAGTACAGGAAGGTACTAGGATAGCAGAGTATTGAAGGATTGTTTTTATTGAAATTTATTATCCGACTGCCGATGGAGGGTTATTATTTCAAGAGTATTTATGTAGTTTTATAGTTATATAGGTAGTTACGGAATTTAATTGTTGAGCTCAATCTAAGACATTAAATTATTTTCTTGAAAATATTTCCTCGTGACAAGTATTTATTTTATTTCCTTACCAAAAATATGATTCTTCGCTTAATAAAACCACGTTTTCTTAAAATAGAAATACAAAAATGTATTGTTTCAAGAGTATATTGAGTAAATAAAAGAGATTGTACTTTAATCAAACAAGTATTATCTTAGGTAAAAGAAAACTAGAAAATCTGTAAGAATCATGTAAGAATATATTCGCTTCGTTATATTTAAAACTTTAATTTATTTTCGTTAAAGGAAATAAATGATTGTCACGAGGAAATATTTTCAACATAATATAATAATGTATTAGATTGAGAATATCCCGGAAGCTTTTTTTTCCGTATACGGTTCATGCTATTTTGTTTTGTTTAATACCTACTACTCATGAAATACCAATGTAAAGTGATAACTAAATGGCTCAACAAAAAAGTTTCTGACCGTAAATACAAACTCGTACAAGGTGCAACAAAAATGCTGGTGATCCTTTTAACCCATTCATTGCTGATGACGACACGTTGTCGTCACGGCTCTACGAAGCATTTTCAGGAAAACGCATGCTATCGCTACGCGCGTAGCATAGCAGTGAATGTGTTGGGCATGATTGGTATTGTATTCTTATCATAAACACTAAAAAACAAAAAAAAATCTCGCGAAAATAATTTTGGTTTTGTATGGAGGGTTGGCCGGCTGGGATGACGTCACACGTACAAAAAAAGTTTTTTCGCGTGGAAAAAATTTTTTCTCCTACTTTTTCATACACGAAATACGATATCAATTATGCCCTTAAACGGATCACCAGTATGTTTGTTACATCATGTATGTTTGTGTCAATTTTTTTTGCATGTCCTACAAGCCTTTATCATTTAACAAATTACTTCGTGTGAAAAATTTATATAAAAAAATATATCTCTTAAATACTTTGACGTTTTTTTATTTATTTTCGAAACTAAAATCTTGATCTCTGATAAGTGATAACAAATAGTTTTTAAATACGCCACTGTAAAATTTTATTAATAAATTATTTTTTCCGATGTAGTGGCGTTTTAAGACTGTCATTTATTTTGTATATAATAGTTAAATATTTAGAAATGTTTACATGTTTTTAAGGTAATTTACATATTCCGTCAATCAAGTAATTTTGTTAGTTAAATTAGTGTTCGTAGGTTTTTAAGGTAATTATTTTTTATGCATCATACATATTCAGGTACGACTATACACTATGTATCTGAACGAAAAGCCAATACTCAAACCCGTTATGGTATAGGACATGCTGAGCAACTTTTACTATGAGACCAACCCAGAAATCGCGAAAAAAAATTTGACTCTCCCATAGGAAATTTCAACATTAGACCAGTAAAATGTATGAAACTGCCAATTTTTTTTTCACGATTTCTGGGTTGGTCTCATAGTAAAAGTTGCTCAGTATGTCCTATACTATAACGGGTTTGAGTATTGGCTTTTCGTTCAGATACATAGTGTATGCGTTATGAATGCTTCTCTTTTCTTAAAGAGCCAAATACTGATACCGTCAACTCCTACAACGTTCCTACAATGCTTAAGTTTTCGCTTGAAAAACAGTGATTTCGTTTATTGTAATTTTTTTTATTAACTGTGCCATTGCCATTATCGTAAACTGCTACAACTTTGCCTACGGTAATGTTCAACTTTTTCTGGCTTGAAAAACATGGTTTTCTTCACCAAAGACCTACTAATATCTTAAGATGGGATGGATTAGGTGTTTGGTTCCTTCACCAAACAGCCATGTTTTTCAATCCAGGCAAAGTTGTAGCAGTCGACAGTAATACTAACTGTGTCATAAAACTGCCGAGAAGATAGGGCCGTTTTGGTATAAGTACTTAAATAATGAGCATTAAATTTTCCTATGAGACGTGAGTATCGAAAGACATTGCCATGTCTGAGGACTAATGGTTCAATTACATTGATTAAGTTCATTATGTGTACCTATGCGAAAGAGCACTAATGTTCATAGAAGTTTTTTTGTGACTACGTACGATACCACTGTTTCAATGTAATTGAGCCAATAAGTTTTGTAGTGAAAATGAAACAGAGTCACTTTTTTTAAGGTTTTAATATTTTTTACACAATTCGTAGCATTCATAATGCCGACACTGTCCGTCCGTCCGCCCGTCAGCTGCCATACATAATATAAACCAGTTCTATCATGTATATTTATATTCATATAACGTGTGCCTCACCAAAATTATACAATACAAATATATAATTAACTTTTTTCTCGAACCGTTTTATAATAATTGAATCGACGACAGACAATGCTCTCTTTATTACTATATTTACAATAACTTGATGACTTTCAAATTAATATGTATAATGTACATATACATATATAATAAAGAGAAAAATCAAAATAAAATTCTCCAATTAATACATTAATATCTAACAACTATTATTTAAGATTTTTCTCTTAATAAAAATATATTACACACAACAATAATAATAATAGGGCAATATCAACAAAGGCAGATTGCAAAAGATACCGAATATTTAATACTGAAGTTGACTGAACAGAAAATATAATACAAAAAGACATGACGTGTAATTTATTTGATGATATATTTACAAAAGTTAACAAACCCTTTTACTAAAATGAGATGAAACAGTGTGGGTTGACTGAGGCGAGCTACTGTCTTCCAGTACAATGGTCATGAGACAAACATCATCCATCTCTTTCTACAGTGTAACGTGAAAGAGACGGATTATGTACCACTAGGTGAAAGATAATATAGTTGAGCATATTCATAATTAAGGAGAATACTAAGACTACTGAGTCATTCTAAATTTTAAAATTTTCAGGCTACGTCAAAGTAGCCGTTACAATTGAACTATCCATATAACCTCAGTAAAACCACATTGTCTAATCCAAAAGTGTCATACCAACTGTTAGGTAAATATTTCCAATTCCTATTTAACATGTCAGTTTACACGAGGATAGTTACCAAGCTGAAACTGGATGTACAAGTAGATACTTAGATGTTTAGAATTTGTGATAACAGACACTATCACAATTAACACATGTCGATTTTTATTCCAGTGAAGTCAGTGCTAAAATGCACCTACTATATTGTGCAGGATTTTTATTATTTCAATATTTTTACTGTCACTAACTCACAGTAAATAGAGCCTGAAGTATTTTCCTATCGTTGGTACAACACTTTCCCACAAGTCTGGTATTACCCTAGGTATAAAGCTTGCTCCGGATAACTAATCCTACAGTTACCACGGCCAGGACCAATTTGACGTTTATCCCGTTCGTATACATGCATAAGGCTGTAATGCGAGCATTACTTAGTGTTCTCATCGTTACGAGATTGTTCCGTTTGATATAACACGATTTTAGTCAATATCAGAAGAAACAGTACGAAAATCCACAGAAATCTAATTTCATTTAATGCAATCTGTTTTTAAAATGGTTAGTTTACACTCAAGCAATATTTAAAACGGGTCATTAATGTAATTTCGGTAAAATTTTCGACCAATTTACAGTGGTCGTTCTCTGGAGAGTCCATCCGCGGTCAAAGCAAGACAAGGTACGTTAGTGACCAGCTTATTAATAATATTTATTTTATCCGAATCTTACGTAAATTTTATAGTTTACACCTGTTTAGAAGTTTGTTGTTTAGTTTTCAATATGAAGAAGTACAAAACTTGGCTTTAGATATAATATAATAAATCACGGGCGATTTTGATACCTCTTGCCATTTTAGGTAAGTCGGTTTCCTTTTTTTATGGTGTAAATCTAGGAATAGATACTAAGTAGCAAGTTGGGTATACCTTTATTAAATACAAAATTTATTCTCAAGAATGTGAGAGAGTATTAAATTGGCTTAATGTGTAAATCCCTCTGATATGACTAAAATCTTTAAAATCACAAGGAAATGTTCAAAATTAAGGGTTTTTGTTAAAACACGGAACATAATAGTAACCTATGAGAAGCTCTCGTATCAGTCGAGGTCACACAGAAAGATACAGTCCACCATTTTGACGTCCACCATTATAAAACGTTGTCACATCGTGTTAACCATATTTTACTTTATTTTCAGTTAAACGATCGATTGTTTTATTCCGACAACGGTCTAAGCTGGCTGTTCAAATGATGCACTATAACTTTAATTTCTTAATACCAATTTTAAAGGGCCACAATTAGGAAAGCGCAGTTAAATATTATAAGGTATTTATTGATTTTTTATGAGCCTTTGCGTTCTTTCCTTGTACCCTCTTGGTCTGGTGAAGGCTAAATATGTCAGGTATCCGCTACAAGACAAAATAGACGTAAAATCTCTTTGTTCAACATCGTAAAATATATTTTTGTCATCGTATACATCGGTTACAAATTGTGCTACATTAATGAACACCAAGGCAAGGTGAAACAATCATACCCGAACCACAATATCATCACAATAGTATATAGATAGGTATATATATCAAAGATATGTATTCAACCTGTAACGCAAAATCACGAAAAGTTTCGTTCGCAATTAAAATTTACTTGGAGAAATTGACGTTACTAGAAGTACGACTGAGCTGATGAATAAATAATCGGATGGTAACAGACGCAACGCCGGCAGGACAACACAAGTTACACAGTAACCTGCGGGAGGATTCAACGTGTGCGGACTGGGGCATGCGAGTAGCTGGCGCGCAAGTCATCGGTCGAGTGACGTGAGACGTTTGAACGCGGCATTAATTTACAAACTCGTATATCCCAGGCCATACACAAGATGGGTGTTGAAATTATAAATAATCTATTAATTACATACATAACGCCTTTACAAAAGTACCATTTCTATTATCATTCGTCCTCCTCGACCCAGTACTTCCAGTGATAGTTACATTACAACTTACAACTAATCAATTATTTATATTTACGTAATAACAATACACAATTAGCTATAAATATTTATACGATAACTATCAAACCATTTTTTATTGTTACATTCATCGATCCACTATGCTCCGAGTGATAAAACCGTTGTATTTATTTATATTAGGTGATTGCACCGTTTTTAGCGTCCACGTTGTCACTTCGCGTAAATTTACATTATTTAAACATTAAAGTTGACTTTAAATCTTAATTTAGGAGATCGTATACTGTTTCAAATATTACAAAAATGTCGCTTTATGTACACGTAGCATCCGTTCTCCTTTAGTTCGTGTCGCGCGCGTCACGTGAACGTCACGTCGTCGTCCCGCGTCGCGTATCACATGAGGCCGCGTTGGTCGGACTCGCGCTGGGTGTGGGCCTCGGCCGCGGCCTCGCGGTCGGCCTCGAGAGACCGAACTGAGCGAGTGTTATTCATGTCTGCAACAAGTTAAAAATATTTTTAAATAAGTTTTACAGTGCAAAAATCTTAATTGGAAATGCGGACATGATATCAAAAAGTATTCTTCGTCACACAATAGACGGGTTTAGAAAACGCAGTTACACAGTGTATTGGCTTTACAAGTAGGTGTGGCAAGTCCAATCAACTGCAGATGAATTTATCTTACTTGACTCCTCACTATTCTAGTGTGAACTAACCATACAACGTGTAAATACCTTGCCTTGTTCGCATCAAGCTAAGCTTTTGATAATGGTAAAGTTACTTTTATATTCATCCGATCAAAGCATAAAAGTGAAAGAATGTCAAGTTTGCCAATAAAATAAGTGTAACTGGAAACCTATGTGTAGTTCTTTGAAAGCTCCTTAGGTCAAAACTCCTGTGTTCCTGAACAGCTTAAGCTGATTTGTTATGCTACTTAATAGTGCTGGAGGTGGTGGCTGTAGTTCTTGGTACAGACAGAGTGTAATCCTAATGAAGGCCGGGTCTGCGGCTTGATAAAGTATAACAGAGCAGAGAGAAAGAGGTTAGTTAGGTAGGTTTCTGCATACATATAGAGCTGTTTCGTAGTAGTAACACTCAAATTTACAAGTCGTACAACGGGTACAGCTTGCATAGCGGGTGGTGACTGTTGTATTCCGAAACTTCGCCAGCTTTTACGGCTCCTCGACATGATGGACCATCATAGGGACGCAGCTATGCGTTAGAAGGAGCTAACGATATTGCTATCTCGTTCCGTCGTATAGCTGTGTCCCTATGATGGCCCATCATGTAGAGCCAGCCTTCAAGCAGCCTATGGCCTCGACACTGTCATACTTACATGTACAAAGTTGCTCGTATTAGAGATGGTGGCCGTAGTACTCCGCGGGATACTGAGCGTAGCCGTGGTGGAAGGCCGGGTCCGTGGGTGGCCTGTGCATCATCTGCTGGCCGTCCATCATGTAGCCCATGGTCGCCTCGGGGCTGTACGCGCCGCTGGGGCCCGCATGCGGGAACACTGCGGGGTAGAACACTGTGTGGTTAATTTAGCTGGCTGTGCGTGCTCCTGATGGGGTATGAGGCCCTGGTAGACCGTGAAATAACACAATAGTACCTAAGTAAAGGCAACTTTTGAAAGAAACGATTTACAATCAGCCCTTGTCGTTCAAAAAGTGATCAGCACTTTGTAACAGTAAGGCCTTGGTCCTTGGTTGAAGTCGAAATCTTTCTCTATCTCTATGCAGAGTTTAGCCAAACAAGATCTGACCTGAAAAAGCTGTTGATGATTCTGATGGCTAACGTGGCCACAACCACAGGATGACTAAGACCTATGGTCGCTCAAACTTAAGACTCAATGTTTCGGCAATCATCACAAACCATAATAAAGTACCAATATTGGGGATACTAAGTACGATAGCAACATGGCATGACGTAGGATTCTATAAACATATTTGCATCTAGTTACAGCACAAATGAATTGTTACATTTACTGCCAACGACATTTTTATTCGAACAGGAAGACGAGAGCCATTCCATCGCAAACTTTCAATAGCCCAATTTAAACTCGAGCGACAAGCATGCAAAACAAAAAACCGTCGCAATTGTCATTCGGAATCGTAGGAATTCGCTCAATTTTACCACAAAACTGTTATGTCTTCCGATTGCTATATTTCGCGGGGATTATCAATCGTAAAGTAATGGTGTTCGTCCATTATAGACGGCGATTTCCGCAATCCTCGTGGGGTCTTTATGGTGGCACGCGCCATTGGCTCAAGAGTCGGGACAAACATGCGATCGATGTTGAGCTACCCTCAGATCAAATATCGCCGCTTTTTTGGGACCTTTTAGTCTGATAAGTTTTAATCTTTTATTCTCCTTAGGAGTCTAGATATCTTAGTTCTTTGAGGCCTTAATGACACATTCAATTTATCGCGTGATCGATTGATTTGATTCGTTACTAAAGTTCTCAGTCATTCTGAGCTTGCAATCTTTTTCACTGTCAAGGGAAGTTTTTAGCGACGCAGCAAAAGTATTGGAAGTGGTCGATACGGAGACATCGGTCCGGTAAACCGTAGTTCCTGTGCAGGGGACAACAGGAAGCAATAACGGAGCCCCCGAGGAGCCCGAGCAGCCCCCGTGTACTGGGCGACTATGATTTAGAACGGTAATCCTGAGGACGCGGCCTTGATGTCGTTATTGTGGAAACTAATCCAGACTAACGTAACGATCCAATTGTCTAATGTGCGAAGACACCAGAATTCTGGCGGCGATGCACTTTAAAACAGGCGCAGACATAAAACAGAGGCGAATTCTAAATTTCCCCGTCGGCGGATGTGGACGCCGCCAAGTTTGCCGACGACGGAAAATGGGAAAACCGGAGGGAGGGGGATAGATGGAAAATTGTTTTGGCAATGGACTAAAGAAAATGGCCACCGCATTTCCTGTGGTCAAGCCAAAAGGCGCTTTTCCAATCACTATATTATTCGAGCGAGCACGTTTATTATTCGCGCTGCGTGCGCTGGCGAGCGCGATGTCTCAATCAATCGCTTTTTGTTTACGCGCTGCCATATGTCAATAATGTATTGTTTGAGGCTCATCTTGAACGAAAAAGGTAGGTGGTTTATTAATAGGAGCCGGGTAGGCGCGTGGCCGTGAGTGGTCCGACGGGTACATACCGGGTGGCGAGCGCGGACAGGCTCCGTGTTTCAGCGGAACGGCGTTGGCTAATGAATTTATTATAAGGGCATAAATTGCTCTCTGATGCGACGCCATTACCGAGCCGGCCTGTAAATTACAATTCGTTCGAGCGGCCATCGCGTATTTCCGACCGATCGTTTATTGAGCTTTTCGCAAGGATTAAATTGTGTTGCTCTCATCACTCCCCGTTCCGCTCGGCTTATTGAAAACGTGCACTACGAATTAAAAGATTGCGATTCACGAAATTACAGGCAGACAAAAAGGGAGAAAGATCTGTAATCCCGAATAGGCCCTCGAATACATCCACACATCTAGATAAAGGTACCAGGCGAGCATACATTGGCGATAGTCGCCGGAGGGGCGAGTGATGGATCGCCCGGGACGGGTCAACGAATTCGGACATTATTCTTTTTTACCCTTCTTGCGTTCCCGGCGTTCGCAAGAGTAAGCCCTTTTTCTGCGATGTCCTTTTTTTCCCGGGTAGAATTTTTGTCCCGAACATTCTATGGAGTGCGCGACCATTACAAAGTAAAAATAGAATTGGCCGTTTGTAATTCCATTCCGTATTGTGGGTAGCGACGGTTATAAAAGGTTCTCGTCATAAATTGAGCCCGTTCAGTTTCTTGTTTTATTTTCTCTCTTATTTTCAACTCTGGTGTAGGTAGCAAGCAACCTACACAGTCTACATACACTTATTATGTTTAATCTAGTCATTATTTGAAGTGCGCAGCTGAGCCAGGGTACCAGGCGGGCATAACTCGCCGGCGGTCAGCGCTAAAAGCCGGGCAAGACGGCTGGCCCCGCGGGACCTTACTCAGGTGCATGCAACTGCATACTGTATGAACCCACTCTCTGTGGTCAGCAAACTCAATTTTCGACTTCAAAGTCGTTTTCGAACGTGCGGCTTCCAATTTCAAACGCGAGCGTAATGGCTATTGATGGGGGATTGGAATTATTGCCATTGGAAAGGGTCAAACGTGCCACCCCTTATTTCTTAGAAGCAGTGTGGTACATTTTAAAGTGGGACCTAGTTTAAAGTTAATAGATGTACAAGAAAAATGTTACCTGCTCTATTTGATTGGTCTATCATTGGCTGCACTATCCTACGTCTCGCGTTGATGAACCTGAAACAAGGAAAAAATATATTAACTAGGGGTGTTACACTTCTTGCATGTATTGAGAATTAACGTTATTTGATAAAATAACGGTAACAGCATGAAAATGCGAAAATAGCAGGTTTTTATATGTACGGATATTGACACTGAGAGCATTCTGTACTTAGTCTTAATATTTTTGTGTTTTGAAAAATACGTTAATTCAGTGAGATTTCGATAGGTTAAGAAACCAATGATTGTTATAAAACGTTTTCTGCTACAGCCTCCTAAAATAAATGCATTGTATACATAACGAATTCCACTACAAATTACAAAGGTGCGTAGGGTACTGTTTGTATCCAACTTGTATCTAGCAATACTTTAAACAATATAACAAAACTTTAAACAATATCTACAAAAATAGCATAACAAAAAATATTTCATTATGAGGATCAGGAGTTCAGCAAGCGGAGCAGTTTATAAGTGAATCATGAGTTTATATAGTAATCAATTATCAGTGCAATATGTTCCGTGTCTGCTGAATAAGTAATCTCCTCGCTGCTGCGCCCCTGGTGCGGCGGGTGCATTTCCAAATTAACTGTCATTATGAATTTTGCACGAGTTCCCAGATATTCCTGCGATTGCTTTGTTATTCGATTAGTTTTTCGCGTAATTATTGTAATTACGAACTGACTGATGAAAACTCATTATATGTGGTACTTATTGTGACCCATGTTATTATTAATATTGAACTGGAATCAAAAATAATTGCTTGAATCTTTTGTAATGTACGGCGTCATGTTGCGTCACAATAAAAGCAAGAAAACGCAAACCCAAAACGTTGGTAATAAACATTAGAAATTATCTCCAATTTAAACTTTGTACCGAAATGGACATCGGCAGAAGGGCCACTATCCCCTTCGTAATTACTTAGAGCGGAACACGCCGATGCGACTAATGTTTTGTTAATATCAAGATTAGTTCATTAACTCTTCATCCGGGGCCTGAAATCGCGTTCCAGTCGTTTAGCGAATGTTCTCGAATAAAACCAGTATAACATAACCTCGAAAGTGACACTCGGGTAGTTGACTATCGTTATTTTACATCATGAAGGAAATAAAACGCTACTATTTTTTTGGAAAAGGTACACTACACAACACACAATTCCTACTTAACAAATTGGAAAGAACAATAAAGTGTAAATTATTTGACCGTGACGTCACATAGCTGTTTCTTATAAACTCTAAAGTGATATTAAATAAATCACGGGTTACTCACGTCTTTTAAGTCGAATATTGCTCGACATGTTTCGCTCCATAACGAGGAGCTTATTCATGAGCCATTCGCGTTGCAACCCGTGTTGATCGCTAAAATAAATTGGTTTGACTTGCAGTCAAAAATATATTTAACGGTAACGGACTTTAATTGTTAACCGCAGCTTGAACCGTAAACTCAGTTATTAAATTTCTTGGCTGTATAAAGGAAGAGGCATACTTATACTGGTCTAAATGAGGTCTTGATAGGTCAGTTTAAAGCGATTACAATAACGGTTCGGCACCCTTTCGCCATGTGTGGCTCGAATTCAAAATGGCGTAAGCATGATGCTGAGGTCGCGAAATATGGCTTTGTTCGGCGGATGCAGGTTTTACGACACTAGGGATCTGTTAAATCGTGCTTTGTTTTAATTTCGGCTTTTGTTTTGACTGGATTTTTCGATTATACACACATTGAAATGAAGCTGGTTAAAATTAGCTTTGTACGAACCGTGAATAAGCCACCATCCCACTATGATATAGTCGGTGCTTAGAAATATTATGCTCCAAATCTTGAACAATTTTTGTGGGTCATATTCTTGCTTAGTGCGTGTCTGGTTAAATTTGAACCATAAGGTTTTTATATAGCAAGTTTAATATCTATAGTGATATAAGCATCAAACACAAAAAATACAGGTTTAATGGCGCATGTTTGATGGATATCGCTCGCCATACAATATTAATGCGAGGTTTGAATACTCATTGTTCCGAAAACAGCGACTAGCAATTTAATTTTAATCCCTTTTATCTCATGGATACGCCATCCATAAAGCGCAACTACAAAATGAAATAACAGATCTACAAACGCAACACAGAATTTACATTTGTATATTATTATTTTATTTGAAACATAATGGCCGACCCCCGATAACCGGGGGCTCATAAATCATAAGGACTGATCTGGATTTGTTAATTTTGCCGGAGGGTTTAAAGCCAGGGTGTCAAATGGTCATAGCTGCATTGTCCGATGCACTCATGCACATGCGTCGTGATACATCTGTTTTCTATGCAAATGCGACTAATTGTAATGAGATTTAAGCATTACAGTGTCAAATACGACACCCCTCGAATATGTTACCCATTACTTCACGCGTCGCGTAGAGCCATTATTATTATTGTGAGATTTCCTTGGCTTTTCCTAAATAGGAAAAGTTAAAAAGGCAATTTGGTTCCTGGGACACGTCCGCCGCGCGCATCGCACCGCCTTCGCTCAGCGAGGAATAAAATTTAATTTCGCCTAAGTTTTTAGATTTTAATTACCTGAAGGCAAATTAAATAACGAGCGAGGGCTGAGGAATTCCGTTAATTCTCAGCCGAGGGAGCGAGTAATTTAAAATTTATTGTTTCTTCAAGAATGTGTCACGTGGAGCGTTAGGTTTATTGCGCAAGGCTAACAAAGGTTGAAGGCTGTCGCTCCGAATGTAATTATTGCACGCCCCCTTTCGAACAAACAATAGTGTACGTCTTACACCGTTTTTCCTAGATATTACTTACGGGTTTTCGGCGTTCGGCCGCTTGGGTAAGTAAACAGAGGGCAGGTGGGCGAAAGTGAGGTATTACCTAAGCAATAAATTCCGTTTTTCCCTAATTAAGCTTTAATTCCTTGCGAGTCGCCGCGCCCCGCGCGCCTCTGGGGAGCGATACCTCACCTGAGCTGGTCTCAGTAGATTGAGTTTTTCTTATTTTTGAAACCGTGTTTTTGTTTATCTTCTGATCTGAATACGAATTGTCATCGAATTCAGACTGTTTCTTGCTTTAACATATAAGTTAATTTAATGAGTGAAGCCTTTGTAACAAACTTTATACATTCAGAATTACAGATTAACTTTAAACGGTATTTAAAAACGTGCAACGGTATTCCCAAACGTTCTTAACGCCTAATTCAAATCATTTAAATTACAAACACGACCGGACCTGAAAGTTTTTATCTCCGTCCGGGCAAATCCCGGATTCGTAATCCCGGGTACCAGGGTGACATAGCTTATCGCCGGTGGCCGCCGCCAAATGAAGGCATTAGTTTTCATAAAGCCGCCCAGAGATAGCCCTCGGTCACTCGCCCTTACTTCAGACCCCGAGCCGGGCTGCAAGCCTGGTATCTAAAGATTGATAAATTGACGCTAATATTAAGGATTCTTAAGGAATACAGAGATTGGGGCTGGGTAATGGAAAATAGTGGAATTAATCATAATGTCTAAAAGGAACTCGAAAGTTTTCCTACTCCTCCTCCTCCTACATACATATTAGGGGACAACCTTAACCATAGTCCCATATACAATGTCAGTCATGTAAGAGTTAGGTATTACTCATTTCAAGCACCCGACAAAGATAAATCTAAAAGAGTATTAGGGATGTTATAAAAACATAGTAATTTCAAAAATCACTGTAGGTGCTTAGATTCTTTGACATAACTACAGTCCTTGAGCTTTAAGAAGAACCTTCGGGAATCGGCGATGACACACGAAGGTAATATTGCTGTTCTGCTTTTTCATGTGTCACTGATGATTGATACCCGACGTCTCTTTCTATAACCCGAAGGTTCTTTTAAGAGCTCACGGGCTGTATGTATTTTTATATTTAGATAAGATGCCGCCGTCGTGGTATAAAAAAAAGATATTATCAACCAGAAAACGAAAATACAAGTGGTCCTAATTACAAATGCGTGGAAGGCGCAACTACGGGGCAGCGTTGCCCGGACCGCAGGGTCCCCATAACTCATTATTACCAAGTTGTTTTTCCGGCTCCGGCGTGCCCGTGACGCCAAACTGCTTTAGTTTACCCCACTGGGGTATTATCAACCCTTACTGAAGTACCGTCTCAGAGAAACTAGTAAAATATTGACAGTAATTTTAATATAACTATATTTTTTAATATTGTTAAAATTGTCACACTAAATTTTTTATATACCAACAGGCATGCGGTCCGCCTGATGGTAATCTTTGGGCTAAGGAAACTTGCAAACCGAATCTCACTTGTAGAGAAGTTTTTAGAGTTTTAACTAGACTCACTCTTTTTAGGAAATAAAATACAGGATTAAAAGTATCAACTCGCTTTTCAGGTTACAATCTACCTGTGTGCTGAGTTTTATCAAAAAATATTCAACCGTTTGCGTGAACAAGTATAAAGTCTCTTAATTCTCACTCTTTTAAAGAATGAATATAAAAAAATCATTCTTAACTGGGGCTCTATAATATTTGAAGTTTAGATGTTTTACTATTGGGCAATCCATTGGGCGATCGGTGCCAGAGCAAGCGATTCGCTCGCGCTAGCAAAGCATAGAGAATGCACTTGCACAACATGATATGTTTTGCGGCTAAAATGTTTTGAGTTTTAGTGCCGAGGTTTGCACTTCGCTACTCTTTTTCGTTCAAACTCCCAATTTATTGACATCAAAAATTTCAGTCCTAATTTATACCAAAAACAACTTGTAAATGAATTTCGTGGTGTAGAATACACAATAGGACAGACAAAGCTGCCAAATCTCGCAGATTTGTAGGAGTTCCTATAGAAATCTCGGACTCCAAAAGGGTGAATAATTCAACAGTTCACTGACTATCGGTAGACCTTAATCTATTGGAATAAAGTCGAGGATTGGTCAGTTTGTGTCGGATGGTACAAATGTTCCCGGGATCCGGTAAATCCAGTCCGGACAGACGGACAGATCGTGTTTTGATGTCTTCGTATATCTGTGAAGCTGATGGTGACTTGGTGATTGATTGGGGTTTCTCGTAATGTGATTTCTGGTATTTTTAAGAAATGGGCGTTTTAAACGAATATTGTTCATAGGTATGGTTTTAGATAAGAATTTGTGCAGAAGAATATTGATCAAGACTCCGAAGAGCAAAGCGAGATGCTTTATGGAAATTTTCGTATAAAGCTTGTTTAAAAAAACTTGTAGATACTACTACATGTATTTAATTTACTGACTTTTCACGATTATAAAATCAGTGAATAATATAGAGATAACGTTATTCAAAGGAAGTAAAACGTTAAAAAAACTTAAATTAAAAACGTTATTCCAATGAAGTAAAATGTCACTCTGACAATAAAGACGAATTGATTGACAAACTCATTCATCACAATTGGCTCAGTACCAAGTTTTTGAATGAATTAGGGAAACTGTTGAAAAGTCCGAAATGTTCTCTCAGATTTCCCCAAAATTTGTCAAATATCTCACGTCACACGAGAGCTGAAGAAAACAAAAGGCCAGAAACGACGTCACGTACAAATTCGTCTAATCCATGCGTCCCCTGGTCACCATAAATATTTTTCATGAAATCCGCCGGCCGAGCGCCGCATGGAAACGGCCCCAAATCAGGCAATTATAGGTGCGCCCAGTAAATACTATAACCGAAGGGCGCAGAGCTCGTACACTAGGTGGAGCATCGGTGCTCATGCTGCTGCTTGTAGTAATCAGAATATGTAAAGCCGTCACTAATTTAAACTTGCACAGTTAGATAGAAGCCTTAGGGTGCGTGTAAAATGATTCCTGGTGAATACGCGTGTGTAGATGTTCCATAATAGGGAGCGTGTTAAAACTTTTAAAGTTGATTATTATTTGACAATAACTTGATACCAGTACTTGTAAGAAATCGCTTTTTTACGTAAAGCATACTTTATACAAATAAGTTGTGAAGATGGCTGAAATATGATTATCCATGTACAATTAATGAAATGAAAACATAAAATTGTACTAGTGTGACCCCCCTGTTACAAGCTCACATCTACCTTTAACTAGGAACTAAGGATAGATTTTATAACACGTGTACCTATTGTTGTTTGCATCATTCACTGAAAATGAAATCAATGCCGATTCAAAATAAGATCAGATTTTATAAAGATCTGATGATTAAACAATTTCAATATAGTTTGTGTAATTCAGGGTTGTGTTGTGTTGCTTATATAGCTTTTATTTGGCCCTACAGATAATAGTGACTGCAAGTCGTCGTAAAAGATTCATGATACTGTTTCTACGGGCGGTAGTCTACGAAATAGTATAACTAAGGGATCAGAAGTAAGGTATAGGATTGTTAGGATAACGCCCTGGGACTGCGTTATTCCATACAAACCTTTAGTGACAATTATTCTTATTAGTTTTGATAAAGCCACGGTATGAATTGTTATGGCGATATTTCTGATATTAATAGGCTTGGCATTCTTGCAATAAAACGAAATTAGAAATAAAATGTACACATACGAAATGAGAATAACGAATTTTTGGTAAATAGTTATACATATATACAGCATACTAACTTCTTACGTGTCGTTAAAATCTTTGGACCCCTCTGGAATTAAAAAAAAACCTGTCAGTCTCTAGGTATAGTTAAAAAATAATAATGTCCGAATGGCAGGTAGACATAGATATACCACCCATAGATCTGACAAGGAACTAATAATACCAAGATGAGATGGAACGGGATGGTCTTATTACACTTTCGATAGATACGGCAGAGAGGTGCTATTTTCGTTGGTCCTTGTCATAGTTTCTATTACCCTCCACGCGTTACTTCTAGCAGTGGAGGGTAACAAACAGATATAATGCGCGATTTCTTCAAGAATTTCTGTGATTGCCACGAGAAAAGCTGTTAGTTTTCCTAGAAAGTTGTGTCGGCTAAGGAAAACATTGGTAAATTGTTCTGTTTTATGCTGTAGAAGTGATTATGGGCATCTATATATCTACCCCTTACGGGGGTACACGTGTGCGGGCTCTAGTTAATGCTTGCTTTGAGCAGGTAGAGCTTTTGAATTAAATTTTGACATCTAAAAATATGTAATAAAACCGTGAAAGTCAACATACATGTCATTTTACTTCAGCAAATCAAAATGAAAATAACCAATAGCCCCCTCAGATATAAAACTCCAAATCAGTACCCCAATGGCCCCAACAATTAACGCAGTAGCATGTGTTCCGTAACTCATTTCGAGTGACGAGACCCTGAGGTCGGGGTCGCGATATATTGCTCGTAGTAATTACGCCGGCTACCAGGACCTCACAGGATTAAGGAGGTTTCTTAAAATGAAGCATTTTGTGCTGGGTTATTAATGGCAGCGATTTTTGCTGCGGTGTTGTGATGTACTTGTACCTTGATAAATGAAGTGTATTGTAACCCTTATAGGTTGAGAGGTTTTTGAGTTTTACGAGTAAACAAGAAAATATTTAAAAAAAATGTGTAATGTACCGAACTTATGGCGCGATGAGGTCGCGACAAGGATTTTTAAGATATTTTGACCAACCACTTCAAGTGTCATGTCAGAAAATTTTATGTGATTTAATTATTGTACAGCCTTTTTTATAACAAAACTAATAAAATTTGCAAATTAAATCTAGTTGAACAAATAACTTTGGTACTTTATTATCCATACAGACATCAAAACCTGGCGTATAACAAATTAACGCGTGCCTAATTAGATACTAGGGCGGCATAAACACGCAGTAAATATCTCACAGTTCCAGATGGTGTCAAACTGGGGCTTCGAAGTCGGCGGGTAAGGAGCTCTAAGCTGGTCTCGGGTGTTGCCAGATTATGAAATGGAAAATTCCCAAATCACGTAAATATCGATTTATTTAATAGTATTGTAAAAATACCATTGCTCTTAACATTCATAGTAATACTTACACCTACACTCATCTTTAACAATTGCTGGATCCATTGGGTTAAGTCATTTTCTAGGGATTACTTCCTATATCTAACAACGAAAGTGTGTAGTTTAAAGTAACTGCACATACTTTTACTATCGATCGATTCATCGAGCGCCTAGTTTATCCAAACATTTTAGAGGAGTTCAATATTTTTTTCTTCTTAATAGGTATCTTTTGCTCTTGCAAGAATCGAGTTATAAGAAAACTATGTACTTATATGAATGAATTTTGAATTTCACGTTTGTTTTGGGACAGGTATACACTATTATCAGTGCCACCAGAAACACTTTTCGGGCTCATCATTGAACCATTATCGCGAAAAAAATAACTACTTCCCGCCATATGAAAACTTTTTTAAGGACTTTTGGATGTCACTTTGACAGTTGCCTTCCCCATTGAACGCACAAACAATCTCGATACTGGCAACACAGATACACAGTTAATTTCGCGGCCCTACTTGAGACGGGGTCACAACATGCGCTGCTAATAGGTCGACCCGGCGCCATATTGCGTTGATTGTTGACGTGCTAAGGGCGATTTTATTTCCTATCAGAAGGGTTGAGGTGCGTGTATTGTTTATGGTAACAGTTGCGCTCGAAATTGAGCTAATTTTCGTAGTAATTTGATTTAATTGGATCATAGACCGTTAATATTGTGATTGGTTATTGCGGGATGAAACAAGCAGTTATTTATTATTGATTGGCGAGACTATTCATATTGGACATTTTCGACGGTAAGTATTTGACGCCACTAGTCCGAGTGATGTGTAAGGCCACCCCTGCCTTACACGTGAGTTAAACGATCTACTTTTCATTTCCAGTACGAGAAAAAATGTATATGTGTACCTTATTATAATCAACTAAACAAAACTAAACAAAAGTGGATATTAATAGATTTCCGCTTGCTTCGTAGAAAAACATTATCAGATGCCTGGATCTAGTGAAATAATATAACACACTAATTCCAAGAATTCGGTGCTCTAAAATTGTGTACTCGTTTCCGGGGCTATCTCTTAGTTTTCTACATAACGCATATCGACCAAGCACTCAGCTTTTAGTCACACAGTCAATCAATTGTGTGACGATCTTTTAAATGGATTTATTTTGACTAATAAAACAGTATTAATAATTAATACAAGACGAGCGGTCTTTATTTAAATGTCTCTGATTAGATTTAGATGCGACCGCTAATGAAGGCAGTGGCGCCGCGTGGTGGCTGGCTTGAGAACTAATTTGCAGCGTGATGGATTGCAATGCATGTTGCCAACATGTATGCAAGATGTAATATTACGACTGTTATGTTATTATGACTTGGCAATTGCTTGCTTGCTCATGTTCATGGGCGTCGGTGGCCGCTTCCCATCAGGCAGTTCGTCTGCTCGTTTGCTTCTTACTATATTTTATAGTTTTAAGTAACTTTAATTGACTATTTGTAATTAGAATATAAGTAAGTAATCTTAGTAATTTAAATTAAGAAAGAAGACGGGAGTTGGTCTTTAAAAATAAACTAAAAGTTAAAGGTTTAAATTCAACCCATAGCTCGTAGAAGTAGCCAAGTGGGTGAGCTCCACTAATAAAGAATTTTCAGAAATTCAACCCCTTAGCCGAAAGAGGGGTTGAAAGTTATTATCGACTTTCATGCATTTGAACTTCGAAGTCGCGGATGAAGGATCGTCAGAACATTAAACAATATTATTATATTATATGTTATGATTTGCGAATTAAAAAAATCATATCATTAAAAAAGCCATAAAGCCGTTCACAGTTGCAATGCAAACGTACTAATCGCATTCTAAATCCAAATAAATTTAGAGAAGAACTCGAAGCTCCTGGGTGCGTTCCATTTGTCACTTTAACGACACGGGATCAAAACCACCTGACATAGACAATGGATGTTTTTATTTGATTTTTTTACACGATTGCCGAGTGAAAGTTGTGTAAAGTATTTATTATTTATACATTAATTAAATTAAATCGAGAACCCTCAGCGGAAAAGTCTAGTTATAATTTAAATAAATAAGAGTCATGTTTTCAAGTTTATGTGTATTTATTTTTGTAAGTATATCTAGTGTTTTGGAACGGTCTCTAGTCTAGACTGTTTCATATAGGTATTACAAATTATGAAGTGTTTTTTATTACATATATTTTGTACATGCTAAGCCTAATCGTTCGGTATATTTTTATAAGGGTCACCACATACCTAGCGGTTTTCCTCGCGGAATTAGCGGAAGTAGCGGAAATTTGTCTATGGTAGCGGAAATTTCTCTATGGTAGCAGATTTTTTGTATGGAAGCCATAGACAAATTTCCGCTACCATAGACAAATTAAGCATTTTGTCTATGAATTTCCGCTACTTCCGCTAATTCCGCGAGGAAAACCGCTAGGTATGTGGTGACCCTAATTCAACATGTTTGTTAGACACTTGTTCCATTTGTCACTTTGACGACGCGGGATCAAAAGCACTTGACTTGACATAGACAATATCTTTATCTATATTTTTTTTAATTTTTGTAATGGCGTCCTCGCGTGTAAGCCACACGGGAATTAGCGGTGCGCGTACCGTAATCGCCATGTCGCAATCGGAACCAACAATGCCGAAGCGCGCGTTTTTTGTTTTGGAGCCGAAGCAGATAAGACGGTTGATTATACCGCGCTCCTAGTGTGAATCTTTGCTTTGGATTTAACGATGTCGTTCACATGCGATGGTTTGCATTAGTAATCTTGGGAATTTCGTTTGAACTCTATGAACTTTCCGGGCTAAGAAGTTATTATAAACGTTACGTGTCCGGCAAGTGGAAGCTATACCGCTATTTGCATAGAAAGCTTTAGTTTTTTTTTGAATGTGAAACTCTTTTCTGAGTATACGTTTTTGTACATGGTTCGTGTGACGGAGTAAAATAAAGAGGGATATTTTATATAGAAACGGAAACCCTAAGTAAGAAAAGTAATTTATAACGTCCCGTAAGAATGCTTCAGATAAACAAGTTGATCGAAGACGCTCTCAGTTGTATCGCGCGATATCGTGACGCCGACGCCTTTTTAAAACATACATTATTTTAATGGAGCCGGTGACGACACGAGATAAATAGTTTATTTTAATTATTACTAATATCCCGCCTTTGAAGCAGCGTTCATAGGCGTATGATTTATTTATTGCAATATGTTATCTATCCAGATCTTATGCGCTGGGACAGTTGCCCAATTCCTTATTTCTGTAAATTTAGATGTAACATGTTTATTAACGTGTGTCTCCTTGGACGTTCTAATTGCTGGTGAAATATAGCATTCACCGGCATCAGCAAACTAGACTAATGACTGTCGTCGCTGAAGCGAGATGCAGCGATAGCGGCTGACAACCCTGCCGACCACATAAATCATATGGCAATTAAGCTTTTTAAACGACTCACAGATTTACGACAATTTCCAAACGATTTATTAAACAAGTAATTAAACCTTAAAAACGGAACACACTTTTACTTTTTAAAAACAACACTGAAATAAACCCATTCAGGGAACGGAAGGCCAAGCGATTCTTTTTCTTAAACCGGGACGTGACTGAAATGAAATTGGAATGCACTAGTTTTCAAATAATCTGAAAACCAGCGCGGAAAGCGAGCTCGAAATCATAACGAATAGATTCCTCCAGTCGATAGCTGTATCGCGCGAGACAAAAGCGACTATAAATAAAAGGATGGTTAAAATTTTAAGGGCCGGTCGGGTTCAGGCGCGCCATTAGAGGCCCTTAGCGGACGTAACGAATGTGTCTCTCGACTCGAGATGCCAGCACAGATCGGACAATTGTTACCGGCCAGCGTGAAATCCGCCATAACGACTTATAAAAGAAAACCGATTTGATTTCCGAACGTATGAATGGAGCCGCGTAGATCGGAACGTTTTGAATCGACTCGATTCGCGCGTTTGCATCCATTCGCATGTCATATCTTTAAGATAAATTAGTTTTAAAATGGATCGAATGTATATACGTAACTTAAGCGTCGTGTTTTAGTTTTGCGGTCTATTTCACGCTTACTTAACACGATCACATATTAAATATATCAGAAAATACATAAATAACTTTAAGCCGATCACCGCTGCGGCTTTTCATATGTACATATGTAGATAAGTCTAATGCAATCGGATGGCTTATTATGACAATTTTATTGCCGAATATTTAATTAAATGTTAATCTTGACACTTATTAATTGTTTTACTATTTTATAAGGTTTTAACGACAAAAATACCAAGCCTCATCTTCATCTCCAAAGAAGCGATTGCCAACCAGTTCCGTGTGACAGGTGATGGCGTTTAAGTAATCGTTGTCTATAAATCAGTTGCGTTTAGAAACATTAAACTTTGAACATTTTTATGGCGTCATGTAGCTCGTGTGAAGGCGATGACGTTTACGTCTGGGAATACAGACGTGTAAAAATGTAGACATGACTTTGCAGCCAGGTTTGTTTGTAGTTTGGTGCGACAATGTGCGTACGTCTGTGCAGTAACGGATCGCAGCGGACGCGGCCTCGCGTCTTCCTGTCACAATTAATTTTCGAGCGTGAAAATTGGCGCGAAAACTGTCGCTGCCGGGACGCGGGGGACGCGGGGCGGGGCGCGGGGCAGCGCCACCACGACTGGAATTTTAATTACGCACTCGTATTCCGAATACCAATGTCGTCTTGTTTAAATTAAATATAAATTATTCGCTCCTAGGCCCCGCTGCACTCCCGGTATTGTACGAATTGCGAAACGCTGAATAAACCGGTTTAATTAATAATTTGCTCAGCGATTTTAATAACGACATGCCGTTTGTTAAAAATTAATGTCGCCCACAAGATTCAAATCTCATTTTTCATAGCCATATACAAACTAGAAGCGATTACCGTAAATGGAAATTCCAAACATAATTAGACGAGACGTGTGCACTTCTTATAGCGTTTAACAAACTTTGATAAAAAGATTAAGTATGACAGTTTGAAATATAGCCGCCGCAGTAAGAAAAAATAACAGTGCAAAACTTTCTCGGGCGAAGCTGAGTCTCCATTGTTGGCAACTACGCCGAGTTAATTTTGTAGGAAAGAAACAAGGCGAGGCGCAGGTGCTCCGCCGCCCCCGTTGTATTAATTTGAGCGTCCCGTCTAATACCTACGTATGATTGCGTTACAACAGCAGCTGAATTTATAAGCAAAGTTGCACGCGTCTGTTGCTCGCTCTGTGCAGATTATGATGTCTCCTGTGACAACTTGGAACGCACCCATTACGCGGCCGCTAGTTCATTCCGCCATTACTGAACGCGTCTTTAATTGTAAATTATGGCCTCGCCCAGGCCGACATTAACATAATTGTTTCAAAAGAATAAGTAAACGATCTACTACAGATCGTAGTAAAGATATTTCAAGTAATTAAGAGGTATATTTGCATAGTGATGCGGCCGGCGCTTTGTGACATTTCCCTGATTCGCCATTTTGTTTTTTATCTCTGCACCGGTTATCATCTTCTAAGAACCGAAATACGAGGGCGGTGTTCATTAACTAGCCGGTAATGTTTATTTTATCGCTCGCATCTTTATTCCGGTTTACAAGGGAATAATTATGGAACACATCGGACGCCTCTAAGCACACATTCTTAGTCGTTAAAATCCTAATTATCATTTTGGTAGTGGCAAGCATTCGTTTATTACATGTAGTACTACACTAGTTTGTATGCTCCAATTTGATAGTCAATTTTAATTAGGCCATCCTTGGTTTTATAATCTTTATAACTATTTTATTAGGTGAGTGACTCTGGCAGGTACTATTTCGGACTACTAATAGACGCCTTCATTAATTAGTTAAAACATAATTACTCAGTAATAAGTTTTTACACATGTTTTATTTGTAATTATTTCCTGTCAGGGCGTAAGAAGCGTTAAGAGCTCAACAGTGAAGCGTAAAGCGCAACCATAGAGATTACAAGTTAACTTTTCCGATCACAACACCACAGACAAAGGTTTAAATTATACACGGGCGGATTGGCAGACGGATCCACCCTTTGACAGTGCGCGCGGATTGGGGTGACAAATTGTCTGTTATTTCGCTGTTATCTACCATGAAATAACACTTGCATTCATTACATAAACTTTTGATTATATTAACTTTGGGAGCCCATCTAATCGCCTAAAATGCATTAATGCGATTATGCAACCATGAAAAACGATTCGTTAAACAACATACCTACATAGATAAAATTGTATAATTTTGCTTCGCAAGTTTTTAACTAATAAAACAGGCAATCTAAAAAATAAAGTTAATTAAGGGTAAGCAAAGTTTGAAGCGCTGTAGTATCTAAACAAGCTACGGCCATAACTCAAAACGAGGAGGCCTTAGGAGGCCGTTGATAAGAAAGTTTCATTACCCGAATGTTGAATTTAAAACCGGGCTTAATCAAGTTTATGGGAATTTTGGGGCTTATCCGAAATCAAGCGCCACCTGTGTGCTTAGGGCATTTCGTTTGTATTGGGTATTAGATTTTGCTTGGGATTAAATTATGGGTTGTAATTAGAGCGAACGCAAGTTTGCTTTCATCTTTGGTACCTGAAATTGTTGGCAATTTACAGTTGAAAATCAAGCTTAGGGTTGCAGTTTTGGGATTTTAACAGTGTCAGAAGAGTATGGAAGTTTTACAGTCAAAATGTATTTTTGCAGAATATTTAGCATGCACTGCATAAACGTAGAAAACTCGTGTTTTAAATATTCTGC
The DNA here is from genome assembly GCA_911728535.1 of Pammene fasciana. Lineage (NCBI taxonomy): Eukaryota > Metazoa > Arthropoda > Insecta > Lepidoptera > Tortricidae > Pammene > Pammene fasciana. Next base: position 1,451,573 of record OU452289.1, read on the forward strand.
TTCTGGTAGTTAAACACAAACTTTATAAGCATATCACTTTACGGTCATTTTTATCAACTTCAATGAATGAGCTTCATGGTTTTGAGATTAAGGTTAGTTTATTTATTTCAAAATGCTTACGTACAGATTGATGCAGGTATGTTTTGTAAGAAAGTCCAATATCGAACGAGCGGGAGCGTAAGCGAAGCGAGTTTTTACAAACAATTTCTGGCTACTGGGACGTCTCGGCATTTCGATGGCTTTTTGATTTTGAGAGTTTGTTCGACGATAACTTTAGTAACGTTTTTCTGATCTTTATGAAATTTGTTGGGGCTGTAGTAGAGATACATAAAAATTGAGAGTTCGTTTACGAGCTGGATCAATCAAGTGGTTGCGGACTCCTGGAAAAAATCCTCATATGGGTCTTGTTATATCGGTCAACTCGTTTGCAAGTAAATCGCGAGTTCTAAGTTCGAAGCGGACTACTAGTATACTACATAATATAACACAAATCACTTTTAGGGGTATCGAACAAACTTTTTTCGACCGGTGTTTGTCTCGACTCCCGACCATTTCCAAACCTCAATTGGAAATTCAAAGGTCCGCCGGTTTAACTATAGATTAAGCCGAGATTAAACGTATCTGCGAGTATGTTTGTTTGTTTCGTTAACTAAGTCGTTCTCTGTCCGCCGACAGCACCAGGAGCGCAGAGCCTTCCCTAACCCCTTCGCAGTTTGATAAATGGCCAATTACAGAGCGGCCCGCCCCGTCCCTTCTGTTAGCTTGTTGCCTATTTTGAATTGCTTTTGCTTTTTCGTTTAGATTAATATCTAAATAGGATAGATACGGATCCCGCTTAGGTATATATTTACTTTTTAAACGTAAATTTCGGGCACAAAGCCGGCCGCCTTTTGTCCGTATTTTTCGCACGCCTTTGTTTTAAAGTCTTAATGCGCATCTTTGTTCTTCTGTCTTGCTCTGTAATACTTCTTTGTGTTTTGAGTTAATGCAGGTTGCTCATGAAATCCTGGTAGATTACACGAATTTTAAGTTGGAAAATACTTTGTTTATCATAAAAATACCTGCAAAAAGCCTGGAAAATCGCTTTCCAATCAAAATTTCAATTTAAACTTTAAAAATGTGTATATCGTGTAATTTAAACCATAAAGTGAAACTTTTTATAAATTCAAAGGCTCAGGTGTTGAACATTCGTGAATTCTTAATTCCCGTCATTAGATGATAAGGGTGCGTAGCACGACCCTCTGTTTATTTTTCTCGTATTCAAATTCGAGAGTGGGCATAATTGCACAAGACTTAAGCCTATTTAATTTTTTTATCTCGGCAAAGCCGATGCGGCTCATTTGACCGCGAGTCTATGCGTTCATTTATTTAAATTGTCTGTGGTTTATTTTTATCTGTGGCCCTCTGGGTAAATGTTTTTATGATTGGTAGTGAAAAAAAAGAGAAAATGTATTTTGAAACTTAATCATTCATTATTAGTTAACTTTAATTACGGAAGGTCGTGTTATAAGGCCCAAATAAAATGATGAAATAAGTGAGTTCAGTATTTAGAAAAAAAAAACAAAGAGATGAAATAAATAAATTGCAAACAGATAATATATTGATAAAACAATTGATGCAAACGCACAATTCATGTAAAACTTGATTTACAGTACACGTAAAATTGTAGGTGGGTACCTAAACCCGAACATGAATCCCTTCCACAATGTCCAGTAACGTTCCGTTCTCACGTCACATTACATATAATAAGCTCATACATACAATAGTTGAAACGAATCCGAAATGAGGCCCAATCACGGCGCGTCACCGATTAAGCACACGTACAATAGAACGTAATAACTATCATTAACTTGCGCATTGTGATAGCAATATCTGTTTCAATTGCTCAGCGGAACCAATGAGTTTACACTTTTTTTATAAGCCACGATCCGGCGGCGACCTTATGCCCCGGACACGAAAGCTCCGCTATCGCTCAAATCGTGACGCTGGCGATGGCACTGACCACTATTCATTTGTTTTCACATATTTTTTTCCGACATGCTTACAATGTACTGTCACCGGCAATAGTATCTTCACACATTAAGGCCGCAAAAATATGTGACACGCTCTTTATGGTCCTACAAATAAGAGCGTGCCGCATATATTTGTGGCCTTCGCGTTCGCGTTTTCTTACTATCGCCGGTGACTGTACTTACATATCAATCTGAAGATGAGATTGATGAGAATGCAGCGCAATTAGCGCAAAATTGAGTAGAAGCAACATTTCAGCTATATGTTGGGTTGAAATGATTGCACCTCAAACTTGGTTAGTACTCGTATGCATATTCTTATCTAATTTGGTTATTTATGCAGTATCAGTTACTAACAATAGTATCTATTGAAAACTTTAACGTTTTTTCCGCTTGGTCCTTATTGTAGGCTTAACATCAGGCGGACGATTCAACAATTTTGGGTGATTTACACTCAACTACGGGACAGGTAAATTATATGTTTAGTCGTGTCGTAGTCGCGCCCGCGTCGTGACGTGTAAAGGGCCGTGGGTGCGCCGGCGCAGTGGCGCAACCGAAACAATAGTGAAAACAATAGAAAGACGCCATGAGAAATGGCCCAAGCGGGAAATTGATGGCCAAGGTGTAATTTTATTACTATTTGGGAGCTCCATGTTGATCTAATAAACATAGCATGTTCCAAATATGACCCATACCTATTTTTAAAGTAGTAGAAATAATAGATTATCTTTCTTCGGTTACTTTAAGAACAAGCAGGAATATTCCTTCTCTATAAAATTTTAAGGAGCGTGGTGAAAAAAGGAAACATTTCGGCACAAAATACTATTTTATTATTCACAACGCATATAAGGCTGCAGAAAGTAAAAAAATCTTATAGTTTTGAAAATACCTTTAAACTTTCTAAAGTAAGTATTTAAAAAAAGTACTACTCGTAATGTAATTTGTATGTTTTGTGTTGAGATAATGTTTACTAATTATTACTCAATGAACCATGGTGCTATGTATTAGGTTTGCTCAATCAAGTGTCAAGCTTCGGCATATTTAAACAGCTTTCAGCATCTTGGACGGTCGAAACGTCACACAATAGTAACGTACCGACTAACTGTCACTTGATCGATGGGCTCTATTAGGAGGACATTATCGCATATCTCAGCCGTGGGTGTTAATACTGTTAATACCAGAATAAAATATGGCCATATTTAACCCAATGTTTATTTAAGGCCAAGTTCGATATCAAAACAGAGGTGGCTAGAATTGTTTCGCTATTCTGAGAAGTTAACCAAAATTAACTTATTTACTTTATAAGGATGATCAAACCTCGTTTTCATCCCTTGAGGAGTAGAATGTTCAAAAATCTTTCAAAGGTTAGGCTTTCAAATTAATTAGGCTCTGTGTCGTCTCTTATTCTCTATATAACACGACTATTTCACAAAGGGTCTGGCCGGAGCGCCATACCAAAATCGCCCCTGGCTGAATTTGAGATATTGTTATGCACGATTATTCGTTTTATTATTACATATACTTTTGGTGAATATTATGCCTTAAATGATTCCCGTTTGCGAAAAAATTAAAAAAAAAAGAAATTTCGTTTTTATTTTTTTTCTTTAAAACCACGTATTCGATTGACTTGTTCTTTGGATATTTTATAGATATAATAGGGATACATTAAAGAAAAAAAAATTAACTTCCTGACTTTATTTTAAGTACATAATTTTTTGAGTTTATTTTTAAAATATTTTTTTATACTACATATGAGTTAGCGACACCTACCATATTTTCATATAATATGCGCATTTTTATACTCTATTACATATATTTTTATCAAAAATATTAGTTCGGATCAACAACTTGAAAAAAAAAATTTTCATAAACAGAGTGGACAAAATTAACCTTTATTAGTATTTAATTGTCTAACACCGGGAGTGGCCCTTTTTTCCTCAATTGAAACGGGTTATTATAAAAAAAAAAACATAAATTACGAATGTTTTTTTTTTCTTGCGCTGCTGGCGAATCGAAGCAGTCATACACAGGATGGATTTTCTTTTTGGGTCAGTGAAGGCAGCTGCCAGATTCCGGGCTGCTACGTGAAAATGGTCTTAGAAGACCTTCCCTCGATTTCAGAATAATTTTAGATTAATGAAGGATCGCATTTACAGATTTTGGAATAAACATACAGGGTGCAAGAAAAAGGTAATTTTTGTGAAACTTTTTTTTGATGTCATTCGAGTCCATTCCTATCCAGGATAAAAAGCTTGTACGGGACCAAAAAATTCCGGCTAGAACAGCCACAAATCGAGGAAAACTTTTCCCATATATTTTGTATGAAAATGAAAACTTTTATTTTTCACATGCAATTTTTTTATGCCAATCGATTCCATTCCCGTTCAGTATCAATAAAGTCCATGGGGTCAACTTACGGTAATGTACCAAACAGCCACAAATTGAAGATTATTTTTCCATACATTTACTGCTTTAAAATCCCCGTTTTTTTGATATTTTGAATGATTTGACTGTAATGTCCTTATACAGTATTATTGTTCTTAAACGTAACGGGATTGATTGGCGTGATTGAAAAATGTAAATAAATTTTCACATTTTTTTCCATAGTAAATGTATGGAAAAAGAATCTTCAATTTGTGGCTGTTGGTACATTACCGTAAGTTGACCCCATGGAAACTATTGATACTGAACGGGAATGGAATCGATTGGCATAAAAAAATTGCATGTGAAAAATAAAAGTTTTCATTTTCATACAAAATATATGGGAAAAGTTTTCCTCGATTTGTGGCTGTTCTAGCCGGAATTTTTTGGTCCCGTACAAGCTTTTTATCCTGGATAGGAATGGACATGGAAAGTTTCACAAAAATTACCTTTTTCTTGCACCCTGTATGTTTATTCCAAAATCTGTAAATGCGATCCTTCATTAATCTGAAATTATTCTGAAATCGAGGGAAGGTCTTCTAAGACCATTTTCACGTAGCAGCCCGGAATCTGGCAGCTGCCTTCACTGACCCAAAAAGAAAATCCATCCTGTATATGACTGCTTCGATTCGCCAGCAGCGCAAGAAAAAAAAACATTCGTAATTTATGTTTTTTTTTTAAATAATAACCCGTTTCAATTGAGGAAAAAAGGGCCACTCCCGGTGTTAGACAATTAAATACTAATAAAGGTTAATTTTGTCCACTCTGTTTATGAAATTTTTTTTTTTCAAGTTGTTGATCCGAACCAATATTTTTGATAAAAATATATGTAATAGAGTATAAAAATGCGCATATTATATGAAAATATGGTAGGTGTCGCTAACTCATATGTAGTATAAAAAAAATATTTTAAAAATAAACTCAAAAAATTATGTACTTAAAATAAAGTCAGGAAGTTAATTTTTTTTTCTTTAATGTATCCCTATTATATCTATAAAATATCCAAAGAACAAGTCAATCAAATATGTTGTTTTAAAGAAAAAAAATAAAAACGAAATTTCTTTTTTTTTAATTTTTTCGCAAACGGGAATCATTTAAGGCATAATATTCTCCAAAAGTATACGTAATTATAAAACGAATAATCGTGCATAACAATATCTCAAATTCAGCCAGGGGCGATTTTGGTATGGCGATCCGGCCAGACCCTTTATATTTTGACATTATAATCAACATGCTAGCCGAAAGAAGGATCCCTAAGGATCTCTTAAACAGTTATGTACTGCTGAGATCTAACGGTTGTCACCTAATGACAGTTGATTATTGAATAATAAATAATACGCCATTTTCGAATAACGTGGCCTTAAGGCTTATCCATACAAACGGCCATTTTTAACCGAAGAATATCGCGCTCATTAATGTTTGTCCCGATATAAGTAAACGCTGGTTTCGCGCCATCAATCTTGCAGTTCGTCGACTCCACTACCCACGTGCTCATGGGAGCCTAGTACTTTGCTGATTGTTTTTTGTTCGTTAATTTTGTCTAATTAGTTGTTTTTTGTTGGAAACGGCAAAAACATTTAGAAAAAGATCGACGTTTAAAGTTTATCTGACTACATTATTTTCAACGCAAAAAACTAGCAAAACAAAAATAATTGGCCACAATGGTTTTCCAGTAAGGTGAATGAACTTTAAAAAAACATTTGAACCAATTAAGTAAACGTTGGCGTTCAACATTCGCGAGTCTCAATCTAAAACTAGTTTGACAGTTGTCAGTTGTCAATCAACGTGATATGTTTAAGTTCAATTGAGTTGATCATTTGAATAATAACTGTGAGTAATCTGTATGTCTATTTAAGAAAACGGTGCAAAAGGATTAAAGGACAGACGTTATTCGATTTTAGCATTGCCTTCAGCGTTGCCGGAAAAGCTCAAAACGTTCACTGACCTCTAATCGAACGGATATAAAATATAGTCCATAACGGGATATTGGTGTCATAATCACGAAACAAAAACCCTAAACGCGTTAATGCGTGTTCCCGTGTCGACTATTAACTTTTTAGATCATCAATCATAAGGCCAAATTGCTCAGAGTGGAACTTCACGATGGAAATATTTTTTTATCTTTGATTAGGATAACTGTTGGCAATTTGTTTCAGATTTTTTTTTGACGTGATAACGTCTTATAAATCGATGAACACCGGTGTAGTATGCACGAAAGTGTCACGTTCCGTTCTGGTTACGTGGACAGATCTCCATGGCAACGTTACGGCCACAAGCCATACGATCGAGAAACATGTAAAATGACCACCTGGTCATAAATATCTGAACAACGCCTCTGTTGTTAAGTGTGTGTTCAGATATTTTTGAGTATCTTGGCCGCTCCGATATATTTGATGGCGACGGTACTGCATTTTATTTGATTCTTTTCCTAAATAAATTCAGTGAAAATAATTCAATTCAATTCATAAAAGTACCTATGCAATTTCTCATCAATATTTTCTTAAGACGTTAGGAAAAATTATCATCCGTAAATCGAACTGAAAAAACAAATCAAATTATTTTAATGAACATTAAATTAATGAGCCGTGGGCACCATAGGCTTTGGTCACTTTTTCCTTTGTTTATGACATCTATATACATTTATAACCCGTAAACCGACTTTACAGGCAACCATTTTTTTATGTGGATATTTGTCGCATGGGTACATCGAACTTTCTTAATTTACACCTTGGATAGTTACACATACCCACCTAACTAAATAGATAATGAAATCATTTTAAGCAGATACTTAATGATAAATGAACTTTCAAACCTGTAACTTATAAAATAGTCACTAATCTTATTCGTCAGATTAGCATTGGTATTTATGTAAACAAATGATGAACGTAAACAAGTCGATATCAATATTTACCGAAGTAGGCAGCTTAAATTAAAAAAAATACAACACTAGATAGTAACTTGGGGAGAAAGAAACGTCATTTTTATTTCTTAAATTTAATTGGGGTATTAACGGGGCACAGATAAAGTCAGTCAGCGCTCGTTCTTTTTTAAATTTTATCTGATGGCTTACCGTTTGAATTTAAAGGTACGTCAGGCTGTACGAAGTTTTAATAGACTTGCTACAATCAGATCTTTGGATAAAAAAAGCTGCCGGGCCGGATTCTAAGAAATTAATCGTTGACAATTCTTTTGCAGTTTATTTTTGTAACTTTATTATCTTTCGCAGAAGTTATAAAATTATTCAACTGTTTTGTTTGTCAACCCCTCCACGTTCTGCATTTTTATCTGTTTTTAACTGAATACTTTGTTATGAACTTTGTGTAACAATAACATAAATGTAATAAAAATGATGTCGAAGTCCAACATATAATAGTTATAATTTACAACCATAACCCTCCTTGTTGACTAACCTATTTTATGGATCTTGGTCCGAAATAAACGTTTTTTATTTTTATTTTTTTATAAAGTCGCATATCAAATCAATACAGTTTTCCTTCCGGTAACAAACATGGAAAAGGCAAAAAGAGAAAATTTGGTCACTGCGACCGACCATAAATCCAGCTCGACTGGTGCGAATCGCTCTAATTCCTTTGTTTGCTAAAACCGAAAACTGCCATGGACATTCAGCAACGAGCAATACAATATTTTACTCTTTCACACTTGACCGATTTTTCTACGTTAGAAAGTGATAGACGTACACATATTTTTACAGCACAATGCTTATTCTGTTCTCGTTAGAGTCGACAATCGTGCTACGCATTATTCTTTGGGGATAAACGTTATTGGTGATACTTCATGTATTTATGTGATTCTGGTCTTATTAGGGAGTAGGTATTAGGTATTTCATTTCTATATTTGCTGGGTTTCGTTTCGTGTAGTTGGCTCTGCTGTCGGTGGTTGGAGTGATGCCAAGTGCTATGTTAAAAGCTCGGAGTCGTGAAAAGCTTTGTCCTAAAGCTATGCGCTTTATTTGGTGCTTTCGGATCGGTATTATTTAAAGTGTGGTGCAAGCCGGCGGGATTATGTTTATTACACTTAACTGTATTGCAGTTGAGGCGATAAAATTAGGTGCTTTGAAGTAGTGAAGCATACCTGCTGTGCTATCCGCATAATCCACCGATAAGTTTTTGTTCATGGTAAAGTAACGAAAAATGAAACCAGGAAAATGGCTAATCAATTACAAATATTCACAAAGTTACACGTATACGTATTTATACAATTCAATCAAAATGGAATTTTTCTTCTTATTATCATAAGAATTAAGCACGAAAATATAAGACTACAAAACGCTGTAAACATGTGAACATATATAAATATCGATTCTTACCGTTTATAAGATAATATGGTAGGTAGGTATTTCAAAAGAGAAATCAGAATAGAAAATATATATTCAAAACACGCGACACCCATAAAATTTTTAATAATGAATGGTGTTAACGTCGGAATATCGATACTCAGAAGACTTTGCATAGCTGCCAATAAATCTAATATTTAATTTTACCCATTCAAAGTTTCTAAAAAAACTGTTAAGTAAGTATATCATAACAAACGATATCAACTTATATCGATACCACCTAAAATATTGACTTAGTTATGACTTTGAAAGACTATTTATGTAGTAGAATATCGATGTTTAATAACACAAACCAAATTAATCTAACACAAGCACTCCATTGACAAGAACATAAAAAGCATTACCAAATTTGTGATAACGAACGGTGTCATATAATTGTAAATAAAGAGGAAAGAGACAAATATCTGAAAGGAAAAAGCCTATAAAGATTTGACAATCATCGGTCTCATAGAATGAACTTCGATATATACGTATAAATTTCGATGACCAAAGTCGGAAAAACCGTATGAACACATTAGATCAGTCGTGAAAGTGCCAATAAATCCAATATAAAATCAACGTGTGTAAATTAACCAAAGAGAAACCAAAACACAAGCAAAATGTAACTAAACAGAAAAAGAGACAAATAACTGAAAAGAAAAACGCCCATAAAAATTTGACAACCATCGGTGTCATAGAATGAACGTATAAATTTCAATGCCCAAAGTTGGAAAAACCGTATGAACACATCAGATCGGTCATGTAGCTGCCAATAAATCGTGGCTACCAACACAATGCGCGCAATAATGCCTTGCATTAGCCAGGGACACAATGGCCCGCTGATTTATAACACCCGGGATAAGATGGGGAAACGATGGATACCAGGACTTCAGGACTCTAATGGAGTTCGAATGTTTAAAATTCAGATCCAGGTTTAGCTGCTAGGAGCTTTAGCACGATAGATTGCGATCGCGAGGGATTTTCTTCAACTTATATATATGTAGGTTATAATGGGCTTTTGGATTTTTCTTGTCTAGATTTCAAATCAATAAGTACTAAGACATCGCTATAAGTCAAATGAATTATGAAAACTTTTATTAATTATTCACGGTTTACCTACTGTTTCGACATCTATGAGTATGATACATTAGGAACATTAAAATTCCGGGCAATCTTTTACAAAGTAGTAGGTAGTGTTTTTAGCAGTGGCGGTGGGTCAACATTTTTCTTAGGTAAGCCGGTGCTGAATTTGGCTTAAAATTTCTTCATAAGCTGTAAGAAAACTGCTCAGGCGCCTGAAACTTAGGCAAGCCGACGGGAATCGTGTTCCATGGACGCGCCGCCACTGGTATTTAGCAATATCTCTGTTTGTCAAGTTGAAATGGGGAAGAGGATGGATGAATACTTGTATACTAAGGTGCGTTGGGGTAAGATAGAAAGGTATTTTTTTAGGGGTAAGATAAAAAGTAGTCTGTAATGCTCCGGAATATGGACGATTTTTTGTCTTACCCCTAAAAAATACCTTTCTATCTTAACCCAACGCACCTTACATATAAATGTGATATTATTATAGTACTCCAGAACCATAGCAACATGTGGAGCTGCGGTGCAGGACATGGACCACATTATCAGCGAGTGCCCACTCACAAAATACCAGGGCAACCCAGAGGACTTGTTCACCCTTGAAGATGACGTAATCCAATGGATCCAGCAATTGAGTGTCTTATTATAAGGAACGATTGTATTCTATCATATCTAGCCATACGATTAAATAAATAGCAACATCTAAAACATTGCTTATTTTCAATACAGTTACCAAAAGTTAATGGTAACAGGTATAACGTTAAAACTTTTGAAGCAGAAACAAAGCCTAGCCAGGAAACCAGCTCTGGTATATTTACACTTCAGCAGAGATATTATCCTCATTAGGTATTCTGCAAAGACGGCCAACAATTATTGCGGCATCCATTACACACTTAAACATCCTATGTCCTTTTAACTCCTATAAAAGTTACGCCTTTTGTGTTCTGGCGTCCCATGCACGGCTCACTTACAAGCCTGCATTGCAGTCGCTTGCCAAATTTTTAATTATTCAAGCTGCAAAACTCCATGAATAACCTACATACGAGGTCTATATACTATATACTACATACTCGCGCCAGCCTTCGCAATAAAAGGGATCAAACGTGAAACTAGGACCCTTTGTCACCGTTTGACAGCTCAGAATGTAGTCTATTAAATTTTAACCGGCCCTTCTCACCTTCGCATTTTTATTCAATGTAACTCCTAAACAGAAAGGATACATTATAGATACGCGACGGAGCAGACACGTACAAAATGAAAATAGGGGCGCGGAGCGAGGGTGGTATGGAAATGTTGGTCAAATATATCATCCGGTGCCTGACAGGCCAATTCTCTTATCGCGCGCGCCCGCCGCCGGCGCGATCTAAGCTAGCTTAGCTAATATAAAATGGTTTTAAATTCAAGTTTAATTCGGGCTATCTGCAGCCTCCCGCACCGTCGTAAATACGCCCGACACACACAAAGGGGCGATTTACGATTTTGACGGATTTCGAATATTTTAGCACCAGGATACCAGGATTAGGGAGAGTTACGCGGCCCGGTCGTGCGTCTTACACCGGCCTGTCATCTTTCTCCAGATTTGCACGATAAAGATGGCTTGGGACAGTTATACTCTATAGAAAGGTTTTTTCACAATCCCTACCCTCTCATCTTTTTAGCCATTATTCCGCTTTAGTAAAGAGATAATTATAAACTAGTCGTATAGTGAGTTCTTAGTCAGCAGCTGTGGCGGTCGTTACTGCTTTAATATCGCCTGCTACCGCACAACGCTTCGCTACGAGTTCACGCAACTTCATTGCAACTTAGTCGAGACGCGGCTTTTCGATTATACGAAAGCGTTGTCTTGGTAAAGTTAGTTTGATTTGCGTCTTATCTCTACAAAATAATCTGTTTGTCTTCTTTCCAAAATAATTCTTTGTTAGCTGAGGGAATCTGCACCGCATCAGTTTACAGCACCAGGACATCATAAAGTGTAAACAATGACGGCGTTTTCCATTACAATATGTTTACCGATCCGTGGAGCGGCGCATTATGTATGTTATCCTGGTGGGACGGGGGTGAATTTATGAGACTCTGGCAAATATTTGGCGCTCAGAGTTCGGACGCTCCAGTCCTGACAACGGGAAGATTGTCGGCAACTGTTTGCACAACAGAATATGGTAATTTTTCAGTCCTTGGTGTAAGTGGATTCTGTTCATGCTTCCGCCCTGTAAAGTGTACAAGTATAAAACCACTTGGTGATACCACAGATCTAATGCAGAATACATAAGACCAAGTGGTCTTACTTATACTGTGTCTAATATGTACTTACATGATAGAATGGTCACCGCAATGCTATGGTCAATGGTGTCAAATGTTAATGGAACTATTTAATAGAAACAAACAAGGTACATAATAATATTTTTCTCAAACATGCGGGGAAATGTTGTCGTTACGTTCGTGAAAATAGACTCGGAAGTATCACGTTTCGGACGCCGTAGTGACACTTGATATGAAAAGGATTTTCATACTACTTTGCAGGCCTAGGCCTGCAAAGTAGCCCCTATTTTCCCAGCCTCTGCTGTAATGTACTTGCTTCTTCGGTGGTAGCCTCTAGTGCCTCTACTTATGTGTCCACAATCTTAAGGAGAGGATTATCTATCCCCTATCCTAGAGAAACTAAACTAAAACAATAAGCTGACGTTTAGTATCATTAAATTTCGTAATAGGATATCATAAATTGCAGTAGGTCGGTACTAGGCTGGCCGCTCTGCTGTCATCGTTTGTCAGAGCATTTCACGCGTTGTTGGACAATAACGCAGCCGGGGTATTGTGCGCGCCCGCCCGTCCGCGTGACGTGACGCGCGTGCGATATGCTGACCGCTACGATCTATGCGACCCTGGTACATAGCTGTACTATGTCACACTGACAGCTGAAATTCTAAAGCACTAAACCAATTTCAGTGCTGCCATGTCTTTTCCGTTTGAGGTCTGATTTATAAGGACAGCCGGTATTACGTAATTTGGTGGTAAAAACATCTACAAGCCATTAAGAGGATGGTAGACGACCATTTTCCTTCCACCCCTATTTCGCCTTTGACGATGTTAAAGAAATCTTTTACCTTAATGGTTGACACCCCCAAACCCACAACACATTGGTTTTATCTGTCTTGGAACAAAACAGACGTCTTTTGTCCAACATTTATTTGGATTTCGTATACCAATTGAGATTTTTTCAATCGATTGCAGCGCCATTAGCGAATTAATTTGCGCGTTTATCCTCTTTTTGAACTATATCCATCACTCACTATACTTTTGGTCACTTCTAAGGGAGGTTGTCGTCTTACACTTATTTAATCAGATTTTACGATTGGAAAAGGCAGTAATTCTCACTTGTAAATACCCAACGCACCCGCGTATGTGGGCTTACATGCACCACAATCAAATTTATATCGCCGGCCGAAAAAAAACATCAAATATGTTCGGTATGCGTCCGTGAGATCAAATCAGAATAAACCGGCCCAGAAAAAAGAAAAAAAAAGAGGAAAACTCGGACCTCTTGGACGCGTAAATCCGAATGAAGAGGAATCAAATGTCACTTTATGAATATTTGTAATTGTGTGTCGTCTTAACAGTCGTTGTCGTATTTGAGTTACTTTGTTGTATTTAAATACGACTGGCATGTATGTAACACGTATCCTATGTATTTACTTGTAAGTCTCGCATCAGAAAAGTTTACCACTGAGAAATAAAAAGTGACGTTTTTGACACACGTTTTTTGTTTTGTTTGACTTCTGTCAAGAAGTGGTTACCGGCTATTATTTCAATATTTTTATGCAAAGTCATTTAGGTATACCCCGAAAGTTAATGGCAAATGTTGAACATCTAAATCTAAATAATACGTATTTAATTAATCGTTACCTAAAGACTGACAGACATACGTACAGCCTAAACCGTTGAAAGTAGAATTTTTGAATTGGGAACGTATATTCTTCAAATGTTATAGTCCTCCATTAAAAGAGGCTTTTTTGGAAATTGGGTTGAAAGTTTTCAACGACTTCCCTCGAGGACGAAGTCGCGGGTTAAGGCTAGTCTAAAGCTATATTTAACTGCTTGTCAAATTAATAATATTACTTAGTAATCTGATAGCCAGCCGCTGCCATATTACTTTACACGCAATTAATACTTGTAATCGTTTTTTTTGTTTGGCTTGTTTTCGAAAATATTGCCAGCGTGAGGTCTAAAGGTATCCCTCAGGGCTAAAATGTATATTTGGAAAAAAACATCGTGTGTGGGATTATACCAAAATACCCGAGTTTCATAAACTTTAGGAGCTTTTCATAATGTAGGTAGGTATACTTACTGACCGTAGCAATTATACTTAATGATTGCATTAAAAATAATTTGTTTCTTTGTGTTTTAAAATCTAGGTGTAATGTTAAATCGATTTAGGCACTTATTCATATTTAGACTATTACATTAGGTTCTTTATCAAAACAGTTGTTTTTTTTTCAATAAAAAAAAGAACAACCGTTAACAAAAATTTAGATTGAAGTTTTGTAGCTCATGTTCCCTCTTAAGTGAAAAAATGACGGATGTTTTGTCTTATCCACAACGATAAACGGCAACCAGACATAAACTCCATCGACCCCCTGGTCAATTTGATATCATTTTCATTCCAAGTATATTTGATATCAACAAACTTATTCACCTAGCGGCAATAAGTCACGCGCGAGACAAATGAGTTCTCACATATCGAGATGGTATCTAGCGGGTTCGATTCCCGGCTCGGTATCATGGTACGTTTTGCGGTTAGTGTTATTTATTATTAGTTGGATTGAACTTGGTTGTTTTAATTAAGTTTAGAATGTAACGTTTTTTCTTGTGAGTCTACCATTATCTATATTGTTTTTGTCGTTAGTCTTCCCACTTTAGGTTGTACGTAAAGTTTTTCTTTGGGTCGCTGTAATAAAACCTGTGTAAATCCTCCAGAAATATTAGATATAACACTAACTTAATTACCTAGGTACAGTCGACCAAGAAAGTGTATGGTCTACCAGTTGTAACAAAAGTTTCTGCGAGATCTAACGACCGCTAAGGTTGACATTTCTAACGGAGTTTAAAACATGCACGACCTTGTTGTCTCATGATGTTCAAGCGAACCTCAACCGTAGGGTGGTAGACCACATTTTTGGTCGACTGTACACATGCTTTTAGTTTTTGTGTAGTACCTAGTATTAAAACTACCTTTATAGCAGTCAGTAATTAGCTAGAAGAGGTTAAAAAGAGCTCTGAAACTAAGTGGTAGAGTTTAAAGCTTTTTTTCAACTTTAAGGCTGCAGTTGGTATGATTCATGATTATCCTTACCTGTAACAAAAAAAAACCATAATTAATTATCATGAAAGCATAATATATATATTAGATTGTATAAAACTCTATTATTATTCCGGTTCTGGCAAAGTCGCGATTTCATGGTTCGAAATCATTGAAGTAAATTAAGAAGTACAAATAAGAAAGTGTACCTTCCAAGTCGCAAAAAATAAAGTGTTCATGGAACTTGTTATCCATGGGAAATCAGACCTGGCATAAAAATAATGACCTAAACTTGCACCTCGCTGCAACCCTCAATCTGAAGTCAATTGCGTCCAAATTGCACCCCTGCATATGTTGTAAATTATCATCTAATCGAATCAAAGCAAAATTAGTAGTTGGCCTCAATCAAACCTGTCACGTAATTGTCATAAAAGTCGTACAACATGTCATTTGACTTTCACCAGGCTTGTGATAATGGCTGGGTGCGGTAATGAGATAGTTAGAATAAGTTATTTAAAGAGTTGATGTTGTTAGGTAAAACGTAGTGGGAGTAGAAGTGCATTGAACAATTTTAAGTAGGTTTGTGAAGTTTTAGTACCTATCATTGCAACTATAGAACAAATTTTGTTTATTATACTAATGTCTATTACAAATAAGGATAAACGCGGTAAGTTCCGAGCAGATTTTACAAGTTGGTAGTGATCGGATCTCTCGGTAGCAAAAATAAACACTAGATAACCATTTGGTTGACTGGTAAAGAATGCCATTTGACATTAAGTCGGCCATTTTGACATTGTTTTTTTATTTTGTGCAATAAACTTTGTGTTCAATAAATAATCTGTTTATGGAGCAATGTACCTAAAATTATAAACGGAAGATATGCAACATAGGTACTATTACTTTAGACTTGTAGGTATTGGGACCTAAAAACTACAGTTTCCACCAGTTGTAATCTGTGTGTTTTCATTCTCATTGCAATGTTTATAAATGTACTGAATATTGAACAATTACGTTACGTAAAAAACTGGCGTGTGAGAACTGAGACAGCATGAAGGAGAGATTCCGGCCCTCGACTCGCCCTGACCTCAGTGCGAGGCCAAAGGCCGAGCTGCAGGAGGGCCGAGTATTGGACGTTGTCTTGCGTACGAGACTTGTAAAGAATATTTTGTGTATAATATTATAGTTACATAACTTGCCGCGTATTTTGTGCTAAAAAGTTTTTATTACTACTATTATTCTCTCTCAGTTGCTTAAAGGTTAGCTGGAAGAGATCCCTTAAAGGGATAAGCTCGCCTTTGTACACATTTACCTTAGTTTTTAATGGTCATGTACTTGTTTTGTGCAATAAAGTGTTTTACTACTACTACTACTACTATTATTACTACTTTTGTAATAGTTTAAATAAATATACTACCCTCCAACCAAAAAGTGACGACTGAGGTCATAAAACTTAGAGTTGGCAGCATCCCTGATATATTTCCTTTTTAAATGGGGTTGGCAACTGTCAAAGTGACATTGTGATGACAGATGATTGATTGTGATGACAAGTGACAAAATTGGTCCCTAGAAAAGCTAAATTGGTATGGCGCGAAGTAGTTTTTATTTATTTTCGCGAAAATGACTCAATGTTTTCTCTCTAATTGCTCCGAAATTGAAATCCATCCGTTTTTGGAATACACTAAAATTAAAATGATGTAGTTTAACGCCATAGGGAAGGTTTTTGCCTAAGAAAAGCTTTATGCCTGCATACAAGTTAGGGACCATTCATCGTCTGTTTCTTTCTATCATTGTTTGTATCTCTTTCTCTTATTGTATGCAATCTGGAACAGCGCCCTCTGCAAAAGTTTTCACCGGCCAACCCCATTAAGGTGACATTTCAATTGTAGTAGGACCTCACCATTTAAAGCTGAAGGGAGGAAAAATACCATGTTTCCCTTTGAAGGAATTAGGATATTTTTAAGCATCTATGTCGACAGTCACTAGTTATTCTCAAAGTGTGTAGCAATTTCGTTGCGCCATCGGCCACTCACAGCCATGATATGTAAATTGTACCTAATTGTCCAATTAGTTCCGTTTGCAACTAATTCAATTGAATTTTGTTTACGTGACCGAGGCATTGTTGTTTTTAATGCACGTAATTTTAAATCGCTCCAGCTACGCCATCTATTATTAAGTACTATTACTATTGTTGGTGTAATTTAATAATTTACGCTTTATGATGGTAAATTGTCTGTGGATATACAACAGATTATGCTTATGGTGTGTGAATCGTGATTATAGTAATTTGATAAGATTTTATGTTTTGTTGAAGAAGAATTGAAACTCAACAGGCGAAATAATAATGTAATTTTGGCAAAGTAGTCGTAATTATGAATGGGGCACGGACCAGGCACTCATAAAGAATAATGAGTGCATGGCGCACAATGCCCGCTCTAATTAACTACGAACGAGCGATGCCTACTTCCACGTTTTTCTTCAGATTTCCCGACTGCCTTAACCGTTATAAAAAAGGAATTCATCCCATCCCATTCTCTCAAGTTGCACCTTGCACCAGGTTATTATTTCCTTTTCGCTCTTTTGTTTCAACGATGTCGACATCTCGCTCCGCGCCCCGCCCATTTGTAAAATCGACTGCCCGCGCCGTCCTTGCACCTGTCTCTTTCGTGTCCGGCTGATTTATGTGAGAGTGAGCGGGTTTGATCGACGCTTTGTTTTTCCGCTTCAACTGTCGGACGCTTAGTTTTTTTTCGAAAAAGGCGCGCACTGACCCAAGGATTAGGTTATACGTTATTACAGGGTGTAAATTCAGATAATGCGTCGCGATTGCGACGCGAATTCCTGCGGCTCGGGTGTCGTTAGAGCTTTTTTTTGTAATGCGCAGTAAGTGCGCCGTTTTGTAAAACTATATTTACGATAATGTTATCTCGCGCGGTATTACATTACGTACCTACACCGCGGGAACGCCCGTGATTAATGATTAACTCGAGGCGGCCGTTCGAGAAAAAAAAAACAATTCTAAGAAGCTCGTGAGGTACAGTTATTAGACAGAGCATTGGTACATAATCAAGCCATTAGCGGTGAGCATATTGTCATCGTGCGTCTATAAATCGAGATTTTTTCGTAAAAAAAGCGCGGAATTAAGATTTTAAGGCGGGCCGCGGAATGGAGGTAAAAACGAGCAGAGTTGACAAGTTGAAAAATGTTGCGTCGGCCGCGGCTTTTTGGCGGGAATGCCATTCTAATCAAAATAGTTTACGCGTCGATTGGCCCATCGGTCCGCCGGCGTGGGAACGCTTTTTTGCAACATCGATCGTCTTCGATTTGTGTTCGTATCAATTTAACTGAAACAAAAGCTTGACAATCTAACAAACTGTTATAAATCAGAAGAACAAATAAAAACGCCCGGCGAGGTGAAAACGTTATTATCTTTATAATTGCACGTCAAGGGGAGAGTGGGGGCATTTGGCGCGTTTTTTCTCTCGCGATGATATATCGCCCATGAATACGGGATACGATACGCGACACCTGCGAGGCGAGGCTTCCTTATGAATCCGAAATTGCGACTGCGTCAGACGTGTTTATCAACTAATATTTAAACTGCCAGAATACAAAGGAAAAACATCACTGTGAACGCATACATTTTCTATGCATTTTCCTGCGCGCAATTTATTCATAATCATGACAAATAGCCACGTTGTCTTGTTTGACTATTGCATTGTCTTCACGTAGATCGAAATCAGTATTCTATGGCCCCAAAAATGCTGTTATCGACCCATCAAAAATAAAACACACGATAACAATGAACTTACAAGGCTAAAATCAAACATAAGCCAACAATATACGCTGTAAGTCGTCTGTGCGCGCCGCCGCCCCGCCTCGAAGGTAACAAAGCGCCTCACTATCGATGTCTCTGTCAAAAACTGTCAAAAACCTGACAGGCGCCGTGTCAGGCTAACGAGCCGTGCGGGTCGCCGCGTCACCGTGACGACGCGCTTTCGTGTTGTAGCCGTACAGCGCCACCTATCGGCGAGTAGGAGAACTTTAAGGGATGTTTTTCATATTGCTTAGGAACTGGGAAGGCGAATCGAACGCTCATGTGATATCAGGTCACATGAGCGTTCGATTCGCCTTCCCAGTTCCTAAGCAATATGAAAATCATCCCTTAAGGTGTGCTAAGCGATTAGTGATTGGATCTTGAAGTTACAATAACACTGGTTGGTTTCAGTGCTCGAATATTCGATTGCCCGTGTTGTGAAAGTTATAGGAACACACGGAAAGGCTATTGAGTGATTATTACCAAAGAAAAATAACAATCGGTGTCTGGATATAGAAATACATAAAGATGCAAATGAGCGCCCCCGGGCGGCGGGCGGCGAAACGAATTCATTGCAGCGCGCGCACCTCATTATCGCTAACAAGCATTCGAACTCTTTCTTTACCCCATAAATATTATATTTTACACCTGCGCTATGTCGAGACGCGAATGTTCGACTCCTCCCGCTCGTTACGAACCCTAATCGCTCTCCTTTTGGTCCCAAAAATCCTTCACTAGTCATATAAAATCGAAATGAAAACTAAGCTTTTTGTGAAATGAACTCATGCAATTAGTGCTTCTACCGACGTATAGATGTCACTACCTGTCCAACTGTCCAGTTTAAAAGTAGTTGAATAGCTTATTTATGAGAGCAAGCTTAAAAGGGCAACGTGTGAGGTCGTTGTACAATGTATCGGCAGAAAAATGCCGTTTTGCAAAATGCCGTGTTGGGCAGCAATAAGACAATACGTAATTTTCTCGTCTAAATGCAGGTCAGTGACCTTCATCGGTAGGTGGTCGGTAAAGTTGGGAGGTTGAAATTGATATTTATTAATTTGCAAATGAAACGTATTTAATTATGTACGTTTTTTACATTTTTGTTTTTAAATCTGACGGTAGTAGGTATCATGTCGTATGTAATTACATTCGATAGATTAATTTAATTGAATCTGAAGTTATTAACGAAATCATTTAGGTAATATATTACTGTTTCCCTACGTCTTCACAATTTAAATCTACAAGTTGGTACTCTAAATAGTACTTGAGTTCGATTTTTGAATCTCACCGGTGCCTTTTTTTGTATGCATCCGATGACTATTTAGTACGAAATAAGTCACCCGGTGAGATTCAAAAATCGAACTTCTGGACTATAAAAAGGTTTATTATACAATGTTTTCATCTCGAAGGTTCATGTAATTAATGTATGTAATTAATACCCACGACGGACGGACGGACGCTATTTTGAAGCTTATTAAAAGATAGGCTTTCAATAAACTTAAGAGTCGCCAGGACGCTCGCGTTCCAATACAAACGTAGTTCAGCTCTCATTTTAAAACGACATGCTTTAGAACCACGAAATTTGACATGGGCTTTCTAGTAGTACAGATCTATGTCGGTAATTCGTTTTCGTTGCTAAAAATTGTAATACAAAGAAAATACAGCCAGATACAGATTTACATCCAAAACTTATTTTTGCTATATTTTCTTTGTATTACAATTTTTAGCAACGAAAACGAATTACCGACATAGTCTATACTACTAGAATGCCCGTGCCAAATTTCGTGGTTCTAAAGCATGTCGTTTAAAAATGAGAGCTGAACTACGTTTGTATGGGGACGCGAGTTCACGTGAGCGTCCTGGCGACTCTTAACAATACTAAGTAAAAATAATAGCCTTTTTAAAAATGTACTTTATCTTGTATCTTGTAGGTACCTGTTTTTATAAATCAAAATCTGTAGGTACCTGAAACATATTCGAAACCTGGAATAAATAATGCCCTGGTTTTCTTCATGAGCCGTAGAAAAAGTAACCAGTTGAATATTAGTCAAACCGATGGAACTTGAGTTCTATGCGCTCTGCCACTGGTACCCAGCAAGTTATTTTGCATTGACGGACTCTAAGTAAAGCAAAAGTGCATCGCGTGAGCAAGCTGCACAGTTTAGCGTGCTGCGTCGTACTTACTCGCGTTTGCGTTGAGCAAACCCAGAAGTCATGATTTTAGACTTATGGGCTTTTACTAGGTGGACGTACGAATAAATTCACTATTTTGTGTCGGAATTACTGAAAACCTAGACCTCTCGCCAAGGTGGTGCCTATCTGGTAAAAAAATTGATTGTAGAACCCTCATTGTAGGTGGCATTGACTAGGTGTGCGAGCTATTCAAAATGGTCTTCCAACTCCAACCCTCTTGTTTTCTTACTTGAAAATACAAGTAATGCCAAGTTCATTTTAGCGTTTAGCTACTTCTGCTGGTTACTGTCCACCACACGTACTTACAGATGAGGTCAAAGATATGTTTACATTTTTCTGCCTTATTGCAAAGGACTAAGGTGCAAAAGTATGACAAGTGTACCTAATAGCAGTAATAGCTAAATATCCACGAACCCGCACTAAGAGGACTTTGGACTCTGAAAAAAAGGCCGAAAGAGAAATCGAAGCAAGGGGTTGCATCTCGTTTTGATTTTGAATAGCATACAATTTTGATACGATGCCGGCAACGAAATCAGTCGATAGATTAAAAGCCGCAATGTATTTTAATCGCAGATAATTTGTTGCGAGGTCAATAGAGGCCCTAAGGAGTAAAGTAACTCAATGTGGACAAGACAATGTGTCAATATTGTTAGAGGGCGTCTGAGACACCACCATTAATTTGAAGCTTTCTTTCGGATCGCACGCTGTGTTCGGAGAGCTGACTTCACTATATATATACCTCCCTGTCAATTAAATTCAAATTAGGTTCCTTGCTATTGCTACCAACACAGGGCACTCTCTCTTTGTAATCTCCTTAATGTTTGAATTTGAATGTTCATACACCAAAGGAACATCTTAGAATATGTACTGATAGTATTTCATACCTACTTTCACCTCTATTCTATATGTATGTGCATTACTTATATTGAAACCCGAACACCGCAGAAATCCAATACAGGAAAATGAACAGTTGTTTTATTTGTTTCCCAACAAATAACAAGGAGTCGCGAGATTATTGTCAAGATAGGAAGGAATATCGCCGATTGATACCGCAATGGGGTCCCCCGGGACCTTATACTGGGAAAAAATATCCAACTATCGTACCTATACATATTTAATGCCAAGGCGTGGCCACAATATCTCCAGGAGCACCAGGCGAGCAGAAATTGAGAAGCGTTATCGTATCGAAATCCACCGTATCTGGGCCGGCGGTCTCCGAGGAAATCATTGGGAAGGCATCCGGAAAATTTACCGCACATTCCGGCTCATGTGGCGTAACACACCTGCCTCTTGCTTATGCGAACCTAGTACGTGATCTATTTTATCCAAGTATATTGGAAGAAAAAGGATTCTATTTTATTTTTACATTGTGGTACAAAAAGCTATTAGGCAGCCATCGATTGAAACCCTAAATATTCATAAAGAAAGGGGTTATTTACTGAATGTCTAGCAATTTCAGCTGGGGCCGTAATGGAAAGTCTTGTTAATTATTCAAAATGTCGACACTATAATGGGACGTGCGTTTATAAATATTCAATAGCCGATCGGATCGAACGTTCTGCAAGGCAATGTTGTACGTGAAACACTCCAGTTATCCAAATAACAAAACATGCCGATAATTGATACACGAGTTATTTGCTACGGGAAATTGAAATAACATTTTGAATAGGTTTCCTGAATATTTACAAAAACTTAAGTGAGTTGCTATTTATTATAAAGATACTAAGAAAAATACATCGCATGACGTCATTGAGCGAAAGAAGTCAAGCCACCTGTAAGTTCTTTCGAATATGTAAATACGCAAAAAAATCCATACACTAATATGTATACCTACATCTGCCTGATAGCTTGAGTTTAGTTTTTGAACAACGATTTATGGTTTATCATGGAAATACAAAAACTGGCGATTTTGATTTCAAAATCGTAATTCCTATCATCATCATCTTCTCTGTGTTTGTTACGTTCGTTTACAGATGTCACTGGCATTTGATCTTCCAACACATCATAGGAGATACTAGGTCTTATTGGGATTTAGTCCGCGTGATGGTTTCTTTTACCAAAATGCAACTGGTAAATGTCAAATGATATCCGTTCCGCGGTACTCAGTGGTTTTGTCATTTTGAGAATCCATAGTATAGCTTATTTTGTGCTTCCAATTAGAAATTCTGATTTGAGCAACAGCCACACGACCGGAACTCAATTAGAACACATTGTCAAACCGAAAACGTCGAACCGAAAACCGCAACCGCGGACAAACAACGTATAATGCGGACGTTTAAAAAATTCACAAACGACTTGACATTTGGCTCAAACAGAGCACTATTCGGGTAATAATCGTTGCGGTTCCACAGCGGGTCAAAATAGGCCAATTTGTGGTTGTACTGAATGACTTGAAAACATCGTGACATTAACGCAGGATCTCCGCTCGCTGATTGGCCAAATTGTTTTTGATTGCGCACGCGTTTCGCTCCGGTAATTGTATGTAATTTCGCTGGATAGAGAATAACGGGGTAAGTATTTTCGATTAGTTTGGAGTTTAAAGATTTCGCCGGCCAGGTTTAAGGTTATGGCGGTGCAATGGCGGCCGGTAATCCTTGTAATTCGTGTAAGCAGTGTAATAAGCGTAATTCGTGTAATCGCGTAATGATCGCCGGCCATCGCAGTGACGTGGTAATGGTACTAGTACGACGTGAATGGACGTCTAATTGTCTTGCTTATAAAGTACAGGGATGGTGGCCAATGCGAATCAAATTCCTAAAAACGTAGGCCATGTTAGGCTGCAAAAATACATACAGACATTATGAATGAGTTCATTCATAAATCGGGTATGCAATTCTGCAACTGATAGTATCTTTATTTGCAGTTAATGATTTCAATTCAATAACTGTATTGTCATAAGAAAGTAAGGTAAGTAAAGTACAAACACCTGAAAGATAATAAATAGCATTCTATAATTAAAATTAATTTTACGGTAATATGTTCAACGCATTTAGGCTATAAAACATAGGTAATAAGGAGATAATCATAAGAAAAAACAGATCAGCAATATTTTCAAAAGGTAAAAACCGTATGAGTTGCGGTTCATGTAAAAAAAGTAAAGATATAAATTATATTAGGTACCTACACTTAAAAAACTTATCAACTCTACTAAACAAGAATGGTTTTGATGTTCTTGAAATGACAATAACATTCATCATATCACAGATAATAAGTGCCGTCACATTAGCATGCAGCAATCAGGAAGGTAAGTGCTGTAATCTGTAATTTGTAATTTGCGTAATTGTAATTGCGGTAATAGATCCGGCTCCGGCCCCTGATTGGTTATCTAAGAGATGGACCTTGTTGATGTAATAATAATAGTATAATTTGCTTGGGGAGACCGAACCGAACCGAAGATGACCGAATATTACTAAAGCTTACCATTAGGGCAATGAAAACGTGTCACTTCGATTTACTGTCCTTCAGTTGGTTGGTAGGTGTGAATGTATAAAATGCTCTAACTTTGGTGCAGGCTACCAGGTACTAAAATACATAAAATTTCACCGTGCATTGTTCTACATAAGCCGTAATCTGCTACTCAATGAGGTTACGGTTGCGAACGGCCTATACTTATATTCTCACTATGAGCTTGCCTCAGCTCGATTTTTTTTTTCTAAACTATGTAATTATCATCTGAACCGTGTTTAATTAGAAAACCCACCGAATATAAATGTATGTCACCTCCTGCAAACAAACTTTTTACATGCAGAAGGCATTAAGTAAAAAAATCCACCTGACTTTCGTATTATCTATATCTATTACCAGGTTAACATGAGTATGTAAATGCATAGACCGTACAGCGTACGTGGTCCATCGCCATGTACGGCGAGCCCCGCTGAGCTTGCAAATTGCGACAACGCATTGTTCTCCAAACATGCTCGCCTGGTATCCGGTGTACCGTGTACCAGGGGACCAGATACCGGAATGAATAACCGAATAGATAAGCATCGTTGAGAAATTATCGAGATAGCTTGCGTTTTGATTGCACGACTTTATTTATTGACTGTGCCACTTTTAGGTGCATTAGTGATGATACTGTAGTGAAATTGAAAGTTTCGCAAATACCCTCAGTTACTTAGTTAGTTTGCTATACCTACTATGTAAATTTAAGACTTGATCCGGGCACTTGGCAGTTGTTCATCGGTGGAGTAGCTTTTGGGCTAGCCCTTAACTTATAGTGGAAGCCAATAAGAACAGTTAGAAGAGCGATTTTTTAGCAAGACAGAGTTTTGAAGACTTTTTAATTAAAAAAAAAAAGAAAACCATAATTCAAGGATCAAAGTGTCCCAAAGACATATGCAAACTGTGAGCATAAAAACTAAATGGTAAATTAAACTTAAGGATATAAAAATCAAAAATCAAAGAGACTTCGATGTCCATATATCAAGCCCAGTAGTTAACACAATATTGTCTCAACTGTCCAACGGCGTTCCTTGTTTCAAATAAAATTGATTTTAACGGTATTTTTTATGCTCCACATAAATCAGTCAGTTTACGAAAACAATGAATCCTTTGTAATAGTATAGCCTATTAAATTTAGACATTAAAACGAATACTGACGAATGTATTCGGATGTTTCTCCAGTCATTTTCGGGCTGGCGCTAGTTTGGAGTGTAATTTTAGAATGATTTACAGCATCTATTGTGAATGACATTTTATTTGCAGTAAATATTGTGACGTTTATGTTTCGGATGTTTATTTAATTATTTTTATTAATTGCTTTTTCTAATTTGGTTGTTTCGCACTTATCCTATTTTCTAGTAATAGTTCCATCTCCTTCTCTTTGCCTTTTCCTACCTACTTTTTCTAACTTAACGGTGGGGGTGGGGTTCTCCTAATTAATTAATTTGCGCCAGGTTGATCTGTCCTTATCTATAGTTCCAAAAGAAAAATACATATTAATGTTCTTAGTGAATTTAGTTTTTAAATGAGACTAAATACTTGAAGTTAGTTTAGTTTCCTCCTGGTGCTCGAAAGATCACTCTTAAATTACCAGGGCGACCGGGAGAACATAAGCGCGACGTGTTTTACCGTAGTTCGGGTTCCCATGTGGGGCATTACGCTCAAGACGAGTATGGTCATTAGGCGATATTAGCTATTAGCCGGCACCCCGGCGAGCATAGCTCTTGCTGTCTTTGTGTACCTGGTACATGTGTTTGATTGTGTTGGTAATTACTTACACTACTTACAGTTTCTAGTAGGAATTAAACTTCGGCTTTTTATGTATTTTTTTAATAGGTTATTTTGCTACGTCTAAAATATAAATTGATAATAGATTCTTGTCATCGATGTATGATCGGATTTCATCTAAAATGTAATATAAATCGATAATCGATTAAGAGTATCAATTTATTATCGAATCAATATCTTTGACTTTCCCGTACCTAGTTTGACGTCAATTTGCGACAGGTAATCTATACGCATTTGCATTTACACAAGAAATACAAGCAGAGGAAAGGGGAAAGGTTATACAATCTATGGTGACAGATTTTACCAGTCATAGGTGTAGAGTTACTCCATACTGAATATTTGTCGACAACTCTATCTACCAAAACGATCACTAAACTTCCTTAACCAGCAGAATTAAAAAAAATCAAATCTCATCGCTTATTCTAAGCCCTCGGGCCTACGTAATAAGTGTCACTTTGCCGCTCGTAAACTCAACAAGTGAGTCGGTTTACGAGCTCGTAAACGTCCGTGTGACGTCTCACTGCGATCTTTGTGACGTTATGCTTTACGTCTATTTACACTCTTTTATGACAATAGTACAAGTTGGGCTGTAAATTTCTGGTTCGGGATCGCGAAATTGAGCGCTGTTATCGTTTTTGCTTTGTCTTTTTATGGTGGAAATTTCTCACGAAATTCTCTTAAAGTGTGGTTGGAGTATGAATCTTCATCCCTACTATATCCCTACTAATATTATAAATGTGAAAGTATGTCTGTCTGTTAACTCTTTACGCTTAAACGGGTGAATCGATATCGATAATTTTATGTAGGTACTTATAGTAGAGCCCCGTGGAAAGGCATAGAATAGTTTTTATTACAGATATATAATTCCTTATGGGGTAAAAAGAGGGGAGGATGTACATTGGTAAGAAAATACGACTACGAATCACTCATCGATTTGAACTACCCTTGTCGCCTACGCGACAAATCTATTTATATTTTCGTCAAGTATAATTATGTATTTACCAGGGCATCAGGACCCCATTACAAGTAAAACAACCCGCTCCCGATACCGCAAACAGAGGGCGCCGGGGGCATTAACATCACCGTCAGTAGAGGTACGTTCTAAATAGAAAAACAAATGCTCACGAGAGTTACGAGTACATTTTAGTTGTGCCGTTCTTTAGAACGTTCTCCGTTTTGTATAACGAATATTTTTGCTCGAGAATATTCTCCATACAAACCCAAGAACGTCTTGAGAATTACAATCATTTGTGTCTTCTTGTAAATCAATATTTGGTCATAAGATTATTTCAACGACAAAGACTACACCATCGTCATATACTACATAGTATTGTATCACAAATGTTACATACGTGTTTAAATATTACAAAACCTTAGCAAGCTCAATGTTAGACTAGTGTCTAGACTAGTGTCTAACAGTTGAGCTTGCTAAGGTTTTGTAATATTTAAACACGTATGTAACATTTGTGATACAATACTATGTAGCATACGACGATGATGTAGTCTTTGTCGTTGAAATAATCTTATGACCAAATATTAGTTACCTAAGAGTTTCAATGAGGGTTTCCTGAATCGATTGTTCCACCAGATGGCAGCACCGTGGCGAGAGGTCCAGCTGTCATAATCCAATCATGTTTAATCACATTTTTTGATTGGTGGATTTTGACAACTGCTGTCAAAAAGACCTCTCGTCACAGTGCCGCCACATGGATTTCAGAAAACTCTCTTTAATTTTGAATTTAGATTTTCTTTTATCGATTTATATTATATGCTTAGCCAGAAGGCTTATGATGGCAGTAGTTGTCCGCCGATAACTTGATAAAAAGCTGACAACTTGACACATTGTCATGTTTTGCTGTGTGAATGTGTCAAGTTGTCAGTTTTTTATCAAGTTATCGGCGGACAACTACTGCCATCATAAGCCTGCTGGTCGGAATGGTTAGTCTTGTTGGCAAAATCCTCATCTAAGTACCTGTGTTTTATTTTCATCATTATCATGATACCCTTGTTATTCTTGTCACAACATAGTGTGGCAACCCTGAACTGCCTCGGGCTTCGACAGACAACCCTGCCGCGGGTCCCGTCCCGTGATTAATTGTCAGGGGGGCGCAGATAGTGCTCGTGGAGGGAACAGCTACCAATCTTTACTATAATTAGTAAATGCATCAAAAATAGACCCCCTTATTGTTACAGTTTTACTCTGAACTTTATACTCTTAAAACAAACAAATGTCAATGATATGGACACAGTCAAAGAGAATTAAGTACCTAGAGTGTTCTCTCCATACATGGCTAAATGCGTATCATCGCTACATAGTATAAAACAAAGTCGCTTCCTGCTGTCTGTCCCTATGTATGCTTAGATCTTTAAAACTAAGCAACAGATTTTGATGCGGTTTTTTTTAATAGATAGAGTGATTCAAGAGGAAGGATTATATGTATAATTGTACCGGTGCGAAGCCGGGGCGGGTCGCTAATATATAATAAATTTTAAGCGAGCTTTGCTAAAACTTAATTCAAAAGATTACAGCTTAATATGTATGGAGTTAGCAATCTATCTACCCATTCATCTATGACACAGTGTACTTTAATTGAATTTTACATACCGTTACCGTTAACTGACTCGGCCAGCCAGCAGTTCTGCTGCAAGGACTCAGAGGCGTGGTCATACAAGGGAGGGAGGAACGGAGAGACTCAGCGACAATGCTCAGATGCACGTACTGGTACGGTTCAGGCCCATCGGTCGGAGGTGTATAGTACGGCAGGTTAACATCCTCCGTCCAGATTAGCCCACTCCGAAATAGGACGTGTATCCGCGCCTTTTCTTGTGATCTTTCCGTCGTCAGCCGCCCCGGCATGCTCAGCAGACCCTCCTGCCCGAGGCACCGGCGAGTCAAAAATACAGGATGGGTGTGTAGGGCTTGTGCAGTCAGGAGAGGATAGATAGGAAAGTAAGAACCAGGCCGAATACCAGCATCGTACCCAGAGTAGGGAAAAAATAAATAGATAAGTGTGTAAATATGTACGACAGGATAAAGACTGCGATATTTTATGAATGTGCTTGTAACGTTTTTTTTCAATGACGACTCGACGTTCTGATCATTTGCGGTCTCGTTTTCGTATATTTCCCTTGGTTTATATTCCGTGTCTGTTCCGATTGCTTTTACACTTGGTTCACTTTTCCCTGTTTTGAGCAATGGATTTCCCGTACGGCGGTCTTTTGTCTGTGTAACGTGTGAAATCCTGCTTCAGGGATCTATGTCTAATTTGAGCTACCACTTTTTGGCTGTATATAGCAGGTGCAGTTAAGTCGCATTTCTGCATGGTTAGCATTGTCCATGGTAGTTTTTTTTTTGTTATCGTCTTGTCTTCCAGGATCTCGTGTGTCTATTTTTGATTGACAGGTTGTTTGGATACGCCTAATAACATGTCCTTTAGTATATTACTCGTATGTACGTTCGTTTTTCCTTAGCTGCGATCTGTTGAAGATGAGAGAAATAGACTTCAAGCCGCATTACCTATATACATTAATCTTGCTGTACGGCACTCGATTTTATACAATATTTTTGAATTCAGTAATTCAGCATTACGGATGGCTTTGTTACGTCTGGTCTTATTGCCGCTCATCTGTTGTCCGCTGCTGTAGTGTGTGTGCCTAGGTGGTAGGTATCTATTTCTTGTGACTTGAACTTGGTTAATTTACCGCCTAGGTTCCTTGGTTGTTATAACATACACACTAGCCCACCGTATATATCAGCATTGAAGACGGCGTGCACAGAGATACTTGAAGCACTGAGATATGTAACTTCATTATAGTTATAACTACAACATCACAAACCAAAATTCACACCTATAATCTACCATAAAACTTTCGTGAGACTCTAACATATTAAAAACCCGTTATAAATATTCCTATAATTAATGAGTATAACACACTTTAACACTTGGCACTAAATATTGGATCACTTCACAGAAACAAGTATCATAAGTATTATATTGCTTATTAAAATTGGCTACACTATAAGTTACACGCACAATTCATCATTCAATTCGGTGGAATGGTGTGTGGTTGACGATCACTTAGTTACTCTTTACTTGCTGAAGACATAGTAAATATTATAAAATAGCACGGTTACACTCACGGCACTTTAGTGACGTCTTGCGACATGTTTCGGAGAGCCTAGGTCTCCATCTTCAAGCACTAGGAGTGCTACTTGCACCGGCCCGTGGCGCACTGCTGCACAGTAAATAAGCACAAAATAAGGAACTTTGCAATTAAAGCAAGTAGTTTTTTTTCAGCTTCTTTCAAACGTGATGTATTTGAATTGGCTATATACGATATTGTTCATGTTTCATTTGTTTGCTTTGTTGTGGAATATCTAATCAAGTTTTAATATCTATGGTTTTCTAAATATTCAACATCGTATAAAAGGGCGAAGCTTTTTTTTGTTTCCGCCATTGGAGCCCTAACTCTGAGCCGTTAAACGGTCGAGTTTATGGCATTTTGCTGTATATTGTCTTCGCAGGAGGTATTCTGCACATGTTTCGGAATCGAGTGGGCACGTCATAAAGCACAAACAACCTTTTTTTTGTTGTACTTCCAGTAGAAATTTCAATGGCTGAGTTAATTGCACAATGTTCCCTTTCATCTTTCTCTTTAAGCTTACAACTTGTTTATTTTAGTCATTTTTTTTTTGTTTGTGATATTCTATTGTAACTGTGACTGCAATCTGCTCTATAGATGTTCCTGGTTTTCCGGCTTGTTTTTGAACTTGTGCACGTGTGGTGATACTGGTGATTGTGGCGTCCTTCGCTCGCAGCGTTTATGATCGCAGCCCGCTAACTTGGTGTCTGCTATTGTAACGTAATTGCATTACAGATCTTTACATGAACATTCTCGAATGTCCCTATAATTGGTAAGGGACGAAATAATGTGACTACCTGTCCTTCAACCGAACCCAAACGTTGGTTATTGTGATTATTAACACACAGAATTATTAACTCTTAATACTTAAATAAATTACGCGGTGCTTTTTTTTGTATAAATTTGTAGGTAGTTATTTAGTCGTTTAAATTCGTAGTCAAATAAATAACCATGCCTATTACTAATTTTGTAACACAAGCAGAAACATATGCAAGTGAAATCCGATTACAGTATTTGGTTACTTTACTTAATAAGTAAGTTTTGGTAAGCATGACAGTGCGCGCACACATGTTATTCACGTTAAAGAGTTTTGCTTTCGACAGACTTTGTGCCCTAAGCATAATACTGCTATCATTATTGTGTAGGTACCTAAGGGCCAAGCTATATATTCCGTTTACCACAAATAGCACATATTATCATGGAACATGCTTAGAGGGCTACTCGTCTAGTTAGCGAGGCTACCGATTATAGCCCACGTTTAGGCACTGCCTGGAAGCGTGAGGCGGGATCATCCGTACACGCACTTCACTGGCTGGTAAGTACATGCACAAATCACACAATGATATATGGGTGCACTTCACTAAACTATATTAAGTCGGGAAAACGTATAAACATTATAGACAGGTACGTCGTAATATATTTACTGTTTAGACAATCAAACAGGGACAAGATGCATGCATATGGTTGTAAATAAGTGTAGAGGATTTGCATAAGTTAGGTAAATTCGACTATGTAAAGAGATCAGTAGATATTTGGTAGGTTGTCGAGTTAGGTTTGTCAGGTCACTATGTAGTGTTGAGGCGAGAGCCGCGAGAGATTAGTAACTAGGTAAGGTAGAGTAAATAGGCCACCTGTAGTACTAAGGTGGTCTCGGTCCTCATACGGGATATCTGTGGTATGGGCTAGGAAAAGGAACGGGCTCACCGAGTTTGCTTGTGGAGAACGCAGAAGTGGCCGTCACCACGTCTTTGCACTTGATTGCCGGGAAGCCGAAGCGTTCTCAGCCCTGGTGGCGTGATCACTAACCACGAGCACTTAAAAATACAACACTCACTAAATTAAATAACTATTTGAATTACATTAATGACCGTACGATACTGGGGTTACTACGCACAGTGTTCACAAAATTGCCACTAAGTAGGGTTCGGCCACGCTGACTTAGCTTGCGTATGCGCACTTAAGACTCTGCGGACGGTGGATTTGTAGTAACATAACATCTGGTGTCAGACGTCTATTGTTTTACGGGCTCTGGGATGCGTCCGCTCGGGTCGGGGTCCCAAACCAAACTCGTGTACTTTAATTGAATTTTACATTTGAAAAAATTTAAAGACATAATCTGAAAGTTCTTTTGAAGATATAAAGTCACTAAAAATACATTTTGGTCATTAAACATCGGTTCCAATATTACAAAAGAATAAAACGCTTATAGTGAAATAAGTAACTAGGTGGCACTATGCAACGGTAACATACAAAAAAATGAAACTTTTTAGAGACCAAATGCCATCTATTGGGTACTTAGTTTGCTAACTAGTTTTAAAATAGACAATATTATACGTGAAAAATACCTCGTGTTTATACAGATAAGAATTAAACGCATAAGATACTAAAGGAATAAGACAGTTATGAACAATATTAAAATCCAGCGACGCAATTTCTCACGTCCTAGCGGACCAAACCTAATTAATCGGTGACAAATTGCCAACAGCTAGTTTTTGCCTAATTACCCCTTAATGCCGCCATTTTGTTTTACTCGCGCGCGAAATCTATACGGCGCAGGTTTGTCAACTTAATGAAAGGTTTCTTATTAATACTTAATTCGTTTTAGTTAACAATTAAACATACTTATTAATTTATAAAATTTTACTCAATCGATGTGTAAATCTAGACGTTAATGTCTCAAAAAAGTGCTTATTCCGGCACTATAAAAACAACTCCCGTTTTATAATGACGGCAAAAATGCCATGGCAATAGCTCATTCGGCCACTTCACAAAAACCCAGCACTCGACGCAAACAGACAATCGACGCATAAAAACAAGTCGCCTCTTATTTCTCCTCCCATACTGTAATTAATTTGTCGATTAGTAAAAAATACGTCCAGACTCCCGATGTTTCTACGTTCCTTTTAATTCCCTACACGTACTGGACATACCGCGTTTTTATCATTGCAAAAAACGCCTCTACAAACTCAAGCGGTTTAAAGAAGCATTTTGTAAAACCTCTCAGCAAACTTGGGCGATTCAAAGCCGTTTTTCAGCATTTAAAAATAAAACACAATCGGAAAAGTCAACACAATTCAAAAATGGAATTCGCACAATGAACGACTCCGGAACTCGCCGATGCCGCCCGACTGCGCCCGAATGCTTCCGAAAATTGTCGCGAGGGCGGCACAGGAAGATGTAATGATGTTTGTCAAATGGAAAATGAGATAGGGAAATGTAGCGACTGCCTGAATTTGCGACCTTTTCCCTGACGCAATTTACCCCCGCTTACGTTTCACCTAATACTTCATTATTACCGTAACCGTCGATAAAAAACGCACCGATATATATTATACAGATTACGCTAAACGGTTAATATGTACATGAGAATTAATTAAATGCTCTAATAAGCTATGCCCTTTTCAATAAGGAATGTTGACATTTAATTAAACGAGCCGCTCCATTCTTACATGTTGAATTAAGCGGTTAAGATACGACGAGATATGTGATATTAAATGGTCAGATTAGCTTTACTGTACCGCCCACCGCGGCAGTTTTACATCACTACACAAGACAGAGCTTTTTTTATTTTTTTTATCTATGATATTAAAATATTTATAGAGCGCTTGAATAATATTTCCCTGTTGGAACAAAATGTACGTATAAAGACAAAGGTGTTTTTATCGTTTGCATTTTTAATATGATAGTTCCTAGACATTTCATACCTGCAAGCAGATTCTGAATTCAAATGTTCGCGAATAACGTTGACGTTCCATATTCAAACATCCAACGCTCATCATAAATCTCTACTCAGCTGATGTTCGAAATTCGAAACAGCGTCGCTATCGTACCGTCGGAGGTCGGCGTGCGGTGCTCAGATAAAATAAATGGAGGCTGTGAAAAATGATGACGCTCCCGCGCGGAAAGACATCTGAAAGGGGTCGCTACCTCCACTGGGTCAAAATGCTTTTTGTGTTTTCCTTTACAGTAGCAATACTTGGAAATATTTATTGTATCAGAAAGGAATTTCTCTATAGAAAATTCTAACTAATTTGTTATTTTCTGTCGCTACCAGAAATATATCTATTACGGAGCATTCTTTCACACGTTTTCTTTGAGTTTTTTGCCCTTTTCTCCTGGGGCGTCCGTTCCGAAGTTACCAGGGTCGT
Organism: Pammene fasciana; assembly: GCA_911728535.1. Classification (NCBI taxonomy): domain Eukaryota; kingdom Metazoa; phylum Arthropoda; class Insecta; order Lepidoptera; family Tortricidae; genus Pammene; species Pammene fasciana. The sequence goes on from OU452289.1 coordinate 1,486,236, forward strand.
AAAGACTCGAAGAGGTCGCTTAATACGCCGTTAAGTGGTGCGGATCTCCAGCGTCACGCCACGCCGCACCGAGCACTCTTATTTATTTAGAAAATGCTTTAGGGCCCCGTACGCTTTTTGTACAATGTATTTATTCAGACTAGTGCATCTGTTTTTTTATACAATTTGTGTGAGATTCAAGTCCAATAGGTTACAATAATCTATTAGTGTGACATAAATACCTCATTGACATAGGAGAAAACAAACCGCGAAACCCACTTACCTGTAAAAAAAGAATGGAAAAATTAAATAACATTACAAAAAGTACCTGCCGTTTAATTTATTTTTCTCCAATGTGCTCGGAAATTTTCAGCTTACTGTAGCAAAATGAGTACGTGAAGTTCTTCATTTTTTACCAAAACGAATTAAAAAAAATAAAAATCATTATTTACCTGTTTTAGCGGCCGTGAAGTAATTTGTCAACGCCATAAATATGTATACACTTTTGCACCTTAGGTACTCCATTGTAATAAGGTTCAAAGTGTATACATATTTTAGGCGTTGACTAGTAAAATCCATTACTGTATTGTTTTTTACCTTTTAAACTTTTCATCCGTCTAACAAATATCATTTCAAACAGCCAATACTTAAGCGACGTCTATACACCGTCTGAACAGCAATCCCTTCAAACTGTAGGATAGAGCGAGATAGTTAGATCAAAAACCTTGGTTGTCTCGTTCTTTGTCATAGCACCGCGTTTGATCGTGCGAATGAGGCTTAATACAATCATAGACAAAACAACTATTTTTAAGGTTTAATCTTGTATCTGTTGCATAAAAGGAGCATATTTAATACTGTCTTAAATAGCTTTTGACGAAAATTTCTTTTTAAATATTATTTGAATGAAAATTGGCAGTATACATAGTTCTTAATACTATAAAAAAAAATTATAGAGGGAAACTAATTCATGACATTGAACGCTAATAACGTAACCAAAATCTGTAATTATTTCATTTACATTACTTTATTTCCTCGCACTTTTAGAGAAAAGCACTATATATGCCTCGGCGGGAATAGAAATTCGTGGACTCGTCTTATTTTTTCGGACTCAGCTGCGCTTCGTCCGAAAAAATCGCTCATCCACGAATTTCCCTTTCCCGTCCTCTGCAATAATGTACTATATACAGAAAGCCTCCTTAATTATAATTAATATTTACAAGACGAGAAAAAGAACGCAAAGAAGATTTCAGTTTGAAGCCCGCGTACCATGAAATTGTGAATCACATTGATGTCGTTATTTTTTTAAATAAATCTTGTCTAAATACATGCAAAATTGTATTTTAATTTCAAAGTAGAATCATTTTAAATTAATTTCTTGTAAGTAATTACAAATAATCCTCGCAAATTGTAATGTTTTATGGAAATGTCAAACAGCACATAATCGTCCGCGAGGGTGAAGATAGCTCGGTACGGGGGCGCAGTAAAGGGTCTAGCAATAAGGGCCTTTAAGGGACTCCCCGAGTTATCTCGGGTAGTACCATCGTAAAAATAAAGGTTTACTAGCCCGTAAAGAAAATTAAAATGAATTATTTTGACGAGTGTAAGGGGTTTTTTGAGGCTTAGCCCCCTCTTTATGTGCAAGGTGAATTGTTATGGCGTCATGAAGCGTAATTGTTTTCCTTGTGTTTAATTCAAGCTTGTTTTTGATGTAATTATTCTTCGGTAACTGCGGACGGCGGATTTGGATCGTAAAATTAGGGTAATGCTGCTAAGCTTGGTGATGGCATGTTTGCTGCTGGTTATTGGTGATAGTGATTTGAATGGCGTGTTATAGTTTATGCTAATTTCTAATCTACTAAAGTTTATTGAGCTGTTTGAGTTCATTGTTTCATTGTCATCGCGTTTATTTGAAATCTAATAGTAATTAGCAAGTACAATACGAACATTCTTTGAACTACTTAATCATAATTTAAACTGCTTCGCTTTTATACTACATAGCTGCTTACCATTAGGTGGACCGTATTCTTGTTTGCCAACTTCGCGAAAATATAAAAAAATATATCCCGAAATATGAACACGTCAAGTATGTCAACAATCATTTCCGAACATGTTAACAACAAAAAACCGCCTTTAATAATAATTTTATTGAAAAATCCCAAATAAAACCAATAAAAAAGCGAATAAACATTGACGACGTCGAAAAAATCAACTAGGATCGCAGGAGTCGCAAGAAATGTCCCATTGACGGTTAAAATGGGCTGATACGCATCTCGGCTAAAAATTCAGGCGATTACAGCACAAGACGGGAGTTTTATCGCGCCTCGGAGCCATCTCGTGGTGATTCTTGGAGGGTCAGGTCGTTGAGGGATAAGGATTTTTAAAAAGTAATTTTAAAATTGGTGCGTTTATTTGTGGACGGCTTTATAAAGACTATAAAGCTCAGATGAGCAGTTTAATCTGGAGATCTTAGGGTAGTTTGCAAAATATCAGAGCTCTGTTCTTGACAAGATGTCATGTCATTATTGCAAATTGTATGATGTGCATGAATGTCTAGATTTATGCACATCATACAATTTGCAATTTTTTGATTTTTGAAACATATTTATGGACATTCTTTGCTGAGGTATCACTAACAATTTGAAACTGCCTGAACATGTAATAAAACCGATTGATATTTGAACACCCTTTCCCACATATTTCCCATCCGCTTACACCATGAAATTACCATAGAAACGGCACAGCAATAGGATCTAAAACACCAGGGCCCCATAGGCTGTTAGAGCTCGTAGATGGCAGATAGTGCTACGATGCTACGCCGTAGCGACTCGTAGGTAGGGTACGGATTACATTTTGGGGTTGAATGGTACGATTTGGATTTATTTTACCGATTTCAAGGACCCATTTGCGCCATTTACGCATGTTTTTTTGGTTGTCTTCCCTTCTTACATTTATTTGCTCTTAAATAAAATATACTCGAAAACATCGGCAATATTTAGATTAATAAGTATTATAATTTACTGTTCAACTAAGAAAAAACCCTTAAACGCTATGTAAGAGTAAGTTTACATTTTATTTTATTTTTAATGTAAAAATTACTTTTCTCAGACATGCGCGGAAATGTTGTCGTTACGTTCGTGAAAATAGACTCGGAAGTATCACGTTTCGGGCGCCGTAGTGACACTAGATATGAAAAGGATTTTCCATACTACTTTGCAGGCCTAGGCCTAGGCCTGCAAAGTAGCCGGCCTAGTATGCCTATCCGGTATATACCTACTTGGCCGGAAATCCTCATTTTCCCAGCCTCTGCTCTAATGTACTATTACTACTTATTAAAATAAAATTAAAAGATAGTTTTAGCTTATTGATTACAAAATTAGAGGATTACATTTACTGAACAGTCGCCGTCAGATATATCGGAGCGGCCAAGGTGGTCACAAATATCTGAACAACGCCTCTATTCTCAAGGCGATAAAGTGCACGTTCAGATATTTTTGAATACCTTGGCCGCTCCGATATATTTGATGGCGACTGTACAAAATTCCATTACCAACTTAAGTAAATTAAAATTCATATAAAACAAACGACTTGAGACCCACTAAACTACAAAAATCCAGAGGTATTAAACCTAAGTGTCGTTCGCGAGTTTTACGGTGCAGAGATCGTAAACCGCGGGCCGTGATTCCTGATGGACAATTTGAGACTTGCAGGGGCGCTAAGGGCTGGTTCGGCTTTTACCCATTTTTGGGTAGTAACTTTACCAGTAAAATAACTTAAAAAGTTTATCATTTGAATTTGAACTTTATTTTATACACTTTGAGTTTATTTTTGAAATTATGCGGGTGGAAAGATAGGAGAATGGGAAAGTAAGTGATATTTTTGTTTTACGTTTCTTTTGTGAGATGTAAATGTGTTTATAACCTATTGTAGGGTCTTATATTTATAGATGTTTCACCAAGATGGGCTTGTGATGCTGAGAAAATTGTTATGGTGTTCATCTTATCAGTAGATTGTAGTGTCTACTCTATTCTATGTTTAGGTTGTTTTTTAATATCATGGTCTCTACCAGTGAAGCTTCTTTTGTATTAAAGGGTTGGCAACGCGTATGTGACACCTCTGGAGTTGCAGGCCTACTACTGCTAACCATAGTCGTGGTAAAAAAATATAATCATCACATGAATAATTATTAGTTTAAGATTTTAAAATCGTGACGTTACATGATAACTTTCAAAGTATATTCCTAAGTAACACGTAATTTTCGTATTTCATAATAGCAGTGGCGAAGCGTCCGTAGAACTCGATTCCTACCTTCTTCCCTTATTTTCTGCCGGTTGAGTACACGGAAAAAAAAGCTTCCGGGATATTCTCAATCTAAGACATTATTATATTATGTTGAAAATATTTCCTCGTGACAAGCATTTATTTCCTATAACGAAGATAAATTAAAGTTTTAAATATAACGAAACGAATATATTCTTACAGATTTTGTAGTTTTCTTTTACCTAAGATAATACTTGTTTGATTAAAGTACAATTCTCTTAGTTACTCAATATACTCTTGAAACAATACATTTTTGTATTTCTATTTTAAGAAAACGTGGTTTTATTAAGCGAAGAATCATATTTTTGGTAAAGGAAATAAATACTTGTCACGAGGAAATATTTTCAAGAAAATAATAATGTCTTGGAAGCTTTTTTTTCCGTGTACTTTTACAAAGCCTCACGGGAAAAAAATAAGGCCAAAATAGTCCCGTCTTTCCATAGAAATAATTTGACGCACCGCCATTGCATAAAAGGTACCTATAGAGTAAGTACCTAGTTGATTTGATTCGTTAAGAAAATAATGAATTTTGACTAAACATCTCCTCCAGCAATAAAAACCAAGCCCTCAACCTATGTTGTCAAAATTCATTACCGCGGACGCAAATGTTTTTACGGCGAATCTAGAGGTTATTTACTCGGCGTGAAGCGTACCCTCGTAAGAATGTACTTGAGTTAACACTTTATTGTTACGTTATGAGTGATGCGGACCCGTCTGGGGCGCGGCTCTGTGTTAGCGATTTAAGCTGAACGCAAACGCTATCGCTTATGCGGCTGTACTGTCGCCAACAGGCCCCCAAGCCGCGTCAGATATCTCGGTGTCTTAAAATGGTTGTTAATTTGGCTGTCATGGCTAAACGAATAAAGGCGCGCTTGGCTTTACATTTTGCATTATCTGTGTTGTAGGCGTCAGCGATAGCTTTATACGCTAACGCTTATGCGATAAAAATGAGGGCCAACAACTACGATTGTGGAACACACTTACCAGCCTTGCGCGCATAGGGTCGCATAGGGGTCACATGTTTCTTGACGTCGAGGAGACGACAAAACGAAGTGCACACGTTATCATAATAATAAAGTGAAATAAAACTGTCGACGAAATCAATTCATTCAACTGTATATAAGGGCTGCCACCCACTATTAGTCCGCCGGACGATATCGGCCTGTAAGTTAAAAGTGTTAGAACAAAAATTTGACAGTTCCGAACATCACAGGCCGATATCGTCCGGCGGATTGATAGTGGGTGGCCGCCCTAAGACGATAAAGAGTAAACAGTGTCTAGCACTGAGTAGACACTGAGCAATAATTGGATAAAATAAAATCCTAGATTAAATTGATACACGTCTAGCCAAATAATTTGAAACATTTATTTTTCCTAAATTTAAAGCTTCACGAAATCGCTGACTAAAAATCGCTAGTGCCAAAAGCCTATACTCCCCGCTATCAAAGGGCCGTACCTTCTCCGTTTACGAGCTACGTTTTACGGCCTGCGAATTACGCATTGGGACAGGTCGGGTCTTTTAAGGTCTTGTAGCCGACTGACAGATGCTCGTCATGGCACGAGGAAATAGTCTTTCCTACATATGATGTGAATATTGATCGCGATAGTAAAACGGGGTTTGGTAGGGTATTTGTTTACTAGTTTTTTTATGACAGTTCTGCTCGTGTGTTTAAGTTCTTGTAGTACGATTCTGACTTGACTATTATGGGTTATTTGAGGATTTTTGTCGGCTGACAGAATAGATGCTCATCTACGAATAGTAAAAAAAAAGAAGGCGTCAATTAAAATAATGAACCCAGACTTTTTTATTTATTTACCGCACTTTCTTCCTAGCGTTTCTCCCGGCTTGGGGTCTGCTTGACAACCTAATCCCATGAATTGGCGTTTACACTAGGTTATACGAAAGCGACTGCCATCTGACCTTTCAACCCGGAGGGGAAACTAGACCTTTTTGGGACTAGGTCCGGTTTCCTTACGATGTTTTCCTTCACCGAAAAGCGACTGGTAAATAAGACTATCAAACTCAGTGGTACGAACCCTAGACCTCCGGATTGAAAGTCGGACGTCTTACCAGCAGGCTACCAGCGCTCGCTTTTTTATTTGCCGTATATTGTACTTTATTAAGCAGATACAGTTTACTTGTAAAACAGCTAATCTGTCGATAATCCGCCATTATAGCCACTCGGATGTATGTGTGTTGTGTGTGAGTATACAAATGTCTTAGTGTGCGTGTCCGTGTTTAGTGTGATCCAGTAAGACCACTAATCTCGGCCTGACGTGTCCCGTTCCGGGTGTGACTTAAGTTTGGACATTTGTGTCTTGTCCTGTTTAAGACACAAATTATGAAATGGCAGAGGTTTGGTTTATTGAAGTATTACGTTTCTATGCTATTTTTAATAGACTCTGAGGGAAAAAGAAATTGTTGGCTTCGCAGCGATAGAATTTGCAGTTATAAACGTTATTTTCCATATAACTTTGACGCATAAAGCCTCTATTGAACGCGTGTAATCACTTGAGATTTTCAATAAATTGCAGTTCTTGATCTATCGATTGATTTGATTGCATGTGTCTTAAACGACAACGTAGCGAAATGCATGCGATTTACGCATTCAAAATTCAAATTAAATAATTAACTAGCTATAAAGAAATAAGTCGTGGGCTAATATTATAGACACCATTATTAAAGTTACGATTTGTCACATGCAAAGTCTGTGCATGTATCTTTTTATTTTACTCAAACTAAATAATTACTAAGATATACTTTGAAATAAGGGAAAAAAATTGTGCTAGGATGTATTTCATTGGAATATTATATTATTTTAATATTATTTGTCCTAATTTGGTAATTTAATTTGTGTAAAATTCTCGGTAGTTCAGTCTCTATCAAATATATCTGACCATGCACTTTATCTCTATGACAATAGAGGCGTTTTTCAGATACTTGTGACAGTTGTGACCACCTTGGCCGCTCTGATACATCTGATGGCGACACTGGCGACTGTACAGGTGCACCCAGAACTGCCCACCAGTCTAGCCCATTGTAAGCGCCTCCAATTTCACATGAGATGATCCCATTGTCCTGTGTAAGGGCCATTCCGAAATTGATAGTGTATTGTACTTTGATTTACTATTGGCTAGTTTGTTATGGTGATGGTTGCATGGAAATTCGGTTTGATATGTGAATTGGCTGTATTGTTTCGTAGCTGCTACGGCGTAGCACAATATATTTGTAGATAATAAATTAATATTCAAACGAATACATGATTTGCTCAACGACACACACACACGAGTTCAGGGTTGGTGAGTGAAAAAATGATATCAGTGATACCATACTAACAAAATATTCAAACGTAATTTTAATTAAAGCGACATCCAGTGTCAAATGGCGAAGTAATGTCTTCCCCATAGAACCTACTTCTTCTTCGAACTGAAAACAGCATGACTATTGCGTAACTTTGTAGGAGTTTAAATTAATTAAGTAAATAAAAATAATGGAAATGGGAATATCTCTACTATCAACAAAACACTCCGATAATTCGAAAATAGAATCACGAGGGATGAATTTAAATTTAAAACGTCCCTCAACGCCTTATCAATTACAAGTACCAGGGACCCAACAATGAGAGGAGACGTTTCCTTATTCCTATTCTTTGCCGAATTTGCATCTTCATACAATCACAATTAGGGGCGCGACTCATTAATTCGACAGGGTCCCAGAGGCGTAACGCCTACAGTCGTTTCAATTTGATAGAGCGAGGATGTAACCTTGTCGTTGTAATTGCGACGTTTGCATCAATGCTGTGGGCTAACTAACCGTTACGTTCATTATTGGATTCGAATCTCCTTAGAGATGAGACCGAAATAAATTAAGATACACCATAAAGATGGTTGTTAGCAAACATACACCTTGTATTATGATCAGCGGTAACTGTAACCTAGAGACGTTTAAACTGGTAGTAGTAGAAGTATGTTGCTCAAAAGAAAATGAAAACAGCGCATCCTATGAAGTTTTGGCCTAACCATCAAAATAGTCATAAGAAATACGCGATACATTACGTTCCTTTAGATTTGCATATTAAATGAATTAATCTGTAAACTCATAAAACTGAACGACACATTAGACAACCACATAATACCCCAAAACGCACATCTTATGCAAATAGTTAATTTAGAGATACGACACCAAAACATAAATCGACGGTAGCATTAGTAAAATATTTACTCTGTTATAGCTCTCAAGAGAGTGCAATCATCTAGGGATCCTTGCCAACGCCTCTCGACCCTATGTGCATTCAAATACTAGTTCAAAACGCAACTTTATTGCGAGATCACAGGGTACATAAATGAGTGAGGTTCCTTATGCGCTGAGTTCAATGTTCCAAGTGTTGTAGATCTGGACACCTGTTTATACAAGGGAGCAACCCTTTCTAATGGTTTTAGTGTTAGTAAAAATGTTTAACTCTGAATTAATATTTCAAGTGTTTGACCGGGTGTGAATCCTTGATTTGGTAATAGGATTTTAAAAGGGTTGAAATTGTTTGATGAAATTTGTATTAGGTGAAATTGAAAATTTAGGTTTTATTGTTTTTTACGGAGTGAATAGTTCAATTTACAGTTTTTTAAACGCTGTTTTAAAAGTTACTAAACTAATAAAACTGGATGAATACCTTTCGATATTAAATAAAATAATAGCATTGTATCTTCCAGTAACGTGCAGCAGTGCAATAAATACAAGAATCTTTGGGAACATAATATCATAGTTTGTTTTTTTGTCATATTTTTTTTTTCACATGGATGTAATTGGGTATAGGTATCTATTAAACGTTACAAAAGTTTTTAAGTGAGGCTGATAGTATCTACAAATTCCAAGCACGTTATAAGATTGACACCATCATAAAAAGGCCATAATTACCACATTAATGGTATAGCGGGACCAGGCGCCCATAGGCGAGAGGAGACAAAGCCTCCGTCGACCTCTGACCCCGTCACTCAATCTTAGATTCGTGACGTCTTCAAAGCATATGCCTCTAGATGTGGCAGTGGGAATATATTATGGTCGGAATGAAATCTTTGAGTCAGAAATCTAAGTATCGTACCATAGCTTATCTGTTATTTAAATCATTCCCCACAATTCTTATGTCAGAATAATGTTGGGTTACTTACGTTACTACATATATGGAAACTTCCAAAGTGCATACTTTAATGTTAAAAATTTCTCGGTGCAGATCTTTTCTAGAAAATTTTGCAATGACTTTTTCGGAAGCATTCTTCATCTTGCATTCATTTCAACGTAGCTAATCTTGATAAACTTTTAAGAAATTACTCAGGATATTAAGCGAACTTATCTTTAAATCAGTAGTTGTAACATTTCAGTTTAAACATTAACAAGCCTCATACTACATTCATAGCATCAAACCGGTTTAAATATATTTCTGTATTTTCTATACATTCGCCCGCGGCAATGTCCGAGTCATTAAAGCATAATGGCTATATAACATAATAATATTATCTGTACGTGTCTATGGTCCGCTGACAATGAGCAGGGTTCATTAACTTTGTATCATGATTTATCGACTTTGGCGCGATGTTCCTGGAAGGTGACTATGGTCCAATATCCTGGTAGTGTGTGTGGTACTATTAATTCATATGTTGCACCAAGATATATCATAGATTTGATTTTTCTAGCGAGATGACAATACATAATACCTAAGGCACAGAGGTTGACTTATACCGATTTTTAAAATATCATGTACAAAAGTGTAAAGTCGATGCACTGATATCACATCTTTAAAGTCAGAATACGCTTAAGAGTCGCCAGGACGCTCGCGTTCCCATACAAACGTAGTTTAGCTCTCATTTTAAAACGACATGCTTTAGACCCACGAAATTTGGCATGGGCATACTAGTAGTACAGATCTATGTCAGTAATTCGTTTTTGTTGCAAAAAAATGTAATACAAAGAAAATACAGCCAGATACAGATTTACATACAAAACTTATTTTTGCTATACTTTCTTTGTATTAGAATTTTTAGCAACGAAAACGAATTACCAACAAAGATCTGTACTACTAGTAAGCCCATGCCAAATTTCGTGGTTCTAAAGCACGTCGTTTTAAAATGAGAGCTGAACTACGTTTGTATGGGGACGCGAGTTTACGCGTGCGTCCTGGCGACTCTTAATACGTATACATTCCAATTTCAAGGAAGTAACTAAAATAGAACAGGTATAATATTACTTATTCATTGATACACAATATACACATACATACACAACATAGAGAAAAAGTAGGAAAAAGAGTGAAAGTAATGTATTTTCTTGATACTCTGGTTTAATTTTATTCTTCTTCGGAGCCAAAAAATATCAATTTCATCTTTTTCGGCTTTTACCCAGCAATGGTACGTACACAGTCCGATGATGATGACCAGAAGCATATAATTAGAAGTACAAAGATCCCTAAATCAAGAAGGTCATTGAAGTGGTATCATTGAAGTCATCGAGTGCCACTCGAGTCAAAAAGCTACTTATATCACTTCCGGTCAATAGCCGCTAATTACAATAATATTATCGTTATGATATTTAGAAATCGACTCAGAGATAAGGTTCTGAGAGGTTTAATTGTCTATGACTTGCGACTCTTGGTAGCTGGTACCTATTGGTGCTTATTTTGAATATCGTCACCTGTTGCTACCCAGTAACTTGATTTTAAAATGTAGGGATTTGAATTAGTTGTCTAACTTCATTATTGTGTATATCTTTCTGTTGAAAAGTTTAGGTAGTCACGTCCTCAATTTCTTAAAAGCCTATTCGGCTTAAACATTTGTATACAAAAGTGATACTCTACCCATTTTAAAAGGCTGGCATGATTTTAAAAGATTATTTTTCCGACCCAAATATCGACCAATAGAATTGCACCATTCGACGTCACGTGGTACAACCTACATGGTATTATACTGATAATTTTTTGAATATTTTCTCTGGTAGTCACACGTCAAACTGACAGGTTGAATTCAATTGTGAAAATTGGAGATTTTGCATGAAAATGAGTCGATTTGGAGTTTGTTCTCTGTCCACCATCGATAAAAAAGTCAAAGGAAATGTTTATTTGTTAACTGTTCATTTCATCTCATGGTGCAATTCTATTGGCCGACATTTGGGACGGAAAAATAATCCCCCGAATACCACACAAGCTTCAAAATTATCTGGCATTTATATCTGGGAAATACCCGATAATTTTGAAGCTCGTGTGGTATTATAAGTGAACATTCTTGCTATAATGTGCTTGCCAACTTTTTGTCACTTGCAACAAAAACGCAACCTACACGCAAATTCACTCATACCTTCCATTTCCCTAAGCAGATAAAATCTCTATGGTCGAAAAAAAAGGTAAAAGGCGCGAAATGTTGAAGTCGGCCATTTTAGGGCTGACAGTACGTATCGAGGGCCATCCTTCGCGCACTTTACTGCCGCGCCGCGCAGCGTGACACCCACACACGCGTATATGGAGATGTTGTCCGTTTGATTGGTAATTTACTACTGTAATTCCATGCGACCCTGGTTTAAGTGGATTAAAATTAATAATAATATCGACGTATCGAATCGATAATTTGCTCGCGTAGATCTCGTTACTATAATGACATTGATGACATTTATACTTGGAAGAATAATGCATTTAGCATTTAATTGGCTTTTTTTAAGCTTTTAACTATTTATACTAACTTACAAAATTATCATACGCTTGAATGTTTATACCCTACATACATGTTCTCTAAACCAATGGATTTTGCTAACGGAAAAGCGCAAAAGCGCAATAAACGTACCCTGAATTTGCATGAAAATTGACGTTGATTGTGAGAGGACTTCCATTGATTTTATTGTATCAGCAATACTGGGATTGGTGCAGAGTTATTTTAGGAAAAGTTTGCAAAAATCATCAAACGAATTTCACCACTCAGTGCCAACTTACAAACTCTAGAACACATCCTCTACTATTATTATAGAAATCGTGCAGAAACCAGGTCTGATGGCAGTCCGCTCATTACCAGGCGCACTAAATGCCATCGGCCGGGTCGTAAACAGCGCGTTTTACGCGTCCAATGATCACCTCAAGCATTTTAACTGGTCTCGGAATAGATGCCATTTGACAATATGAAAACGCGTTTGAACCTAGAAGACGGTGAAAGTAATTAATGTAGTTGCAGGTTCTGGTTTTAGTATAAAACTAAATTTTCTATACATTTAAGCAGAATCCAAAAGAAAAAGGTTGCTCCGATTATACATTTATCATTGCCATTACATATTCGCTTCTCAGTTTTGAGCAGGTAGGCTTAGGGGTTGACTAAAGTTGTACTTATTTAGAATTTTCCGAGCAGATCAGTTGGTACCTAGATCTAAAAGAGGATTAAACAATCTGCACCTAATGTGGTTGAGCAACTAAATGTGATATGTATGAAATTTATATTCAGAAACATTGGAATAGTTCGCAAAGCATTATAATATAGTTCATAGTGTTATATTTTCTCTTCGTGAATCAGCCATTTTACTGTAAACGGCACGCCATTTTGTCATAAACTTTTAACGGCAGAAAATTCTCCTAAAAGGTAATAACAAATTGCCAACCACCAGGCTATCATGATCGAATAAGATGTCTAACTGTCACTTATCACATTTTATAGACCATCCGGTCGCGTGTCACGGTCTCCCGAAACACATCCGACTCCGCGGGGAGTCAGTTTTCCGTTCGTTTAAAGTTACCTTGGTAAACATGGTTCTCTGGTGTAATTTATAGTGACTGCAAATATTTGCATATTACGAGGCGTTTTTGACATTCATTGCAATTAATATTACCTGTCATATTGAAATATTGATTTATCATTATCTGTTAATTACGTCTAGATCTTCATCAGGATCCCGCGTTGCTTCGCAAAATTATTTTAATGCCTGTATCTCTATCTATAACAGAATGCTCTAACAAGTTCATCATCGCCATATCGCTATTAAGTAGAGTAGGCATTTTGATTTTTCCATTAATTCTATAAAATGTTAAAGGCTTATTAATTTCGTTAGCAATTTGATTAATATCTATGACTCACCAATTATTTACTTGTAGTATCGTTAACCCTGTGTCCTGTGCTAACTGCTTCTTTTGGTCTTCTGAGGGGTACGGATGCTGTAACAAAAGAAATATTCCATATAACTTCAAAAATAATATGTGGACGAGTTTAGTGCAAGGGACCACATCTACGTAGTTTTAGAAAATTAACTCCATATCGAGAAAGTGGTCCCTTTGTCTATACACTGACATGTGTCTACACAAAACCGTTAAATAACGTCTGCTTTGTTGTAAATGTAAAATGAATATGTAACCGGTAAATTTTCAATTATTTTTTTCTATAGGATACACAGTTGTACAAAATGGTAATCCACAGGAACACTTTTCAATAGTTAAACATATCCTCACAAAAAACATCTTAAAATGGTAAATAGGAACTAAAATCTTCTGCAAGAAAAAAGGCAAACGTATTTGGGCATTTAAAACGAGTCCCACAATCTGTTAAAAACATTAAAAGAGAATAAAACTCGGGTCAGATTTAACGCGAACCTTAAGTGTAAACAAATTCGATCTAATGCACTAATTACAGAAACCTTTTCCGACACTGTTAAAAAGTTAGAATCGCGTCCATGTCTAATGAGCTAATTCAATTGGTATCGTGTTGGATGCAAATGGGATTGGATGAGAATGGGAGTGCGTCCTGGGAATCGGGGCTTGATTGCATTTTGTTTTTGTAAGTTTGGTGAAGTAGGTTTGATGAAGTTAAGGATAGTTTTTAATGGAGGGTGAGAACAATCACGTTATTTTTTGTAATGATTGGTGTTTTAAATTGAGCTTGAAAATACCTCGATGCTAAACGTCCGTCAATAGTGTCAGTGCGGCCATTTCTCGAGCTTAAATATTTTTGCGGATAAAATTTCCGACTTGGGTGGACCTTAAGAGTTTTATTTATTTAATAAAATCAGTAAATTGAGATAGGATTTTTTCACATTTATAAGATAAATTAACAACGTAAAATGATACTTTATTTAGGTATCTTGGACACAAATGTTTGAAAAATGCGCGTTTCTTCATGCACTTCCATTGTATATGAAGACTTTCAAAAAATTTGCCATATTTATTAAAGTTTTGAGTCAGCCGACTCATTATGGCGGATCTTTTAATGTCCTATATCTTTAATGCGATGACGGAGACATTCATAAAATTACTTTATGGTCGAGTGTGTCATCGCTTACAAATTAAAAAACTTGCTTGATTCTTATATCATATTTTAAAAGTGTTTTGGTCATAATATTTGTGTCAGTATTCTGGTAAAGATACCGTTAGTCGGCGCTTACGTCTTATTGCCCGAGTAAAAAATTGAATCGGTTACACAAAACCGTTGAACCTACAACATGACGTAAGCGCTAACCACCAAATGATACTTTTACCAAAATAATGTCACATTTTGTATACTTAAAGGTTTTTGTTGACCGATTCTCCATCAGATAATCATGTATCAAAATCGTTCTCCAAATTGTGTCTACTCGTATGTTTCAACTCCGTCAAACCATACAAAATATACGAACCGTTTGACGGAGTTGAGTTTAAATGCAGACGTGAAATTTGAGAATGACCCGTCACGTTAAAGTAAAGCTGCAAATGTCTAGTCAAGGTATACTCCAACCACAGATAACCTCAATCATTAGATAGATCATAAGTACAACTCGGGGTCACCACGCATCAGTGCTCCCGTACTAAATTTGTATGAGAGCGCAACCGCTTATTTCAATTGAGTTAACGTTTTTGATCATTACTCATGTGAATTAAAAATATCCACAAAAATAAAGTTACAGGGGTGAACATGGATTGTTATACTACAAATTGGTAGAATAGGTACTATTGAGATGTGCTGTTCGAATCGTAGAAATTTACGAATAAAATTGCGCTGATGTGTGGTGACCTCGTGTTCCCTGTAAAAGCTTAATGATGAGGTGTCTGTGTAGTCTGTGACTCCAACACTGCAAATTTTTCACAGTTTTTGACTACAACGTTATGTTAATTTTATCGAATTGTGCGAAAGTGTTTATTCAGTTATATGCAACTTTTGATAAACAATGGATCCAATTACAAGAAAAATTAATTAAAAGAATATGAAATTTCGGCAAAAATATAATTCCCTCGTGTATTACAAAATGCCTTTCTCTTATTTACTAGATCAGTGGACAACCCTTTGACAAACAATGTATTTAGCAAATACCCCTAAGTGGAAGACACCTTTATTGTTAGTTGGCGCACCGCCGGGAATCGAACCTGCGTTAATAATTTATACACACGTGACTGGGTTCTACTAGGGTCGCATGAAATAGAGGGAGGTCTCTGGAGTCCGCAAAAAGCTGACGTATTCCAGTCGCTGACTGAATATGAGCGAGATGAACGCCCAAAAGAATTATCATATACTCGTATCTGTATGGACTACTTATACTAGTAACTAGTACTGTCAGTACAGTACCAGCAAAATGAAAAAGCTATGCTCATCCCTTTTCTTTGGGCTGATAATACTAACGTAAAAAAAGACAACACGATTCTTTCTTCTAATTCATCACCTGACCGCTATGGCAAGGTCGCCATGAGACGCGACGCCAAAGTACACTATAATTTGTAAAATTACGACAATATGTCCTGATTTTCCTTAAAATAAGAACATATACTTAATTCTTATTTTAAGGAAAATCAGGACATATTATACGGAGGTCATACTATACTGGATTATCCGAAAAACGGACTCGCTTGAGCTTGTGACTGTTGAATACACAGTTTAGAGCGATATATTTATTGCTCATCGACCGCCTTACCAACCTAACCAGTATAACAACCAGCCGTAGTCTTATAGTTATTACGGTTCCATCTAAACTGGTTCTCAGAGTGTGCTCTATGATATAGGGTTTGGAGACCGTAGCTTAGGTAGCTCGGAGTTAGGTTAGGACTTAGAATCTCCGGGACGGTGAAAGTTAGTTCAGGATAGTGATTAACTTTAGAATTTAGTAATTAAGTGGATATTATAATGAAGGTAAGATACGTGTCCTTAAAACCATTGGGTAACCGCATTTTATGGAGGGATATTAAAGGTACCTTGTATGCATTGAAAAAAAAATTGTATTTGTTATCAAATATTTGAGTCTTACGTAGAGTTTGTTTCGAAAGAGAAGTGTCGTTATTTATATGGGAGCTAAAACATTTTATGATACTTCTCTTTTCGAACAGACTGTAAATATTAAAAACCTAACATCTAGTCTCTTAAAATTTAATTTATCCAAACAACCCATTTACACTTTTTTCTATTAGACATTAAGGTGATTTCATACATACAAGATGCCTTATTATCCTGTAAAGTGACTTTCACATTGCAAGAAGGGTGAGAGGGTGCTCTGACAATATTCTACTAACCCTGTGAACGTGCAAGCATATGACCAGAGGCAGGGTGAGTGCTATTAAACATTCGCAAAATATTCGCATCATTTGATGCGAATGCGACTCAACAAATTCGCGATATAAAGTATCCTATTATATCCCAAACTTTCGCAGTGCTAATATATATTCCTTTATTTATTTTATAATAAAACCTTTTGTACACAAACATATACAATACATGTATGTCTCTGCTTGATCTCGTGGTAGAGAATGCCTATCTGGTGTTAAGTCCGCCATTAAAATATGCGTTTTGCTTTTTATATAAAGTTAAAATAAAATAAATATTAATAGGATTAAGACCTCCTTGACAAATTGAACAAGCGTATGTAAAGTTCCAATATCGCTGGATCGGCGGGCGCGCAGGTCGCTAGATGCGCCGGCGCCGATAGCGTGTGCGCAATTGATTCGTCAACCATTGTGCGCACCGCACGATTCGATGTTTTGTACGAAGCACATGGAAATTGTAAGGTTTACAGCGTCTATAGACCATGGTAACCGCTTACCAATATTAAGAACAGTAGGTACGATTGTTTCTCTGAACAGCGATAAAGCTCTAGCAATCCAGAAAGCTATTTTTATGCGGTTATGATATTTATTGATGCAAGATGTTTGACTATAAAGTAGGTAAATACCATCAAATTAAACTGCTTTGGCGGTGACAAGTAGACGTAAGTACACTCTGTCCTTTCAATAGCAGAAGTACTTTAGCAGGTGATGTGTTCAAAATGATCTACATACTTTTATTGTCTTAAAAATACGAATCAAGTTATGCCAAGATCATTTTCAGCTACATCTACAGCTGAATGTATGTCCGTATCAGCGGAGCGACCAAAGAACTCGATATCCATCGTCTTCCCTAAGCTGCAGACCTTTGAGCACATTTCCTACTACTTATGGGGAAAAAATAGCTCCGGGTTCCTTACAAATATTTAACGCGCCGCTACTGGTAAGTATTTATTGTGCAATACATTTTAATTGAACTAAAGATAACATGTGATGTGTATTTGAGTTTTTGAAATATACATACAGCCTTGGCCAGAAGTGTTGAGCACCAATGCGATTTTCATACAAAACTGGAAAGTTTAGTCTATCGTTTCCATCTTTGTTTAAGTTATTTTGTCAATTAATTTAAACTAATAGGCATGTTTTGTTGAAGTTAGTAGTAACTGCATAGAATATTTGCAATATGTCGCACCGACTTATTCTGTTTTCATATTTTTTAAGTACCTTGAAAGTGTTATTAAGTGAAGTTTTCTATATTTATAAATAAAATATAACATTTACCGTTACCGTACATTGTTAGGATAGGGAAATAATGCTTAACATCAAAATTGTAAACAAAAAGCACCTATGCTCAACACTTCTGGCCAAGGCTGTACATGCAAACAAATTTGATCGTAGCACATATCATTTCTAGTAGAACAATCACTCGATTTTTCTGACACCTCGGAGATAATTTAAAAAATTCTGCGTTTTTCATACTCTCCAGCGGAAGTAAGGAATCAAGACGTAACCCCCGTATTTACATATCCCATTCCCGCTCCCCATAGATTTAGGTGCCAACAAATGGATTGTTTTCTGCACATACCGAAACAAAATTTATAGTCTGAGAGGCGAATTTTTACCCCGAGGCTCCGCGCGCTCGTGCGTTTTCCCATTTCGATTTATTGCAAACTTATGCCCGGGATAATCGTGATTTTAATGTACCAGCTGATTTATAACGGTATTGCAGGATTGCTTTTCGAAATTTGATATCTCAATGTGAGCCGGTTAAATTAAAAATAATTGGTTGGAACAGAACTGTATAAATTTGACAAACCCCGTTAGTCGGGGCTTATTTTTCGGTTTCGTAATAGGCTTCATAAATTTTTGATATCGCTTTTTGCGCGGGCATGCGTCGGTGAAATGTTTGATAAGCCTTTAGTATGGTTTTGTGTCATCAAATACTTACATTGTAACTTTAAACAAAACTTATCTGATCAAGCTTTAAGCTTTACTTAAATCGTATTCTAACATGATATTTCTTAGTTTAGGTATGTCAATTCTAAAAATTCATTTGTGGGTTTATCTGTTTGACTATTTAAATAAATAAAAGATTGGGACAATCTTACACACACCGACTGAGCCATAAACTAACCCCCTTATTCATAAACATCTTTCAGGCCTCAATTAGTTATCGTTAATAGAATTAAACGGATTAATCGCATGATTTTTAACGTTAATGTTTGTCTGTTTTCAGCCAACACAACTGTCAAAGTGACATAAAGACAAAACATAAATTACAGTCCGTGAGCTCTTAAAAGTACCTTCGGGTTTTAGAAGGAGACGTCGGGTATCAATCAACAGTGACTGACACATGAAAAAGCAGAACAGCAATATCACCTTCGTGTGTCATCGTCGATTCCCGAAGGTTCTTCTTAAAGCTCAAGGACTGTAAGTAATAGAGGCTTGAGAGAAGTTTCTGAATAAGGGGGTAAGTAATTAAGTATATATATATTTATTTAAGCTTTATTGCACATAAAAAGGTTCAAACGGCGGACTTAATGCCTTAAGGCATTCTCTACCAGTCAACCATAGGGCCAAACAGAGAAACGGGAAGGTGGGAACAATGGGTAATGGGTGGGTGGGTATCTCAGGAACAATGTGTGATAAACATTCGAAAAAGTTCTAACTGAGATTCGTACCCCGGATTCGTAGGTCACTAGGCTGCGGAGATCGTTAAATGTCTAAAAGTTTCGGAAAGTATACCCCAAAATGTTTAAGGGTTTTATTCGGTCATGGCACACCCTAACACGGAACTGTTTATTTACGCCCTGAAACTTTCATCTCTCTCGCAACTAATATGAGAAAAATGGCTTTGACGGTCAGACCGATAAGTCTATAAAGTTGGTTTTTGAAATTCGAACGATACGTGACATACGTTGAGTTCTTATTTCAACGAAACATTTTCTCGACTTATCGGGTTTCACCGCTAAACCCTCGAATTATGAATTCTGTACACCAACAGCACTATACTAGCAGTATGAAGCTCCAACTCGAATTTGTCAGTTCATACTGTCATGCTTTTAATTGAATAAACATACATAAAGTAAACACTGCGGCATTAGCTGCATTAGTGCACTATAACGAGACCTCACACGATGACAGAGCCGTGACGGATTGACAGGTTTACACGGGAATAAAACAATCGCTAATTATGGACAATATTCTATTGACATATGCACCATATCGAGATATTTAAATTTTGAGTATATTTCGAGCTCTCTAATAGTTACGTAAATAATTTTAACGAACTTTCTTTATAAATAGTGAAACATGTTTAGATTTTTTTATTCTTAGATCAAAAAATTATCGAAGTACTGTTAGATTTCAGAACTGCGTTTCATTCACACAAAACACTTCAACCAATTTTATTCCAACCTATTTAATTTTTTTAAACTACCAAAAGTGCGCAGAAAAGTAATATCCGGTACCAAACAATCTAAACTTTATAAAGCACAATTTAAATAACAATATAAGTAGCAATAACTCTTGTCAGACGCCGCCGCAGATAAATAATAAATCCCTTGCATATGCGATGAAAAATTCAGAGCATCGCAAAACCGAAATTCCCTAATGATATGCTCTAGAGGAAATTCCCGCGAAGTGTATGGCGTATTTTACAATTTTCCCAGCGTTCGGTGTTGCCATAACAATAATAATATATTCAGGGCCCCGGTGATTTCCAGACGTGTCGTAAAAATCATAGCGCGCGTCTCCGAGGAGGTATCCGCGTTTCTGAACGGGGCCGAAGATACAAAACTACGGTATATGACGGATTAAATTCTTCGCTAGTGTGACGTGACGTTTTTGGATTGAAACGTAAATTATGCATACGCTTTGCGTGTGCGAAACGCGTATGAATACGCAACAATATTCCCTTTGTAATTTCTTGCGAAAAAAGAAAGCATATTTTCGCATTTTAAATAAACTATGAAGCGTTATTTACTGAATAGTTGTGTTGTGGCGTTTGAGGGCAGAAGGCCGACCACAAATAGATGTCAAAAAAGTAGGGTCCCCGCGTATGGGGCCTTTATTTCTCACCAGGGACACATAAAGGTGCGGAGGTGGCCCTAACCCTATCGAAGCGATGTGACCGCCTGATGGATGGCACTATCGCGACCCTCCCTGAGTGTATCCTTCTGTTCCGTGCTTCGCGTTTCTTGTTTATTTATCTTGTTTATGTGCGAACGACGACGAAACACCCATTCCATCTGATTCTTAAACCTTAAATCCTTTTTGTTGCTTAAAACACGTCGCTTTTATTTTCTTTATCACTCCATTGGATTCTATTCTCGACGACACGTATCGTGTGTGCAAAAATGGCGTTTTTTAAACTGGTAATAGTAACTGACGCCTAAAATAAGTGTCGTAACTCGTAAGTGTCGGACAATGTGTTAATTCTGTCTAGCCAATTAACTTTAAAACAGTTTAAAGTAGGAATAGTGCAACAGAAATATCTCGAGCAGCACTTAATTGAACGACACCTGCCAATTTTTGCAAAACTCCGCACTTTTTCACCAGGAGCGCACAATTCAGCAGGATATAAAGAATTCAAAGGTCCAATTCGGGAGTTACCGCGACAGGATAGCTTTTAAATTATGCAGATCTGTAATGGACGGCGAGCGGAGCATTTTAGCGAACGAAAATAGTTTCCGCGCGTGACTACACGCCACCATTTTAAAACCAGAGTGATTTTAATTTGACAGTTTCATAAAAACATATTCGCATTTCATATTTGGTAAATCCCGCTCGCATGAATAGGGATTATTCGCTTTGGAATTCGAAAATCAAAATTGAAATTTGAGAGGCAATGTGGACGGCTGAATCGGCCATTGGAAACAAAAGCAGCAGTGAGACGGTAAATGGTCGATACTAATCTCGGAGCCGGAACAGCCGAGCTGACGGCCGTTCGGAAGCCGCAACTGGGCTAGGAAATGAGATAGGTGCGCACAACTCCTATAGTTCCCTGTTAGCCTGGTAGGTAATGTGACGGTTGTGACGGCTTAATGAATTGGGACGAGACGTGTGCTTCAATCAAATAGGGCATCGTGCTAACAGAGCATTTGTATCAGGTGCAAAACTATCTAGAATCTACAACAGTACTCATGTTTCCATGTCGGGAATGTTTACTTAATTAATTACCGAGCGCGGTAATTATTTCAAAGCACGAACGTAACTTTTTACCAGCAGGCCAATTATGGAATAAAAAATATGCACTACGTATACAGAAATGTGGAGGTTTTGCATATCAATCGGGCGAAAGAGGCGGTATCATTAAATACGGCAAAAACGATTGTGTCGGGCGCATCAAAGGGGCAAAGAGAGGAGTTATTCATGAAGGAGGCTGAATGAAGCCTGGATATCGCCAGGGCTACACGCGGTTTGAGGTAGTTGCATTTAAAATAATGACTTAAACATTACTTTCATTCAAAAAATAGGGTTACTAAATAATTGTATCTTGCTGATATTTATCGCGTCGTCTATCATTTGTTTTTGTAATATTTTAATAAGTAGTTCCTGAATTTGAATACACTGAGTTGGAGACTTCATTATTCTGTTTTCATCTAACAAGTGAGTTTTGATATAAAATATTGTTAATGAGAACATATAATGAAAAGTATTAATGGGTTGTTCTTAAATTCATGTTTTCTTAATTATATCTGACTAGCTGTCTGACTCTACTCTGTCAAACTTTTCATACTTTTAATATGGTTTTATATTACGGAACAGGCATAAATTTTGAGAATGATCACAATTTAAAAGAGTAAATATGAACGAAAACAGCCTTACAACTAAATATGAAGTAATATAGGGTTACTTTGCAGCCCTGCGCTGTCAATGCCACTTAATTTGCATACAGGTTCTTAAAGGGTAGGCAACGCGCATGTGAATCCTCTGGGGTTGCAGGCGTCCATAGGCTACGGTAACTGCTTACCATCAGGCGGGCCATATGCTTGTTTGGCGCCGTCGTTGTATAAAAAAATACAGGCTTTAAATTCCGATACGCAAGCTAGATAATCGACCTAAAAACTGCCGCCTTGCTTGACTTCTTCAAAAGTTTTCATTTGCAATGGATTTTGAACTTAAATTAATCGTTAGTTCGAACTTGTATTCGTCGTGTAATATAACAAGATTTAGATAAAGAAGATCATGGCACAGCTGTTATCCCATAGAAAAATTGAAAACTGACAAACCTTTCATACAAACAAACTTTAACCATAACGATGACGTTAACAGACGGTGCAACTGGCCCTTAGTCTTATTTAAGCTGTCGATAATTCATTCCGTGCAGACTAGCAGCTATTTCAGCTGTGATTAGTGCTGCAAATTATCGACTCGGCAGTATCACTGAATAATAGTGATGGCGCAGCGGTGTCGATGTGGCTTGCATTCTTTGGCTGCGCGTATATTTAAGCAAGTTTTTCTGTAAGTGTAGTATTTTTTAGGCCTCTACAAATGTAAGCCATTGCGATTTTATAGTATTTTATATACAATAGTGACATAATCAAGAGCTTTACAGTCGAGTACCGCGTTTTTAGGTTACCTAATTAAGGTACGAGATTGAAAAGCTTAATTATGTCACTTAGTATTCAATACTTTTTCTACGAGTATTAAGTAAGAATTGATTTTCTTTAATTATTTTTAAATCTTTCCCAATCAAACGTCAAACACTATTTTTCAAACCGGAAGTAGGTAATTGTATCTGGGAATTCGGTGTTACAGACACTACCGAAAAGAGATAGACATATAATTGTATCGGTAGTAGAAGGAGACGGCTAGAATAAACTGAGTCCAAGATGTCGTTGTAGTTGTGATTGGTCATTTTATAATCCAATCACAACGTAGAAGCAAGTTTAAGTAGACGAAAATTTGACAGATTAAGTACGTTCGGAAATTATAAAGTTGAGTCTGTCCGAAAAGAAAAGTGTCGTACAATGTATGAGCTCCCATATAAACCACGACACTTTTCTTTCCGGACAAACTCTACACATTTTACCGAGATGTGAATGAAATTCTCTTTTCAAAATTATTTTAGTTTAGTGGCGGGTTGTTTAATAAATCTATTTAATGATCCCGGAAGTGCCATAGACTATCCCACATTTAAACGGCTATTACACATTGCAACCTGCAGGGCCCAATCTGTTGTGTACCCTGCCTCTCCCTTCCCTCCTTCAGCTCCCTACGGGCCCTACCTTTAATTACACCTTCCAACCTGACAGATTGGGCCCTGCAGGTTGCAATGTCTAATTTACCGCTTTTAAATGTGTAAGGTTTAAGTCTGGTCTATAAAGTCCTAATAGACAGATTACAGTCGACGAGTAGAAAAAATAAATTGCGGTTTTTGATCCATCGATTGATTTCTTTGCACCCACCTAGACGGCATTCTCGAAATCGCACGCTAGTTTTGTGTCAAAATTGCGCCGATTGTAGGGGCCATTAAACACGCGTATGCCGGAAGACCAGTCCTGGCAATCGCTAGCACCATGCTGAGATGAGGCCATTTTGTGACACTTTGACGTTTTTTATCAAAGTATTTCGTCTGTGTATGCACCTATAATATGTCTAAGAATAAACTAGTTCTAACTAATTTTAATTCTTGACCATGTTCTCAATGTAAAATATGATTAAAACAAACCAAACAATTCAACAAAAAATGAAGTCTTAAAATGTTATCTTATCAAACGGAGGCACTTATTTAACGCCAAACATTTGATTTGGAATACCAGGGTAGCGACGGGAGCTATAGCCAACACAGCTATACCAGGCAAACATGGGGCGGATGTGTTGTTCAAACATTTGCTTTGCTCGGCTCAGCCGGGTGCCACTAACTTTCAACTTTTATGCTTTCCTGGTAGATGTTTGGGTTAAACCTGGATTAGGAATCTAATGACAGTCATTTGTCTGGCTTGTTAGCTTTATCTTGTTGCATCAAAAATACGTAAGTAAATAAATTATTAACATTATATCATCTTTGAAAATAATTTGGTCGAAAACAGTTTTAATTTTGCAAATTCGACTTCGATTTTGAATTCTGTTGCATATATTTTTACAAGACGTCGTATATTATGAAACCAATACTAACTAATAGTGTTGTAACTAGTAGTGATGATGAGCGTTCACGGATTTAACTATAACAGACCCGTAGAAACTTCGCCAAGTCTGGCTAATCCCTATCCCAGCACGCGGGCGCGCATAAATAGGCAGCGCTGACAAATTTCATATCTGACTGATATCGGCGCGTGTAAATCATCCTTTACGTCGTGAGTTATCGGTGTGAACGCGGCTTTATTCTGCTGCGTGGCGATTGGCGATGATGTAAGCATGGAATAGTACCACAGAGTAAATAATAGTATAATACAGAGAGACCTCTGTAATGTCACGTAACGTCACGAATCATGTTGTCCCTTATTAACGCATGACAAGTTCTCTTTCGCACTTATGCAAACGTATCGGATACGTCGTGTCAAACTCAAATTTTTTGACAGATCTACTTTGAGTTGTACCCCCCTGATAGTACTACGTATAGAAGAATATCTTTCCTACAAAATTTATGTTTGACAGTACTTTGACACGTAACGTCTCCATGACGTAATTTTGTCATAAATATTTAAATAGTAAATTAAAAAATGTAACAGTTCTGTCTCTGTTCAGTCATTAATCTGCCCAATCAAACTGTCATTTTAGTACAAAATTACTACTATAAAGTACTTAAGTATTTTATCTTGTATGTGACCGTGACGTCCGTGCCAAAAGTATACAAGTGTGATTTTGGCTACCACAAAAGTAATCGGATACTCACCTAGGCCGTATTTGTCACGTCATGGAGGCTATGAAATCTGCCATCCACCGGTAAGTGGTAAGTCATAACCCGATTTTTTCATTATAAGCAAATTTATACAATCCTCACCAACTAGATAGATGTCTCACTACTCTTACTCAACAGTTCACTGTCACATCTTCAGTTAATTTTTACCGGCGTGTCCATTAATCAAGTGGGTCCCGCCCCGAGCGCGCGACACAGTTTTGGCGGGCCCGCCGATTTGTGCGGCGTGTCGGCTCGTGTCCTGTCACCTATCGTGTGGGCAGGTACCGGACCTATTCACACCGCTTTTGTCATGCTAGTATCCAACCAGTAAGTTGTACGCTGTGGCGGTGGGTCAACAATTTTCTCAGGCAAGTCGGTGCTGAGCTGAATTTGGCTTAAAATTTCTTCATTAGCTGTAGGAAAACTCCTCAGGCACCTGAAACTTAGGCAAGCTGACAGGAATAGTGTTCTATGGAGGCGCCGCCACTGGGCCTTAGAACAGCATTACGTTGAGCTTTCAAGGAATTTGAGCAGAATTTACTTTGGTGCAAAACACACTTAGCGGAATTCAGCATAGATAAAAATCAGCCGGAAAGTGAAAATTTGTCTATGGTGACTGAATTTTTGACAGAAAAAATTCAGCCCGCAAATTCAGCACGAAAAATCTCCTACTTTCTGTGTACGATACGTAGCCGTTCGCAGGGTCAAGCGGAAAAACGATATCAAGACTATTTTCCAAAAGTATAGCAATTTTTAAAACTCCTTTTAAATACTTACATCACTTTCTATTCAAGGTATGCTATTTTCAATTCAAGGCCTTCTCCAAAATTTACAAATAAAAAATAATATCAAATCTCAAGGCGCATATTGTTTTTTCACTGGAAGGACTGTTTATAAACGCCACGATAAATCTACACAGAAGCGTACAGTTTATTGGTACATCTACTTGTATTTCAGATTACCAAAATCACTTCCCCTGTCACGCTCCCTGGACCTAAGCACGGATATATTGTAGAATGCTTAATCCCTAAGACGTCCGATCACACCCGGCCCGATAAATCACCGGACCCGGTCGGATAATTGATGCTGTTTCATTGTACCGAGTGTCGGGGCAAGTGTCTGACGGCTGCGAATTTGCATTGGGTTTTTGGAAGTACATTCGAATTACAAGATTTATTTGAGGGTAGTGTTTTTACGAAAAAACTTAATTTTTTTGTTATGAACTTGATGAATTAGAAATAAATCTTTAGATCGCCTTACAAAATAATGGATACGCGATTGGAAACGATAGCTTAAAACTGTGGTCATTTAAGAAACATTTTGCCAAGTATATGGCGAAAGAAAAACATTCTAGTTTAAAAGAGAGTTGCGAAAAGTTGGAGCCATTTTTTATCAGGGTTGTAATTGTAATAATGTAATTGCTACACGGCCCGCGAACGTGCAGTTTTTAGTTTATTTAGCACCACCCCAATTAAAGCGCACGAGCGCCCAAACACAAGTTTTTCTAACGATTCCCACGAGCCAAGCGCGCGTAATTATAGGTTCAACTTTGTAATAACATATCACTTCAATAAAATTGTATATCATTCGGTTCCTTTCCCGCGCGGGTGATTAGAGCAGCCATCTTGTGGGCGGGCACACCCGAAGGCGACACGATCCCTGATTCTATTTTCAAAAATAACACTAATCGGCAAATCGAGCACGCGCCCAAACTCCGAACGTGTGTTTTTCAAATTGGGAATGTCCTTTACCGTTATTACTGGGCGGGGATTTGACTACTGTCACTTTTGACAGCTGTGATTGACATTTATAAATACCGCGAGTCAAGTGAGAGCTTGTTATATTCCGTTCAGAAATGTACGAAACGTTTTTTATTAAGACGGAGAGCTTTTGATGTCACTGCGTTTTCTAAAATCTGATGTAACGATCCTGGCCCCTATTTCTTCAATTTTAAGGTTGAAATTCGTGAATGAGGTTAGATTTTTAGAACGTGTCTTCGAGGTATAATGTTAATTAAGTCCCCCGTTTCGCCGTACCGCAGATGATTGCATATTGAAACGTCAAAAAATCAGTGTTTCTTTTTACTTCTCATTTTTGGCCAGTTCCAATATCCTACACGTCACGAGGCGCGGACATCGCCAGATTTGAGAGACGTAATAGGGAACAGACTGTTTTCCCAGGAAATAGACGTGAAATTGGAATTTTCAATTTCATTTTTAGTTGTCTACGTACTGAAGAGCTGCAAATGGACGAGTTGATTACTCGGAGGATCCCCCAAGTGACACGTGATATGCAGTCGGGGATTCGATTTGGCCCAAACCCCTTCAAGCGGCTACGATTTCACTGCAGAAATGTCTGCAGAAATATGAACTTTGAGCCGAAAAAATCATTTGCAATTTCCGGAGCGGAAGCCCGTTTTGCATAGTACGCAAGGATGCATCTAAAAAGTTTAATCCAAGAAACGGATAGAAAATCATTCATTCATATTCATAGTGCAAGCGAAGCTTTCACGAAAATGGCTCGTGTTCTCCGGATGAGATGCATGAATATTAACGCAGCTACCAGGGCCCCATAACTATGTTAGAGCTCGTGGCGTACGCTGCATTCCGAGCCCCACGTTTGAAGTTGCGCGCTCCGTTCTGAAATTTGACATTTTGACAGCTCCCGACGTCGGCTGCCTTCCTACACCCCCCACCACCCTACTAGCAATAATAACATTACGTATATGAGATTCGAGTTTCTGCTACGTCTGACTTCTGATATGAATTGTTAATGCATCGGTAATTGATATTATAAATTGGGTTCGGTTTGTTATACCTAAAAACTTAAATTAAGTGGCACGATTCTTATAAAGCCCACGTTTAGCTCATACATCAGACATTAATTTTCATGTCTGACTTTTCTATTGATTGTATGCATATAATATTTGACTCTTTCAAAAAACTGGAACAATTAAATAAAATGTGTATATCAAAACGTATTTAAGCCGTTTTTTCATTAAGCCAAATAGAAAAACCCGCAAAAAATATTTAAAATAAAAACGGCCGTCCGTCAGTCTAAATGTACACTATTGGGAGGAAATGGAAAACCGCGTTAGTGAACAGTGTTCCGGTTGGACGGAAGAGCTTTATGTGTGCCCATTCTTTTTGCTCACAAAAGAGGCAGATAGAATGAGAATTTCCCGTAAATATGGGATGTTTTTTCAACCAGCTGATTCAAGGTAAGCAACTAGCCATATTGTGAGAGGTGATACCTAATCACAGTCATATAGAACAATTTTTTCTATGGGTCCAACCTCGCAATCCCATAAAAAATTGCCAATTTTTTTTATGGGATTGTGAGGTTGGACCCATAGAAAAAATTGCTCCTCATAGAAAACGTCGACGTCTGATCGGCCGAAATATATGTCTACCTATCTATACACGTAGACCAAAAGTTTCTTATGTCTTTGTTATTAATTCCTATTGCAGAATTCATCAAATACGTAAGACATACAGATATTATTAGCAGAATAGAATTTGGAGAACAAAAAGGGTTTCAAAGCTTTTAAAACAAACTAAACTTCTTTGATAATTCAGCCATCATGTCACGCAAGTACCAGGCTATCATATCTGTAGCGGAGCTTCAAAGAAACTACAAACAAAGTGAAAACAGTTCACGGTTGATTAGGCGTTCTTAGCATCGCCCCAGGCTTTACCTTTGTTACAAGTTACAAACGCGAGAACGCTTTGATATCGTTTACATAGTCGATCCTGCTTCAAACTGACTTGAATAAATAGGAACTTATTGAAAATCATACGGATTTTAATTGGTTACAGTCATAACTGTATTTTGTCTTCGTTACAAGTGTAAAAACTTCTTTGCCTATAGCGGTCCAGACACTGTCAGTAATAATGTCATTATTTCTGTACTCATCCTTCTCTTCTTCATATACATAGAAAAGGACGGGTACAGAAATAATGACATTATTACTGACAGTGTCTGGACCGCTTATCGTTGGGTTTGATATAGTATGTATCAAAAGGTAGCCACTAGTATCTACTTACTCAGATTTTCTTGTTATACAATACTGCACGCCTGGTACCTGCTACTCATATAAACAAGTCATTGATCTTTTATGAGTTCCATGAGGTATTATACTTACAGGAGTGAGCGAGCTTTTCTGTGCGCCTAGTACGTAGTGATATTAGTTTTGTGTGGTTAGAAGTCTGTGCGCCTAGTCAGTGGTATTTAACCCTTATTTAAATGGGTAGGTATTTCCTGGTTTTCCCGAATTTCGTAAAAGGGTGGCAAACATGTTTGGATCCTAATTATGATTAATACGTTTAAAAACCCACAGACAATAGTTACAAGTCGCAACTGTCTTTTGTTTTGAACCCATAAGCACGGTTACAGACTTTTATGTGTATAATGAAATTGACGTTTGATAATTAGTTAACTATCGTATCGCAATTCAAATTGCCAATTGACATTTGCAAAATATTAAAAATACCAACGCAAATACAAAAAAAACTACTGTCGCTTTCAACATACAGTGTCGTGCAAAAAAAAAACACGGTACGGTGTCAATAAAATTTGATGTTTACGCGCGCGATGGCCGCGGTAACGGATAACCACCCGTTCGCGCCCCGTGGACACCGCTTTATCGTTATGAAATCCTGGTAGGTGTTCGATTAATATGTCAAATAAAACTGATATTTTAAAAGCAAGTAAGGGCCTTATCACACTTGAGCGATTTCTACGAGTAAGTAGGTATACAAAACTCATACTCGCGGCGTGTTCGCTTCGCTCCCATACAAAACTCGCTCGCAAATCGCAAGTGTGATAACTCTCTAAGCGTAATATGGTTTGCCTGACGCTGGGGCGCATTCATTAGTCTAGAATCTATACATATAATAAAGCTGAAGAGGGTCGAAAGTCTGTACATGGAAGATATTCGAAAAAAAATTGGCTGGGGATACTAAGAATCGATAACAGAACACGTTCCAACAGTTTTTAGAATTTTTGTCTGTTTATCTGTTTGTCTGTTTATCTGTTTGTCTGTTTATTTGACCGCGCATCACGTGAAAACGCATGAACGGATTTTGATGAAATTTTGTGTAAAGATAGCTTGAGTCACGGGAAAGGACATAGGATAGTTTTCATCTCGAAAATCAACCCTGGAGGGGGTGAAAAGGGGGTTGAAAGTTTGTATGGAGAATTTTTAACCGCTGAACCAATTTAGATGAAAATTAGTATGGAGATAATTTTAGTCCCGGGAAACGACATAGGATAGTTTTCATCCCAAAAGTCAACCTTAGAGGGGGTGAAAAGGGGGTTGGAAGTTTGTATGGCGAATTATTAACCGCTGAACCGACGATTAAGATGAAACTTGGTACACAGATAGTTTGAGTCCCGGAAATAATATACTATAGTTTATAGGTATCCCGAAAATCAACCCTTTAGGGGATAAAAACGAGGTTGAAAGTTTGTATCGGGAATCAATAACCGTTGAACGCTGGAGATGGTTTGAGTTCTGGGGAAGGATATACAATAGTTGATATCCAGAATTCATTACTTAACGGGGGATTACTAATTCCACGCAGACGAAGTCGCGGGCAAAAGCTAGTAGAATCAATATGTAGATGATTATTTCTAAGTACCTAGATGATTCAGAAGGTAAGAAATGCTTGTCATTTTTACACTAGTTTTTTAGCATTTTAGTAAACTCAGTACTTTAATGGGAACTAAGGGACACCACACACTTGAGCTGAATTCGGCAGCACACAATTAAAATATATTTCACTGTACTGAAAATTGTCTATTAATTGGGCTCCATACCTACAGAAAACCAGAACCCACTGACGATAGTCAGCCCAGTGTGATTTTCTTATCCTAAATTCAGTTCAAATGCTCACGTCCCTAAGATTTAATAACTCAGTACTATAGATATCATTTACATTCATACGGTTCCTATGCTTCTGAATAGCAAATTCAATTCGAAAACTCAATCCCCGAACCAATTGGACATTAAAACCGTTTCCCACATCATAAACGACAAACGGAGACAATTAGCCGTATATCGATCGCGGCGGGAGTCGATAAACGACATAAACGTAATCGGAAGACAAAACATAAAGGCGTGCTCGCATCGAGTCGAAATTCACGAGCGCTAACAATAGTGATCGCGTGCCAAGTTACGGAAAAACGGCGTGTTGAAGTTTGGTGCTTATATTTTCTGATGGTACAAACAAAAAATGGCTTGGGAAATATATGAACTTTTAGGTCTAAATATTTAATAAGTAGTATTTGGTGATTCGGCGTATGTTAACTTTCATATAGGTAGTTGATATGTCCTATAGCCACTAGGGTGTCACCACAGAAAGACGGGCGATAGTGTTTGTAGTGGATCATAATAACAACCTGATATGCACTTGACCCAGGCCCGTGCATAGCAGTATACCGGTGAAAGCCGAGATAGCAAAAGATTTACACAATTAATAATATTGCCGTTAGGTAGGAAATACAGAAAATGAGATAACTACATAATACATATATCTCACTTTCATGAAAAGAGGTCCTTTCTGCACCTCATAAATAGGAGTATACTAAATGGAGTTTTCTACTACAGTGGAGTTAGTGTCTTAGTTTCTGCCACAGCGAATATTGAAAGTGTGGATAGATCTAGATAGTAATGGAATGGCTTAAAACTTTTAACTAGCCAAACTTTAGTAAAATATCCTACTAAAATACGAACACCACGTCTGCCTAAGATAATGATACTTGCACACTCGAACAAAACATTTCCATTTTCCGCCGTAGCTCGCTACTTATTCCGCTCGCCTACCTCCCTATTGCTAACCAGCATAAGCCCATTCTCGAATCACGGCATAGCTACGAATCTGTAGGCCATTTTAAACTGGTGGACTAGGAAACCATACTTGTGTAAGCTCTGTGAAAGCTTGGCAAGTTCTCATTGTGTCCGATAACCCTGTCAGCGGCGTGACGGAGTGGCGCGGTTATCGCTACCATTGTGCGCCATTGTTGCCCTTCGACGTCTTCATGCGCTCTGCGCCCCTAGTACGCGGACGTGTTTGTTTATTGTTTTAAATGCCGTTTTGGTTTGGAATTAAGAGAAAATAACGTTGAGATAAATGGAAAGTTTCAGGTTTGAAAAACCAATGTGCTTTGCTTAAGGCGCGTTTTTCTATTTCAGCACAGCACGATAAGCTGGTAAACGCATAACGCTATCGTGTGTCGTCATCATGTTCTAGAGTAATGTTATTCCCGCTTATAACGCAGCGTACAGCGTCAACTATGCGTCAACCGAAGACCTAAACTTTATTTACGTAGTCGTTCTAGTATGTAGTGATTGAGAATGTTTTAAAGCACCAATTAGTAAGCGGCAAGATAAACATTCCACCCTTTTCTCCAAAGTTATAAAAAGCTTCCACATTCTTTGAATTTCGCTATCCGAAAATGGAACGCGCTCGTGTTCTCTTAACTTTTATTGCTGAGTTCTACTAGACCTATAGAGACCCGTAAATGGCGCGAATCGTAGTATTATTATCTCTGCTCGAACACGCCTGTTTTCCGCTCGCAATGTATAGATTTTCCGGCGTTCCGTGATTGGTCGTGAGACAGCTGTCTTAGTTTTGATTGGTCGTTGTTATACAATTATACGGTATTGGGCGGACTTCGTTATGAATTAAGGTACTTCGCGTTATGTTATTGAACGGTTCAAATGGTTTGTGTCGTGTTGTGATTGTTACTGGCTTAGTTTAGGTTCAATAATTTAAAATAAAGCAGCTTACGCAATGTGTTTGTTAAGAACCAATAGAATTACTTCATTGACCTATCCTCGAACAGCGCAGCTCTAGGATTTATTTTTAACAAAGATATTATAGATGACGCATGTGATATCCTAATTGCTCATGATATTGACAGTTTAGAAAAACTGATTTCTAGCGATGTCCAGAAACTACTTAATTGGTTCTCTGTAAACGGATTAGTCCTAAACGTCACGAAAACTCAGGTGCTCCATTTCCACTTAGGCGGGCCCCCGCCAAGGCCCCTCGCTGTCAAAGTAAATAATATTGTTCTCCCACAAGCTAAAAATGCCCCGTTCTTAGGAGTCACAATTGACTCTGCACTGAAATGGGACACTCATATTGACAATGTCTGCAAAAAGTTAGCAGGGGTCTGTTTCGGCCTAAAACGACTTTCTTTTATATTTCCGCAGGCACAGGTACGAAACAGTTATTTCGCATTATTCCACTCAACCTTAAACTATAGCCTGGAGTTCTGGGGACTTGCCGCTGACTGGCGTCGCGCGTTCGCACTGCAGCGACGGGCAGTCCGTATAATAGCATGTGTCCCACCCGATTCACCAGAAGTTCGACAGCTCTTTGTATCCTTACGCATTATGACGATCCCATCCCAAGTTATATTTAATTTCATTAAGTTTAGTAGGACAAACCTGACTGATTTTCCCTTAAGACCAGGCAACAAAGGTAATCTAAGAGAAAGGAATCGCGGGTTACTGGCAACAACTGGTTGCAGACTAACCATTCTAACCAAGTCTACCAAAATCTATATATATAAAAGAAGAAGCTGACTGACTGACTGACTGACTGACTGACTGACTGACTGACATATCAACGCACAGCCCAAACCGCTGGTTCTAGAGATTCCAAATTTGGCACGTAGGTGCCTTATAAGGTCTAGGGGTGCACTAAGAAAGGATTTTTCAAAATTCACCCAGTAAGGGGGTAAAATGGGGGTCCAAAGTTTGTATGGAGAAACAAGATTAGTTTGACTATATTATTTGAAACTTCACCGAATTATTCCGAACAATAAATGAGTAAATAAGTGTGTCAGCTTTTTTGAAAATTCAACCCCTTTAAGGGGGAAATGGGGGTGAAAAAATCTGAAAATCAATATGGGTATCGTTTCTATGGTTTATCGGGTCGCTGATTAAGAAAACAACAACCATTTTATTGTACAACGTGGCAGGTGTGAAATATCATCCCCCAGGGGATGAAATAGGGGTCCAAAGTTTGTATGGGGAAACAAGATTAGTTTGACTATCGTATTTGAAACTTCACCGAAGTATTCCTAACAATAAATGAGTAAACACGTGTTTCAGCTTTTTTGAAAATTCAACCCCTTTAAGGGGGAAATGGGGGTGAAAAAATCAATAAATCAATATGGGTATCGTTTCTATGATTTATCGGGTCGCTGATTAAGAACACAACAACCATTTTATTATACAACGTGGCAGGCGTGAAATATCATCCACCAGGGGTTGAAATGGGGGTCCAAAGTTTGTATGGGGAAACAAGATTAATTTGACTATCTAATTTGAAACTTCACCGAAATATTTCTAACAATAAATGAGTAAACACGTGTTTCAGCTTTTTTGAAAATTCAACCTCTTTAAGGGGGAAATGGGGGTGAAAAAATATAAAATCAATATGGGTATCGTTTCTATGGTTTATCGGCTCGCTGATTAAGAAAACAACAACCATTTTATTATATAATGTGGCAGGCGTGAAATATTATCCCCCAGGGGGTGAAATGGGGGTCCAAAGTTTGTATGGGGAAACAAGATTAGTTAGACTGTTTTATTTGAAACTTCACAGGATTATTCCTAACAATAAATGCGTAAACACGTGTTACAGGTTTTTTAAAATTCAACCCCATAAAGGGGGAAATGGGGGTGACAAAGTCTGAAAATCAACATGGGTATCGTTTCTATGGTTTATTGGGTAGCTGATTACGAAAAAAACAATGATTTTATAATACAACGTGGTGGGCGTGAAATATCATCCCCCTGTTAGGGTGCGATAGGGTTGAAATGGCTAAATATCAATATGGGTGTCGATTTATGGTATTTTGGGACGTTAATTACGAAAATGGCATCGATTTTGAAATTTTGGTATAGAAATAGTTTTAATCCCGGGAAAAGACATAGATTAGGGCAGCCCTTAAGGGGCTGAAAACGTGATTGGAATGGAATGTTGTATGGATAATTTTTAACCGTTGAACTGATTTAAATGAAACATGGTGTAATAGATAGTTTAAATTTCGGGAAACGACTAAGGGTAGTTTTCATTGAAAAAAAAGTAACCCTTAAAGGGGTGAAAAGAGGTTTGGAAGTTTCTATGGGATTTGTTGAAATCGGGGTACCGACTCCGATTCGCACTCAGCCGCGATAAATTCTCATGAAATCATTTATTTATTTATTTATTTATTCAAATTATTCGTTACACAGCATTACAGTAAAAACCAAGGCACTGCGAACTACAAACCAAAATATATAATAAAAAAAATATATAAACAAAATATATCATGCTGAAAGCGTCTTTTAAAAAAATGGAATAAAAAAAATGTTCTCTTGAGAAAAACTCTTGAGGCGCAAGTAAGACCCACACTTGCCGGGTTTTTTTTATTTCCTAAAGTCATTACTTACGGGGGTGAAATGGGGGTTGAAAGATTTAATGGGGCTTTTTTAAACGTTGAACCGATTGAGATTAAACTTGATATAGAGATAGTTTGTGTCCCGAGAAGCGACAAAATAGTATTTATTCCGAAAAACAACTCTTACGGGGTGCAAAGTAAAGGGGTTGGAAGTTTTATAGAGAATTATTTACAGCTGAACCGATTTAGATGAAATTTGGTATAGACATAGTTTGAGTCTCGGAAAACGACATAGGACACTTTTATCCGGAAAATCAACCCTTTTAGAGGTGAAAAGGAGGTTGAAGGTATGTATCGGGAATTGATAACCGCTTAACCTATTTAGATGATTTGGTATGGAGGTAGTTTGAGTTCTGGGGAAGGATACATAATAGTTGTTATCCCAGAAGTCATTCCCTAAGAGGGTAAAAAGGGGGATCTATTACTAATTCCACGCAGAGGAAGTTGCGGGGAAAAACGTTTATTCATTAGAGTAGAAATCTGCATTAATCATAATCTCTTAGTAAATAAGTTACTACAAGCAAGTCGTTGCTGGCGATGGCGTAACAATAAAAGAAATATTGCAACCATTTCATTAAAAAAAAATAAGGGAAAGCCTTCATCAAAATGTCATATACCGAAACCTCCAGAAAGTAACAAATACTTTTCCGAAAAGCGCATCTAAATCGGTTCAGCCAAACGCGAGATAATCGCGGACAAACATACATACAATACAGAAATGAGGGTCAAACTGATAATATCCTTTTTAGTACTTTTAGTACGCGGGCGAAGCCGCGGGCAACTGCTAGTAACCTATATAATCGGACCAAAATTGTATAATGCCATCCCAAAGTATATACAAAACCTAGAAAATAATAACGCATTTTTTAAGGAATTAAAAAAATGGCTAATCGAAAATGCCTTCTTTGACATCAGAGAATTAATACCCAACCTAAAATTAACTTAATTGTATTGAATTGTATTATATTGAGTTGACATGTGGAATTTTGTATTACAAATTGCAAATTATTGTCATATATATATAGTGCCTAGTATTAATTATTATTTTAGTATTAAGTTTGCTTTTTGACGTGTATTGTATATGTGCATTTACGAAATAAATGAATATGAATATGAATATGAATATTCCTCGCAACGCAATCTCGTTCATCTCTGGTGGACACACAACCTTAAAAGGCTCCACACCAACTAACTAACTATTTTGGCTCACCGATCCAAAGAGAATCTTGGCCTCAGAAATGAGAGCACGCCGCCTATCAAGATCCTGCGCAACTTCTTGCCACTCCACACCACACAAGAATTTTTACAAAGTGACCGCCAAAGTCTTACCGTCATAAGTTATCCTTTAATAGAACGCAGGGGCTTTACTATGTTCGAAATGTTTAATGTAATTTAAATGATTTTCGTATCAATTTACAGAGGTACATTTTTTTAAGACCAGACGCTATACTAGTTCATGAAATCAGATCAAAGACTTTTATTGCAAAGTTATAAAAATAAAATAGCAAGTTGTGGTTATCGATAAAATCCACTGTTATTATATCATCAGAATCTTACTGCAGTTTACAAATGCATCATCATAGTTTAATATTGGAATTATCTGCATTTAATATCCGAAACGGCTTTAGTGTGACTTAAAGTGCAATATCGTTAGCTCAAAAAAGTCACATTACTCTATTCACTCCCATGTGATAAGATTTACAGAATCTTTATCATCTGATAATAAAAGATAACTCCTTTTAATACAACAGTTATTAACGTATTTATAACAGAAATAAACAGTCGACTAACTTAAAAAGAAAATCGTATCCAAAAAGAGTCACGATAGCCATAAAGTCTTCTAGACAATGTCTATGAAACAATTACTTAGCCTGGAAGGTGCAGTCGGGTGGTAAGGGGGGAGCCATTTTCATAATGCACCGTGAGTTCTTTAAACTTTATACTTTAAATAATTGGCTACTGCGACCAGGTGTCAGAGTGGGGTACCAGAGACACTGTCTTAACGTAACGCCTTCAAGTTTTAATATAACTTGCGCATTGTTTTATTTATTCACCAAAATAAATATTTCGATACTTTTTCAGTTAGTTACCTATATGCTAGGATTTGAACCGTTGCAGAATAAGTACCTATTCTTAAATAGCAAACTCTCAAAAAAGTTCTCCATTATTTTTTTAGAGTAAGCTTGCATAAATTCGTAGTGAAACTTTAACTTATATTGCACTTGCTTCTGGGTGGTCTAATTCCGCTTTTCTAAAGTATTGTCTAGTGTCTTGACAGTTGACAGGTCGTCATAATTGCTGCATGACACGGTTCGACTTGTGCCTTTTGCATGCAAAACTGAAGCAGCCTTTGTTTTCTGAATACCATTACAATATGTATGTTTTGCAAGATAATTATTACAAGTCGCTTTTCGGTGAAGGAAAACATCGCGAAGAAACTGATCCTATGCCCAATAAGGTCTAGTTTCCCCTCTGTTGGAAGTTCACATAGCACGTTTTGTGTGCTTACGTCATTTCTTGGGATTAGCTAGCCAAGCGGACCCCAGACACCGTTGAGCCATGACAACCGCTATGACATCATGTTTTGCAAGATACCACATGACAGCTCGCCTTTGTGCATATCTTTTTGTATTTTACTAATGTTTTAATGTTATACTTGTCGAACGAGCGGAGCGTAAGCGAAGATCGTTCTTACAAACAACAACTGTCACCTGGCTACTGGGACGTCTCGGCATTTGGATGGCTTTTTGATTTAGATAGTTTGTCCGACGATAACTTTAGTAACGATTTTCCGATCTTTATGAAATTTGTTGGGGTTGTAGCAGAGACTTCCAAAATTTGCGAGTTCGTATATGAGCTGGATTGAGACGGGGGTTCTGAAATTAGAAGGCCTAAAAAGGTTTTGTAAAGGGGTCCTGTTACATTGGTCATCTTATTTGCTACTTTTACGAGCAAGTATGGTTGAGTTTGGTATCAAACGAAAGATATTGATTAACACTCTCGTCAAATCCTTATTAACTGCTTACTATTTCATAACAATTAGCAACATAAAATTGATTTCAAAAATATTTTCAATTATATTTTGATTTTGGTGTAAATATTTTGACAACAGACTTTTTTTTTAATTTATTAGAGCTTTGGCTGCTAGGGCCATCAGCATACTGACATTAACACATTAGTTAGAGAGAGTTACCATAGACGCATAATGATGGTGACCGAAACCTATATATTATATGTGGTCCACAGATGAGAACGACATATCAAAGCAACAGAGTGAGAGGCATGTGAGAGGTGGATTTAAATTTAGATGAGACAAAAACTGTCAAATCTGAAGCGATTTCATCGCGGTAAAATTTTGCGCATTAACCGCACAATTTAATATGGACGTTTATTTTCACCGTGATGGTTAGTTGAGAAAAAATACCCGATACCTATTTTTGGTATTTGTAGTAATTCTTGCACATTTATGGCGAAACACAAGATTCGCGAGTTCACAGTTCGGGGCGACCTACTAGTTTATGTGCAATAAAGTGATACATACATACATACATACAGCTTTAGAAAGATTGACGGCCTTTTTTATCAATAGCTCCCCGTCCCATATGCGTTTAAACTTTTTTCAGCCAAGTAATAAAGACATATTTCCGACATTCCGGCGTACTTAGTTCCGAACGACAATATATCCGTCGGGCCGGGCGCGGCGCAAATCCGGACTGACGGGGGCTCAGACCAATTCCCACTAATGGCGGCTTAAACTTTACTTTACTTTATTCCCGGAGTTATGAAGCTTTAAAAATACATGCAGTTTGCCAAACCTTGCTGGAGATTTTATGTTTGCGTCCGGGAAATACGTACCTGTAACGAGGGAAATAATTATTAGAATTGCGCAATAAGATATAAATAAATGAAAACTATATTAGAAGTGAGCTGATAATGATAAAGCATGAAAGATGACAGGAAACATACCCTGGAAAATAACCTGGTAATAAATAGGTATTTCTTTATAAACATACCTACATAAAGATATAAAATAGTAATAGATGCCTAATAGGTTAACAGAAGTTCTTTAACTGCCAAACGATGATAAGAAGAAGAAAAAAATAGAAAAATAATATTTAATTCAGGTGTACAAACAAAAAGTAAATAGCACTGGATTTGAAGTCTCAATAAACGTAATCTCTAAATTAATAGTAACCAGGCTGTTAAGGGTCCTGAATTCTGAGAAGCTCAAATGGAGATTAGAATTTTGCAATAAAGACCAAAATCAAAAACAGACAGAAAACATCCAATCAGGAGTGATTAAAACTGTCAAAAGTTAAACCTTCGTATGTTTGCATAACAAACTCAACATAAACAGGATTTCATGGTCCAACACACCCAATCCAAAGGTAACGTACACCAGGCGTCCAGTGCCCTATACCACAAAACTTACAATTACAATTTGACAAGTGTCAAGTTACAAATTTGTCATAATACAAGTGTGTGTACCACAAAATTTACAAGTTACATATTTGTACTGGAAAATTCCTACAAATATGTAAATTGTAGCAAATATCTACAATTTACCGTATCACAAAACTTTACATACGTTACATATATTTTCCGGGAAACGTACAAATTTGTAGCTGACAATTGTTTTGTGCTACATTAGATTGTAGTAATAATTATACATATGTGTAGAATTGTACGTACAAGTTAACAATTCTCTAAACGTTTGTCACACCCTCTTACAACTATATTAAATACTAGCCAATGATTGCTATATAATAAAATTATAATAATTTATCACATTTAGCGACGAACTTTTTGTACCACGAAATGTTTAGTCCAAGTAGAAGTGATAGTGAAGAAGATTTAATAGAGCGACGTCCTAGGACATATCGAGAACGTACCTATAAATTTATGTTTGACCATAACGGATTTTACATTTAATGAGAGACTCAGAGTAAGTAAATCTACCGTCGAATATCTCCTACAGACTATTGCTAGAAATCTTAGACATCTGACGCGAAAAAGTCACGCTCTTGATCCTAAACAACAGTTACTGACTGTTTTAAGATGGTTAGGCTCAGGTTCCCAATATCACGTCACTGGCGATGCTCATGGTGTTTCGAAAATGACAATGTCTCGTTCTATTCATGCCGTATGCACACAAATAGTGGACAAATTACTAGGAAGCGAAGTAAGATGGCCAACAAATGGAAACTCACTTTCTGAAGATTTTATTGCAGCATCACATGTAAATTTTCCCAGGGTCGCAGGTATTGTAGATGGATCATTAATACCGATAGATGCACCATACCAAAATGAAGCTGGGTTTGTTGATCGTCACGAAGATCATTCTATAAATGTAATGGTTGTCTGTGGACCGAATTTAGATCTTTTTTATGTGAATGTACGATGGCCTGGCGCTGTTCATGATTCGCGGGTTTTAAGGCGCTCATCGTTATGTCAGCAATGGGATTATGGATGGAGACCTTTCCCCAATGCTGTAATATTGGGAGACAGTGGATATAGTTTAAAAAAGTGGTTAATAACCCCAAATATTCCAGCCCGCATACCAAGAAACGCAGCATTGGATCGGATCGGATATATAATTGTAGTTGTAACATTACAATTATTGACCTGTATATTTACAAATCAACAATCCTACAATTATGTAGCTGTCATGACATACCTTTATTCTTTGTGATACGCTTTACAAAAAGTGACACATTTGTATACCGCAAATTGTAACGAAAACATATTTGTAATGTTTGTGGTACATTTTTTTGTTTACAATTTAACAATTTTGTAGAATTGTGCACTTGTAAAGTTTTGTGGTATAGGGCACAGGAGTCCCGGGGTGGTCAGCGTGCCTAATCGCGCAAGAGGTATTATCGCGCAACCCGACTTAATCGCCCGCCGGCCCTGATTAGCTAAGCTCCCGGCGTCTATGCCCCCCTGGTAGGAATTATGCAGGCACGACTTGCCCTGACCCCTGGCGATGATAAAAAGGATAGTAGAACTAATTTTATGTAGTGTTATATGCGTCTGTAACGAATCTTGTGGTTTTGAAGGGCGCAAGGACAATAGGCAGTCAATCTTCAACATCTTTAAAACTAGTGGGCATATAAACAACATTTCATGAGAAGATCTTTGTAATTTGCATAACTTCCATTTCAACTGTTTCCTTGTATAGACAATTTACAGTATTGTGTGTTTAATTCCTTATTTTATGTCCTAGTGACGGACAGACAACGCACAGTATTCAGTTATCTAACTACCCATAAAAGAAAACCAACTGCTTCCGACGAAACCTAAATAGGTGTATTTGCTACATCCAGAAAGCTTAGACGCTATTTAATCTCTCCAAACTGACCGTTCTCACTCTCAAAGCTTTTAATAACGGAACTAATTAAAAACATTGACAGGACAAACATGGCGT
This sequence comes from Pammene fasciana, assembly GCA_911728535.1. NCBI lineage: Eukaryota > Metazoa > Arthropoda > Insecta > Lepidoptera > Tortricidae > Pammene > Pammene fasciana. The sequence continues at coordinate 1,528,768 of OU452289.1, forward strand.
CACCTGCGAATCCTGCGATAACTCACGCCGATGCAAATGTAGCATTATCAGCGGGCCGCACCCGTCAGCGTTTGTGTATGCTAATCGCGAATATTAAAATTAATACAAATACGGCCTGGCACGTATTTTAGCATTACGGTGTGTGGCTTGATTTATTTATTTGCTTTAGTTTTAACATTAAATTCATTACTGATACAATTTTTTATATTTAAGAAGATTTTCAGAGGCAATTATATTAGACATTTGATTTAGAAAATTGTAAGGAAAAATAATTGTACATCATAACATAAGCTTCGATGGATCGGTAAAAAATACGTGTCTGTGACTGAAACGTCGTTATCGCGGGTGCAAAAACAAATGTGTTGAAGAATGTATATAACAGAGTGTCCGTTTGATATAAACAGAGTATTTCTACCTACGCGTCTTAGCCTCTAAGAAGTTCTTCATATCTAGCACAATGTTTTTGCTGGAAATGATCAATCAAACTCTTCTCAATCTTGCGCCTTTTCTACGTTCCTTAAAGTGCGCCTTTTTGAGTTGAAATTTCGTTTCACATTTTTTTATGAAAATAACGAGTAACCGTGACTTTAGGGGGAACCAATTGTTCCTAAGTTTGAAATAATCTTTTATCTACAAGTCTACATAAATCGATCAAGAATGAAAATTGAATAATTTTGATCACGTAGGTACAAACGTATTTGATACTACTGACACTTCTGTTATTTCTTGTTTATCATAATCTTTGAGTTCTGTCAAATCGTAGTTGCACCCGCGATAACGACGTATGGCTAATATTCAAGAAACATAAGGAAACTAATAGTTCCTTCACTATAAGCTTTAAGTTCTCTAGTAAACTTACATAAACAGAATACCAAACTTCACTGTTTCCCTTCAACGTTCTCAATATAATTCGCAATAATCCTAACATCAAAACTTCCACGTTACCGCAAAGTGAATGGGTTACACGGAGAAAAATTTCACGCTGCGAACACCGTTGCCGGGAAAGTTGGTGCAAGTAATCTAAAGTTAGGTACCAAGGCGGCAGAGGCTATTTAGATGCACATCTTAACTCCGCCATATATCTAGATTGTGCGAGGTTGGAGTGGGTAACTCGGAAAGTGTTTCCCGCTTTTTTAATTCGGAAAAACAAAATGGCCGCGACAAGGGAAGTTTGGCTTTTCGATTTGGTGTTAATTGAAAAGTATGCACGCGATGTGCGGGGTTTCGGAATTAGAGTTTTTTGGTTGAATGTCGTTATTTTCATGGTTTATGCCGGGTCTGTTGTTGTTTTAATGTTTTCAAACAAAAATATTAGTGGTAGTACAACGCCTGGCCAACAACCCGCTTTCCTACAACCCGCAAGTAAGCGCTAACTTTTTATCGCATGAGAGGTATATGTGGGTATGAACTTTATATAAGAATTAAATAAATGATTTACATTTTTCTGATCCTTGAAGTATTTATTAGGTTTTTTTTTTAAATTTACAGCTACAAAAGTCGTTGCTCATCTTTTTTTCTATGATTTTTTTTATTATTACTTATTTTTCTGTGTAAGTAAACATATTTGCCAGTTTAAATTCTTATAGGTTTGAAGTTGGAAAATCATGAACATATGACGCGTCTGACTCGGCTACATGTACATAAAATACGCATAGAAGAAACTTCATTAGATGTACAGACACACTTTCCAACATAACTTAGAATAACTGTTTTCACTATCCATTGCTCACAACAACGGTAAATGCCGGTATATTCGATAACAACGGGAAATGCCGGGGTATCCGCTAATGCATTGAAGTATGCGATAATTATGAGACTCACTTAATGGGTAACTATTATTGGAATTAATTGAATGTCTGAAATTGAATTGCAGTCACCTTTAGGATTAATTAAGTTATTTTTAGCTAAGTTCGAAACGATCGATGCTTGAATCAACACTGAAATAATTTTAAACAAAAAAAGAACCGACTTCACTTAGGATCCACTATTCCAAGAGGAAGTGGCCGAGTTGCTGTAAAAAATAGTGAAATCACTATAGGTGTGCCTATAATAGTTGAAGAGTTCCCTCGATTTCTCCAGGATCCCATCATCAGATCCCGACTTGGTGACAATGGGACCATCTAGGGGTTATACCTGTTCGATTAAAAAAAAAATTTTGAAAATCGGTTCACGATTCACGGAGATATGGAGTAACATACATACAAAAAAAAAAAAAAATTATGATAAAAAAAAAAAAAAAAAAAAAAAAATTAAGTCGAATTGAGAACCTCCTCCTTTTTTGAAGTCGGTTAAAAAAGGACAGACGAACTACTTTGGCTATTTCAATAATAACCAAAATTCGGTAACAGTTAATAGAGTTTATTTGCTTATAACTCAAAGTTTACTTAAAAGAACAAAACACACTAAGTACAGCCTTAGTTTGAAAGTCCCAAAACTAATGTTACTAGTAGACGAAGTTTGGTTGCTGGTTACTAGTAACAAAAAAAAACCGAGAAGATACTAGAGTTTCCACACATAACTTGCAAGGATTGTACAGAGTTAGAGTGTTGTGACTATAGTAAAAGTGTAGGTACGTTAGACCGAAGAGCAGATTGCGCTATGAACTAAATGCATTAGAATTAGCGAAATCTTGAAGAGCTAGAAGTGACGGGTAGTGAGACGAACTAACAGGCTAGGGAACAAATCCAAGTCTTTAGTGTTTTATTTTGATGCTGTTGTGTTTTGAACGGAGCAGAAACATGGACAATACTCGCCAGAGAGAGACAGAGGATAGACGCACTCGAAATGTGGTGCTGGAGGCGAATGCTTAGGATAGCCTAGCCGGCCCGGCGCACAAATGTGTCAATTCTCTCAAAGCTTGGCATCAAAACACGTTTGTCCTTCATCTGCCAACATCAGCTGCTTTCCTACTTTGGCCATATTATGCGTAGAGATGATGAATGCCTAGAAAAAGTGATCCTGGTCAAAAAAGTGAAAGGCGAAAGACCTAAAGCCCGCCGCCAACCAGATGGTCTGACCAAGTTAAGAAGGCCACATCAGGCAAACTCCAACAAGCGGAGAGAGCTACGGGAGATCGAGACCGATGGAGACAAAAATAACAGGAACTGCAATAACCAAGTGGTCACAATCCGCAGTAATGAGGGACCGACAAAGAAAATGAGAGTGTATTTGAAGGTTGCAATATAAGTAATGTTCTTTAATACGCATAGACTAAGCTACAACTCACTAAAGAGATACATTGTCGTCACACATTTTCTTTCCCCAAGGCATTAAACCATATCTCACTGAGCGCAGGTGTATTCACATAAATAGAGACCTTTTTAATATACCCTAGATTTGCAATAACACCGGCGTCAGGGTAGGGCGCAATAACTGTGACATCGGAATACATTAATCAAAGAGGTGTTAGGAGAGGTTTTTGCGGGACTTGGGATATTGCGCTGCTAAGTTATGGTGTCCTGGTACGTTTAATAACTCACGAGTGGATTATGGGTGCGAAGAATATCTTTAAGAAAATACATGTTAAGGGGTTTTTGTGTCAGTAAATAAATATAAGTATGTAAACCCGAATATTAAAAACCTTGCATACTGTTCACCATATGATACTTATAGATTAAGCAGTCGCATCGAAAAACCTTTCGATGATTATTTAAAATACGCAAATAAAACGATTGACTGTAGTTTTAAAATTCTAAAATATCACCGCTAAAGATTTACCGTATTATACGATAATGGATTCTCCTTCATGAAATTAAGTCTAAATGAAACTAATAAGTGGTGAATGATGTTGGTCACACATATTGTAAACATGTATGAAGATTTTTTTTACTTAAGCTCTCTTGTAGTGACTGTTTGTTTACCTAAATAAATTAAAAAAAAAAAGTCAATTTATATGTTTTATGGTTTTACCTGGCAAAAGTCAACTAATAAAATACTCCGAACCTACATGCAATTTCATCCATTTTCCATATTTAAACCCCCGATCGCAACCTGAGACGGACCGTTGTCCACTCCTAGATACGTTATCTTAACGACCATCCCTGGGGGAGTTCCCTCCCCCGATCTCCCGACAGATATGATGCCCTGGTCAACTCTAACTGCTGGCTTTATGATAGTTGTTGTTAGGCTTGGATAATCTTATTGTTTAGGTATTTATAATGGCCACGTAGCTAAACGATTAAGTTTTGTATTTAATTAAAGGATATGCAAGTTTTATTTCGTCATAATAATCATATGTAAAAGGTACGCATGATCAAAGTTTTTTTAAAGAAAAAAATACAGGTGAACGCGACAGTCCGGAACTTTCCATTTGTTAGGACCTAAATATTACTTGTTATTTTTACTAAGCATCGAAGTGCAAAGCTGTGTATAGTAGCTAGAATATGTTATAGAAATATTTCAAGGAGAATATACATTGAGGTTCCCTTAAAACAAAATCAAACATTGAGAAAACTTCGTTCTTCTGTTTTTGTGTAATGGGTGAGAAACGATTATTTTTATTTTGCTCCAATCGGTCTCTATCTCAAGACTGTCCTTGCGATATTAACAGAAAAATATGTGCTTAATAAAAACAAATCCGGGAAATTAATACATTGTCATCGGATATAGTTGAAGTGTGCCAAAGGGGTTGTTTGCGGTGTCCCGGGTTCGAGTCTCGGCTGATCAGGTTTCATGTTTGTTTTGTGAGTTTGCAGGTATAATAGGAAATATTTTTATAATCATTTTTTTTTGTAGAGACATTTAGACATTATTAATAATTATGAAATAATGACATATCTGCTTTATATACAAATAGTGTTTCGTTAATATAGGACGGGACTTCTTAATATCTGTGAGTTTTATTATATTTATCTCTTCTTTTACGGAATCTAGCAATGGTATTCATTAGAAAACTTCGTTTTATCATAGATTTATTTTATGGTTATGGTACCAAATAGCGATTTATAAATTCATTCCATTAACATAACATTTTTGCTGTTGTATTCTAGCCTATATGGACAAATCGCCAAAATATGAGGAGATTTCACATTATGTTTTAACGATATTTTTCTAACATAGTGAACCAGGGTATCAAAAACTTCAGGCATTAGATTTCAAATCACGCAGAAACCCAATAGTGGCCCATTCGACTGCACCAAGATCCTTCTCCCGTCCCCCTCAAGCTCACACACATTACATATGGTCGTCTCCCTCGCACACTCCATTTCCTGCAGAGTCGAATTTCCTGCTGGACCGGCATAAACGTCGCGGACTTAAAAAGTGGGTAGTTTGGATGTATCTACAGGAAGTAAGGAAATTGTGTGTCCTTCATGGGATGACTCCCGGATGATAATTCGATTGAAAACGGTGTAAACCGGCTGCCTTCTGGATATGGGTCTACCTTGCCGGTTGTATATTTTGTAAGACATTTATGGGTAAACGTAACATTTTAACTGTTAATTGGATAGCTAGCTACATATTTATAGCTTAAACTCATATCATATCCTGATATAACTACATACGTAGAGAGAGTAGCCTGAGTGCAGTTTATGAAAAAATATTTATTATATAATTTATTGTTGGTTTTAAAGATAGGGAGGGGGATCACATAAAAAGTAAATTTAATTCGTAAAAAGTAGGTACAAAATTTATAATTTTATTCTAAAAATACACGTCCAAAAACGTCAAAGATCAAGAATCCTATTACGAAAAAGCTTCAATTCCGAAATAACGCTTCGAATTTAATTGGCCTAGTCAGTGTCAGTCAGTTGATTTAAAAATAACTACACAAAATATGTGCTCGAATTTCTTTTTTCAGTATTTTGTGTAAATTTAATATTATTAAACAATTAAATTCTGTGTTGAAACAAACCTTTTATAGTTTGCGTTATAGTCTACCGTTTATTTTTAGCTTAAGCTAGTGCTTCAACTGTATATCCTCAGCGTACAAGACGTATGACTATGAAGCGTCATCAGCAGGTGGTCCTGTAATTACCAGCTAATACCTAGTCTAGTCCAGCTGGTTAGTTATTAAATTAACCGACGATTAATTATTGGTTAGTCGATACGGTGTTATTGGCCCTAAAGTACGTGGGTGTATTACAAGATTAGTAAATTAACTTAAGGATATATTGTAGGTTTTGGCATTTGCATACCGTAACATGCGAAAGTAGGTAAAATTACATATTCACGTCGACGGAGTTCATTGCATCCTTAAACAGAATACTGCACTTTTCTTCCCTCCTAGCTGAGAGGTAAAGTGTCACTTTGATCCCTTTCAGCAGGTAAGAAAAAGCGCTTATCCGAACAGGTGGGGTGAAAAGGTCACTTGGTAATTACCAGTTGCTATTGGTGACGAAAAACATAGTAGTGAAACCTGCATGAACTTCAGCGAAGAATTTCAAATTGTGTGAACTTTGTGAAATTTCTCTAATTCTCATTGGTTTTGCGTGGCATCTTGTCACACATATTTGCCCAACCGTGGGCCTTACGGGATATGTGATTCAATATTCGTAGCGCAAATTATTTTTAGATATTTCCACCGCATAATTTGAATGGGCAATAAAATAAAATATAGAATAGTTCACATGCTGGCTGAGCATTTATTCACTTTTAACGGCCTGGTCGCATGCTAAGTGCATAAACTAAATTCCTATTTCTAATATTAGCATGTAGGTACTAGGAAATCAGAGAATGGCAGAGATATTGCGAAACGCTGGATTCCTGAACGTGCAGTGTTGAGTTACGTACTATCGCCGACATGTGCACTGACCATTTGAACACCTTATGGCCTTGGCATAAAGCATATATTTGGTCAGTTATGGGGGTGGGTATCGGGTTCGCTTTGAGACGCCGCGGCAGGAGCCTAGAGTCTACTTTAATATTTTATTTATAAACTGTCTTCTATGTAATGTTATCCTGGTGCTTTATGGTTATTATAAGGTTTATGTTTGTTTGATTTGTGTTGGAAGAATGCGCAGATGCATAGTTATTTTCACAGTGTCACTTATTTTATTAAATTCAGTCTTAGAAATATTTATTATGAATTCACATCGCCTTAGCGATTGTTATTATGGACCGAAAGCTATTTGCTCGAAAATAGTCTCTACCAAGTATCACTTCAACGATCGACCATTTTGAATATCGTTATGTCCAAATTCCAAAGGCCTAGTTATACATAAACGCAGAAACTAAATTGCGAACCCCAACGCTTAAAAGCATTCTGTCTAAACCTATCTGTTTTTAACACAATTTATGACCCGAAAAACTTGCTCTCAACTCACTCAAATACTAACTCATAAATTTCTTTACGCAGCCAAAACACAGCTCAATTTTACGTTAAAAATCTCAAGGAAACCTCCCTTTATGTAAGAGAAGGGCGAGTCATAAGTTTTACTCCGCCACGGGCAAATTGCTGGCAAATCCTGGCAATGAGAATTTATTAATATTGGAAGACTGTGTTGACGGAGGGACCGAATTAAACCGTAAAAGGATGTTATTTGGTGCCAAAATATAAGAGTACAGGGTCAGCAAATGAATATACGGGGCCGTAAGTCTGAGGAAGCGCAAATTGAGTTGTAAGTTAGAGGTCCAGCGCTAGGCTTCTGGCTTAAGCTTTGTCTATACTAGTGCATTTTGATGTTCAACTTGCGTCTCTCTTGAGCATGCTTTAAAGTTGCGTGGCAATGAATATGACATGTGCTTGACGCAAATGTGCATCTATAACGCTATAAGTTCTGCACATGACAACTATAATATGAAATGCTCGCGAGCGGCAGTCAGCCATCCTTTCACAAGTGGTGTGTACCTATCGCCATATTCGTCACGAACTAGTGTGGATGTACCTTTATGTTCCTCGGTACTTTGGACTTGGATGTTACAAATGTTCTCAAGGTCTAAGTATAGTGCCAAAAGTTTGACCTAAACCTAGATAGTAATTTTCCTCTTACATCCAAACTTTGTATGAATAATTCAAGCAGTAAGTCACTGTTATTTAAACACTTTTTTGTGGATACTTATGATTTGATTTTATACTTAATTTATTTCTGTCATGCAATAAGTTTAAATTTCAGAATAGAGAAGAATAACTAGAAGACGGTAAACTTTCTTTAAAAGCCTATTTTACACAACCATAAAACGATCTTTATATTACCCCCCCAAAAGGGTTTAAAACTAAACATTTACGGCATACCTACCATACCATAAACATGTAGATAATAAAGACGTAAGTACATAAAACAATATTCCCGGGATTACCGCGCGACTTATAATTATTTTTAGCCCCCCGAGCTTGCCGGGATTTGGCCTAAGTCGGCGTTCCGATATTATTTCTGGATTCTTAGCAGGTAAGTAAGACGTGGATAAGCGGAGAATTAACGGGATTATAGGGCTGTATGATGGATGTCGCGGATTCCGAGGTTGGTTATCGGGATGGGACTTTCCGGAACATTGACAATTAAGTCATTTTGCAACGGTGCAATGTGGCTTTGTGATACTGTCGCTATTACCAAACTTTATTCTTGAATGCAAGTTAACGCGTAGGTAGGTACCGGTACGTAAGTAGGGAATAAAAGTCCAGACCTTGCATGCTAGCATGCCCAGGCATGCCGCCTTACTCCTAAGTCTGGGTTCAATGGAAGGGAAAAACCAACCAATCAAGAAACTAAAAAAGAATGAAGCAAGAGGTGCTGGTTGAATGTTGTTGTAAGGCATGCCATTTGTGCCAATGATCTGACAAAAGAGGAAATCGAATATGCTATTTGACTTTCCAACCGTCACGAGAATGTAGAATTTGTTGGGATTGCTCCAGTTTTCTTACTTTTTTCTTGCTATATAAGCTAAATATAAACAAGATAATTATTTATGCGTACCATTGACCCATCATGACCACCGTTTTCAGAACCGCACGACAAAAAACTCTACAAAAACTTTTGCAAACTCTGTACTCCCGGAACAAACTACTATGTAATACAGATCCCTGTCTGAATGACATTTAAATTCAAAACGCTTATCGCAACACGTACATCTCACTTTAAAATTCAAATCTTCGCGGCAGATTGTTACCAATATCTGCAGTGAGCTGAATATAAATTCGATGCATGAGCACTTTCCTTCTACGTCCGTGTTTGATTCGGAATTAATTCAAACGATCGGATCATGCAACGGTCAAACGGTTGTAATCACAAATCAAACGTTCCATATTCGAATTTTGTGGTGGCCGGTGCTTTGGGATTATTGCAGTTGCTTATACGACTCAACTTCAAAGTTAAAAACTAACATGAATATTTGCAACTAGGTAAGTGTAATTCTTTGCAAGTAAGTGTAAACCAAAATCAAGCTAACAAATCTTTAAAAAAAAACAATGCTCTGGTAATCCTCTAATACTAAGGTCTCTTATCACTCTTATCAGATATTCAGTTACACTAAATAATTGGTCTGAGACATCCTCTGCAACATATCAACAACCTGGGCTGAGGGAAAGTCTATGATACCTTTTTTTAAAGCGACTCAAAAAAGACTGGCATCAAATCCTAACAGAAACATATTGTCCTGTCCTACATTCCTGGAAGCAAATCATGGACCGAGTTAACCACGATAAAAAAACAACGTTACTATGATACCGCGCGAGAGGAAGTTGACATATATTTTCATAATGCTTTAGCGTACACATACGACCATCATCGTAAAGTCAATACATTGATGGTTTATCAGAGCATTTGACTCTGCAACATATTGAATAGTCTGCATTCATTTGTTAGCTGAAATCGCTGACCGCGGCACAGGTGGCTGTCGCGGTGTTCCGTTTCCCAATCAAATGAATATTACAAGCGCGTCATGCTGACAGCTAGCGCACGATATAGGTCGGACGCTCTTTTCACGCCGGATTGAAGTATTGTCTATGCCCAACTGCGTTTAACGTGGATACGCCGATTTTGAACCTTCTTATACACTGAAATTTTTAGTATTTCATACTCTCTTGTAAAAACGACTCATTGGATTTTGATGAAACTTTTCATGATGGAATGTAGTTCATAGTTAGTCGCAGTAAATTTCACGATTCTGAGCAAGCATGGTCAAACATTTTTTAAAAATCTGAACAGCACTTGAACCGTCTCTTTAAACACTCTACGATTTAAGAACATTATGATTTTATGATGGGGTGTCAAGAGCATTTGTCATGTCTATTTACTATTTTATTTCTCTGTATTGATTTATCTTTTTATGTAGGTAGGGTTTTTATGTGTGCTGCATATTTAAAAATAGATTAAGGACCTGTTGTGAGTTAACATTAACATGTTTCGATCCCGACCTACGGAACTGTTGTTGTAATGAAAGCACTTAACGCTAAGCGAAGCAATTATAAGTAATTTGGAGCAAAATGGCCGCTCGCTTCATAAACGGAACGCCGCTAAAAGCTCCCTAATTAGATTTTTCGACGGTTTTTAACTTCGAACTCTAGGTTTCGAAAATAAATTCTTCAACTTTGATTCGAACCCTGGTACGTGCGTGCTTGCAGCTAACTCAATTCGTAATTAATTGGAAATTAACTTCTTCGTTTGTTTGGCGGAAAAATTCAATTCCATGTTAGTTGCATTTGTTTTCATTAGAGCCAAATATGTAAGTACCTACTTAGATCATTGAATTTAGCTCCAAAGGATTTTATTGAAATATTATCAGAATTTTACTGTGTTCATTTATTTAAGTTATTATGCGCTAGATGTTTCTAATTGTCTGGGTATGTATTTTCAATCAATGAGAGCTAGGAAAGTCCACAAGCAAAACGGCCTTTTACCTCAATTGCCTATAAGTAGCCGTAGGGAAAACAAATACGTAACGTACGTTTGCAAAATTTCGAACACAGATAAAATCTTCAAAACGTTCATTAAATTAGCAAAAATTCTATTGCAAATTAGAATCCCCGACAATATTTAACGAAAGCCACAGAAGCTTGTAATTAAAACTTGTATAATTCACGCGGAACAGAATTCATAGCCATAAAGAAAGTAGGATTCGTGAATGAAACACAAATACCCTGGCTCAGAGCCGCGTCACCTGAACTCCTTTGGCCTGGTGATTTATGTGCCGGGATCCGGACCGGTAATGAAATGGCGCCCTCCCCGCAGCCATTCTAGAAATTACTACGCAACAGTGTGCATCGCTGCGCTACTGTACTGGGTCTTATGCTAATGTCATTTCTGGATACATTTATCACGTCACTTCTCAATGTTTGAAAATATTGACGTGTTGACGGAAAATTTGACATATTGCGAAATTTTCGTTTTCACGTTTTCGGAAGCTTCTTATATTTTTGTATATGAATATTGAGTTCTTAACTTCACTTAATAACACTTTCAAGGTACTTAAAAAATATGAAAACAGAAGGTACCAAAAATGTAAATTTAAGTCGGTGCGACATATTGCAAATATTCTATGCAGTTACTACTAACTTCAACAAAACATGCCTATTAGTTTAAATTAATTGACAAAATAACTTAAACAAAGATGGAAACGATGCGACTAAACTTTCCAGTTTTGTATGAAAATCGCATTGGTGCTCAACACTTCTGGCCAAGGCTGTATATGTAAAGATCGAATGTCTTATAGGTACCATTTTTGTAGTAAAATAATAAATAAATCTAGAAGTGCTTTTAATGTTTAGAGTTTTCGACGCCCTGGCCTAGCGCGCCTATCTGTCAGAGCAGAGCTTCACTTTTCCGAACAAACTGAAATTAGCGAAATTCTCCCTTTTGATATTGAAAATATTCAGTGGTAATTTTGTATTTGAACCGTGAAGCGTAAAGAACGGTTTTTGTGTATATATTTTGATTGTCCCATAAAATTTATTCAATAGACATTGGAAAGTAAATCAACCTTTTGTAAAAAAGCCATTGTATCTTTTGTAGAAATCATTTATTTCTCCAAAATCTCGACGCGTGACGATTTTCTAATGAATAACATTTTTAACCCATTCCGCAGCATTCACTCTCGCTACCATTAAATAGCACGAATGCTTGGAAAACATTTACAGCTCAGCTTCACGCATCGAACAATCGGAGGCAGCCGCGCGTTCAGCCTCCGCTTTTCAATTAAAATTTCCCTCGGGGGTAATAAATTTTTCATTGCGTAGACAAAGAACGGTTCAGAGTACTCTCAGACAGTGGGACAATTACGCGACACGTGGAATGGAAAATCATTTCACCTAGTTGGAAAATCGAAGTAACTTCCAGAAGTGACAATATATATTCTATGGATGAAGCCTCTCCTTAACTTAAATATTAGAAGAAATTTGTAGGAATCGCGGTTTCTTTCTTTGCAGGGTCTTGAAACTCACAAAATTTTACGAGAAATGTAGAGAAGAGCAGCCGAATGTACGGATATACAAGCAGTTTTGTGCAAGCTTCAGCTTTACGCTCGTCTGGTCAAAAACTCAATGAAGCTAGGAAAATTTAGATGACGCCGCGTTTCTGGTCTTGGACCACAATTATTTCTTTTTGAAGGTTCTGGAACCCACTCCCGCAGGCAGAGGCGACCTTCGGGAAGATGCCGCGGTTCTTTTGTTTATTTTGCCATTGTGCTATTATATATGTATTTATGTAGTAGAACGTTCTGGAAGTTACTGTTAAGTGCTAAATTAGTCACGCCGCCCGCAGTTTGGTATTGAGGCCAGGTATACGATTATTAGTTTTTTTTACAGTAAGTACTGCTAAGTGGATATGTTCTCGAATGTTCTGGAACTTACCGTTAAGTGCTGAAATAGCCACGCCCGCAGGATATTGGTGGCGACCTTCGGGAAGATGCCCCTTTTCTTTTGGTTTTTCTTGCCGTTGGACTCGTCGTCCTCCTCGCCCGTGCCCTCGCCGGACCCGATACTCGCGTTACTGGCGTCCCCTGGTGACAAACATACAAATCATTGTTAGTCCATGAGCTTTTACAAGATACAAAGATTTCATAAATATTAACTGCGAAGGCAGGAAGAAACGCATAGAACATAGGTATTATTTTAAAAGCGCAGTAGAACAAAATCTAAAGGACAAGGTGGAATAGATTTTTATATGCAAGAAAATCCAGTATAAAGGTAATTGGCATATTTGTTAGATTGCTAAAAATAATCCTTCACGTCACAATATAGAGCTCACTCTGAAAACTGTAATTGTATGAATTTATTTGAGTAGGGGGTTGTTCTTACACATCGTTCATCATTCGTTTTAAATCTTTAAGTTTTAGGTTTGACAATGGCGTCTTTTAACCAAAGAATCTGATTGTTAGTCGATTTCTACCTACTGGTATTGTAATCGCAGAAGAATTGTCATAATGATATGACTCTTTATAAAGGACATAATATTAATATTTGAATTATATCTTAATTGAATCATAACATTATAAGCAGGCACATGTACCAGGCACGCAGAGATTCGCAAGAGTCACGTCACCTTATCAGAGTGCGTCTGGCATATTAATTAGCTAACTTGTATTTATTTAATCACCTGCCAGAGATGGTATCGAGGTAGTAATTAATTTCTACCGTCTCAAGTATCAGATTTTGTCTTATTGTGATCTTGAGATTTTGGTTTTGATGGGTTTATTTACCCAATGATGATAAAATTTCCTTCTAATCATACAATCCAGGTAAACAATTTATAGGCTAATTGATACTTGCTGTTCGTTATCCGAAGATATGCACAATTTTTTTAAGCAGTGTTAAAATCTGTAATAGTTATGCTATATATAGTCTGGCTGGCCAAAAAGTGCAGTAACCGTGTAACAGTGGAAGATTTAATAATGCTTGTAATAAGCTATAATATAGTCTTCCCTTTTCTAGTAGCAAGCGTACTATACTAGCGTAAGAAAGAGACATGATGATTATCTAGGACAGATGTCCGTCTATGCTTGTTAATCTCTGGCCAAATTATGGTATTTCGGTTTTCACAAAAAATACAAGAGTTTTCCTAAACAGCTCACGATTACTCACTAATACTATGACTGTCAATTTGTATGATTATACTGAAGGACAATAAGCATGGGTCACTTCGAAGGGATATTTCTGTACAAGGTGACTCGTTTGTAAGAACAGTTATTTTCGTAAATAAATATGTATGTATCGAGAGTAGTCTGATAATTTTGGACGAGTAGGACGTCTTTTGCAAGTACAGCGAACGCAACGAAATTTTGGTTTTGCTTACAATTGTAGAAAATCTCCCCTACCTACTAGGAACAGCATGTACTCCAACATAATTGGCAAGTACCAGGCTCACAGAAGCGTGGAGCACGATAAACAAATTAGCGCACACTGAGCCGCATCAAACATTCATCGGCAGCACAAATCGAATCAGCTCCATCTTACTCCTGTGAGCCGTGTACTTTTAAATAATAAACGTGGAGTTCCGTTTGTATTCCATGTTTGTACTCCTATTATTTAAGTTTTTTTTTCTCCGTTTCGTATTATTTATTATTGGTTAACAATTGAGAATATTGTATTGCCTGCATTAAGAGTAATAAGGGTGATACAAATACTCAAAATATAACTCATATACTAAGCAAAGCTAGTGATGTGCGCTGTCGATCCCAAGTCGATAAAAATTAAAAACAACATCGAAGCGCATCGCGACATTCGACCGGTTGCATTGTGATGGTAATGGGGGCAGAGTAATAAAATTACTTTTAGGCCATTACACCCCCTATAATGTGGGCTACAGGGTGTAACAGTAACGTTTGAGATTCGGGAAAACAACTGACTGTCTGTTATTGTTTTATTCGTGTACTGAGATTTATTTAAGTTTTATGTAAATATTTGAACTATAGACTATTAGGTTTTTAGGTTTCTGGCATATAGGTTAGTGTTCTATTAAAAAAAGACAGATTGTCATGAGGAATAGCTGTTACGTGTCGTAACACTATCAAAAACAATGCATATTTTTTGAATAGCCCTTTTTGAAGGCACAAACGTACGTAATATTGTGACAGTCTATATCAAAGGTACCATTTGATGGAGGGCGCTTACCTTCTGGCGAAAGTGTCGAAATAAAACTAGACTAATATCCCGTCCCAATGTCTCACCCTGTATATACACCGTGCAAAATCAGAGTGCAGTACCCTGATGCAGTATGTAATCCCCTAATTCATCTTACGCACACACACACACACCCCTCATACATCTGCGTGTGAAAAGTCAAGGGGTGTTCATCCAATCGCTACCACACTATATAGTCCAGTTACCAACTTTCTACTGCTACATATTATTGCTATGGTCTCTAAGTTCTCATTCCTCTGGTTTCCTCATTCCTCTGGCTAGTTGCGATGAGAACACATCAAGAATGTTTAAATTAACTTTGCCATAATGGAATTGCATTCGCTGTTTGCGCTTTTCGGGTGCTGTTACTAAATAAATTTTGGCGTTAACGCACGAGTATGAGAATCGTAGAAGTTTGCTTTGAATTTGGAATGAGTTACGTTAATGTGACATTGGAGTTTTTCATATTTTTTTGTAAGTTTTCTTGATTTATGATTCCACTGTTTATTTTATTCCTAAAACTTTGCGGTGAATGCTATTGTGATATTTTCCGCCTTATTTTGTCATAAAAGTGGAATAAGTTGGTATATTTCATTTGAACGATAAAAAAAATTATAACACAATGTAATATTGTTATAGAATAAATATAAAAATTAAAAAAAAATTAGATCAACTTTTTTCACTTAGAACAGAAATAATGAAATAAAATTACTTAGGTATTACTTTATTCGTCGGTATATGTTTATTGCGGATAATACTGTAAAAAAAATACAATCATGTCCTGGTGTTACATAGATTAATGTATTACCGTATACAATGCTACAAAGAGAGGGCGTAAGAAATGATTGTGACGTAATTGGCTTGAGAATATCTCATATTACATAGTGTCAGAAATATTAAAAAATAATCAAATCAAGGGTCCGTGTAGAATTTCGCGCGATATCAGTTATGCGGTTCCCATGGCCGCTCATTAGGGCTAATCCTGCAGCCCTGGTCCCTAGTCCCCTGGTAGTGTAACCGGAGATGCGCGGGCGCCGGCACGCGGCGGAGGGTGCGCGCCCTCTTGCGCGTTTGGGGAAAATTTGCGGAATAGATCTTGGATTTTTTTCCATACTTATTAAACAACCGAGAGTGTTACCGGCCTAGGATAAGGCAATGATACAATCTAATTATGTATAATATCTCTAATATTGCATAAAACCCAGAACTTTAGGATTTGTTTCCTTGAAGTGGTTCGCATTCTTTGAAAACCACCACTTAACAGCTGCCAGATGTCCATTATGTCCAGATTTAGATATAATATAAGCATAGTATAGCAAACTGACTAGAGTTTCGTTGCTCTCATTACTGTGTCATATCTGACGTGGCTAGCTCTATTTTTATTATGTAGAATATTGCAAGTGCACCGATAAAACTTTTTTGTTACCAGCAACCAAACTTCGTCTACTTAGTAACTTAAGTTTTGGGACTTGCAAACTAAGGCTTATTTGGGTCAATCAACTTTTTCTTGTTTTTTGCGAGAATTGCCCTTATTCATTATTAGTTTAACTTTTGTGGGTTATAACAATGTCAACATGAATCAAGATCCTTCACACGCATACCAGATCAGGAAAATAAATAATAACGACACATTATTCATTAAAAAAATGGGTGACCCAGCGGAAGAGCCGTTATTTTCATACAAAAGTGAGGGACACCTATGTCCACTGGGTCACTGGCATTAACGAAGATATAACGTGTTAAAATGTGATAGAAGAGATTGCAATTCGTAGCATGTTTATCTGTATTTTATATAAAGTGCATAACTTAGTTAAATATAATCCGCATAATTTATTTTTATCACTATTAGTCGAGGTATGCGAAATTTTGCTGACAAAGAATAGTTGATTGACCCATTTATTTATAAGTAAACTTTGATTTATAAGCAAATAAACTTTATTAACTCCTTACCAAATTTTGGTTATTAATGAAATAGCCGAATACTTTTTGCCAGTGTGACTGTTCAAAGTGCACACACAAGTGATGTATGCGATTCTTACAATCTTGACGTGAAATTACAAACGTCAGAGTCCTGGACTCAGCATTGTTCCCCGGATTTATGCGGCCATTACATTAGTGCAGCAAATGAGTGCTATCGAGTTACGGCAATCAGCTGGAAGTGCTAGGGATGGGACAAGGGGAAACTATCGATAACGATAAACTAACGTAAGATTACGTACGTACGTTTTTGGTACGTTTGGACCGCGGGAGTAATGGAGTCATATTTTTAACCGACTTCAAAAAAGGAGGAGGTTCTCAATTCGAGTGAATATTTTTTTTTTTTTTTTTTATCATAATTTTTTTTTTTTTGTATGTATGTTACTCCATATCTCCGTGAATCGTGAACCGATTTTCAAAATTTTTTTTTGAATCGAACAGGTATAACCCCTAGATGGTCCCATTGTCACCAAGTCGGGATCTGATGATGGGATCCTGGAGAAATCGAGGGAACTCTTCAACTATTATAGGCACACCTATAGTGATTTCACTATTTTTTACAGCAACTCGGCCACTTCCTCTTGGAATAGCGGATCCTAAGTGAAGTCGGTTCTTTTTTTGTTTAAAATTATTATAGTTAATTCTAGTGGTTATATGGTTGACAAAGCCTGTTGTGAATTTGTGTTGGGAATCTGGACGAAGCCTGCGCTGTGGATATTAACAATCATTGTTTATTTTATTTTAACCAAATAAATGAATTTCAACGAAAGATTTAGTTTTTTGTCGTATTAATGACTATCTGCATAAATTATTGCAGTTTGTTATTTCGATTACTATGAAGTATTTAATGTGATAAATTTGCATCCCACACATACTCTTCTCTTACATCGTACACACACACTTATAGATTAGGTCTAAACCTGTAATAGTAACGGTATGTAAAATCCATACATTTATTAGTGCATAAGATTTGCCAGCATAAATATTAGGAGGAATTGTGTCCATGACGTTAATTTGATTTGACTCCACAACTCAATATCTCTAGTAAAAATATTCAAGATTACGTTGCAAAATATACACTACGCAAATTAATCTAACGTAAAATCATCGACATCGATATCCATTTCCATCGACATTTTTTCACACCAATCGCGACAGCGGTGTCGTAATGCGCTAACCGATTTGATGGATTGGCTTCTTTGCAGTCCCTTCTATTTGCAAACACCCTCGCGGGGATCGGCGGAGCGCGGGGCGGGGGAGGGGCTAATTAAAATTGGCACCCAACGTGGGACCCTTAACACTATGGGCAAACTTTATTTTACGGACGGCGCAACTTTTATGCCGTAGACTTTAGAGTTGATTTTAGGATGTGTGAAAGGTTTTCGGGTTGGTAAGGATTTGGTTGCAAGTGAAAATATTGGCTGGTGACGTAATGACGTCATTTGCGTCGAACTGGATGTAAATGGAGGGGGGATTAATCTAGGGTTTTTTGGGTCTCTATGCGGAGTGATTAATGTCTGCATTTCCATAACTTAAGCTGAGCGTATGGGACTGTTTAGATTTATTCCTTTTGGACTTTAGCTAAGTACGAGTACATCCTTTTACTAGAAATTTCACTCATATGGGAACACAAGTTTCTGTTTCCAATTTATAGTAACTTCAATGCTTAACAATCATGTTTATGAGCTTTGGGGTACAGTCACAGTCAGTGGTCAAAATGAGCTATACAAGAATTTGTTGCTCACTGCTAAGCGACGTCTGCTGATATTAGGTACACTAGAGTTTATTCGGAAAGAGAAGTGTCTTGGTTTGTATGGAAGCTCTTATATTATACGACACTTCTCTTTCCGAACATACTATATATTTTATAAATTATAAGATAGCATTTGCAGCACGTAAAATATAGGTTAAAAATAAAAATTAATTAATCGTAATCATTTTCAAATTATTATAATAAGTCAAACCTTAAATCAGCGCTTTAATTCGAATTTAAATTATCTAGTATTTTATTTCCTGTACATGCCACCCACTTGCATAGAGCGGACAGACAGGTACAACCCCTATGCTGTAATTTTTATACTGGTCTATATGTATATTCTGGAGAGACGTATGAGAGTGAAATTATGAAGAAGACCCGATTTATACCCTTTCAGTTAACAAAAGCACATATTCCCAGAGCAGCTACAACCCCCAGTCAGCTCCACCTGAGCGCTTACTCCGCTTAATCACCACCCATAGACAACGCAACGGTGAGTTGACACTCTATTTGTGGCCGCGGCCGCTCCTTGAGAGTACGTGACGTGCGCAAAATTAAGTGCTGATTTGCTTTTTAACGGGAAAGGGTTGAATTTTGCAGTCGTATCTTTGTATAATTATGATTGTAATACACCAAATTTGGCAAAATTTATAATAATCCTGCTAAATATAATTTTTACTTCTCATGCTCGTAAAGTTTCACTTTATGCTGGGTATAGGCGGACTAAAACTCAATTTTATGCACAAGTGCATAAAAAATTGCCATTGTCAAAATAGCCTTAGAAGAAGTAAATTTTTTATGCACTTGTGCATAAAATTGAGTTTTAGTCCGCCTATACCCAGCATAAAGTGAAACTTTACGAGCATGAGAAGTAAAAAAATATAAACACTTATGAAAGAAATTCCTATTCTTTTTAAAGACTGTGCACGTTGAAATCCGGCCGCGCATGGTGTGATACATCTTTTTATTGAATGTGCATATTCAACCAACACTTCTAATTAATAATTTGGGGTTATCAAGCTACATAATAAAGTTTAAAACATAATATAAACGTAACGTTGTCTATGAGTTTGATCACTATATATTCCACAGTGCCTATATTTTTTTGTCCACAGTGTTCTGACAGTGTTTACCAAATTTTCCTGTTAAAAATAGTTTTTTATTATAAATAAGATGAATCAAATGATACCTTATTAAATTCTCTTTTCACCATAGCTAACATTTTTCTAAGTGTATTTAGATTTAAATAGTTCGGAGGTGTTCTAACTTTGGTGAGTTTGACTTTTTGACAAAAAAATGGCTGCCATATAAAAATTACTTTCAGTGCTTGGAGTAGAAAGTTTTCCTGACTACCTCAAGTAGAATAGAGTTTCAAAACATTTTTTTTTTGTAAGATGACATTCTATTGACCATAAAACCGGTTGTGAAAATATAAATACAATTGTGGTATTGTAGCAGGAAGCGAGTGAAGATTATCAAAAAACGCTGGACAAAACATTAAAGATATGATAAAATACCTTCAGTGAAAACTGAGACAAGCCCATACAATTTTAATATGATTCTATTTTTATTATATACTACTATGATTAGAGATTATTTATAAAAAAGAACTGCTTGAAAATGTGTATCCGAAAGGGAGATGTACCATGCCATGCGTGGCCGGATTTCAACGTGCACAGTCTTTATTTCCTCACAATCGAAGTAAAAAGTAGAGTGTATAACTCGTCCATAAAACCCATTTTACGCTCGTACTTTATATCCATCCTCGCTCGCAAGCTCGCTCGTATGGATAAACGCCTCGCGTAAAATGGTGCGTTTTATGCACTTGTTGTACAATCTACTATTTATAAGCCGTTTTGAGATTTGTTTGTAAATGATTACCAACTTTACCAAGTTTATAATTGTTGTTAGAGCAAAATTAATCAGGATTATAGTTGACATACATCTGAAGTATTGGTATTTACTAGACTAGTGTTTAAAAGAAACAGTTATGAATACATTACGTTTTTTTTCTAAATTTACATTACTTAAATTAATGATACCAACTAACAGTGACTGCGCGTCCATAGAACACGATTCCCGTCGGCTTGCCTAAGTTTCAGGCGCCTGAGCAGTTTTCCTACAGCTCATGAAGAAATGTTAAGCCAAATTCAGCACTGGCTTGCCTAAGATTTTTTTTGACCTACCGCCACTGCCAATTAACTAGCACTTCACGCATTTGTTTTGAAGCTAAAAACCATAAAAAAATGTTCGTCTATTAAAATAATGAGGTCAAACGCTCAAAGCAAATAGATTGCGCTACAATAATTAACTAAGCATCTTTTTGGCTATGGTAACTCCATACGCATACGTTAATTTACGACAAAGTATCTAAGGGTTCCAAAAGAAGACAGTAGGAATTATAATCCGCCGGTTTTTAAACTAATTGTAACCCAACATTGTCTAAAGTTTTAAAACATCATTTTACGATTCATAACCCGCTCACGTCGCGATTACGCGCATTGAAAATTAGCGTAATATCTCGAATCGACGATTCCGGGCGGAACGGCCAATTAAGAGGGTGTAACACTCGGATCTGGCGTTATCCTGCAGATACCGAGTTACGGGGCGCCTTTATAGACCATTACGGATACAGAGCATTTAAACACTAGATTACGTATACGACTGTGAACCAATATTACTAACAAATTTTCAAACAGACAAATCAAAAACGTATTGGTGTAGCACCACGAAATGGACCCTGCTCAGCAAAATAATAATAATAACTAAGATCCATTGGATTTTTACTTTGTATTGTAAATAGCCAAATAAATCTTAAAAATCTAATGTTAGTTTAAATATGTAATAAATAAATAATTATGTAAAAATGTCCAAAAACTAAAATAAAAAATAAAATGCTAATAAATAAAGTGTAAATGCTAGCTAGTACCTATGTAAGCTAGCGCTGGTCTTACGTAGAGCCCACAATTCGATCATTCGTTAACTTTTCTCGTAAAGTAGATTTTTTATTTGAGTAATATAATTTTGTAAACCACTTTACATGGTAGGAGCTGTCAGATTACTTCACTCAGTTAAAAAACTACTAGTCGTTAAAAAATATTCAGTGCGTCCGTGATGGATAAACTTTTGATTTATTTAAAGTTAACATCTCTGTACATAGTTACCTATACAATAAACGATTATCTTATCTTATCATAAAAATTGCGATAGAAGAGCAGATAAGCGGAATTCTGCTACCATAGACAAAAATCTGCTAAAAGGCGGATAAGTCCGCCATCCAGCTGAAAATTCGGTCACCAGCATTTCGGCCGCATTTTGTCTATTATAGCTGAATTCTGCTAAGTGTGTTTTGCGCCTAATAGACCGTCTATGTATTGCGGGGTCGCGGTCTGTTCGAAGCGTAGTCTATGAGTGGAAGTCTTTGATTACGACGACTCCCGTTTGAATATTTTGTACACACTAAATGTTCGCTAGCTTTACGAGCCATTTCAAGATATGGCAGTTTAGCTTACGACAACTCACCAGGTGGGAACTAACTTGATCTAAATAAATATTAGTAGTAGTAAAACAATATTGTACAAAACAAGTACATGATCAACAAAAATATAGTAAGTGTGTACAAAGGCGAATCCCTTTAAGATAAATATTATCAATCTCTATCGTTATTTAATGTCTATTTCTTCTCTTCTATTTATATACCACGACGGTCGCAAACAAGCATACGGGCAACCTGATACGAGGCAGTTACTGTAGCCTATGGACGCCTGCAATTCCAGAGGTGTCACATGCGCGTTGCCGACCCTTTATAGAAATTAGAATTCACTGTGTTGATGACTAAAGGGACAAAAGAGTCTTACATCGTCAATATTGCATACACTGCTGTCTGTCCGTCACAGCCGCTTTTTTGAAGAACCTCACTGAAGTCTAGTAAGGGCCAGTTCCACCAACCATTTCCGAACATCAGTGGGTCCAGGCAGAATACTATGAAAATATCCGTACTAATGAAATTTACCGAACGTTTTAACGGTGACAAACGGCTTGGCCAACCCTAAGTAATCTCAGATCTGATCTGCCGTTTTTTTTGATATCACTGACCACCTCCATAACGGCCTCCATAGCCTAGTTGGTAGTGACCCTGCCTACGAAGCTGGAGGCAGCGCCGGCCCGAGCCCTCGATCAGGGTAGAGCGAAATCGGGTTTTGGCGCCCCTCGTCGAAGCTTTTTACCCAAAAGCGTTAGAGAAATAGGGTTAGGTCATAAATGAACGATTAAGGGACTACCCCAACTTAAGTATTTTTTGATGTATGTTATAACCAATTTTCAACAAGTTTAAAAAAAATATGATTTGGCATATAATCTAGTTAGAATAAGCTATTCCAAACCCTCTTAGAACCGTACAGCATTTTTTATAATAATGTTTGTGCCAAAATATGCCAATTCGCCCAGAAGATGAACAAAGTGCCCTGATTATGAACGGTTTGATTCAAAAGATGAACCAGTACAAAAGCAAAATCAAGTACCCAAAAATTTATGATTTGACGCCAATAAATGAACAGTGGCCTCCTAAGGCCTATACAAGCAAAATTAGGAAATTTGATTGATTTAGCTTTGTGCAATAATTGAAGTGGTATCCTGCCTTGCTGCCGAAAATTGTATTGCCGAATTTCACTTGTCAACCAACTTTTCGCAGATGTTTCATTTGGCCGAATAACTTTTACCAAATAATTATCTCGCAACCATTTCATTTCCCAACCCCATAGTTGGGAAATGGAAATTACTTACTAGGTTGGGTTAGGTTAGGTTGGATTATGTAAAGTTGGGAAATGAAATTCGGCCAAATGAAACTTCTCCGCAAAGTTGGTTGGCAAGTGAAATCGGCAATACTATTTTCGTCAAAAATGCAGAGCACCAATTGAAGTAAACAAAGGTAAATCAACTGTTTCAATTTGAAATGGTTTCATCTTTTTCAAATTTAATAAACACTATAATTAAGACCATGGGCCTTCAAAATAAAAAAAAAATAAAAAAAAATATTCAAAATTTTTCTTAGGCAGAAAATTAGGCAAGCAGCCGGGAATCATGTTCTATGGACGCGCCGCCACTGATAGGTAGAAGATTTCTCTAAAAATGTACAGTTTTGAATTTGCTACCTAAAACATGAACAGATAAATTTAGTTCGTTCAAGTTTTGAGCATGATATTCATGAAATGAAGTAATAAAATTCATGCAAACTGCATGTTTTGGAATGCAGCCTAAAAGATAAACTAGTAAATTCTCGTAGTTCAAGGTTTAGGCATAGTTATAGTTCTGTTAGGTGAACAGTCCCGTTTCCATATTAAAGTAATCCGCCATGATAATAGAGTGACATAAAAAAAGTTTTGTTCATGTTTTGTTTTAGTCATAACATTAAGTAACAAAAAGCAATTTAAAACATAAATGGTGTATGTTTTTTATGAGAGTAAGAATTTGAAAAAACTAACCCAGGCCCAAAAGTTGAACACTATTTTTTATGAGAGTAAGAATTTGAAAAAACTAACCCAGGCCCAAAAGTTGAACGCTATTAATCCATTGCAAGAATTACAAAATATTGGAACCATGACTTGAACAATGAATATTTCATAACATAAGTTAAAATATGCTATTCAAAGTCATGTAAGTTTCATCATTAAAGTTTATAAATTTATACGCAATTATATCTTTAAATTTTGAACCATTCTTAATAAGATTTCCATACAAAGGGCGATTTTGGCGAGAGGTATAGATTTGGCGACCTCTCACGACCTCATACTTGGATTTAATATTTTAGAAGTTTAAAGTCAGTATCGGGAAAGTAATGCAGTTTTAAATTAAAAAAAAAATACAATATTAAGGCCGAATGTTCATCTCCTAGGGGTCGTTAAGCTTTATATTTGTTTTGCCTTCTTTACGTTTTCTGCGCCTTTATAAATTGTAATTTTCCGCCTTTCGAGATCAAAAACAGCGATTTAAAAAATAGTTAATAAATGTAACCCGTTTTTCGGCGCCTTTATCAGGTTTCATTTCGCGCCTTTCGAGATTAAAAGCAGTGATTAAAAAAAAAGTCCTAAAATTCCCAAATGCTTGAAAAAATTACATATAACGTTACGTTTTCAGCGCCTATATCAGCCTCTATTTCGCGCCTTTCAAGATCAAAACCAACGATTTAAAAAATAAATAATAGAATGCAATCCTGAAAACCAAATCGCTTAGAAAAATATGAAGAACGTATCTTTTTGGCGCCTTTATTTCGCGCCCTTCAAGATTAAAAGTAGCGAGTCACGTCTGATAAAACAAGTTGAAATAATAAAAATACCAAAAATTATATACCAAAAGGTAAAGGTACCACCCGCCGTCGCACCACTCCACTCCAAACGTACATATTTTGCTCCCGCGCCACACTCGCTTTAAAACTTTTTTTTTCTTTTGCCATTTTGGCGCCCCCCTGCCATCCGGCGCCTAGAGCGCCCGCTCCACTCGCTCTACCCTAGGACCGGCCCTGGCTGGAGGTCCCGGGTTCGAATCCTGGTAAGGGCATTTATTTGTGTGCTAATCTCAAATATTTGTTCCTGAGTTATGGATGTTTTCTATGTATATAAGTATGTATTTATATATCTAAGTATGTATATCGTCGCCTAGCACCCATAGTACAGCTTGCTTAGTTTGGGGTTAGGTTGATTTGTGTAAGATTGTCCCCAAATATTTATTTATTTATTTATTTTATTTTACTACACCCGACCGCAGCACCGAAGCCCAGCCACAATATTAACACCAGACCGCATTGATTTCAATTTAAATTTTAATTGCAGAATATTACAAAATTACATTACTTAATATTCACCCCCGGACCGTGATTTTTGCATATTTTTAACCCTACCGCCGTCCAGGGCCGCGCGGGGCGATAAAAATCGCATATATTAACTAAGAGAGGGATTTTGCTCGCAGATACCGCCGGTTTTCATTAAACCCGATACGGCTGAGATAGGTGTCGTATTTTATTGCCGAGAGCCTGAAACGTCTTTTAAATTGTGGAATCTGAGATTGCCGGGCTTTGGAGATAGTTTGAATCAATTTAAATCTGAGTGGGACATTGTATTAGGAAATGTAAAATTTAAAAAGGACTACTATCCTAGTAAACCTACTACGTAGTGAACACAGAGTTCTTCAACGAGATGTAACAAAACGTATTCTAATTATGAAAAAATAAGATAAAATGCACTTGTATGGAGGGTTAGCTGCGCGGCTGCGACCACATGTCCCATACAAAATAAAAACATTTTTTTTCGCGTCCAAATATGTTTTCTCCTACATTTTCTAAGACGCAATACGATACCAATTATGCCCTTAAACGCATCATCAGTATTTTTGTTACACTCTGTATGAGACCAAGCGTCTGCTAGAAGTTGTTTGTCACATTACAAGTTTTTTTTTATCCAGGATAGAGATGAAAATTGGGTTGAAACATATAATGACACCTATTTTGAGTAGGTACCTGTACTCAAACGAATTAAGTCACGTGCGTTTGCTAATACGAGAAACTCATAATTGTGTTCGAAAAGAAACCACAGTCATTCGAACGCACTTTAACTAGATACGTTAGCGGAATGTTTTTGACAACCAAATATGCATTAGTGCAATCTAAATAGGGTTAAATGTAGCGAGGGTCGACGTTTATGACGTTATGACGTTTCGACGTTGACGTTTCGACGTTTAATGACGTTTACGAGCACCCGCTGATGGACTGGTGACGTGATTCGATTTTGATGTGGCATCATTTAAATGCAAATGTAGACCTCGGATTTCTAATGAACTTAAGGGGTCGTCCATAAACACAGTACAGCCAAGTGTAATATCTTGCAGAAAAATATGTGACACGCTCTTATGGCTTTTCAAATAAAGTTTGTGTGATATTATTGCGCGAGTACTTCGTTTTATTGTTACATTACAAGCTGTATTTATTTAAATTCGGACAATAAAATGCATCTTTAGTCTAAATAGGTACACGCAATATAGGTGTCACTTTAAAACTTTTAAGAAACTCCTTCATACTACAACATATTCGACAGCAATATGTATATTCAAAGCGAGTCACTCACGCCATTTTTAGTCGTGATTTTATAATATTTTTCTAGAGCGTCCAACCGTGGCCAAAACAAGGTAACTAACGCCAGAAAACGATCATCATAAATAGATCTTCATAAAGCTGGAAGAGGTCTCTTATAGAGATCCATGTCTCCGCCGTGTTAAAGAACATCGTTACATTTCTTAACCAAACTACTCCCAACCCAATTTATATATTTCTAGTTCCAACGTATGCAAGAAATATTCGTGCATAATAGCATCATACTAAAATTTCGTTTACTGCATGTCAAAAAAAGATGAAATCTTTTTTTTTATAGCTGTTTTACAACTTTCCCTTTGTTCATAAATGCCTGCAAAATTGTATCTTAACCTGGATTCTGTACCTACAATAAAGTGATTACTGCTTTACGGAAACATGTCGAGCGAAATCGACCTAAAATTACGTGAGTGACTCGCTGTAAACATTGTTTTTTAACGTGAAAACGTGTTGGAGAAAACCCGCGTTTATTAAATTCGCGTTGAAAAATACTAACCAGCTGAAGATAAAAGATGGCTGTCGAGGACAACAGCGGCGCCCCGGAGCCCCCGAATTAATCACCGGTGTAGCGTTACCGGCGATCATGAGCGGTGTGCGGTGTCCATAAATACGCGATATGACCGCACACGGCGCCTTCGATCAGAGACCGGTCATGATACTGACTGGTGATATCCATATGCACTGACTCGAAAAAGCTTGATCGGCCGACGGAAAATAACAAAAATTGCGAAATTTTCCGCAAAATTGGAAACTTTTCACGTTGCTGTGTAGGGGTATTGAAACTTAGATTTTATGCTTCCTAATATTTAAGAAAATTTCGCAGAGGAGGTATTAATCACCGGTGTAACGTTACCGGCGATCATGAGCGGTGTGGTATCCATAGATACGCGATATGACCGTACACGGCGCCTTCGATCAGAGACCGGTCATGATACTGACTGTTGATATGGCATCATGAGGCACTGACTCGAAAAGCTCGATGGGCCGACGGAAAGTATCAAGAATTGCGAAATTTCCGCATAATTGGAAACTTTTCACGTTAATGTGTATAAGACTTCAATTTCTAAGATTTTATATTTGTTATTTATATTTGAGAAATTTTCCGAGAAAAAAATTATCAAATGCGCGTTGGAAAATACTAACTAGAAAGACCTGATCAAAGATGGCTGTCGCGGAGAAATTAGG
This sequence comes from Pammene fasciana, assembly GCA_911728535.1. Classification (NCBI taxonomy): domain Eukaryota; kingdom Metazoa; phylum Arthropoda; class Insecta; order Lepidoptera; family Tortricidae; genus Pammene; species Pammene fasciana. Next base: position 1,556,806 of record OU452289.1, read on the forward strand.
ATGACTATCGAGGAGGAATTAATCACCGGTGTAACGTTCTAGGACATCATGAGCGGGGTGCGGTGCCCATAAATACGCGATATGACCGCACATGGCGTCTTCGATCAGGGACCGGTCATGATACTGACTGATGATATCCATACTGCTCATCTCATATGCTATGCCTGACTCAAGCGGTGAGGCATACTGCTAGCCTACTATGGTCGGGTTTTTATCACCTGTCACCATAGCTGTCACGTTCTAACAAGTATGTAAGTGTGAAAGTGACGCATAGCGTGATAAGTGATAAAATGGCAACCATGGATGGCCTGCTGGTGTAGGGTACCGACGGAAAGTCTCCAAAATAACGAAACGAATCACGAATCTTGTCACGAATTCGGATATTCTTAGATTTTCTACGTCCCATATTGAACTATAATCCGAGAATATTTTCAAATATAATTTTCCATGTTTCCTCAAAAAATTATAAATATGTCAACTATGTCAAGTAATCAGAGTAATTGCCATTTTTTAACCGACTTCAAAAAAGGAGGAGGTTCTCAATTCGACTGAATTTTTTTTTTTTTTTTTTTTTTTATCATATTTTTTTTTTTTTTTGTATGTATGTTACTCCATATCTCCGTGAATCGTGAACCGATTTTCAAAATTTTTTTTTGAATCGAACAGGTATAACCCCTAGATGGTCCCATTGTCACCAAGTCGGGATCTGATGATGGGATCCTGGAGAAATCGAGGGAACTCTTCAACTATTATAGGCACACCTATAGTGATTTCACCATTTTTTACAGCAACTCGGCCACTTCCTCTTGGAATAGCGGATCCTAAGTGAAGTCGGTTCTTTTTTTGTTTAAAATTATATATAATTGTATTTTTATTTATTCAATATTAAATAAATACATGTTTTATATAATTGGTTTTCCGCAGGATTAAAAAATTGCCATAAGCTACATACTTCTCTTCTTCTTCCTAGCGTTTATCCCGGCTTGGGGTCCGCTTGACAACCTAATCCCATGAATTGGCATAGACACTAGTTTTTACGAAAGCGACTGCAATCAGACCTTCCAACCCAGAGGGGAAACTAGGCCTTTTTGAGTTTAGGTCCGGTTTCCTGACGATGTTTTCCTTCACCGAAAAGCGACTGGTAAATATCAAATGATATTCCGTACATAAGTTCCGAAATACTCAGTGATACGAGCCGGGGTTTGAACCCGAGACCTCCGGATACGTGAAAGTCGGACGTCTTACCGCAAGGCTACCAGCGCTTGCCCTCCAAACGAAGGAAAACTTAGGGGAAATAATTCGTGTATAGCTGAATTTTGGTATAGTTGTAGACAAAGGTGTCTTACACAACATACCAAAAGTACTCATGGATAGGGGTGCCGCTAACGGGGAGAGGGGGGTGTAAAGGTCCCCTTTTTTGGCTTTTCGTAAATAACTAAGTAGCGGTGGCTCATACGAAAAAATGTTCTTCTACTTAATTAATCCACAAATAATTTTCTACAAAAAAGGTTCTTTACACTTTTTTGCTGAGATCAATATATAATGAGATTTCGAGGAAATACGATAATCACTTTTTGAAACTTTCGGAGCTATTCTTTACGAAACTATTAGTTTTGTCTAAAAGTTGTTTTAGAAAACCCATATTTATATTAAAAGACCTATCCAACGACACCCCAAACACTAGGGGTGGAGTAAAAAAAAGAATTTACCTCCCACTTCATGTGTTCGGGAGGTACCCCAAAAAATAATATTTTTCAGATTTTGTTTTAAAACTTTGTCTGCGTGTTCAAAACACATACTCATACGAAGTTTAACTATTCAAGTACTAACCATCACTGAGCAGGTTGAAGAGGGTATTTTTTTACTTTTTATTTTTTATGTCACGACGGTGGCAAACAAGCATACAACCCGTCTGATGGTAAGCAGTTCCCATAGCCTATGGACGCCTGCAATCAACTTCCTAACCTTATAGTTTCGCTGTCCGTTTGTGCCAGTCTGTCCGTTCACGGCTTTGCGCAGTGATGGTTAGTACTAGAATAGTTAAACTTCGTATGAGTATGTGTTTTGAACACGCAGACAAAGTTTTAAAACAAAATATGAAAAAATATTATTTTTTGGGGTACCTCCCGAACACATGAAGTGGGAGGTAAATTCTTTTTTTTACTCCACCCCTAGTGTTTGGGGTGTCGTTGGATAGGTCTTTTAATATAAATATGGGTTTTCTAAAACAATTTTTAGACAAAACTAATAGTTTCGTAAATAAAAGCTCCGAAAGTTTTTAAAAGTGATTATCGTATTTCCTCGAAATCTCATTATACATTGATCTCAGCAAAAAAGTGTAAAGAACCTTTTTTGTGCAAAATCATTTGTGGATTAATTAAGTAGAAGAACATTTTTTCGTATGAGCCACCGCTACTGAGTTATTTACGAAAAGCCAAAAAAGGGGACCTTTACACCCCCCTCTCCCCGTTAGCGGCACCCCTATCCATGAGTACTTTTAGTATGTTGTGTAAGACACCTTTATCTACAACTTCACCAAAATTCAGCTATACACGAATTATTTCTCCTATCGAGCAGTTAGTGGGCTTCCTTCGGTGAGCTAATAAGCTACATTTATACTTATTTAAATATATGAGACAACACGATACCCAATAAAGGTATGTAATTTCAAAAAGAGGTACGTTTTTTTAGGTTTATGTTCCAAGTTGATTTTCGTATTAAAGCCGTATAACAGAAACGTATGTTAGTGAAATATAAGTTGTTTTATTTTTCCCATATTTTTATCAAATATAAAATTGAAAGTCGTTATTATTAAATAATCTTGGTTTCGATTAATGCTACCCTGGCGCATGCGTGTAGCCCGCGTGGGATGGAACCTTGGGGTTACCTTTTCACACAATGTATATTGTTGGCTTAATGTACTTCCATATTTATACAAAATGTTCAATGAGAGTTTAAAATAAATCTAGTTTTTTTTTTTTTTATTATAAATACGAAACTTTCGTAAGACTAACATATCATCTAAATATATTATCGGTCAGCGGATTAACGCTCCTGGATTATTCTCTTAGTTATGGAACAAAACGCTATCGAATATCAAGCAAAATTCTATTTAAAAACGTGAGTTACCCTTCAATATAATCAATCTAATCTCCTTCATTGTTTAATAGCCAATAAACTCCATCTAAATCTTTATTTACTATTAAACAACCCTAAAATGCGCGTAAAAGAATATGGCACAATCAAACGGATACCTACTGAGACTCGCTTAGCCCCCCGCTGCTCTTTAATAGCAATTTAAGATTGCATGTCTTTAAAACACTTTTTATTTGGTTGTAAATTGCTTATTCTGGACGCAATTTAAAATGCAGACTTAAGTCAATATTAAAGGTGGCTTTGATTGATATTTGACGTTTGTCGTTAAAAAGTTACGAGTGTTTATTGTGGTATTTTGGCGCCATTAGGGGTCATTCACGACTACGTGTTGTCGGTCTAATACGTGTGACAAGAATGAAAATGGGTAAGATTGATCGACTTGAATTAAAATTTAAGATTGCGAATTAAGTAGTGATCTCTTTGGTAACAAGTATTATCTACTTAGGTAAATATTTGTTATGTGGATGACTTTTGTATTCGTAATATGATTTTAATTTATTATACTATACCATGTTTCGTGTTTTATTAATTAAAAGCACACATTTTCACAACGTTTCGAATATTACCTGACATTTGAAATATCTACAGTTAATCGCTATTGACAGATACGTTTTAAACACAGTATCTTTGCTTTTAATTCGTATAAAAATACCATCTGCCGTATTTAATAAATCACCCGTCAACTTAATGCATTTGTCAACTTCTATAAAAACCTGATATTTTTAATAATACATGATTCTATTAAAGATTTTAAATGATTAAATACACTCTGTCAAATGTTCTAGTAATATAAAATAAAATGCGTAAGCATTTTGACAGATGACGCCATTTCTACAGATAAAAATGGCACAAGTCCCATACAATTTGTATGAAACTTAACCGTTATTAATTTGGGACATATATATGGGTATTGGATAACCGAGAAACCTGTATCATACATGTATCTCCAGACGTAAATTAATACCAAAACAAAACGTATAACTGGAAATATTATCAAAAAACCGCACGGCGTCATCGGCCTTTACACTGATCCTCGATACTTGGCGATACCATCGGATTCCATGCCTTCAACCAACCATACCAAGCCAAACACCACAAAAACACCCATATTATCAACCTAATAAGAACGAGAATTAAATGAAGACGAATATTAGTTGATTTAATTTAAAATTAAAACCATAGGTATGTGAAAAACGTATTTAATTAAAACGCGCGGCCGATCAATCTCGCAAAAGCACATTTTCAAAATGGCGGCGGCAAAATGAAGGATTAAAAGATCCGGCTTGCGAAGGCTGCATGCTAAGCGTAGGCTATAGTACATTGTGCAACATGGGGGGTAAGAGGTATATTACTAACGAGAGTCTAGTTAAATCGCGACGGCTTGCCGGAGCGATTTAAAGACTCGAGTTTGTAATATTCTTACGCCCCGAGTTACACACAATGTTTTTCATCACACTTGCGAGGAAAAAACTAAAATTTAAGCGAAATAATTCTTAAATACGGTGACGTTTCAAATAGGTATTCGATCGCCATTTTGCTTGCGCCGTTGCTTAGCAACGCGGTACAAACATTCCGTGCGATTTTTATTACGACATAGTTTTCGAACTAGATTTTGCAAAATTATTATAACAATATTTACCAAAATTAATGATAAATACTTTTAAATATTAAAAATAATGAAGAAATATACCGTATTAGTTTTATATACTTTAAAATTTGCTTGTAGTCAAGTTTGGGTGACATAACAAAAAACCCTGGCTGAATATAAATGTCCTGAGTCTGAAGTAATGTACGAGTGGGTCAACATTTTTAAAACTAAACCTATAACTCCACACTGTGGAGTTATAAGAATTCCTAACTCCCGCGGGATCAAAGTAGGCCTTTGTCCTTCAGTACACCCGCATGAAATAACACCATTTACGAGCAGGTGTGATGAAAATAATTTAACTGACGTTTTAAAGACGCACGCTTTTAGAATATTACGAAGTTAGACCAACAAAATAAAAAAAGCTAATGGCGCCAAAACTTTAAGCAGGGCTGCCAACGTAACCGCGAACTGTCATCGATTTGAAATTAGAATGTTCGAATCGATTATCTATGGTCGTAAAACACGTTTTATGTTACCCTGGTGCCCTAGCCGGGATAAATCAGGTGTACACACAAATATTACTGTCAGTGCGCGTCATAAACGCTCGGGCTATTTATTTCGTACGAAAATAGCCAAAGCTGCGTGTCGCATCGTAAAATGCAGTTTTGCTTTTGCGAATAATCCTCGGATTAACTCGGATTGATGTCGTTTTGGTGCGTCTTGCGTGCATAAATAAGAGCGGTAACAAGCTTGAATAGTAATTGCTCGCTTGTTATGTTTTCCTGGTGCGAGTTAATTAAGCCGCGTCTATTATTTATCGTTGTTTTCTAACCACGACGCCGCTTTAGATGACTTTAGACTTTTTGCCCGGGTTTGCTACGGCTTCGTACCAAATTACTGAGAATATACACTCCTACTTTTATCTATTCGGCTTTACCTTTATTTTACTTTAGAGGAACCAAGGATCTACTTGACTTCCGAATCCTAAGACTATAGACGCGACAAGAATCGCCATTTGATCTTTCGGTCCAGGGCGGAAGCTTGACAATGACACAGCGTTAGGGTATAATCTTGGATAAACATTAAATACTTACCTCGTTAACATAATCGTCTAAGCTGATTGCTATGATATGAATTGCTGGCGCTGCCACCAATCTCATTAAGTTAGCATGCCAGAAATACTGCCAGTCAGGTATTCTAGCACAAAGTTAAAAATAGTATGAAAAAACACATTTAGGGGGATTTTTTCCACTAAATCAGCTTTTAGGCACGTTTCTTGAAATGAATTTTGACCTTACAAAATGTATCCTTGACTGTAAGACGTTACCCTCCAATAAACAATAATGTAATCGGAGTACAAATGACCAGGAGCTCCAAAAACCACGTCCAAGACAAACAGTGTCCGACCCGGCACGGAACCCACCCACCTCGTTAAACACTACCAACCTAACAAAACTAACTGCCCAAAACCCTGCAAACCAATTGCAAACGTAACGACATCTAATTAAGGTTTAAATTTAAGTGGGGAGATAGTGACTTAAGTCATTTGGAGGTGAGAGGAAAAGTGTGATTTATTCTTGAACGTCGCCAGAGTCAGTTGGCAATGTTTTGATAGAAGTGTTCGCGGAAATTGTATTTTTTTTATCCAAGTTGGGCCAAAACAGATTTTGCTGCGAATTCCTAAACGTTCATTGAAGTATTTTATTTTTTGAAGATAAATGAGTGGTTTATTAGTGTCTGTCTGGAAATTACTTAGCAGTATGTACATGTACACAGTCAAAGAGTCATGACAGATGTATATCATCAGTCAAAAACACTGTTGTAAATTGGCCTTTAATTATAGGCATGCCACAAATATACACCCAAAACTTAAACCCTTTCTTAGTCAGGAATCAATGCATTTACAACATGAACAGTACCAAGAAATTGGCATAGATGACCATGACGTCAGACTTGACAGTATTTTGGCATAGACTCGTACGACGTCACACCGTGTAATCACATTTGCGCGATCAATCAGCCGCGACTCGAACAACCCCGTACAATGGGTGTGTTTCGGACACCGGAATAACAAATATATTTGTCACATGTCGAGATAATCTTGTCTTGGGCTTTTCATCGTAAGTATTCAGAATAGGTACTCTCTAATATTAGGGTTAGGATAAATAGTAAGATGGAACAAAATAGAGTTTAAATACTATGATTTATCGATCACATCACATGTGTTTAGGTTCTTACGTATACCTATATTGGTTCTTTATATGCAAGTAATTTCAAAGTTTAAAAGGCTCTTTTTTCGACCTCTCAGGGGTTATGATTCCATGACATCTATAAAAACTATGCCAATAAGAAAATAAGACATTGAATAAAGCTATAAAAACGCACGTACCTACCTAGCACGTAAATCTAACGTTATGCAACGTAACGTTAAAAATAACCCCCAACGTGCTATGTATCCGTCGGGCAACGGCTAAAAGGCGTAAACACACTCGTTTATTTTTAATTATCCGATTCCGAGAGTGGAACGCATCCTTAGAAAACTCTGAACACACTTTTCTTGGAAAAACAAATCTTGTTAGCGCGTCTTATGATCTATTTTTGTAAATTAAATTGATGATATATGCGATGTATAACATGGTATAACATTAATTGAATGTCATCACGTTACTAAGACAACTTTACGCTGAAAATGTTTGGGGTCGGGTGCTATTTTTGAAACTGGCGTTCTACTTTTAGATTTTTAATTTATTTTCGTGGCTGCCGAGGTCTGATTTGAAATTAGAATTTGGTGCAATTTGACAGCTAATATCGAAATAATTTATGACCAACTTAGGGAAGTTAGCTTTAAAAACGGTTGTATAAAGACGCCCAGACTTATTAGAATTGAAATGTTTAGGACCAATAAATTTTCACTTATATTTCACTTGTATGACATGGTCGTTTGCTTAATGCATTTTCCCAGAACATATTTACACGTCGTATTAGACTTTTTCTATTTTAGCTAACCTAAGCGTTTGAAAATGTCGCGTCAGGCCGTTAAATCTAGATTTATATGCGAAACCAAGATTTATGTGATGGCCTGATGATGGACGTTCTAAGAAACGGTAAAACTACGACAATGTTAAGTTGATTGAGATAACATTAACGGCATATAAATTAACATAGCATGTTTTAGTACTCGTATAACATAAAGATAACACGCGATAATTATAACGTAATTCAATTGTTTTTAACTCATATATTTTTATTAAATAACTGTTTAAAAGATGTCGCGAGATACACCTGCCGCAACAAAAGTAGTAGGGCCGTATAAATATTAAAGAGGCAAGCCCGAGCCACATTTGCATACGATGTTCAATTACGATCCCGGAATATGGTACGCATTATAGCCAGTTACCTATATTGTTATGCTTTTCTGGTATCCGCATGATTGTTTCTTGTTCATGTATTTTTCATAAGGGGGAATTTTCTTTTATGAAAATGTGCTAGACAGCGTAAGGGAATTGGTACAATACAAATATACATATACTATAGCAACGATTCCATTACTGTAACGTTACTATCAGAAAAATAGTTTTTTAAACCAATTTTACATTGTTTACAATTATTTAAGCTTCAATTTAGACATTACTAGGTAAGAATTATTTTATAAACAATCCAATATGAAAATAAATAATATTCCAATGAGATTCAACTGTAGTCTTTTACAAACGTTTGCTTTAGTTACACTACTAACGCCACCTATCGGCGAGTAGCGACAATGCGCTGACCAAATCGATTACTCCGTTTCAATTAGAATCTAACCTCGGGCCATTACCCGAGGCGTTGTAATTTAAATAAAGAACGTGGTTACCATGCGAAACGACCATTTTCTCAAACTAGTTTTCTTTTAAGCGACAAATGGCCTGCGGTGGGCCCGACCGCAACGCTCTATGGCGTTTATGCCAACCTGAGCATTATGGCTAGCTCTTGTTAGTGATTGTTTTATTGTACGTTCGTTTTTTTTTAAATAATTTTCTAACAAGTTAGCTGTTACCGCAGTTGTGGTAAGTAGATAATCGTCAGGTGCTATGCGCTTTAACTTATGTTGTACCTATCTACTACAGTTTATTTTTATATTTGCTTATTTTTTATATCAATTATAGGTAATAATACCTCAATGGACAACCGAAAGTACTTATAAGTACTTCTCACCACCCCACTGAAGCATCAGTATCTGTATCGAACGGCCCTTCACTCAACGATACGCTACTCTCAAGTGACATTATCAATGAGTCCTTGCTAACATTGTTATGTTGGTAGTATCTGTATAGGTAAAGCCTAAGCTTTGGCGAGTCAGGTATCGATCACTGGGCATTATTAGTCGCATGTCTGTTTAATCTGTGCGATTATTTCGAATGACCTACGTACATTTAGATGTAATCCCACAATGGCGGCGCTTAGTGTTGCTAGTGCTTAAATTTATACCCTGATGTGTGGGTAAACTGTCAAAAAAAAATTGTCGAAATGCTATAATTCATAATCAATAGGTTAATAAAAAAAGACCCGTGAATAAAAACGTCCGTTATGATAAACCCTTAAAGATGTCCCTAAACTGTTTTGAATTTTATTAAAAATCGACCGCAAATGAATGGATATTGACAGCGAAGCGGGAAGGCGCGAAGACTTTTTCTTTTTCTCATTGAGCCAAGTGACGCCGACGGAGTGCGCATTATGCCAGCCAGTGTTTTTTTTATTTTTTTATCCACCCTCACTCGAATTACTCACTCAGCATGTGAGTAGTGTCATTATACCTAATTTTATAAAAAATATACAATATGGGTAAAGTTTTCGTTTTTCTGGTGTGAATTATGCCCTTACGCGTTTAGCAAGCCGGTTAAATTACCACAGGTTTAATTAAAAACCGTCTCGATGACCGGCGTCTCGGGTTGAGGTTACACATCGGGAACTTTTACAATAAAATGTAAAAATAATAAGGAGCGTAGCGAAAAAGCAATAACATGCACGTCAGAAATAACTTGAATTACAATTTTAATCTTGTCAAATCCCCGTTTTTATTGGCATCGGGCGGAGGACATAATTTTCGTTTTCAAAGTTTATTTAATAAGGACTACTCGCTATAAGAAATCATATTAAGCCGAGGGTTCTCTCATATAAATTCGCGATTTTTATAACCGCCTCATTATTATTTTTGAACGCTTGAAATGGCCGCTTATGAATAAAAAGTTGTCTTTATTTTGATGCAAAAATATTGTTAGCCGACAAAAAGTAACGCGAGGGCGCTGCGTAGGCTTGTTTTTATCGGCGAATAAAATCATGTAATAAGCGAAATTCTCTACAGCGATGACATATGTCGGCGGGCAAAAACCGAGGAGGTTTTTCTGGGTTATAACGGGTCAGCTAAAATCAATTATATTGAGAGGAGTAAGAAATGTTTAGGTTAGTTAGCCATCAATGGCGGCTGGCTTGATCGTAGGAATTATAAAATTCCTCGGAGTCACCTGGTCTGCGCCGGACCTGCATTCCCGAGATACCTGCTCTATTACCAAGTGCCCGTTTTAAATCATACATTTTTTAACACAACGTTTATTTTAAGTAGATGGCTATTTTGTCAAATTACTATAATTTCGGTCAAACATAACTACGACCTGTCAAAATTGAGGTCGGTAAATCATCGGCTTGACCCTTTTTTGTGATTCTTTAATAATTTCTTTAAGGGCTTTTTAAACGAGGTGCATATTTGGAATAGCTGCTGACGGGTACGCTATGGGCTTACTAAGTGGAGCAATCAGTGGAAGAGCCCATTGTGGCTCGATTAAAATAACGATATTGACTGTCAAAACTCTCTCGTAGAATGTTAACGGTAAGAGAAATGGGCAGGCTTATAACATTGAAGATGTTCATGAATGGAAAGAGCGTTGGTAACTTCAATGAATGAAGAAAAACAAACATCAGTTTTATCCGGCTTGCCCGATACGAGCGGAACTATCGGAGCGACGGAGATTTATTCTCTCTCTCATTATTCATATCTCAACAAAGAGGGGCATAAATTACAAGCCCCGAAAATATCTAAATCCTAATCCATTCGCCTCGCCTGTCCCCGGCTGAATCCGATTTTAAAATATTTATGAAAAGGCAACAAAAAAGCTAAAAAAACAACTCCAGAGACAGATTTAAAAATAATAAAAAAATACTCGAGAGCCAGCGTCGGAAAAAAGTTAAAATGATTGTAGGGCATCGAGATGTTGCGTTGTTTTTTTTTTACGTATCCCAGTTTCATTAGATTCGTTTCAATTCGGAGATTAGTCGGAGAAAGGTCTCTTAAGGATAAAACGCGTTGATTTATAGGGATTCTTTGGACGATTAGAAGTAGGAAATTAATTGTAGTGTAAGTAAGGTGCCAAGGAGTTGGCGGTCGCGAGTCGGTTGCGGAGTCAATTGGGCGCAGCGCATACGGTATTGTGCGTCCACGTGCACCGGCGTTCTGGCCGTGACAGTTCCGAAAATTAGTCACGTGGCCGTTAATAGCCGCGAGGGTGGCACTCGCTTTTTTCCCCAGTTGTTTACAACAGTTGGTGGCTATCGATCCGCCCGGATATAGACGTAAATACGGCGTTATTCATCGGAACGCTGTTTGCCCGCCGCCCTCGTTTTTGTTGTCTCGGCTGTTTTTCATCGATTTCCCGCCGGTGCACGGTCCGGCTCATTGCGGGGGTATTATGTGTTATCTTCGGAGGTTCTGCGCTTTTACATGTAATCGGTGGTATCGGGCCGCAGGCTGTGCGTGCGTGTGTGCGTGTGTGCGTCGCTTCGGCTCTCGGGGCGCACTGCTCGATTAGCGCGGCCGGCACCGCCACGCCGCCTGATTGGGCCATCCATCACCGCCGCCGCCCGCGCGCCCCGCGCCCTCCACCCTCCGGCCCTCCGCCGCGAGGACTCCTCTCGCACCCACCACGCGAATCCAAACCTTGTCCAACCCTCAAAAAGGTCACAGTCGCGTGGAGCGGTGCTGGGCCGGCGCGTTAATGCCGCGACGCGCGCAACAGAGATCGAGGCGTATTTTTAAGACGGATACTTAGTGCGTTACATTATTATAGTTTTGTTTTTTTTTTCGTCTCGGCCGTGTAACCCACACGGTTCGTGTTTTCATATGGCGGCCGGGTCGACGCACCGGCCGGTTATGATACCGAATGCCTTTAGATTTTTGATTGAGGTTTTATTTTATTTGGCGCGACGTTCGTCCCGATTACGTTTCTCGTATTCTTTTACCGCTCGGACGGTTTTTGTTTCGACGCGTTTCATTGTTCGTAACAAGATCGATTTTAACGATAAGCCAATGCTTCTAATGAAGACGTGGGTGTGCCCCGCTTTAATGACTGTGGCTTTTAGCGGCGAGCTACTAGCAACCTGCGGCGGCACTCTCCATTACATTTGCGCCAACTTTGCACAAACTACAACTACCAACCTAACGCCGTTGTCCTAACATTGCCAGCGCTAGTAAAAATTACCTCGTTTTGAAAAACGCTTTTAAAAAACCAATCATACTGCTATTAGCATACCGCAGCGTGGGTGAAAGGTCGAAGAAGTTAACAAATTGCATTCTCACGCGCGGACCGCACGACTCGAAAAAAATACGGAAAACCGCAAATTATAGTCAATATCTTATTGGTATCACCAAAATGGGTGTTCATTATTAATATTGCCAGATTTTACGAGGTTTTTACGTTGCTTCCGCGTTTATTGGGTTAGTACATGCATTTTACGAGCGCAAGGCAAGCAGTTTGCTTGGAAAATATTATCTTGAAACGGTGAATTGACAGGTGACATGGACGTGAAGTGTTTTACGGCCGGCCGTGTTTAACTGCGGGTCTAGCCTTAATTAGAACCGCTTTATTTAACGAAGGGACTTTATGTGACCTGCCTGTAAAGAAATAAAATTGAGGCGGTGGCGTGTACTGTTACGGGTATATGTAGCTAGAGTTCATTACGGCAATAGGTACTAGGGCTTGCAACTCCGGAATTGTTTGTATGGGAAGATTCGGAATTCCGGAATTAGGCCATATAATTCAATTCCGGAGTTTCACGCCCTAGGTTTAAGCAAAATGTTGAACTGATAAGTGATAGGTAGCTTATGAGAGAGACTAAAATAGCCCCAGCGCGTTTTTCACTTGCAACTCTATGGGATCACGTCACTTGAAAACGTAAATCAATAAGTGCAAATGAAATAATATAATCCTAACAACATAGAAAAAATTAAAAATATCCTCTTATTAGTCAGAACACAATTTTGAATTTTGATTTCAGGTCAACCCGACTTAACAAGAAATGGTGACCAAATAATTTAAACCGGTATTAGACATTGCAATTTCTAGGGCCCAATCTGTCGTGCACCCTGCCACTCCCTACTCTCCCTAAGTGCCATAACTTTTATTACACCGTTCAATCTAACAGATTGGGACCGAGATTTTACAATGTCTAATACCGGTTTTATGTAGGTAAGTGTAGGTTGTAGGTAGGCAGTAATGTCTCCGAATGTTTACCCTTTAGCATTAGGTACCTTATATGGCACAATTAGGTTTTATAGTGCTAAAATTTGTTTTCGAACGAGCGGAGCGTAAGCGAAGATCGTTCTTACAAACAACAACTGTCACCTGGCTACTGGGACGTCTCGGCATTTGGATGGCTTTTTGATTTAGATAGTTTGTCCGACGATAACTTTAGTAACGATTTTCCGATCTTTATGAAATTTGTTGGGGTTGTAGCAGAGACCAACAAAATTTGCGAGTTCGTATATGAGCTGGATTGAGACGGGGGATTCTGCAATTAGAAGGCCTAAAAAGGTTTTGTAAAGGGGTCCTGTTACATTGGTCATCTTATTTGCTACTTTTACGAGCAAGTATGGTTGATTTTGGTATCAAACGAAAGGTATTGATTAACACTCTCGTCAAATCCTTATTAACTGCTTACTGTTTCATAACAATTAGCAACATAAAATTGATTTCAAAAATATTTTCAATTGTATTTTGATTTTCGTGTAAATATTTTGACAACTGACTTTTTTTAAATTTATTAGAGCTTTGGCTGCTAGGGCCATCAGCATACTGACATTAACACATTAGTTAGAGAGAGTTACCATAGACCATAAAGCTCTATACCTGGAGTAAGCTTAGGTACATTTCCTCTCTGTCAACGTTATTAGCAGGAAAATCTAATAGGTTTATAAAAACTATTTCAAAAATCGATTACACGCATTCAGTTCATCGTTTTCAGTGAGTAAACAGCTCCGTGAAAATGCCTTTATGTATTGTTTTTAGGTGTAAAAAATGTTCTATTATGTCTAGTTTCCAAAAATATGAAATATAATTTCACATGTAATTATAGTTTTACTTTTTTTATCATTACTATTATGATTAAAAAATTAATCCATATCGAAAATCCAGCGTCGTTTACTGAATCGATTCAAAGATAATCGTTTATTTTCTGACGGGCAGTAACTATTTTGACGTTTGACACTTATGCATATTTAACGCCCCTAAGGATTACTGCCTTCTATATTTTGTTTGAAAAAGCAAGCAAAAATGATCCTTGGCTTTTTTGTTTGACATTTGCAGGGACTGCATCCAATAATGAACCATATTTCAACATATGTAAAATCAACTATTTGTTGCTCCATTTAGTGTCGTGACTTACTGTCAAATATGCGTGATATTTTCAAGTGAAAGGTACATCATTGTCCTTTATCAATAAGGCGATGCTGCTATAAAAATTCATTTAGAAATAAACTTTATTAACAACCGACAATGATGTACCTTTAAATTGAAAACGCCATACGTATGCTACCTCGCCCCCCTCAGATTTTGGCAGACTTTTTTGGTTGGAAAGATGAGGCGATGGCTCCTCCAGGTATAGAGCTTTATGCCATAGACGCATAATGATAGTGACCGAAACCTATATAGGTGGTCCACAGATGAGAACGACATGTCAAAGCAACAGAGTGAGAGGCATGTGAGAGGTGGATTTAAATTTAGATGAAACAAAAACTGACAAATCTGAAGCGATTTCGTCGCGGTAAAATTTTGCGCATCAACGCACACAATTTAATATGAACGTTTAGTTTCACCGTGATGGTTAGTTGAGAAAAAAATACCCGATACCTATTTTTGGTATTGGTAGTAATTCTACTATTGCACATTTATGGCGAAACACAAGATTCGCGAGTTCACAGCTCGGGGCGAACTACTAGTATTAGCTATAGATAGGTAGGCATGACGTCTTTTCTATTAACTGCACTAAAACTACGTTTAATACTAGCACGGGAAGAGATAAGCTACTTGTGTGATTTTACTTTGTACTTATAGCTATGTTGGTTGTTAAGTTTAGGAAATTTTATAGTTAAGTAAGTACAGATAGTTACTTACCTATACAAAAAGGCTTCCTAATCAGAGAGTAATGTTACTCATGCTAGTCCTAAAATTTGCAATTGAGATAACTGCTTCAAAATAAGTACAGTCGCCATCAGATATATCGGAGCGGCCAAGGTGGTCACAAATATCTGAACAACGCCTCTATTACAATACAATACAATACAAATACTCTTTATTGAACACCTCAAAAAAGGAAACAGTACAGAAAATACAGCAAATTTAGAGGTAAACAACAGGCGGTCTTATCTCTAAAGAGCGATCTCTTCCAGACAACCTCTATTGTCAAGGCGATAAAGTGCATGTTCAGATATTTTTGAGTACCCTGGCCACTCCGATATAGGTATTTGATGGCGACTGTACCTAACAGTCAAGTACTAGGTACTTAAGCTGTGAATGACCCAAGTATTTCTTGTAGCCTTGACTCGATCATCGACATCGCTCGATATAACGCGTCATTGCTGATTGCATGTTAAGAATCACACGCCTTTACCCTGTTACTTATTAGTCTCAAGCAAGCCACTATAAGTATGTCCTTCAAGTATCTACCAGCTATGGGTAGTCAGGGATCGCAATTACTCTGGTTTAACTAAGATTAGTTCTAGAAATATCAAGCCTGGAGGCGCGGGTCGCGCCGGTAATGAAGTCTGACCCGATCGCATCGCCCTTAAAAGGTTCAAGCGAAATGAGCGCCCTGAGACCACTGGCAACACTAAAATGCATTTCTGAGGCGGTGAGCTTTGACTTTCTCATACCAGATGAAGATTAAAAATATGCATGTAAAAAGGGGTTTTAAGACATGCGTTTAAGGAAGATGTTCGTGTGATATGTGATTGGTGGTTAGGACGTTCTGGAACGGGAGAAACGCTAACGAACAACGATTCCAGCTCTAATTTGCGGACATGGCGAACGATCGATCTCATTGGACTTTTGAAAAAGGAAACCGAAGGCACCTTATGAGACGCACAAATTGAGCAATTTAGTGCTTTCCCGCTCGCTCGTACTCCTAGCTTCTCAGTCCGTCCCGTTCTTTCTAATTTCGAATATTGAAGGACTGAAGGTGAATTCGAAATGAGAATATTAAAAATTTGTTCGTTTTTCAAGTTTAGGCGGGTAATTATGAGCGCTTGAATAATGTATGTGACTTGGACAAATGGCCATTAAATATTAAAATTAGAAATTCGAATTTCGGTTACAAAAATATAGTTAATTAGCAAAACACGTGTAAATGCAACAGTATGCTAGCTGCCAATCAATCAGTTGGTAATGGAGTTGTTAAAGAAACATGGACAACTCAATGACATATTGTACCTACCTAACATAACATACCTACCCACATAATATTACAATAGCTTTCGAAATACAATGACATACTAATTGCTTAACCGTTAATACCTATAGCATAGCACAAGCTATATCGGTACATTTGACCAAAACAAAACGATAACTAAACATGGTTGACTGGCTTGTAAGTACTACATACATTTTATTTAAAATATTATTATTTTATTACATGACGTTAAATTTTCAATTGTATAATGTGATTTTATACAATTATATGAATATAGTGTGTCGTCTGCTTACCATTTGCTATACACCCTGATTGTGATAAAAATTGCTACATAATGATTTTAAGATGATGTTGTATTTCTTTAACAGAACATACTTAAGGATAAAATTTATAAGAAAACACTAAAAGCGTCAATAAAAGTAAATAGTCGCATTGCACGCATTACGACACATATAATATTACAATTCTCATTCACGCACATCGTAATTAATGATTACTTCTTAATAGATATTTTTCCTCCTAATCGGGGTAAAAACAACGCTTGAGCGGGTAGCCCCGTGGCATTCCATACCCGTTTCTATGGCAACCGACGCTGTGTATCCGACTACCAACCTCCCTCTCCCTCGCTCACAAATAACGACCTTATTTTTTACTACAAAAGGATCTAATCAGAAATACCGCTAAATGAAGTTATAACATTCCGTTACGATACCCCACAATCGTCAATACGCGCTCGTAACAATGAAACTGCGACCTTAATGTCTGCCAGTAACGCGCTATTTCGAATGCGCAAATGACTTAAGAATAGCGACATAAGGAATTGTTTTATCTCTTTCACACGTCATAAAGACGCGATCTCGCGTGCTCGCTCGCTAGTCCTTTCTTTGAGTACGGAATCGATTCCGCCGCGGCGTCTCTTTCCTGCGGAGTTTTTGTTCACAGTTATCCGTCTTCGGCGTTCATTCGAGACGTCAGATAAAATCGTTATTGTAACGAACCTCCGAATAAATTGACTGCGCTTCTTCCGATTCCATTTGCGATTCTACTACTTTATTATATTTTATCTGACGGATTTTTTCTCTTCACCGTTCTTACAAATCTTACGGGACTCTTTTATTCATTCAGTATCGATGTTTCGTAGAACTTAGAATTGCTCATATGAAATGAAAATGAGCGTCAACTGTGCAATGGCCGGTAATTGATATAGTGTAATGGAAACAGGCAATGAAGCTGACGTGTTAAAACAAGAGGAAGACAGATGCGCGCCAATCACACGCGCGAGAGCGAAATGGATATTCCCGCGTGGCGGACGCCATAACGGTGCAAGTGCATTTCATTGTTAAACTGATTGTAACCGTAAATATAGTAACATTGAGCTTAATTTAGATCGGCGGATGTCGGCGTAGTGTTATGACAGATCTCTCAATAGATGGCGTTACGGTATAAGAGCGGTAATTTTGGTGGGCAGTAAAATAAATTTGATGACATTGTAAAGTTGTTTGGAAAGTGTTTTGCGCGATTATTGTGGGCTATATTCGTACTAAAGTTGAGATAATTACTGGATTTTAGTGTTTAATGTCTGTTAAAACGTTTCTCATAACGATTTGCTCGAGAACGTGTTGGTAATGTTTTATTTCTTATAGTTGGTAGATAGATACTAGATAGGTACCTATTTGGATAAAATTAAATTAATTATGATTGTTCCACACCTGTCTCGAATTAAATTGTTTGTTTGGATTTATAAAGACACATCAGAACTGTTATTTAAAAAGAACTATAAGGTACACTACACACGTAGAAAAGTTTTTTTGCGGTTATTTTTCTGTAACGCTACATACAGTCTAGGTAACTAGGTTTAGAAATGGCATAGAGTGTATCTACCTACTTATTTTTTTAGGTTTTACATGGGAACATGGGTTAGGCAACTTAGGCATCCAAAGAGTTGTTTTTAACGATTGCAGCGCCGTCTACGCGTTGCATCTTTATTATCATTTATTTATCCATTGCTTTATTGAGTAACTGTGCAATGTATATGTAAATCAATAAACGTGGCATTTTAATTTTAGGTAGGCAAGTACCTATATCTAAAATTTGTAAAATTCACTAAATCGCTTTATACCGATATTTATTTGTATTTTGATCATTGAAATTGACCCAGTGCGTTGACCTTGCAAGACGGATGACAGTCGAGCTCGATACAATCGATACCCGGCTCGTTACCGCATCGATTTAGCTGTCATCGGAATCGATTGTGTGTGCGGTTGGGACGTTGACGAAATGAAATGGAGTTCGAAAGTTTAAATTTAGATCGAATGTTGTCTTTTAAGATTTTGGGAGTAAAAAGAAAAGATTAGTCTTAATCTAAATTACTTAACTAGCTTGTTGTCTATTAAAAATATTGGTAGGTATAGGTACCTACGCTAATGTTATGTGTAGTGTATTTTATCCTAATATGGTTAATTATTTATTTATTTATTAGGATATTGTTTTGTGTTATTTAGTTGTATTTTCCCCGCTAGGCTTTAACTTCACTGTTTTGCAACTACTGCCTTAGTTTAGTGAAATTCCACTAACTAAAGTTGCTTATTTTTGAGGTGTTAAATAAAGAGTATTTGTATTGTATTGTTCCATAAAACCTGCCAAATGAAGTCGATAAATAACAGAAATAAGAAAAATATAGTTTATCCAACTGTGTTGTTTTAATAGGTACTTATACGTATATAACTTATCAACAAGTTAAAATTGTAAAGTAATTATAAATAGTTACTTATATACATACGCTACGAGTATTTAGGGATTTTTATCCCAATATCTCACATAGGTACAAGAGTTATTTTTCTCAACATGAAGTATAAATATTTCCCCTACCAACCAGACGGGAAATCGAACCCAGTAATCAGGCCACTCAGCCTCAATCTAATCTGTTTTCTTCTCATCCTTATCGATAACGTTATCGCCTGACCTTGCCAGGCTCTCGCGATGATGGATGACTCTACGCTGGAATATTTGACTCTACATACTTGCGATAGGGTTTTGTTTGTTTTCAAGTGTCCATTTTTTCCTACAACGTGTAACTAGTGATGATCCGTTAGGGCATAATTGGCAACGTATTCTAATTATGAAAAATCACTAGAAAAAAAAATTGGTTTTGTACGGAGGGTTGGCCGGTTGGGATGCCATAACCCATGCAAAAGAAATTGTGCCTTGTATACAAGACTTAAATGTTTTTAATGTTTGAGAAGAACTGAAGTTTATAATGTGCTAAAAGACAAATGCGCAAAAAAAAAGTTTATTTAAGATATTTAGGTAGGTACCTACTCTTGTTTTAGAAAGAAGCTCCCAAATACTAACTTTTGGCACTATTTATAACCTTCGCAAAACTACACCATCAGGGCCACGAATTTTGGATAAGTTCGATTCGAGCAGAGGAAGAATTCAAACCTAGACACAGAATATGAACTGTTTCTAAGACATGAAGCAAAGTGGGGACCTCCTCAGTTATAAACTTTTATACATAT
Source organism: Pammene fasciana (assembly GCA_911728535.1). NCBI lineage: Eukaryota > Metazoa > Arthropoda > Insecta > Lepidoptera > Tortricidae > Pammene > Pammene fasciana. The sequence goes on from OU452289.1 coordinate 1,576,780, forward strand.
ATCATATACAAATGAAAAAGTGACCCCCTAAGTGAGTTTTTAGGCCTCCGGTGCCCAAGGCTGGGAGTTGGGGCTGGGGGTTTGTTCTTCAGTTTTACCTACCTTACCTATACTCAGTTAAGTAACTAAAATAAGCCGAAACAGCAAGTAGACCAGATGCTCTGTTTCTACCCAGCCCAGTGTGCCGGTTTTGCCAATTTTCAATTTTACTGAGGTATAGACTGATTTACAAATGTATGTTAAGAGTTGATATACTAAGAGTAACATAATATAAGTATTGCTGCACATATGACCAGCGTCATGACTCCGGAAAACTGACACATGACATGATAGCCATATCATGTTCAGGAGTCATGGGTAAAATAAAAAGTGTCCAGTGATCGCCCCCGAACTCTTTTCTGGCATTTCATAAAAAAATCTAATATTAGAATGTTAACAGCGGGGGAATATAATATTATATTCATTGAGTCAGTATATTAAGTGTCATTATTCCGTATTGACACAAATTGACGGACGTCTGAATAGACACTCTTACGTGGCCAGAACCGGGGAATCTGCCCTACTTAACACGATATTCATACAGTATGGTACCATGGTCTTATATAAATTCGTTTATATTATTTTTATATTTAAAACTCTATTTTTAATTTGTACTTCGAACTTTCGAGGGTAATAATAGATAGTATAGGGTATAGTATACCCTAGGTAGTATAGGGTCTCGAACTCACGAACCTGGGTATTCGCCGGGGCTGCCTAGGAACACGGAGGAGTAGACCCGCCGCGCGACGTCGGGCGGTGACGACCACTCGCGCCGCGACGGACACCATTTGCCTGAAACATGGAAATAGACATGTTACACACATACCGTCACTGGTAGAGAAAGCTTTATGGCGTTAAGCCCGCCTTTTCTACTGTTAGGGTTGCTTATGGTTAAAAAAAAGTCTACTTAACACTGTAACCCAAAAGTGAAAAATGTGGCAAGTGTAGGGTTTGCATTTCGGATCCAAATCTGTCAGAGCCAGATAATTTTATAATTCTTGGATTTGGAGTGCTTGACCTTAGAGCTATGCCGCTGCACGTACCTACTTATAAATATTCGTAGAAAAAACTTTTTCATTAATTACACAATTAAAAAAAACTTATATTAAATTAAAATATTTAATTTCCTCAATCTTCATGTAACTTCTTCGAATTTCCATCGGGCTATAAAACTGGCTTTTCAGAGTTTAGTTTTCCTTACAAGGTAGTAGACTTAAAAAAACTAAACTTACTACACAGCCACGCGACCCTCCGCTAAAAGCCATTATGTCCTCACATGGGACGATTCTCGCCAATTCCGATTTAAGAAAAAACTGCTACATTAGTCGCCCGCCTATCTAATGGATTCAGCCAAGTCTCATAGGACCCAAGCGTCATTACGAAAAAAAAAAAGAAAAAAGTCCTGGGAGATCGAAGGTGTTGCCAACACCCTCTGTTTTCTTGTAGGGGAGGCAATATCATACACCATTAACAATTTCGGTGCTTTTTTAACGGGTCGTGGAGGGTAACATGCTTCATCGTATCTGGCAATAATAATATCATAATAATACGGCTAACAGCTTTGCGAAATTTGCAATTCTTACTTAATTTTGCAACGCCCTAAGAAGTTTTACTCTAGAATACTTCAGTATTCCAGAGTAACACTTAGTACCAGGTCCCAAAAGTTAGATTAAAAAAATTACCTACTAAAACGAAAATGATATATAATGTAAAGTTCAACCTACATGCAGATATTATGTCTCTTCTCTACACATTAATATTTTAGTTTTTTGAGCTATTTATTAGAATTATATTTATAGAGAAAATCGATTTTTAGCAGCTCAACTGAACGTACCGTAAGGTACCTACTACCCATTAACCCATTATACATATGAGTATAATTATGTATGGAATATAATAATATAAAAATAAATAAACTAGCATTGCTAGCAATAATAAGGTCAAGCTGCGCTCCACTAGTAAAATAACAAACAACTGAATAAATGTTTAAAAAATACCACTTATGTTGCTCTTTTTATTTTAATTGACGAATAATTACGAACGCTGCGTTAGTTGCCGCGGGGGGCACAAATCGAACTTCGAAAAGAACCCAACCGCCATTATTTTTACCCGCTTCATTCCTTTTTCGAAATTCGAACAAAGCGCCTGGGCAATGGTGCATGTATGATTGATAGCGAGCGACGCGGGCGAAATGAACATTCGATCTTTGAAAATAAAAGCCCTTGACCTCCGAGCCTTTTGTTATTCAAAATACATTTTTGTTATCTCCTCTACATCCGTGCTATCCTGGTGCTGCAATTTTATCGTAACCCCAGAATTACGCAATAAAGAAAAATTACATCGTTGAAAAACTCGAAAATTACCCCATCACGACAAGGAACAAGTTAACGCCATAAACAAATACTAAAAATCTGGTAACCGAAATAAGGTGGCACTCTAAATAAGAATTAAAGTAAAATTGCTGAGGTGTGACTCCCCCGGGTAGGGTAGGCGAAGACGATATTCATAACGCGAAAAATTGTAATAACCTGCTGGGTATCAGCTAGGGCGAGGTGGTGACGCCGCGCGTTATTTATTGAAGGGCGACTGACGGGGATTTGTTAAGGAAATTGTCTAAATATGCCCGTTACCAAGACGCATAACACCTTCACATCCCAAAAAGTTATAAATTCTCTTATACGTCCCAAACGCTTCTAATTCCAAATGATACGCTACAATACCCCCATTACCGAAAAACAATGGCCGTTTTACAAAAACATAGCAATTACACATTCATAATTCTTTTTTCACGATACCGAATTAAAACAATTGGTGGCTCGAAAGCTGTTTTGATTTCTATCATTCTCGAAACGGCGGATTTGTGTTCGGGCAACAATCCGTGCCTAATAACAGTGATTGCTTGAATCGGGAATTAGATCTTCCCAGGGGGCGTAATCTAAAGAAACCTACCATTATTTTTACTCGATAATTACTATTAATTATTGTCGGAGCGATTCTCCGACTCCATCGTAGCTGTTTCGGGCTAAAATTGCTGCGGTTCCGAGAAATTGTTTTTGTTTTAACTGTTTCATTGTTAAGCCGTCAGTGTTACATTTTTGCTTTTTATACACATTTTATTTCGCTTCACGTAAAAATATATGTCGTGATCGCATGTGTTTCCAAAATATTAATCATGTAGGTTTATTTAGGTAGCCAAAGCCATTGACGTTAAGCTTATCCCAATCAGAAATAGACCATAATGTTTTATTTAACTTACTTGGTTGGAACGTAATAACGATTAGCACGCACGTTTTAAGAACCCATTAGGATTCGATACAATGAAATAAATTAAAGAAATAGTTTAATTCTCCATCAAAAAAACATAAAATATATATTACTATCCGTATCTCAGGTACCAGGGTGTAAGCACCTGCCAAGAGTAACCTGCATCCGAAATATAAAAGCAGCCGAGGATGTCCCTCTTCTCACGATAAATCACTCGGACTTTTTCTGCTCCGGAGAGACACTCCGTGTTTTATGTGAGCCTGGTTTAGTCGAGGCTCCTTGCCTATGTTTTTTTTTTCTCTCAGTTATTTCGAAATGTAAGATGTTTTAGAGACTTTACGGTAAACAAAAGAAGATCCTTTCTACTTTCAGCCTTAAATGTTAAAGATGTTTTGAAATTGTAAGTGTATTTTTTATTTTTTCTTTCTTTTTTGACATAAAACCTACAATGTTTAAAAAAAACATTGGCCTCGTTAAATAAAATAACTAGACAATAGAAGTAAAAAGCCCGCATAGAGATAGATGACAATGTAATTTGTCAATGTATGAATATCTAAAAACCCTTAGATGTAGTGAATAAATGGCTTTAATGGCACATATTGGAGCTCAAAAATAAAACATTTTACACTTAAATATTAGTTTCTTCGCAGCTGTTTTAAATAAAAACCTTAATCGATATGAAGCTAAGAAAGAAGTGGATCGAGATTACCGAGAATGGTTCTCTGAGGTATCCTTAGGAGTTTTGTCATGACAGTTTACTACTAGTACTAAATAGGATATAAATATTACATTAAGTATTAGTGTATTAAATCCATAACACTTGTAGTTCACATCAAAATTAAATATTATCAATACAACCTGACAATAAACATCTTGGCATATATCCTGCTAAGCAGCTTCAGTTTTCGTGCTATGTAACTTAATAATTAATTCTTATTCTCATCATCATCATCATCATCATCTCAGCCATAAGACGTCCACTGCTGAACATAGGCCGCCCCTTTGGACCTCCATAAGTATCGGTCGAATGCGACTTGCATGCAGCGTCTTCCGGAATTCTTATTCTACATCAAATAAAATGGTTTTAACGTATTCTTAACATTTCTTGCTTCTTAAACGTACAATGCATTAATTGTACAATAAACATATCTTTCCTTCCTGTCCACAAACAACATAGGAGCCTGTCATACCCCCGAACTAACCCCGCCGAAGACACTGCCTAAGTGCCTATACAAGCTCTATGCGCCGGGTATAAAGCAATTTCCCTAATGGCCGATAGTCGCTCTGCTGATCCCGTTCGTGTCTGTATATAACCATATATAACCACTATAGCACCTGTCAACTCTATTCCACGCATTTAATGACAATTCGTGACATAGGGCCTGTAAGGTTAATTTTCTGAAAAAGTATTGACCTCACATGAGATATAATATACCGATTATAAAACGACAGATGTCATTTTATGCTAGGAACATCCTTTATGCTGGGAACATCCTTTAGTAGAACCTAAAAGTGTTTAATTGAACAATGAACGTCTTCAATCGATTTTATATCTTTAAAAGAGTAATAGTAGCATTGTGATTAATCGCTAGTAAATATTATAGTATCATTAGCCATTTAAAGCCTTATTTAGAGATTATAAAAACGCATGTTGCTAACTTGTTAATCAATAATTTAGCATGAAACGATGTTTGCTCCGTGGAGTTGTATAAAAAGCCTCTAAACGACGTAAAGGTTTTAGCACCTGCGTGCGTAGCCGGTAATAACATTCGGCCATTCTGAATAGTCGTATGTCCTTGGCCGTGAAACTATCTTCACGTCTTTTTATAATTAAAGTAACTAACTTCACTAATAAGGGAATATGCTTGTTAACCTACTGGTAAACGTAGAAAATGTCAAGTTTATGTATAAATTATGTTTTACGAAGCGTGCGTTTCTATTTATGTCTTAAGGATTAAATTATCGAGACTATAATATATTGAATTGCTATTTTGTGGTATCGCATTATTTGTTTTATGTAATGATATGTACCAGAGTATTTAATAGAGTTTGATCTTTTACGAAATCAGTATGCCGTTTGCATTAAAATACCAGTTTTTTTAATGTTACAATTATTTTTTACCAAGTCGATTCTATTTATGTCACAAGAAATGTAATTACCGAGCTATAATATATTAATTGCTATTTTGTGGTATCGTGGTTATTTCTATTTGATTACTTGTTTTATTATTTATTCTTGTTTGATTGTATTCGAATTAAGTATGTAATTTTGCATATAACTGCCCTGTTTTTTAATTCTACGTTTTAATTAATACAGTGTATGGCGTCTTACAGCAATACTGAAATTGTCAAGAGGACTACGTAAACATAGTTACCATTATCACAACAATGACATCCTACGTCCTAAGTCATTCAACAATTTTAGTTTTTGAACAAAGAAGTTTCATGCTCTCGGTTCTCGAGAACGGTTCGGCTGGTGAAAATATTCGAATAGCATGCCTGCACAAGTTCTTAAACGTTCCAAATTCAAAATACCTACTGCGATATTTCATCGCATAGCAGTTAGCAAGCTCAAACGCCTTCCATGCCGACTTCACAAGTCCGCCATTACGGACGGACCTGAAATTTCCACGTCCCGAACTAATAAACCAACAAAAATGCATTTTTAAACTGAAACTTACCTAATTGCTACCATTTGGTGCTTGTGAATCTATAGCTCTAAACCGAACCAATAAGACTCACAATCGTTTGAACGGAATTTGTATTTACTGTCTTATTGGAGTTCAAACTTGACGGGTAGACTTGGAATCGTCATAAGATGGCTTAGCAGCGTCAGTGCAAAATGCCTTCTATTTTAGTTTAGATAGGGCTTCGTTTCGTTTGGGGGAGGGAAGGGTCGTTGGCTCAAGGGGTGGTTCCAGGGAATCTGACGTATAACTCATCCGTAGGTACGGACGGACGGATCGATAATATACCTACCTATTAAGCCGTGTTTGTTTTTCGGCGTCTTGCAGTTATACTTAGATGTAGAGGTTGTCGGCATTGGAGGAGCCTTTAGGTGAGGTGAAAGATATATAGCTCTTTCATTTGTGGCCCGGATGTTAGATTTAGTTCAGCGTCCTGGAAATAGGAGTGTTTCAGGAAAAAAGTTTAATTGAACATCTTTTATATAATACCTACTACGTTTGTGTTCCAAGAAAAATATGAGTTTATTACTAGGTGTATCATAATCATCAGGAGGAAAGTATAAAAGAAAGAAGTAAATAATATAATAGCCATAAAAAAATATGAATTTGTAATGAATGTCCCTGAATCATGCCCAAGCAATATAATATTAATAATATTGATTTGTGTACCAAACGTACGTTTAAAAACATTGTGACACTAAAAGAAAACTAAAATGACGTTTTAAAAAGAATCACATTTTAGTTTTTATAGAGCCATCTACAGATAAACTTATTTCATTGGATTTCTTGCAAGTTCTTCCACATTATGATGGTTAAGTTTTTACAACCGTATTCCAAGATCACTGCATGTGAGCTTTTACCTCCTTATCCGGTAAGGAATCGGCCCAAATCTCCCGTTTTTACTCTGCACGCAAAAACACCCTTATTGTTCCAATGTTTAAAAACAGAACACTGGCCGCAAACGAATTCGAAATAAATAAACAAAAAGCAGAAAACGAAAAAAAATCAAACATGGAACACGGGAAACCGTTAAAGGTTCAATGGCCCCGAAACCATGATGGCGTCCGGAAGGCTATCCATAACAGGGTGACAGGAGCTCGCGTTTTTCGCCCGCCGTTTGACAGCTGTCAAACGCGACCTTGACACTGCTTGACAGTCATCGATCATGGGTCACGGCCGTGGTTGGGTCAACGGCATAATGTACATATTATGTAATAAAAATATTATCCTGATTTACAGTTTCTTGTAGTGCTTACAAGCGTTATCTATGGTCATTATTACGTCTGATTAAGAAAACAAAGAATCTTTGTTTTCCAACGCCGTAGACTCTAAAAAAACTACCTACTAGTACTACCTATATAATATATGTTTGAGTAGTTGTGCAGATGCGGACATACGTTCATTCATACCTATCCCTTTTTATTACCCACGAATATAATTTTAGACTAGCCTCATTATCTTTGTTGACTTTGTTTTATAAACCACGCAGACGGCAAATCAAAATCGCCTAATATTAATTAACCGTGGCGTAAGCTATCAAATTATAACATAAATTGTAATGTTAGGATAAATAACACTGCCTTATTTTACAATGCCTGACAAAGAGAAAAACTTTACTTATATCCTAAAGTTGGTTGGAATGTTGCCATATATCAAATTACATTCAACTATGCATGAAATACGGGTAAGTCCTGCGAGCTCACTCTTTTAGTTGGTAACTTTTAGAACAAGTTTTTAAAATTTGAAATTTTTACACGCACGCTTTTTTAATGTTCCTTAGTTTTAGGGGTTTTACAAAACGTTTTAGGACCCACGGATTTATATGACAAAGCAAGTCTTGTAGTCAAATTGTAGGAAAGAGTTTTTCTAAATATACATTGTTTTAAAACATTATAAATTATCCACTATTACTAGGGATTGCAATACGGATTTTATCCGAAATTTTCCCATACAAATAAAATCCGGATTGCAATCCCTAACTATTACTACTAAACCATACATTACAAAATATGTACCTAAATAAATATCAAATTTACAGAAGTAAATCGTATATTGCTTAGTCATACATTGGCACAGTCTTTAGCAGCGGCGGTTGATTATCCAACCATTTGTCACCCCACAGTTTTCCTAAATGACTACAGTTTTCCTTGTCCATTTCCTCCCTATAGCTTTCCAACTTTCTAAAAAACAATACTACTATAGTCACCCGTGTCTTGTTTTTCTCTATCGCTTTCCCTGTAGTCTTTCCCGTCTAAAAAACCAAATAGTGTAGTTTCCCGTAAAGTGCAGTGTAAACTATAGGCGTGGTAATGGGCTTCTGATGATGGCCGCCGAGTAGGGGAGTCGCTCAAAAACGGACGGACTTGAGCGATTTCAGGGGCTATTTTATTGACTATGAAGCGCACCTGCTTGTCAAACTTATTTGTGGGGCTAGTAGTGTAATCTCTATAGTTTAGAAAAGCATCATGATTATTTGAAGTGTTCCTACACCAACCAGTTTTGTTTTTTTGTTAAAAAAGGGAAAAAAACATGTTGTAAGACCAAAAAGGCTTACAGCAGTGTGAATAAAACCAAGTAATATAGTATTCTAGTTTGTTATAATATTACCATTATAAAAATATCATCCACTGCACGGAACTGCCCAAAGGGAGAAAAAAAGAAAAACACCGCGAGTCGAAATGTGCTCGTCACGCGGGCTCGACATACCGTGGCGGTACCATTTTCATAAATTTCACAACCCTAACACACTACAATCAAAATTCAACATTATCGACGTAATATTAGAGTCCGTTTCCCAAGTGTAGCTGTATAAGGCATTTTGAAAATAGGGTTGGTGCTCGTATAAATGCGGAACGTATAGAAAAATGTGATTACTCATGCCGACGCCGAGAAAAAATTACAAGCCGGTATGACACGGCCTTACGAGGGAACATTTTTAGAGCGTAGGTCTCTCAGTTTATGGGTCAATGATCTTGGCTGATTAAAAGGTTCAAAGGTGATATATTGGCGGGCATTGTTGAGCTTGATATGCGTGATTTTGCTGAATCGATACAAGCTGAGATAAATTCTTAAAAGCCGACTGATTACGAAAATAAAAGTAAACGTCTTTCTACAACTTAAAGGAATGTAAGAATGTAAAAGTTGCCGTTCGGATTGAAAAATGCACCCGTACAGTACAATCATGTCTGTCATATAGTTATACAGTACATATATATATACTAAAAGAGCACCCATGATAATAGAAATAACTATATTAGTAATGATTGTCTGACCAGCCATTTGTAGCAGTAACAGACAGTCTACTGTTGAAAACATAGTCATCCCTATTTGTCACGTTTAGAGTGTAAGAGATAACTAAAACGTTCATAAAGTTTCAGTTGTATTTCATACACGACTTTTGAAAAACCAAGTGAAATGCTGAAACAACGTAAAACTTTATAATCACATACTCTATAGGTATTCATATAGAAATACGATACGAGTATATAAAATGACTGTTTTGCAGAGGGGTGTAGTTTCGATGACAATGCAATATCGCCAGCTAACTTGTATTTTCTTAACAAGTTTCTGTTAGCTTGGCAAATTTAAGTTTGAGTGTTTCCGTGTAGAAAATTGTCAGCATTTTGTGGCAACCCTAACGTTGGTACTTCCTTTTTGTTTGGAGTAATATTGAGTTAATATTTGATAAAAAATATTATTATTTATGAGTTTTATTCTGTTATTTTTTTCTACATTAAAGGTACTAACTATACATACAATTATATGGTTTGTTTAAGTCAAATAAGTACATATACTACCTAAAAAATATTTTTTTTTGTACAACCTTCTGTTTATGAGCGTTTTTAATGTCTACTAAATAGGTTTAACGTATTTTGGTGGATAAACTACATATTCCTTCCTCTAAATATGAAATCAAAGGAACCAAACTGCAGAACCTGTTCACCCCTAATATGTTTCATAAAAATCTCTCCAATTCTCCGATACAATCCAAATTACCAGGCTCCCATAGCTCAGCAGCAAGTAATTAGCAACGTGAACGTCTGGCGATGGCACCGCGGCGGGGCATCCTCAGGGTATCGCTCCAAACGCCTACCAAGAACGAGTATTTCCAAGGCTAGGCAAACCAGTATAATCATGTATACTGATCATACAACTCGAGGTTACGTTACACTGGTGAGTTGAAAGCGATACTTGGTGGTGGTAATGAAGGCGATGGGAATATGGGCTGTCTGCAGCACGCTCGAACTTGGATACATCGCTCTTATGATATTATGATCCCCTGGCATCTGAGATCGAAATTTTAGTATACGTATATGTAGGTATGAGTTGAGGAGTCTAACCCTATGTTCCTATTAGAGGACTGTAAGATCCCAGAATAAATAGTGTGTGCTGCCAAAGCAAGTGGAAGAAATGTTTTATAACACAATCTAAATCTTAATAAAAAAAAGAAGTTAGTGTTTTAATTATATGTAGCCATATACTGATAAATTCCCGGGAAAAAATGCACTGCAATCATTCAATAAAAAAAGTGTTACCCCATACAGCTAATAATATGAACTAAGTCTGTAAAATATTGAGAATTTTTCCAGAACAAAATACTTTTGAGGACTATAAGCTCAGAGTTTTTAACCTCTTAATTTTTCATAAGTACATTTTTGTGAGGAAACTAATCCCATCTCAACTCCCACTAGCGTTTGAATTTGACCATGAAAAATATAATCCTTTATTTTTCATTATATTTTCTGTAACTTCCCACTTTCTCCAATTTCCCAGCGAGCACTCTGTATCATTAAACCCCCCTCTATCCAGGTGCGGGGAGGGGGGCGCCCTCCGTAACTAAATTTTGAACTGTCACGCAGATTAATGATGTTACACCGCGCGATACGCTAATGTTTTCTTAGTGTGGATACGACTTGGATTTTAAGATGGATTGTAGTTTGGAATATGGTAAACTGTAGTATTTATCGTAAACAGAAATAGAGAAGAAAAGCAGGAAAAGAAACAAAGGTCTGAATGGCTGAAGAGCGATCTCTCAACAAGTAGCAAAAAAACATGTTAAAGACTGCGTTGATGTATAACCTAAATTTTAACCCGAACCGATAGTTGACAAAGCACCGAGAAGTATAGTATCTAAATTAGTTTCCATTTGTATCTTACCATATGCCCGCGACTTTGTCCACATCAAAGTCGTGAAATTATCATACGCTCTCTCCACCCCTTTTGCCTCGACATGCCATACTTTAAACCCTCGTAAGGGAATGAAGTAAGGAATAACAAGTATCATATACCTACATCATTTCGGGTTATTATTTATTAACGTGCCAGATATCATCCAAATCTATTCAGTTGTTTTTGCATAAAGGTTTGAACAAACAATTAAACATTTTAAACAAAGTTTAACATTTAGTATGGTACCGAGGCAGATAAAGTACCTGTTATAATAATCACGAGTAAACTAATTTGAATAAACATTTTTAAAGGCATATCCACATTCAGCTCGTGCACAAGAATGGATTTCCGAAATCGATCGCTCCAAATGTTCCGAAAATATTCAGAGCCGCACATGTCGCCCGGTGTAAGTATTTTTGTGTGCCATGTGTTTGTGCACATGCGCTCACGGCCTTATACTGGTTGTGCTTTTTAAACTATCCAACAGAATCAAATTATAATATAATACTACAGTCAGCAAAAGTAGCTAAGCGGGTAGGGTGTTCAAAATGAGCTGGACACGACTTTGACTTTGTTGTTGTTGTTGTTTCTTTTTCTCTCTGACGTTCATAAGTGCATTGTAATGTTTATTTTGTTTATTTGTTTATTTGTTTATTGCATGAAAATTAACACTGACAGTTATACCTTACGTGCTAATCTGTATTTATACTTATGTTCTAACATGCTCTTTATACATTTGTACATCTAGGTAATTGCGCCCATAGGTGCAATGAGTATACAATATATATACATTATTCACGGGCAAATAAAAATTGCAATAAGATGGATGCCGCTACTACAGTTATATTATTATATTTTTCTACTCCGGTACTTTTATCTGTCAATTATATAGTCCCGCCAACGAATATAAAAGCATGTCTTATGACATTTCAAAAAAGTCTATCTTGTCTATTCTTCATAAAGACCCTAGGGTTATTATGCGATAAAAAGCAACTGCTAACATTGGTGCCCTGTGAACCCAACAGATAAAAAAGAAAAACAACACTAAATTTACAACGAAAATAAAAACTGCCAACTTAACAACAAAACTAAAATAATTGCTGCCAACATAAGGAAAAAAAGCGGTATTAGATATTGCAACATGCAGGGCCCAATCTGTCAGGTTGGTAGGTGTAATTAAATGTAGGGCCCGTAGGGAGCTGAAGGAGGGAGGGAGAGGCAGGGTACACAACAGATTGGGCCCTGCAGGTTGCAATGTCTAATAGCCGTTTAAAGCAAGTAAGTTGATGACATTTGAAAAAATATATATTACCGTGTCTATGATTACGTTCTCTCAACTGTCATTTGCCACCACTTTTCAACTTCTCGCTATTTCTTAAAGCAAACTGCGTTTAATCTTGTGCTTTATTTAATCACTAGTCGTAGAAAAAGTAATGTATGCAACGTTGTATAAGTAGGTCAAAAAAGGCTCATGGCGTCTTTATTAACAATTTTCGGCTTCGCCTCACATTGTTACACACGCCACTCACCTTTTTTGAACCCTCTTATACAACTATTGTATAAAATACTATATGTCAATGATTTATAAAAGTACCTAACTTATTAATGTCACTACTTCCACCTTCATCAAGGATAAGTACAAAATAATTAATAATTGGATAAAGTCACAGGTTTACAGCAATATATCAAGAATACAAAATAATTAGATAAAGTCAAGGTTTACAGCAATAATCAAGAATACAGAATAATTAGATATTAATAAAGTCACAAGTTTAAAGTTATACAGTTCCATTTGGGTATAGTCAAATAAAAAGATAAAGGTAATAGGTCAAGTAGTGGTTTTGTTTATATTATTACATGTCTCAAATATATTATTGCGCATATTAGGTAACAGAGCTAGGGGTAACGATGGTTTCAATGTAGCGATTTGATGCAGCTAGAAACTTAGCTTCCGCCGCTGAAAAGATGTCTAGTTCGCTGTCACTATCCATAATGTTGTTAAGCAGCGTCAAAGCCTGGTGGAGAGGGGATATGGCAAGCAGGCTCGACCGGCCTGGAGGCACTGCAAAGAGACCACGATTGCGGGTCCTAAGCTGTCTCGCGTAGGGACAGGGGACACGTATTGGTATTTGTGATAATAATGGAGGATTTGCTAATTGTCCTCGAACTAGGCGAACAAAATATTTTATTAGGTACATACTTCTGCGTGACTCGAAGGAAGTATAATCTACCATACCTAAAATGAATAGTGTGGGATAGAGAAAAGGATAAAAGCCGTAGAGTTTTTTATACAGGAATCTAATGAACGTTTTTTGTACTTTCTCAATTAGACAGGTGTAGCAATGTGCCTAAATTGAAGAATAAATATCTTTTATCTTATTTTTTTTAAGAGAATAAGCGTGTATAGGTCATTTTGAACACCCTACCAGCTTTGCTTACCTTTACCTACAGAAGGTTCACTTGTAACAAAACCTCTGTTAAAAATGTTAAAGCGTGTAAGGCTGCCTCTACATGATGGGCCATCATAGGGACGCAGTTATACAACAGAACGAGATCGCAATATCGTTAGCTCCCTCTAAGGCATAGCTGCGTCCCATCATGTGGAGGAGCCATATAAAACGTGCTTAAATGTGACTGTCTCCCTCGTTCGCATTACATCTATTCGTATACATTTCAGTCTACAATTCTAGATCGAAAAATCCGTAATTAATTAAGTAAGGGCCTCCAGCATAGACATGTAGTGCAATAGACATTATGCAAGTTTTCGTCCACATATGTATGTCAGTTTTCAAGTACCGTAAAGGTTCTAAAATGCCAATGTGGCAGTCTATTGCAAATCTACAAAGTTTTACTTATCATCGACTTGATACAGACGTTGAGTTTGTTAGGGAGAATTTTTAAGGTGTGCCCTAACCCTCAACTGGAGTAGGAGGCATATAAAATCGACAGAAGGAGCTAAGCGGGCAAGGTTTTCAAAATGATCTTAACATGCTCGTGTTGTCTTGACAATAAAGTTTCAGACTCATTTTCTTTCTACTGCCGACTGTACTTAAGGTGGTACCAGAGTAATGTTGTACTTAGTGCTCATTTGGTCAAAACATGTTTGAAATACGAGTTTAATACCTCATCAATTTTTTTGTGGTAAGAAAACACGATGGGCAACAATTTCCTCAATAGGAGTCAGGTTGTTTTACCTACCCTTAAACTGATTTTATTGCTCAATTATGAAGAACATAACATTATCACAAAATCTATGATAATTTATACGCTTTTAGCAGCCACTAAAACAAATATGTACAAAATGCAACCAGCTAAGCCATAAATAACATTATTACGCGAGAAAAACCGCAGAATTGCCCATTGTGCACAGATTAAAAACATCGCGCCATTTAGACACTAAACACATTAATTAAAATTTAAGTGACATTTGGTAAACAAATGGGAAATTAACGAAACCGCGATTTATCGTCATGGCGGCCGATATCCAGCTATTAGATAAATATTCCACGTTATAAATAAACCACGACCTACCCAACTTGAATAAAAACCGTATTATAAATTATGAAAAACATTACACACGAGGCACGAGTTGTAAACGTCACTACGATCAGCTGATCAAATATATTGCTACTATAAAAAGTGAAAACGCGCACTACTCTGTCGCACCAGCCTTTATCTCGCTCACACTAACGTTTTATACTCCAGTAAAAACAGGATAGAACGCTCGTAGTGCCTCCGCCGCGCCGCGTAAAATGATATATTTAATGTCAGCTGCGTTTAGGACCTCGTGAGTCTACAAAATAATAGATGGTCACATAGTTATTTGTTATACAAGGGGTGAAAGTTGTATTTTACGTGCGAGTGTTTTTTGAAACACGAGCTAGCGAAAGGATTCTATTATTGACCACGAGCGAAGCGAGTGGTTCAAAAATAGAATCCTGAGCGTAGCGAGTGCTTTAATACACGAGACGTAAAATAACTTTCACTCGTGTATAACACAAAACTTTTCACCTCACTACAGCGAGGAAAATAAGAAAAAGGGTGCATTTTGCTCGGTTTCCCGTAATTCCTCAGGTGTTTAATACTTCTTCATCACTCGAATTACTAATTTTTAACAAAACAATCTAGAAAAACATGCGAATATTTAACGTTGATATGATGGATGAATTGAAATGAAAAGTTTTGACGTAAAAGGTTTTATTAAATGTCAGATGCGTTTTGTTCGTACGTAGACTTATTCGGCTGTCAGAACAATTTATCCGTTTTTACAAAAAGAATGAAGATTAATGTTGAATGCTGATATTTATGAATTAAAATAAAGTTGCAAGACTGTATTAAGTGTTTTTACTCGATGCAATTCATTAATTGCGATGTTAAAAATTCTGCACTTTTAACAGTTTTAACGTTTTACGTTTTGTTAGCTGTCAAATGTCACTTAAGCCACTTGTCACTTATGTCAAAACTCTTTCACCACATGTGGATAAAAAGCGATTTTCACAATAGATATTAAACAAACAAAAAGGGCTTTCCGAGCTAGTGAGGTGAAAAATAAATTACAGCGAGTGCATTTCTGAACGAAATTCGGGCGGTTGTCGACCTCGCGCGTAAATCATTGTGCGGTGTGAAGGTCGCCATCTTGGAGTGTTCCAAATTTGAATGTTTGCTCGATTGGCGCGCTTTTGAATGTCAATTGGGCGTTTTGAGGATTGTTTATGGCTTTTTTTCGGTTGTCAAAAGGTCTTATGGGCAGACAGAAGTTAATACTGATACATATCGTGATTAGAGCATGTTTGTAATGTATCCTATAGGTTTCGCAGTTTCTGACATACCTACACGAGGGCAAGATATTCCTAAGAGCTTTTTATTGTGTCCTAATCCTGTAAAATTAGCGTTCTAGTCTCAACTCAATCAAAGAGTTATGATTACCTATTATATGTTGTTTTAACTGATTTTTTAACCGACTTCAAAAAAGGAGGAGGTTCTCAATTCGACTGATTTTTTTTTTATCATTATTATTATTTTTTGTATGTATGTTACTCCATATCTCCGTGAATCGTGAACCGATTTTCAAATTTTTTTTTAATCGAACAGGTATAACCCCTAGATGGTCCTATTGTCACCAAGTCGGGATCTGATTATGGGATCCTGGAGAAATCGAGGGAACTCTTCAACTATTATAGGCACACCTATAGTGATTTCACTATTTTTTACAGCAACTCGGCCACTTCCTCTTGGAATAGCGGATCCTAAGTGAAGTCGGTTCTTTTTTTGTTTAAAATTATTATTTCAAAGTTTTGCTATTGTTCATAATATGTCTCATGTATAACAGACAAGTGGTTTTTACTATTTATTTTTGACAGGCTGTAGATGCCAAAAGTTCCAAGCACTATAAAGCTTCCTGATCAATTGATCATAACTTCTATGGTCATATTTTTTATGAATTTTGGTATAAAAGAAAAAAAAACTAGTACTAATTAAACTATTGCCTTTAGTAATTACAAAATTACCCTATTTGCAAGAGACTAATATGATCTATCTGACAACGCCATCACGCGTCACATCGCGTAATATGCGTCATATCGCGTCATCTTGTTAATGGCCATTAGCTTTAATTACGCTTTTTAAACTTTTTATTGTTAATTTCGCATTCTTAAATTAGCTTTTTTTGCATCTGATAAGATTTTGAACACGCATGTTGAGGTTTCATTTTAGCAGTTTTTTGCTGACTTGATTACATTCAATTAATGTGTTTGAAGTCCCCAACCCGCATTGGGCTGGCGTAGTGACTATAGCACAGTCGCCATCAGATATTTCGGAGCGGCCAAGGTGGTCACAAATATCTGAACAACGCCTCTATTGTCAAGGCGATAAACTGCATGTTCAGATATATTTGAATGCCTTGGCTGCTCCGATATATTTGATGGCATTTTTTTTTTCGTTAGCCTATTTAGTGTCCCACTGCTGGGCAAAGGCAATTGATGGCAATTGTACAATGCTTTCGTACGATTGGACTCTTGAGCTCAGCGTTGGGATGTATGATTATGAATATTAGAAAATTCGCCTCCCTTTTAAAATACTTTTACCTCAGTCAAATCATGCCAAATATAGGCCTTAATGAAATGAAATTGTTTACTTAAGACCAGACCTATGCGGCACAAATATTAACTAGTCGAGACTGGAGAGAAACTCCGTCATATGACTTTGACGAGTGTCTAATAAAAACACTTAAACTTCCCAACTGTTACTATAATCCAATCATCAGGGAATCGTCTCTAAGCGCTGGTAGCCTTGCGGTAAGACGTCCGACTTTCAATCCGGAGGTCTCTGGTTCAAACCCCGGCTCGTACCACTGAGTTTTACGGAACTTATGTACGGAATATCATTTGATATTTACCAGTCGCATTTCGGTGAAGGAAAACATCGTAAGGAAACCGGATCTAATCCCAAAAAGGCCTAGTTTCCCCTCTGGGTTGGAAGGTCAGATGGCAATGGCAGTCGCTTTCGTAAAAACTAGTGTCTACGCCAATTCATGGGATTAGGTTGTCAAGCGGACCCCAAGCCGGGATAAACGCTAGGAGGAAGAAGAAGATCAGGGAATCGTCTCCATACATTGCCTTACAAAAGGTGGTGTAGTTTTTTGTTAATATTAATATGCCCCAATTACTGATTTTCCGTTAAACCCCGCCACGATTTGATGATTATCAAGTAAAAAAAAAAAAAGATAAAATATATGTATTCTTCAATTTAGGCACATTACAATGCACTTATAAACGTCAGAGAGAAAATAAACTACCACCGGTTCTAACCCTACACCTCTGACCCGAGAAGTATTACTTATTACCGGCAAGAAACTCGGCGGGACTTATTTTTTCAAAACAGTACTACAAATACATTAAAGATACTATATACAATAATGCGTAGTAGACGTCCTAGTGTCATTTATGCTGATTTTGATGAGCGTATCATAAACGTCCTCGTGTCATATGATTTTGCCGAATGTCTAATAGACATCCCAATGTCATATGACTGTGTTGAGTGTCTAATAGACGTCCCTGACCCATATGATCTTGACGAGTGTCTATTAGACCTCCCAATGCACGTTATCGTTAACTCCGTATATAAATAACCGACTAATTACGTTTTGTTGTCGATATCTATTGGATTCGGACGCCATTAATCAAAATTGGGGTTCCCAAGGCAGCGGAGAAGGGTTCGATTTTCAACAGCAGCCAATTATGTGATAAAATTAGTGGTTGGTAATGTTGGTATTACAAACTAGAGGTCTATTCGAAGAATATGATTTGTTACCTATTTTTGTATTCAATTAAATATTGAACCTGTAAGAAGTGAGATTTGCTTTATTTAGCTCATCGTTTTTTTATTATCATGGCATCGAGATTATATCAAATACATGTCAAAAAGATATTCCTTAACGCCAATACGACAAATTAGGTAAACGTTTTAAATTAGTTTAGATACTTTAGATGTTATTTTAATTAGTCATACCGAACAACATTTTTGTCTATGAATAAATACTTCACTGTAAATTAAATCATGATCTAGCCATACATAGTCGACATAACAAAATTACAAGTCAAAGTCCCTTTGCCATTTAATTACCTATATGTTTTACCACTACCAAGTTGAATTTATATTTATTTATTTGGTAGTAAATAATATATGCTTTCAAAAATAGTGCTAAATACATAATCTGACTCATAATGAACCGTTGCAAGTGCAGCAAAATACTTGACAAAAAACATATTGAAGAGGATTTATTTGACAGTTTTTTTATACTGAACCCTTCCTCTTATACACAGATCACAATCGTTCAACGAAACAATACTCATTATACCTGTAATTAATATCCCACTGATACCGACATCGGCAAATCAACGGCTTCGGACATCCGCCGTCCCTCTCGCACCCGCCAAGACGGACAGAGACGCACGAGTTCAATTTCGAACGTCCATATTTTATGATAAATAGCGAAGTGTGTTTTCGTGTTCGATTGATTGTTAGTTTTATTTTTTAATTTGTTTCATCTGAATTTAAAATTGTAATATTTGCAAAGACGTATTTAATCGTTTGTTTAATTTTCGACTTTTCGTGTTTAGAATACGATTCATTTAAAACAAAATGTAATAAAGGGTACAAAGCTTGCGGTTTTATCCCTGGACAACATCAGTTTTCGATATTTATTTAAACTAGTAGTCCGCCTCGAACTGAGAACTCGCGATGTACTTGCAAACGAGTTGACCAATATAACAAGACCCCCAAGGAGGATTTTTTTTCTCCTTCTAGCTCCATAACCACTTGATCGATCCTGCTCATATACGAACTTACAAATTTTAAGTAGGTATCTCTGCTACAGCCCCAAGAAATTTCATGAAGATCAGAAAAACGTTACTAAAGTTATCGTCCAACAAACTATCGAAATCAAAAAGCCACCCAAATGCCGAGACGTCCTAGTAGCCAGGTGACAGTTCGGTCTGGAGTTGTTTGTAAGAACTCACTTCGGTTACGCTCCGCGAGTTCGATTGGAAAGAAACAATTTCATCTTAAATTTAGAAAGCGTACATGAATTTGTCAATGTGACGTTTATGAAATTAAAACGATTTATTTATTTATATGCTTGTCTATGGCCTTTAAAACAAAATATTTTTTTTTAGGTTTCACGGATTGTTCTCGATACTAAAACTTTACTGACTAGAAGTAAGTCATCTCAGTTCAAATCTTAAAATTGTCACGTTGTTATAAGTTATAAACTAATATTAATGTTAGCAAAATATTGTCGTTGTTACCCATTTTATTATAACTTTAGGAAGAAAACTATACTAATTCAAATTCAATAAAAAATAAATAGTGGTTACGACCCCGTGTCATTTTACGAGTTTACACCGTAACTTAATTACTGCAGAGGTGATTTTCGATTACACGCGTTAGTCTCCTATCAAAAACGTCATAAAACACTTCAAAATCTACGATCAATTTTAAACTTTATCATTCAATATTTAACGTCTTTTTTAGATTGTTTATAGGTGCGGGTGCGTTCGAAAGCTAATAAATTAACATGCTTTAATGACCCAATCAAAGTTTATGACGCTTGGCGAATCCCCTCCGGACTCCTGTGCTCCTAGTCTTCAAATTGACTTATTTTGCGTATAAAAATATAAAAAAAGCTCCAGGAGCATAATGATTTTTCGAGTTTTATGAAGATTGGAATTTTTGTTAACACAAGTTTTATGTGTAGTTTGATTTACGGGTTTTCCTGTGCTGACTGACTCACCCATTGCATCTGGAACAAAGAGAACAAGGCGTTAGAACTTATGTTGTGCTGGTAACACTCTACCAGAATTTTTTAACTCAACCATAAAAAAGACTTAAGTAGAAAAATAAACACAAAAGTGCGCTTCCATCTCATTGCATATGTATAATTTTTATTTTATTTCACATTAAAAATTGTACCTTTCACAAGTACGTAGAATTGACAGACAGGTACAGCTGAAGACACTTAACTTAAAATAATACTAAGTGATTTTAACTATACATAAGTGTATTTTATTAACCGACTTCAATTCCATGGAAGAAGGAGGTTCTGCATTCGGTTTGGTGTTTTGTTTTTTCAAATACTATCACGGTTCTTTTTATAATATCAGAATTAACGACCCATTGTATTACGTGTGTACCAGAAAGAATGTAACACATTTCTGAAAACCGCATCAAAATCGGTTCAGCGAAACGCGAGATAATCGCGAACATTCATACATACATACAAACATACGGGTCAAACTGAGAACCTCCTTTTTTTGAAGTCGGTTAATGAAATAGGAGTGGCAGGCCACAGGGCCTCGGACGATCAACTATGTTATATATATATATATGCTAATCTGAAATTTTAGTTCCTAAACTATTCAGTAAATCAAAATAAAAAGTTCCCGATAGCGATCCGGCCACGTCTAGTTTTTAATAATTGCCTCTTTTTTATAATGACGGAATGTTTTGCCAGGCTAGATAAAAATAATAATATTTTTGTTAAATCTAAATATATCGCCCCATCAGTCACCTGTCAAGAGTCGGCCCTGTCAATTGTCTGTCAAGATACAACGTGATAAGATAAGGGTTTCTTCGATAGCAGCTGATAAGTGATAATTTTTTAAACATCTTGTGTTTTCAATTACTTATACCTAGTAGGTAGTCTGAAAAATTAATATTGTTAGAGAATAAGGCAGTACAGTAGAATAAAACAAAAAAAAATTGGGGTGACGGATGACAGTAAAAATTTAATAACACTTCTTCTTATATGCTGTATATGCTCAAGGAAACTTTACTAAACTATATGTTGGAATACATATTATATTTCCCATATCTGGGAAAGAAAATGCAGTACTTATTACAAAAACACAATTTTCTCGTCTCGTGGTTACTCGTCTACAAATAGGTGCCAATGACTGGTAGAGTGCCCATCATTGGGGATTATTCTAGTCAGTCTACCCCGTCACAGTCGTGAGGTTACGGCATCGAATGCGGATGTTATTTTCAATAATTAAAAGCGTTTTTCTCGGCGGAGCGTGCTTGCCGCGATTCTATTTACATTCCTTGCAACGGGCCACGACGGCCCGGTGGCACTGAGAACGGTTAACTGATTGCAGTTTTATCTTATAGTTACTTTAAAACTTTGACAATGAGTTAATTAAGAGCGGGGGTACTATAGCGGGGGTAGATCGGAATATGAACTCGAAAAAATGGTTTATTTTAAGAAAAAACTAGCGGCAGAAGAAGGCCAGAATAATGTATGTAATTATGCCTATTAAAGCTCAAATCACTCCTAGCAGAATGGAGGCAGTAATGTATGGAGCTTTGTCGATGGTAGCTTAAATTTGTCTATGGCATCAATACTTTATTTAAATGTGATTTGGTGTTCTTCACGATTAAACTGCTGAATTGATTTTTATGAAATTAGGTTAGGTTTCATCAAGTTATTTAAACATCCCCTTAAAGAGTGGGAACAGGATCAATTCACTATAAAAGTGAGAATTCTAAGCACACAAAGTCACAGCCAGAGGTAGTAAAATTAAAATAAAAACACACAAAGTTTGTTAGTAGAGCACCTAACTTCAAAAATACTTTAAAAATGATAACTTACGAAATAGCAACCGTTATATTTTACAAAGATAACAATAAGCATGAAAACATAAACAGTGTTTGTAATAAATTGATTCCACCCTCACACTGTATCGTCGCCATTTCTAATCTTAAAAACAACGTACAATACGAATGTCTATTCTTTACCCAGGATACATATAATTAGAAGCGCGTCGCGTCAGATAACCCCTTCAGCTGTCAGAGATAGCGGTGTCGCGGGATTTGCCGCGAATGAACCCGAGTTGTTGAACTAGGGTTGGACCAAGTTTATGTAACTTAGAAAATATAATAAATATATTTTCTAAGAATTACAGTAAAACCCTGTTATACCTCACGTAAATGTAAGTACGCGATACTACTAAATGCATGGCATAATGCAATTGTACAAACGCGAACCCCTTAAAGGAATCTCTATCAAACGTCTGATCAGTTTCGATTTGAGTGTGTCTTATTTACACATAATAATAAAAAGTTAACCGCCAATTATCTCAGGCCCGCTAACCCGGCACGGTCCAGCCGGCCCCGTGACGCAGCCGTACTTGGAAATGTACGTATGATTCCACTTACCGGCGCGGCGCTCACATGACGCCATATTGCTTTCACAGACGGCACTAAATGCATTAATGTCATTATGCAATTGTTCGATGTGCTATTGTTTGTACAACCATGTGTTTAAGTGTGGGTGTGTTAAGTTTTCATTAAGGTTTCATTTTTAGTGTCCCGTACTTAAGGGTAAAAACGGGGACCCTATTACTAATACTCCGCTGTCCGTCTGTCTGTCTGTCCGTCTGACACCAGGCTGTATCTCATGAACCGTGATAGTTAGACAGTTGAAATCTTCACAGATGATGTATTTCTGTTGCCGTTATAATAACAAATACTAAAACCACAAAACTTAATATAAATATTTGAGGGGGCTCCTATGACATAACATGATTTTTTTTTTCGTTTTTATAGATTATGGTACGGAACCCGTCGTGCGCGAGTCCGACTCGCACTTGGCCGGTTTTTGTAACTCATGCCAATTTCTTCAAATTTAATTCAATACTCAGCAATTTTACTAACTTTTATCCACAGTTCATACCTTAGTTACTTTGCATAAATTCATTAGTTATTTTTCAGACTGTTTGGGAATTCCATTTATTTTTTTCAATGTAAATTAATTAAGTTCAAAATTATACATCAACATATATATCTAGAAAATGTAGATCTACTTGGTTTAATATTTAAAGCAAGTATTTTTGGTATACAACATGCAATGCCAACGCATTACATGATATCAAGATTATTAAGTAAAATAAAAATGCTAAAATTATTAGAATATTGCGTTCGAACTTCACATAAATAATATTAGATGTAAAACTTGACTCTTGACAAATAAGTCTGCATTTTATTTTTAAAACATGACTTATATATTTGGTGAACTCTAACTTGGACGAGTAATTCGAGAGGAACACGAAACATGTGTTTTGAAAAGGTTAAAAATGTTTATAATATTTTAATGTCAACTTGGAATTTTTAGCAACAACTTCATATTCCTAAACATGAAAGTAGTTAACAAGCATTCTGAACTTCCAGATGGTAAGGTAGAATCTACAGGGTGTAACAAAAATAGTGCTGATCCGTTTTAGGGCTTAATTGGTATCGTATTGCGAGTAAGAAAAAGTTGGAGAAAAATGATCGGGACGCAAAAAAAATATTGTATGGGACATGTCGTCACTGCTGGCCAACCCTCCATACAAAACCAAAATTTTTTTTCGCGAGAAAAATGATTTTTTCTTACTTTTTCATAATTTGAATACGAAACCAATTATGCTGTTAAACGGATCACCAGTATTTTTGTTACAGCTTGTGTAGATAAAGCAACACTTAAATCTTTGAAGATGAAACAAGATGTTGCTATGTACCTAAGGTTTGAAAACAAAGTAATGAAAATACTCATCGTGGTCGGCCAAACTTCGGTAGCGCAGTTGGTTTGTGGGGATGTCGCTGGCCCGTCTGGCTTAACGCACACATGGCCCGGTCAAAGTAATCGTAATCCATGATATTTTGTTCCAAAGGTCCTATGCATTATTACGTATTTTTATCAAAAAAAAAAATAGATAATATTTATTCATGTTAATTCCTACAGTCGCATGTAAGACAACGCTTATTGCGTTGCGTGCTCGCGAGTGGGAGTCGGTCCCAATAATCGGCTTATATACAATAATAGCTCGGCTGGCTTGACGCACATGACCCCAGGGTCAAATTCCAAGTTATCCGTGATATTTGGTCCCGGATTTGGTGGTTATTCTTCTTATCAGTAACGGACCAGGGCCCAATGGTGGACTTAATTTTTATTTTAACAAAAAAAAATAGGTGTGTCTATCTGTCTCTGTTTCAATCGTGGCCAGTATGGGTGGGGACAAACGGAAATGATTCATATGATATAATATCTTCTACGGTTGCCGCGATAGTTATTCATGAAATAAAACAACTTTGAACGGATTATATCGCGTATACTGAATTTTAAATTACACCCCGACGTTTCGAACACTTTACAGCGTTCGTGGTCACGGGTCGACCCGTGACCACGAACGCTGTAAAGTGTTCGAAACGTCGGGGTGTAATTTAAAATTCAGTATACGCGATATAATCCGTTCAAAGTTGTTTTATTTGATTCATATGATAATTTAAAACAAAAAAAGAACCGACTTCACTTAGGATCCGCTATTCCAAGAGGATGTGGCCGAGTTGCTGTAAAAAATAGTGAAATCACTATAGGTGTGCCTATAATAGTTGAAGAGTTCCCTCGATTTCTCCAGGATCCCATCATCAGACCCTGACTTGGTCACAATGGGACCATCTAGGGGTTATACCTGTTCGATTAAAAAAAAAATTTGAAAATCGGTTCACGATTCACGGAGATATGGAGTAACATACATACAAAAAAAAACATAATAATGATTAAAAAAAAATTCAGTCGAATTGAGAACCTCCTCCTTTTTTGAAGTCGGTTAAAAACCTTATTCCCAATTGTCCCCGTCGGGCAGAGATAGTTAGATCACTAGTTTAGTGGCGGCGTGTCCATAGTATACGATTCCCGTCGGCTTGCCTAAGAAAAAGTTTGACCCACCGCCACTGTAATGTATTCCAAATAAATTCCAATTGGAACCAATTACATTTTTAAAAAAATTTACCTCATTTCAGTTTCACTTACAACATACATTTAAGGACTTTTTAGGGTTCCGTACCAAAATACTATAAAAGGAACCCTTATTTAAAACTCCATATGCTCATTCACCACCACAACCAACTTCACCTACCAGGGTCGCATGAATCCCAGGATTTATCGACGACTAATGCAGCGTCGCGACTGACTGATACCACGCGATATGAACGGTGACGCGTAAGTGCGATCGCTTGTTCGCCGATACCATGGGACTCCTACGCGGTATGACAAGAGTTGTACATTATTTTGTCCTTTGGGATTAAGGTTTAGCCCTTGGGGCTTCATTGACGGATTTGAATTTAGTTAATTGACTTTCCTAACGAGTCAAATTGTCTTTCAAAACGTCAACATAATTTGTTACTATAAAGTTTATTCGAAAGGCACCCTGTACGTTACATTAAAACATATCATTATGGGCAAATAAATTTAAAATCATCATCAGGTATCAAGACAAGAGTGGACATTTTTTTCGGTAGGTAGGGTCGACTACAAAGAGATGTATACACTTTTTCACCTTATTGCGTTGTAATAAGGTCCAAAAGTGTATACATCTCTTTGTAGTCGACGTACAATAAAATTCGTGTTAGGTATCCAATGGGAACTCATAACCAGTAAATCCAAAAAGCGTACCGAAAAAACATCGTACGTACAAAAACCGTACCTTATATCATTTCCAGTTTCCACCGGCCGAGATCCGAGCAAATCCCCGTATCCGGGGCCGGATAGGGATCCGGTAATCCCGGTTAATAATCCGGATCCCGGGAACGGGTGGAGACGTTTGATAATGGAGTATTAGTGGGAGTTATAATTGCTCAGTTATTATTGCTTATTGCTATCTCGTGACTTTCGATTGGAGCTTTTGGTGTAATTGGTCATTCTATTTCTTTAAAGGGTTGTAGAATGACATCAAAGTTGTAACTATGTTCGTTTTAAATAGGGGAAGTTTCTATTAGGCTCAAAACGCACCTGAGCGGAATTAAGCCAATTCATAGACAAAATGCTTAAATTTGTCTATGAATGCTTAAATTTGTCTATGGATGCTTAAATTTGTCTATGGCCTCTATACAAAAAATCAGCTACCATAGACTTTAAGCTACCATACACAAATTTAAGCATTTTGTCTATGCATTGGCTTAATTCAGTTAGGTGTATGTGTTTTGAGCCTTAGTTTTTTATTGCAACCGGAATGCGGACATTTTTTAAAGAATAACTAAATAAACTTACGTGTTTGAAATTTAAACATGAAGTAATTTTAAGACAGTTTGAGGTTGTTTATTTTTGAATTTTATTCACCAAAGAAATTATCTGAAATTTGCGATAAGAACTATGCCTTGCTCTTCCAATGCCGTAAAACTTAAAATATCAAGAATTCTGTTAGGATTTTAAAAATTGCTATCAAACCCTAACTTCAATAAGATTTCAGCCCTTCAAAAGACACACGTGTAATTGAAGTGCTCCCGTACGTTTTCCACAAAACAAACTAGGGGAGTGGAAAATAAGAAGAAAATCCCGGAAAATTCGGGAATAGTTCCCTCAGCTCATACGGGGGCTAGAGGCTAATGATCCCGGCAAATCCCGCCAATATGGAGTGCGGAAAATACCTGGAAAATGGGACTGTTATTTCCCTGGCGTTAACGGGGAATATATTGGGTGTAACGAAGTCGAGAGTGTTGCGCGGGTTCTGTCATCACGAGATGCGCGCCGCGATGAATTTCTTGCAGATATTTAAACATTTTGATTTTCGCATTGGCTTTTATCACAAAAGCCCCCCGAAAAACTAAAAAGATAAAGCTGGGACAAACGCTAGGAGGAAAAGAGATCAATGTCGCCCCAAATCGAAACTAATATTAAATACTTAACAGCTGAACTGTATTCTGACAAACCAAATATGTCCTGCAGTAGAAGAAAAATACTTCTATATTCATCAAGAAAACTCTGCTTAATATGTTCTGCCGAGTGTCAAACTACCTGATCAAAGCATATGACACAGATTTTTAAGTCGGTTGAAATTAGAAGGCAGTTCAATGGGAAAATCCTTCATTTCTACCATCCGAGGATAGAACAGAGATGTGACACAAATTCCTCTAGAGAGGGGCTACGGGCAAAGGTAAATATAGTACCTATTTTATTGTACATATGTTTAGGGTATCTACTCAATTATTTATCACCCGTTATTAGAGTCACAAATAAAAATAAAAACGAACTTAAAGCTCAAAAACAAACCTAAACGCGTGCTTTGGCAAGCAAGCTGTCTTCTGAATTGGGCAGTTCTAGTTAATTGCTGTAACCTAAAAAAATACGCAGAACCACTGTTTCTAGTACTGAATTTTAAATCATATTAACGCCTTTTTATCGCCACCGAGTCTTTTGATGTGGGCCCATCTGGTCGGGATTCGTCGTAAGGGCTGACCACACACGACCGTTTACGATCCCTAACAGTTTTACAACGCACAAACAAACACGCGGTTCCAAGCATTGCTGTAACGCTAAACGCTACTATCAAAGCTCCGAAGCGCTCATGGGTTCCTAGTACTCTTTTACTAGTAACTCTGTTTAATTTTTATCTCCAAACGCGGTTAATTACTTTTCTTTTATAAACGTTCAAATTACCGGTTTTCCCACTAATTTCTTCAACACAAACAAGCTATTAAGCTTTTATTAAAAACCGCAAATAACAATCCCTTTACGCGGTTAACTTAACGAGTTGTCTCAATACAAAGCACAGTGATTTACATTTAAAAACGTCATAAAACGAAAATGGCATTCGCATTCCGTAGCTGAACATGAAAATTTTCTATTTCACTGGACAAAGGGTTGAAATTAACGCTTATTGTTCGGAACCCCGCACCGATTACTTCGTTATATTATTCAAAATCCGAATTTTATGAGACGCGGCGCGTCTTGAGCAGACAGAAATAGTTCTCTATGAATAGACGGTAAATATAATTTTATGACCCTTAGTTGTTCGCAATTAAACGTACAGGATTCTGAAATAAATTTAGTAAGAAATGCAGTTGCTATTAATCTTCGAACGGACTTAAAACTCGCCCGACGAAAGTCAAAAATAAATCCATGCAGGTTTATTGGATGCGTTATGTACTTACAAATTGGTAATTAGTATTTTATTCCTGTATTAGACATTTCATCAGTGTGTTGTAGAATTGCTATTTGCTTTAACTGCCAAGAAAAACCGCGCACTAATTAAACTAAATATATGTTGAAAGAGATAGTAGAGATGATATGCTTGCATATGGTCTTATAAAAGAGAATAATTCGGTAACCGAACCCTGGACTCCAAATCAGTAGTTAAAATGATACGCTGAGTTAGAGAGAGAACTAGTGAAATTCATTTTAAATTTCCATTTGATATTTTCCCCAAAAACTGTAGCCGTAGCACGTAACCAATTAAAAATAACCGCATTATTTTAGGATGCGTTTGTATCTCACGACAAAGGAACGATGCTCGTTCTAGGAACCGAGCTCCGTCGTACATCCTTTGATATCGCAGCAATAATAAATAGAACTCCGTTAGATGCTTCCGCCCTGGTACTTGCTTTGAAACAATGGTGCTATAGAAAACAAATAAATGTTCATCTAGTAGGAATGTTTCTTTCTGGGAAGGTTTTAAAACGATGGTTAAGGTCGATCAAAAGGTTAGTTGAAATTGTTAGTTAAACCCAAACCGAATATGATGTAATTTAGTTAGAAACTCAAAATTATAACAAGTGAGTATGCAGCCTATTGGTATCTATGGAGTTATTGTATTGGGTGAAAAAATAAAGAAAAGAAAAATCTATGTGGAATACAGTACAGATAAGCAAGTTTGACATTATTTGCAAAATAGAGTGTATTTGCAGAAAGTATCAAAGTCTGTAAAATAGATTTTATTAAAGAAAACAGATTTAGCACAGCCAGTAGACGTTTCTCGTCAAAAAATCCAAGGTGTGACGATAAACAGACAACGCAGTCATGGCCACATCAAAGAGATCTTGTTTACTGTGAATCTGTGGACATTCCGTGTGATGAAGACAGGTGCCATGAAAACTGTTTCAGATCCTCATGTCAACGAGGCTTGACAGCAATTCATATTGACTGTCATGTACGTCTGGCATGAAGATGACACTCCGTCATCGAGCATTGAGGTTACAAGAAACAAAAGCTTAAAAATCCTGTTTAAAACAAATAATCATGAGTAACAACGACACAGAAACGACAACGAGATAAGTACAGAATTAGAAGAAAGATAAAAGTATCAAGTATCAGATCAGCGATGTACCGATTTTGCCAATATTAAAGCACGGAGACACAGCACACATCTAAATTATATGAACAAATGACTGGATAAAATTGTCGAATTCTACATTTTGCCACTGCAAAGTCTATACTGGGTTCGCTAAGTCAGGCTTTAAAAACTGAAATTTCTCAGGACTAAATATAATGTAATGACCTTTGAGGAGCTAAGAAATGCTAAAGAAAGTCGAACTATCAATATGAATCTTCTTAGGAGAATGTTCTCAGAAGAAATGGTAATTACGACATGGTTGCATTCAATTGCGATTCGCTCTTCGACTAACTTTCCAGTAAATTGAAACACTGTAAGCAAAATCCAAAGTTTCAGGTAAGTATATAATTTGAGCCGAAATATTATGAATATGAATGTGAAAGGTCGAATTCAAAAACCGAAACAGACAACTGTTTTGATTGCTTCCTAAAGCTAAGCAAGAAAAATGGTTAATCTAAATCTTAATGAAACGTGCCATTCCCTCAACGTTGATGAATCGCCGCTGAAACGGAGGGAGGTGCCGGCAATTACTCCGCACGCGAACAGGGAGAACAAATAAATAGCAAGTGCAAGCGGAATTAGATGTGCAAGGAGATATTGCGATGCAGTTGATTTCGTTAAGAAAGGGTAGCAGATGGATAGACGCAATGACATTGATGATGGAATCGAACTTCCATGCGGAGGAACAGGGATAGATGGTGAAGATAAATATAGTGAAAACAGCAGTTACATTCAATATTGGCAATGATGAACACTAGAAGATTAAGGATCGGATTGAAAGATAAATTTAAATATGACTACAGTGGCAATGTTATGTGTTAAACTTTTCGTTTTTCGAATATCCTACAACTAGGTAAATATGTGGAATCCATTTTAAATGATTGTCGTTTCCATGACTCTCAAGTGTAAAATTTTAATGCAATTTATTTTCTACATGCTGCTTTTAGAACTAAGCTTTATTACTTTTAATATAAACAAGCCTTAAAGAGGTTTACAGTCCAAACTTATCGAGAGAATTAGGGGAAAGGGAGAATTTTAAGAGTTGCAATTCGAATATAAAGTATATAAACACGTGGAAGCATATAACATATTTACTTCATTTATTCTGATCTCGATTGCATTAATAAGATAACTTCGTAAAAATGATAAACCAAAACGATCTGTACAAACAATATTAAGACATTTCCATGCCGAGTTAAGTCATGGCTCAAACATTGCTATCAAAAGCGCTAGAATCCACGCGGAAGCTCTGATCGACTGGCCTCTCACCCAATTGCAAACCTATCTACACCGCATTCACCGCAATAGTAACCGGAGGTCATAACCGAGGAGTTTAATAAAGACGGCTCGTCCAGGCTAAAACGCAGGGCGTGCCTCCACGCCCCGCCGGCTTTTACGCCACGACTGACTTTACTGCGCTCTTTACGACCGACCGACGTCTTTTTTGGTGTCTCGAACTGTTTAAAATTAGTTTTGCACATGATTATTGCAAGGGTATGTGTGAATGTGAGTCTGGTCTCGGTGAAATTTAGGAGCATTGCTCTGGGATGGAATAGTTATCTGCGTCATTACCCTTAAAACTGCTAAGTGTAGTCAAAATTTCAGAAAATGAATTCAAATCGAAGTTGATTTTAGCTTAGGTTATTATAAGTAAAGCTTGATCAAGTCAAAAACGTGCGTGTAAAATCTGGTTTTCATCATAAGATTTTGACATTAATTACGAAAGTAGCCCTATAGGGTGACTAGACCCTTCAGAATTCTCCAAGGGTTGCAAAACTGCGAAAATCCAAGATAAATTACTGTCCAAGTGGAGTTAATAGAAGAATAATGAAACAATTATGCCTTGCGTGCCACGTAGGTGAGGTCCCACGGCACCCCACGGCACCAGGGGTGCATAAGAAAAAAGACCCCAAAATTATTTTGATAGACACTTCGCGTGCGATCAGCAATTACTTTATGCTCACTGGTAATTCCAATTTAGCACATTATCGGTGCGTTACGATTATTTTCGAATTTTGAAATAACAATGGGAAGATCGTGTTCGCACCTTTTTTGTTATTTTAATACGTCATTAAAATGTAGTTTCGCTGCCATATGTTGTGGCGGGGGTGTTTGGACAGTGCCATGCGATTCTAACAGACCTTTTATAGGCAGGTGGTTATTGGACCAATTTTCCGTCTGTCAAATATTCTAGGTGGTGTTTGGCCAATTTTTCAGTTGACACGTAATAATTGTCGTTGTCTACATATGTACCACATTTCCAAAACTGACATATTATTTATGCATCAGTACGTCTAGCATGACTTACGTTGCGGCGCAACTCTCCATGCTTCAGGCGCGACTCGAAGTATGGAATCGCGCGCGACAACGCATGTCATGCTAAGGCCCTAGGTAGCCAATTTAACCTAATAATATTTCAATTGTATTTATACGCTCAAGTTACATTTATCTGGACTAAGCTAATGTAATTTAAATCTGACAGATTCTGGTAGATTACTTTAGATCAAACTAAAATCGAGCATTGAGAGCGAGCTACAAGCCGTAGGAATGAACTGGAGAGAGGCCAAGACCGTTGCTCAGGACAGAAAGGCGTGGAAGGATCTTGTGCGGGCCCTATGCACCTCCGGGGTGCCCTAGGAACAACAACAACAACAACAAACTAAAATCGAATCGATCTTGCTTTATATAAAGTACCTATGTTTTGAAAACAAGGATAGTGTCTACCGGTATCATAGATAATGCTGTTTGTAAAATAGTTTTATCAGGTTGGCAAGAGAGTAAATGCAGCCTCAGATCTCGACATCCGCTGCTATCTAATCTATGGTCAGTGTTTGTGGAGGGGATCAACATAGATTACACGTCACGATGCTTGTTCAATGTCTGATAACTATAACATCTTTTTTTTCGCAATACCTAATGTATTACAAACGAATGATAGGAAAATACGTAGGTATTAACGACAAAACTTTGTTTTATGTGGATAGTTCATAATGTTTATATCATGCATACTTAAGCAAGCTAGGCTGCTGATAATGATTCGAATTTATAGTCACAATAATAGAAAATCGATGACACTTATGTGTCAAATCGACCATCACTAGCAACAAGAACAACAGTTCTCAAGCTAAAGCAAAAAGTAGTGATGTGACACAAACGACACCTCCACGCACCGATTCGACTCGACTCGACATCGAGTGGTTGCATATTTACTCTTTGTCACTACAGATTATTGCTCCATGTTTGCCCTACCATTGAGACTGGAGTGTTTTAAACAAACACCATTGAGGAACTCTTCTGCCTGACTTGGTAAATAAAGTTGGTTATTTAAAATCTAATCTCTAGTGTGTTTTATCTCCGTATCCGGCAAGAACACTTGGTAACAGAAATTTAATTTGAGTTTCTCACGGTTGGGCTAGGTTTTTAAATACAGTTACATTTTTATTTTAATAGTTAGGACAGTTAAATTTTTATTTTTACAGTTACATTTTTATTTTTATTTTTAAGAAATTCAAGCCAAAATATCGGGAAAAGTTATCTTCTAAGAATAATTCTAGAAATATTCACACGCCCATCCATTTCGAAATTCAAATTCTAACAAGCTAAAAGAACTTTCGTAAATATCATTAGTAACTCAAACAAGCCTTTTGAATCTTCACGTCAAAGCATTTTTAAGTTAACCCGAGTTGTAATTAAATACAAATGTCTCCATGTCTCTATTATGATACATATAGTGCTCCGCGTCTAGTGTCTCGAACGGTACCATTAATTTGACAGTTGACAACAACGTCATTCATTAAAAGTATCGCGTCATAACTCATGGAGGACAAACTTAGTTTTTCTGCCAAGCAAACGACATATTCCCACAAATATTGTAGGAGGTTGATCGTCTTCGGTGTAAATGATAAGTTGGTTTCTATTTCCGATATATTTAAAGTTTTTCTCCTGCCAAAATACGTGTCGCACGATGTTAATTAATTTGAACTGTCTGTGTGTCTGGAGAGAGTGCTGTATATTATGAATGGGGAAGTCTAATGAGGTGCCTTCGTGAACAAGTATCCGTCAGTGTGTAATGAACAGTTTGAATCAATGAGACTTGTGTTCGAGATATCACTGGCTTAAAATGTTATTGAGTGTTTTCAATAGTATTTAACATCTACTGTCAAATTAAATACTATTTTGAACACTTGTATATATTTACAATTCCACCTATTTTCATAGCTTTTGTGAATTCTGAATTTCAATCCAGTTTTAAATAAACCTCTGAAACCGTTTTGTATGGAAAATAAAAAAGGAAATCGTTTATTTATGAAACTAATAAGCAGTCCTATTTGTTTTAATGCCGCTTTCTCTTAACTTCTTAACTATCTTCGCTGATTGGAGTTCTAGAAGGAACAGCAAGTTACGAGTTTGCAATTAGTGTACATTGGTTTTGAAACTTATTAAAATATGTCGTTATAGTAGACCGTAGGTACTACTTTCTTAGCCTCGAGCGAGGCTAACTTAAAATAATAAATACATGGAAATTATTTTTTATCGTGCGCAGTGCAAAGATACCTATGTGGTTTAGTGGACAGTAAATATTATTCCCGCAAGTTAAGCTTGATAGTCGTTAACAAAAATAAGCAATAGGTAGACCTGCATAAAGATTTCAGTTTACTCAGCAATGAAATGCACAAAATTTAATCAGCGCACAAGCGCATTACTTCCAAACGGATGGCTGCCTGAATTATGCCATCGCTACCTCAAAAATCAGAATTAAAAAACAAAACGTCCACGCCCGCAACCACTCCCAACGAAATAATTGAAATCGGCAGCGACACAAATCAAATTTCCACGTCGCATGTATCATAAATAATACATAAAACCTATCTATTAATAAGTTACAATTTGCTAAACTGTACGCATTAGTATTCCCCGCTCAAAATATTCAAATAGTGAAGCGTCGCTCGAATACAGAAGTTCGATTCGATTTAACAGCGTGTCCGCGGCGTATCGTTTTCGGTATCGAATTATCGATTGTTTGCTTGTTACATTGTACTTAATTTTTACGCGCCTATTGCGTCTTTTGAGGCGTGTTATGAATTTAAACCGATTATAGTATTCGGGCCTCTTCTGGGAATCGATTAGTGTACAAAGCTCATTGTTTTTGCGTTTTGCTACGTCATTCTGCGAGGTTGCGCCTTGAATTCGTAAGGGAGTTGAATCCAATTTTTATTGAATTCGACGTAGATGTGATTATAGAAACTTTAAGGCACTTGAAACTACCCAGACAGCATAAATCGCATGGGCTTTTTTGCATAATCTGCCCTAGAGGCGTCCTTCAAAAACCTAACAAAGTAACAGTGGCCTCAAGTGTTCGCAAGTGGTCTCTCATTCGATTACCGACTAGTGGGGGACTCGATTCTAAATAACTTGGTTTGCTCGAGTGTCGTTATTCGATTTGAGCGAGATTACAATGCGTAAGTGTTGTCGAGTGGAAAGCTTTATTGTTGCGTTTTTAAGGTTAAGAGTGTTGTGATCGGTTCACTATTTTTGTGGTAAGGCATTGTTAACTTTGAATAAAAATTAAAGAAAATACACAAATCACGTTTGTGGTTTGTGCTTATTATTTTTGATCAATTGCATGAACTAGGGTAGACTTACATATTTGTAGATTAATGAATTACAATTCTGAACTAAAAGATATTTTTATGCGGGACCCAATTTTAAGTTATTTTAGTTTTTAGGAAATAGTTGTTAAAGGAAGTAGTTTGCTTAATCAAGTTTGAACTTTGAACCTAATATAACCGAGAAATAAACTAGTCATGTTAGTGAATCAAATGAAAGTCTATAAGATCATTGTTAAGAAGACTTGAGATAAAGGTTTACTTATAGTGTATGATAAGTAGGCTAATCAAGAAATAGTGACAAAGGTCTAATTACAGGCCAGAATCAATTGAACAAAAACCCAGGAACGATATCAAAGTACACGTACCAAATGTCCAAACCATCAAAACAAGTTTTTTAAGAGGAAGGTTAACTTATTGTGTAGGATTTAACCTAGCCCATTCTAGGAATCGTTACAAAAGTAGGCCTGTAATTTTGTTGTTGATGATACTATGACGGCACAACCAGTAGCCTAAGTGTCCAAACAATCAAAAGAAGTGAACACTCCAGCTGATCAAACCCCATCATCCTACCTTTGGCATTACGACCCTTGAGACGAAGAGCAAGGGCCGACGTAAAATCTGTATGGCACGTTAAATAAGACCCGAGGTCGTAAAACATCTCTTTACGCTTTGTTTAGGGCCCGATTAGGGATCAGGCGACGTTGTCGCGAGATGGCTCATGTAAGGATCTTTTATAGGCCATCAAGGTGTTTTAGGCACTTTTGACATTTAAGATCATTTTTGTGGTAAATTTTTAATAGGTGACATTTACAGTGCTTGTTGGCAATTTTGTCTTTGCTGGTGCGTATTGTATGTAATTGTTACATTTCTTTGAACATCAGTTTTAATAACTGCAAGACTTTGAAAATATTTTTTTCTTATAATGATAGTGTTTTGTTCGAACAAGTTGGGTTCTATCTTCTAACTATCTAACCAAACATTCTTTACTCTCAATAAGCGTAATACTTGAACATAAAAACTACATTTTGGAAAGAATATAATACTCCTGAGTCTTTGAAAACATTAGCAATCGTGTCACAATCGGAAGTACCGGCACCTTAACTTCGGAAGACATTTGATCGCAATTGAGCAGCCATAAAGCAGCCGGGTCTTATTTAATCATCACAATAGAACGTCACAGTCTGCCTGACAAATTCGCACGCCCTCGACATCGCCTTAAACGCGCACTTAAGCCCTACCCTTCCGCTTTCACCCTCGGACGCCTTCATTCTTTTATATCGCAACTTTATTAACGAATAAAGGTCTGGTGATGGCCTCTTAAGAATTAGGATGCGTCCCGTGGCCACGTTAGAGCCAGCGGAGCCGAACAAATGGAGTGCCAGGATGGCCGGGTCGAGCCGAAATTGTCGAACTACGCCCATCCCTAGCGCAAATAACTGAATCATTATCGCGTCGTTCCAAATTTGAATTTCGGTGATCGAATTAATTTTGAATAGCTTTTTGACTTTTAAAACCGTGCAGCCGTTTGATGCTATAAAATGGCCTGATTATTTAATTTTTCATATTTTTTCTGGTTTCAAGTACCTTAATTAAGTGTTAAGGCAAGCATCAAAGCATAAAAAAAGTTTTTTTAAATGCCTCTGGATTTCGATTATTTCGAAGCCGTTTCTGAACGCACCCACAAAATAGGTTACTGTTATGGTTGTGGCTTCGATTACATTTGGATGTTTGTTACGTATGAGATCGTATCACACTCGTATCTACTTGATTTCTTTCTCCCGAATAAGCGCAGATAGAGCGACATGATCCTTTGTTTTATGTTATTGTTACGGCGTCAGAATGGGATGGGAGAACTTTCTATTACCGATGTATTACCCCGTCGACACCGCGTAATGTGACGCTGCGCGATCTCGGCTCGTATCGACGCTGTAAAACCGATCGGATTTACATGTCTACCGTCCCCGTAAAACGAAATCATGAATGAACTGTATAGGAAACCCAAAACATTATCCTTATGCTCCCATTTTACGACCTTTACCCCCATCGGAACGGCACAACCGAACGGTATAACCGTCTTGCTCTGACTCGTGTAACACTCGTAAACGCAGAGTGAGATAATCACGAAGATGAGTCGAAAATTATTTTTTTTATTATCACCATCGGCGGTGCTCTTTTATTTCCTTTTTACGGTCCGAGTACCTCATAAAAAGACAATAAACTTACTATTTACAGACCATCAGGAAATTGTTAGCTGAAGAGGTCCCTTTACGACACATGTTCTTCGCCGGAGTGCGGTTTACGAGAGCGTAAAATGGACGAATGATGATACATTTTTATCTGCGCGTATGAGCGCGAATCGGGCGCCAACTGCACGGGTTAGGTGCAGGCCATCTAGTTTAATATCGCTAAGTAACTGTGGGGGCAGAGCAAAACTTCCTGGAATGTGGGAGTGACTTCGGAAAAGTTTCAATTATATTTTACACCTTTATATGTGGGCAGAGCATGCTGCTTATTAAGTACAAATCTCGAGCCGATCCCTTATGAGTTTTATTTTAAACAGCTGATCATACCAGAATACCATGATCATAAGAAGCAACGAAGCTCAAAAATGCGTAGTCCAAACAGTAGCCGTCTCACTTCAATTTTATTAAGGAATTTAGTGAAGAGTCTTAATAACTATTATTAAAGTGCTGCCGTAGTTAATGCGCGCTTTAAGTGCTCTTTTTATGATTTACCACTGATTCTCGCTCGATATTACAACCCATAAATTACCCCGGATTACTGCTAAATTGTTTTATGATATGTTATGTTTGAGTAAAGAACGCATTATGTAAACCGAGCGATTTACTCATTCGTGTCGGTTGGCAATATAGCGACATTTACATCGGGGCTTTGCAATATCTTGAGCGGGCGGGGCGGGACGGGGTCTAAAGGATTTCAATATTGTGAATTCCAAGGATGCTCTCCTAGGTGCGTGTAATGAATTTCAGGATTGTCTTGTGGTTTTTCGGCGCCCCCGGCCCGGGGGAGCGCTCAGCCGCGCTCCATTGGCGCTACCTAAATAAAACACTAACTTATTTGTTATTTGAGGAATTCCTTTTTCGGGTTCACGAAACCGTGCGAGCCGCGGCATGGCACGGCTATGGAAATCAGGCCGGTTATTTAAGTCCGGCTATTCGTATGATAAAACAGAACGACTGATATTTGCCCGCAGACAATTTCTATGGAGATTTCGGTCTTGTTTCGGGGGTTAAATCTGTGCGGGAATGATATATGGACGGGCAGCGGGTATTTTCCTTCTCGAAAATATTGTAGTGGAAATATTGGGGTAGCAGGGTAGCATGCGATGGAAAGGAACGTACCTAATAATAGTGCGTTGCCGATGGCTTCGTTGTGAACCAGGCGATCATGACGTAAAAATATATTGCTGGTAATTTACCCGTTTAAGTATTAGGTGGACTACCGCCATTACTCTAAAAAAACAAGTAAAGTACTTATATATACATCATGTAATGTAGAGCTCGCTAGGATCCTTAATACAACAATTATTCTTTCAGGTCTTTTTCAAAGTTTATTCTGACTGTTTATTCATTAAGTATGTTTAATTTTTAAGTAAGATGATAAGCAAAATGCTGCAAGACAAATTTTCGAGGCGTTTTCTTGTTTATTATAAATTATCTTGCACAGTAACCTTAAAACCATAGTACATTGTTGTAGAGGCTGGAAAGTAAGCTATAGGTGGATCGAGTTAGTTCGAGGGCCGACTCGCCAGGGGAGGCCCTCGAAGATACGAGTCCGCCTATAGCGCTTTCGGCCGAGACATTACATAGTGCTTTTCACGACTACTGTGAGGAAATAAAATAAAAAATTAATTGGCATATACAAACACTTTAATAGATACTATTTATAGGTATATTGACGGTTCATATGCTTTTCACAAGCACGATAAAGTAAACGAGCATGTAACTTTCTGCAAATAAATGCTTCTTTTCGCCATCCTTCCATAATATGAATTGTTCGTCGGATATTATATTGTATACAAAATATCACTGTTCATGGGCCTTCTTATTTAGGACGCGATTTCACTGGTAACAAATTTCTACGCCTGTGCAGTTTCTTGAATTTCGGTGGGCGCCAGCGTATTAATAACATTTTCTACACTTATTGAACTCATTTTTACTGCATAAATACAACTTTCTTGTTTTTCAGTCAAACATTATCTAATTCAATATGTATTTTTCTCGCTCCACCTTTATTACTTTTTTTTTTCACTTTTAAGAAGCGTTTTACGATATTTGCTTCTATCCGACTCAAACGGCTATTAGACATTGCAACCTGCAGGGCCCAATCTGTCAGGTTGGTAGGTATAATTAAAGGTAGGGCCCGTAGGGAGCTGAAGGAGGGAGAGAGAGAGGCAGGGTACACAACAGATTGGGCCCTGCAAGTTGCCATGTCTAATAGCCGGTTCACTCCTTACCCACTTTTTGATAGAAAACCACAAACGGATAAAAAGGTAAAAACGCCTTAAGGGTGATCTGAATGATTTTGACGTTTCTTTTTTTTAAACAAGTAAATTGGTTCGATAAACAACCTTATTTTATTTTAGAATGAAAAAGTGGTGCCAAAAAAAGACCTTTTTAATGTTTTAAATGATTCTCATTGGCGGGTCCAATGCAATGACATCTGGATTTTACTTTTCTACTATGACATTTCATTGCTGCAAAATAGCAATTCTTGTAGTGGTTGTTCAGATGCTACAGCAATTGCTTACTTTCCAGCTTGGATTTTGATCTTCTTTTGCCACATTTCCGAGCAGGTGGCGTGAAATAGTACATTGTTGTAGAGGCTGGAAAGTAAGCTATAGGTGGATCGAGTTAGTTCGAGGGCCGACCCGCCAGGGAAGGCCCTCGAAGATACGAGTCCACCTATAGCGCTTTCGGCCGAGACATTACATAGTGCTTTTCACGACTACTGTGAGGAAATAAAATAAAAAATTAATTGGCATAAACAAACACTTTAATAGATACTATTTATAGGTATATTGACGGTTCATATGCTTTTCACAAGCACGATAAAATAAAGTAAACGAGCATGTAACATTCTGCAAATAAATGCTTCTTTTCGCCATCCTTCCATAATATGAATTGTTCGTCGGATATTATATTGTATACAAAATATCACTGTTCATGGGCCTTCTTATTTAGGACGCGATTTCACTGGTAACAAATTTCTACGCCTGTGCAGTTTCTTGAATTTCGGTGGGCGCCAGCGTATTAATAACATTTTCTCAAAAATGTCCCGCAAGGTTGACTTTTACGGTTTAATATCAGGCGGTGAAGTGCTTCGTTTATGGTCAGTTAAAAATTTAAAAAGTTACGGAAATTGCAGTCTCGATTTCGATCCGTAAATTTCCAATACAAATTCCATTATTGTCGAGGTACATACTTTTTTTTTAAGTAGTAATGGCTATAGAACTAGGTGGAACAGTTCCTAAACAGCCAAAATAGAGAACGAGTTACAATTATTTATAATGTTGGTACCGCGTGTTTTTAGCTGTCTCAAATAGATTGGCGTTATTCGGCAGAAAAATACACTTCTATTGAATATTAAAAAAAAGTAAAAGGCGGTAAAGCAAATGTTTTTACTTTTTCTATGAAAATTTTATAAGTAGCTAACGAAGTAAACGAAATACTAATAGTAGTAATAGTGAAAGTATTTATTTAAAGAAAATGAGTTCCACTTCATGTGACGAGAATATGGAATATACTCCTCCAGAATTAAGAGCAGAGGCGAATTCTGCAATGAATAACTTGTTTCCAGCGAAATGTAAGGACAAAATTTATTTCGATTGACATACCTACTTATTTTTATTTTCTTGCACCATTTTTGAGAAAAGCACTATATTTGACTCGGCGTGAAGAGCCATTGCCGGCTTCGTATTAACTTAAACGGACTCCCGTTCCGGTCGTCCGTTTA
Organism: Pammene fasciana; assembly: GCA_911728535.1. NCBI lineage: Eukaryota > Metazoa > Arthropoda > Insecta > Lepidoptera > Tortricidae > Pammene > Pammene fasciana. The sequence continues at coordinate 1,618,162 of OU452289.1, forward strand.
AACATAATACTCAGCCCGCAATGGGCTACTTCACCTCCTCGACAATAATGTACTATTTCTACACTTATTGAACTCATTTTTACTGCATAAATACAACTTTCTTGTTTTTCAGTCAAACATTATCCAATTCAATATGTATTTTTCTCGCTCCACCTTTATTACTTTTTTTTTCACTTTTAAGAAGCGTTTTACGATGTTTGCTTCAATCCGACTCAAACGGCTATTAGACATTGCAACCTGCAGGGCCCAATCTGTCAGGTTGGTAGGTATAATTAAAGGTAGGGCCCGTAGGGAGCTGAAGGAGGGAGAGGAAGAGGCAGGGTACAGAACAGATTGGGCCCTGCAAGTTGCCATGTTTAATAGCCGGTTCACTCCTTACCCACTTTTTGATAGAAAACCACAAACGGTTAAAAAGGTAAAAACGCCTTAAGGGTGATCTGAATGATTTTGACGTTTCTTTTTTTTAAACAAGTAAATTGGTTCGATAAACAACCTTATTTTATTTTAGAATGAAGAAGTGGTGCCAAAAAAAGACCTTTTTAATGTTTTAAATGATTCTCATTGGCGGGTCCAATGCAATGACATCTGGATTTTACTTTTCTACTATGACATTTCATTGCTGCAAAATAGCAATTCTTGTAGTGGTTGTTCAGATGCTACAGCAATTGCTTACTTTCCAGCTTGGATTTTGATCTTCTTTTGCGACATTTCCGAGCAGGTGGCGTGAAAAGGTAATTTTACAAACCTTTGATTAATACAGTGACATTTCAAATAGAAATATCTCTTAAATTTAAAACCAGTAGCATAGCAGTGTACAAAGGGAAAAAATGTTTTTCCATTTCCATCCTCGGATTGTGTACTAGGCTTACATGAGGCACAGGTGGTCATTTGCATGCGTAATGGCCGAGACAAAGAGCTACGCCTTGCTTTGCTATGCCACCGCGCTTCTGCTGCCCTGGTAACGCATTGTAATAATGTATGTTAATAGTGTTTTTTAATTCCATACTTAGATCCGTGATAAGTTTAAATTTAAATATACAGACATTTAACCCAAGTCTCTAGATAACATTTGAATTGCTAGCGTATGTTTGAGCCTCTAATGTTTTTATACAGTTTTATACGTCTGACTACAATAGCCATCAACAATAATCGATGATACAAGTTCTCATTAACATGTAAATTAGTTTCAACCCACAGCAGAGGCAAAGCGTTTTAAAGGATGAAAATGAACCACAGAAAACGAGGCGATTTTAATTAGAGCGTCGGGCCCCGGGCGAAACCGCGGCTGTAAACTGGAACTACCAACGGGCGACCGAAGGAACATTAAAAATTTAACTTGTTTTGTTTAAAAATGTTGGCTTTTTGATAGCTAACCTCATCAAATTTAAAATACATGACAATAATACCCAAACATTTTGAAAGTTTTTTTTACTGTGAACTCTTCACTTCATTTTCAAAATGGTCGTTCAGGGTAGAGATGCTACTGTATTTAGAATTATGTATACTTAAGGACAACGAAAATTGAAACCAAACCTTACATTGTAATATTAATTACGTACCTTCGATCGTAACCTCTAAATCTCTCTTTTAGAGTATGTCTGATAGGTATATTAGGTAGTTATTTGTTAATAACGTCGTGTTCGACTATTTTGGCATCCTGTCATTGTCAGTGATATGTAATAAATATGGATTTTAACAATAATATATGAAAACCGAAAGGAATTGGGCGTATGGCAAGGGCGTGTTGGATGTCAAAAATTTCACATTTTCATTTTAAAGTATTTAACCTTTACTGAACAGTCCCACAACTCACAAGACTTGCCAAAGGTCATTGTTTGTGAGTACCTACGTAAAAACACAGCCGAACCTGTTCTACATAAAACTGCTAATTAAAAATAGAAATATGTAGGTATAGGTACCCTATGTTATACCAGCTGCGGTGCCGTCACTACGTGCACTTCAGCTAGTTTGTGGTGCGCGTGCCGCGGCCGCTGCTGGACACCATCGCGAGTGCAGACTTCTGGCCTAAGGGTGTCGTGTTTCGGCGGTTCCGGGGCAATCTGCTGAATCCTACGCCAGATCAGACGAAACGAAGTCACGCAGTTACGTTGCCTTTGTTTGCATGTTTTTTACAATTGTTTTTTAGTTCGCAGTGTCTTGGGATCAAACATTTAGCATTTATTATATTTTCACCATAACTGGGCACTATTATTATCAAACTTGCATACACCATACATTTCTATTAAATTCAGTAATGTCAAATGAGGTTAAAAAGCTGGACACCAAAAAGTAACATGATTTGCTCAACATCGTTTTTTTTAAATTATATAAATAACCTAAAGGAGAATTACACAAATAATGGACTGATCAATGTTAAAAATGGAGGCAGATATGTCATCCCATAGAAAACTGTCAAACTTTTCATAATACAAACACATTTAAATGACGATGACATCAACAGAAGGTTAATTGCAACCGGCCCTCAAATTGGCAAATAAGTATTATAATCAATAGCTAATAATGCCAGCTTATTAGCTTATTAATAGATCCATTATTATTTTAGCCGAGAAAATGGGAAAGCGAGCAAAACTAGCAGCGCGTAACCGTTTTTGCCTGTAATGGCGGTTTCGATCGCTGCTCAAATTTATGAGCTGTGGATTGAGCTCCACTTAGACACTATTTAATAGTGCGTAAAAATGCACTGCAGTGCATAAAAGTTTATTAATCGAGTTTTATTTCCGGACTGTGATTATTAGCATTTAATTAAACGATGCTGACTGATATTGCCTAACTAGTTGCGAGTATTTTGAAATTTAAAATGAAATTTTGACGAACGAATTTTGAAAGTTTTGGGGGTCACAGTTTTTGGTCTGGCTTTTTTTATTGGACAGACCACTCAGACCAGGTATAATTAAACAAGTGATCTCGCATAGTTGCCATATTGAAATACTTATACATTGGTACAATAAGCTAACGCAATTATACGTCAACTTCTGGCACAGCTTTAAGGAAGCTAGCGCATTTTCTTAAGTATCGCGATAAGCGAAATCATAGACCTTCTCATAACCTCATAAGTATAGTATATAGCTATTAAAGAACCCCTTCTTTCTACCATATATACGTACTTACATACACACCTACACTTAAAGACAAGAAGGCTGTAAACTTGTAGAAGGTTCCAAAGCAAAATACACTTGGATTATGAAACATTACAATATCTGAAGTTTTACCTCATACAAACGTTTTTTTTCTAATTTCCCACTCGGAAAACGAACTCCAGTTCAAGAAAATTTGAAAACGCAGCGACGAAGCTAAAGCGAAGCGACGGCTCAGCCGAGCGGCGGCCTTAAGTCCCAAAGCGGCTTACTTTAAAAGGTGCTCGCGAGTCGCTCGCGATCTTAGAGCGCGGCGGTGGTGAGTGCGAAGCATAGGTATATGTACTTACATTAGGCGTAGAAGATTACATTGTCAAATGTAGTAAAATAAAGGCCAAGTGCGAGTCGGACTCGCGCCCTACACGGGAAAAAAATTTTCACCTCACTAGCTCGGAAAGCCCTTTTTGTTTGTTTAATATCTATTGTGAAAATCGCTTTTTATCCACATGTGGTGAAAGAGTTTTGACATAAGTGACAAGTGGCTTAAGTGACATTTGACAGCTAACAAAACGTAAAACGTTAAAAGTGCAGAATTTTTAACATCGCAATTAATGAATTGCATCGAGTAAAAACACTTAATACAGTCTTACAACTTTATTTTAATTCATAAATATCAGCATTCAACATTAGTCTTCATTCTTTTTGTAAAAACGGATAAATTGTTCTGACAGCCGAATAAGTCTACGTACGAACAAAACGCATCTGACATTTAATAAAACCTTTTACGTCAAAACGTTTCATTTCAATTCATCCATCATATCAACGTTAAATCTTCGCATGTTTTTCTAGGTTGTTTTGTTAAAAATTAGTGATTCGAGTGATGAAGAAGTATTAAACACCTGAGGAATTACGGGAAACCGAGCAAAATGCACCCTTTTTCTTATTTTCCTCGCTGTAGTGAGGTGAAAAGTTTTGTGTTATACGCGGGTGAAAGTTATTTTACGTCTCGTGTATTAAAGCACTCGCTACGCTCAGGATTCTATTTTTGAACCACTCGCTTCGCTCGTGGTCAATAATAGAGTCCTTTCGCTAGCTCGTGCTTCAAATAACACTCGCACGTAAAATACAACTTTCACCCCTTGTATAACAAATAACTATTTCTCCATCGAAGACAAATACCCCTGGTCAAGACGATATTGTTTCGTATATACCTAAGTGGAAAAAAAAATGCCTAGAAAGTGGTATTGATTCAAGTAAAATGTGTTTATTCAAGTAAAATATATCTTGGGCTGAAGATATATCATTAGTCCAAGACAATTTACTTATGTAAAAACAATAATATTCCTGCATTGGTATTCTTGGCTGAAGCTATCCTTTTTTCCGTGTAAGAGTATTAGTATTCTCACCATATAAATGAAAAAATACTTGTGCTTTATTTGTCACCCTTGTTACTTATAAATTTTAAAGCTACATCACACTTTTGTGACCGATTACTACGAGATGGACCATGTGTTTGTTTGCCAGTTTTTACTTAAGTAATTCCAGCCGCGAGCAAACACAAAATAAAAACGTCCCAATTACATATACATTTTAGACGCGCTTACGCCTTTCATCCGTAAGTTGCGCCGGCGCAATGTAGCGTCTAATGCAGGGTTTAATTATACGCATTTTTAGATAATTATCGCGTCGCGCTCCGTGCTTGCGTTTATCTGATTACGGGAATAAGGTTTATACTGTTTATAGCGGACTCGGAAAATCCGGGGTTTTAGTTTAACGTCCGTATAAAACTATTTTTGAACTATCGTAATTGAAAGAGATTTTTATATTTTAAATTATAAAAAGTTAGCCTGCATGCCTTAAGAAAGGATTTTAGGGAGAGAGGAGGAAAATGGGGAACAACTTTTTGACGAGTTAACAATAGTATTTTCACACCACCCATTCGTATACGGGCCTTTTCTTCCCTCCTAGGAGGGAACAAAGTGGCACTTTTCTGTTCTAGGACATTACTTTTTTTTTCCAGCCAGTCCGCCATGGCAACAAAATGTCTTATTATATTAATCGATTACACTTTCATTAGAATCGATTATGTGTATACATTTTCTTTATATTTATTACTATTTTTATACGTTATAAAATTCTGTTTTACTCATATTTATCATAAATATACTTCAATTCAGTAGGTGCGTTACTATAATGAATGATTAAAAATAGTTAGCATCATTATATTATTTTTCCAAATCGATTTTTTAATTAATAACGAATAGACGTAGCAATCGATTCGATCTAAGTATACGTTGTCTGTGGTGTGGTCTGATATTTATTCTCTGTGTCTGAAAAAATAAAATGTATTCGATCGATAATTAAGACATGAAAACATGACGCCGGAATTTATAGAATGAAAAGAAACGCAACATTGGTGCGTAATATGGCCAATTTGTTGCCATCAAATCAAGACAGAAGAATCTAGAAGCACACAAAAGGAATACGAAAAGTCGTTATATTTGAGGTTACCTAGAGATATAAAAATTGTTCTCGGAATCGGTATTTGTGATTTAATTGCAAGGATTTGCTACCTTCCAAGTTCTACCCTGAAGCATGTAGGTACTCCGTACTCCATGTCAAAAATAATGATAATTAAACAAAACAAAACTAACAACATTTCTGAAATGAATTTCTGAAGGCCACCAAACGAAGAAGTCTCAAGTTTTGATTGCAAATAATATCAAAACATTCAAACACAGCATTTGATTTCAGTTTCTCTGCCTATGAATGTAAGTAAATTGACTAATTTTATGCTTACAATGCCTGTTCTTGATTTTTTTAACTTAAGATAACTCTAACTGTTAGAGTCTAATGACATCAATAACTAATTGTAATTTCATAACCTAGCAATGATTTTGTTATGTTTATCTATGTTTGCAATAGTCTTGGGGACTCGCCAGTGTGTCCACAACACTCGGTTTAAGCAACTTGCACATTTTAAATGGTTCACTTTCGGAACGCTAATAAGGTTATTTTAACTAATAACTATAACTAGGTAGTATTGTGATCAGCCCCAACAGTGCAATCAATTAACATATTTTTTGTTTTGTTTTAGGTTGTTCTTATCTCATGAGCTCAGCGGTGTTTGTCGAGTAAATGGAGTCTGGACTTACTAACTTCTTCCGATAATGCCAAACACCACCTTCACCTTTACCAGGATATTCTACTGATGAAAAATTAAGACTAACTTCAGTTTTGCTATGATATTTTTTTATAGAACTAAGACTGCCTTAACCCGTGCCGACATTATCCTACTGATACAATACCAAGCATGGCTCCTCCTATATCAGGAAGCATACTAAGCACAAATGTATAAAGTGAAAGTAAATATGATTCAACAATAACGTCTTTTATTTTCGTCTAGGGGGGTGTGAAAAGCAGTATGTGTCACATAGGAGCAAAATTATTTTCACCTTGGGCGTTAACACTTGAATCCCTCACTACGCTCAGGAGTCTATTTTAGAATCCCTCGCTGCGCTCGGGATTCTATTATAGACTCCGTCGCTTCGTTTGGGATTCAATGTGCGCCCTCGCCGTAAATATTTCATTTTGCTCCCTTGTTACACAATCTACTATTTTATACTCGGCGACTGTAATACTCGAATTGAGATTGTGGTGGCGGGACTACTAGCGCATACTTTTTGATAGAGCTTCTATGGTCGCATATTGTAGCATCCATAACAATCACAGAAAGGATTTCCATACAATATTGTGAAACTGTTGTCGGGCCCCGCATTGCGTGTCGCCGCCGGCACAATCCACCGGGAGATCGAACGTTACGAGATTACATAGAAGCAGTAGGTTGTGCACGGCTTTCGTCGAACTTAATTCTTACCGGCTTGCTTAAGCACTCGTATAAAAACTATTGTGTGCAACGGTACATAATAAGGGTTCTTAAGATTCGAGGGTCGAAGTTACAAAATGAGGCGAAGCCGAATTTTGTAAAAACAGACCCGAGAATTTTAAGACCTAATTATGTACCGTTGCACACAATAGTTTTTCTACGAGTGCTTAAGCAAGCCGGTAAGAGTTGAGTTCGACGAATGCCGTGCATAACCTGCTGCTTCATATAGTTGAGTAACTTCGATCTCTTGGTGGATTGTGTCGGCGCGGCGGCGCCCGCCCGACACGCGGGGCGCGCAATGCGGCGCCCGACAACAGTTTCACAATATTGTATGGAAATCCTTTCTGTGATTGTTATGGATGCTACAATATGCGACCATACAAGCTCTATCGAAAAGTATGCGCTAGTAGTTCCGCCAACACAATCTCAATTCAAGTATTACAGTCGCCGAGTATAAAAAGTAATATTACCACAGCCAAATAGCACTAGACCCTACTCATAGTGTTGTGTTCCTGCTGGTGAGTAAGGTTGCCAAAGAGCTCAAAGGACCCAGTTGACGACGAGGGACCTCTCCTGTTCCTTTAGCCGTCAACACAGTGAATCCTCCTGTTTTTAAAGGGCCGGCAACGCGCATGTGACGCCTCTGGATTTGCAGGCGTCCATAGGTTACGGTAGCTGCTTTCCATCAGGTGGGCCGTATGCTTGTTTGCCACCGTGCAAAAAAAAAGGTAATACAGATAATGTAATAGACAAACATTGGTCAAAAAAATAATTAGTCTAAACAGAACCAAAACCATTTTTTTCTAAATAATCACCTGCAGCATAAATTGCACTGATTAAAACATAACTTGTAAATAATGCAAAATCCAGCTCAAAACGGCCGCGCTCAACCAGCGTGACTCTATTATGCCACATTCGTGGGTAATCGATTCTAACGATTAAAACCGATTTTAATCGATTTCATTACTTTTGCCTAGACCACCAACGGTTGAATTTTTTTTTTGTAATGCGTTGGCTTCGTGTAAAATGTAGACTATTCTTTTTATTGCTAAGTATTATATCATTTGCATGTCCCTTAGACTTTTAATTCATCTGATGACTAAGTGTAAACGATTTAATTAAGGTTTCCTCTTCTAAATCTAAAAAAATATGAACGCGGCTACAATTTTTTTAAAATAATTTGTACATAAGCATAGACCACCAACAGTTTGGAGTTTTGAATTTTGAATGTTAAAAAAAGACCGCTAATCACAATGGCGGCGGCTTGATTTGCAAACAGAGAGATGTGACGATTGTATGGTGATTGTATGGAGAACTAATCGTGCTATGACATTTGTATGTACGATCTGCCTACGCGGTTTATGTACTTGAATGGCCCCTAACTCGTGATAAAAGTCATCGCATTAGACTATTCTACACCGTTTCGAAAATAAAATTTACTTTTATTTGAATGCCACCAGCCTGTTTGAATTACTTTCAGAAAAGCGAAATTACAACGTACAAAATTACATCCCTTCTAACGTTACTCGAAATTCAAATATTCATAACACCGTTACCTCACCCGCGAAGGCATTCTTAATTCAAAATAATGTGTTTTTTTATTCCGAAAACAGAACGTGTTCTATATTTGAAAGCGTCGCGGGGGCGCGCTCCCCTCGCGCGCCAAAATATATAAATATCGATTCGAACGCTCCCGAGAACGAGTGATAAATCACCTTCGGGAAATTAAAACTGTCTTTAAAACAATACTTTCTTTGCATCCTGGCGCCCCCTGTCCCACCATCCTTCTCTGACACGCAAGTCTTGTATACATCCATCTCGTTTTCGTTGGAAACGGAGGGGCTGAAGCGACATTAGATTGACGATAAGGCTTTGTTTAGATATTTGCAGATGATTTCGTGTGCATTTTAATTACCACAGAGTTTTATCAAAATGAATTATTTTTTTGTTATTCTTGAATTCATTTTAATTTTAAAGTGACGTAATCAATCTCAAAGAAAACAAGGAGAAAACGAGTTCTCTATTGATATATGTAGCTCCAAATATGAACAATGGTAAAAGCATACATACATACATATTACCTATGTTGTAACGTACCAAATACACGAGCAAATCTGCTTTGTTATAAATCAATAGTTTTCTCTAATCGTAATAAGTTGGGTTGGGAATAACAGATTTATTTTTATCATTCAAGTTGGAAATAACCGATTTCAATATGAAGTTTCACAAATCTAATTAGAACGAGCTGAATCGGATAGTAATCGATTATAACATTTAATACTAGTACTCATTTAATACTCGCACAATTTACGAACGCACCCATTCCAAACACATTAGCGTTCCGATATCTAATTTCTTTTTTCAAAAACAAAAACTTAATTACTCTCCGGCTATCAGGGAAAGGCGGGAGATAAGGAGGCTATTCCAAGCCCGTTATCAACGCTTGATACTTTTCACCCTTCGATTTTTTCTTTTCTTTTGAACCCCCTAGAATACCTATCAGTAATTTTAAGATAACTAATGCCTCGAGTCATTAAGGGGACGGGAAAAGTAAGAAAACCTGTTCTACTGAAATAGGGTGTCTGAGTGGCTGTCATTTTGAAAAATGCGCAACGCCATTTTGAATTTAGAGATGCAAGTATTTTTCTTTATAAATTTGGTAATATGTGTGATTTTATTGTTAAATTTTATGATGCAAAAAAATGTCGTTTAGCCTTTGATTTACGATTTTAATAGTTATTGTTTCCTGCTAGTTACCTTTACGATTTTAAGACATTGTGCGGCCAAAAGATCGTTCCAAATTATTAAGCAACAATTAAAATTTTTACGACTCGACCGTTAAAAACTGTATCTATTAAAAAGAAAATGTTTCGGCTTTATCAAAATAGGGCAACTGGCCGTATGATACTAAAATGTCCAGAATTTTACGACTCAAAAAAGCAACAAAGAATTCAAATTAAAAAAAGGCACAATGGTGTTTTCCTATCTAATAACCATATGGTTGTAAAATACTATTTGACGTTTACGACAAATCCAAAAGATCGACTTCATAAATCTGACAAAATCTTGAATTTATGTTTTTCTGTATAAAAAGGTTTTATAAGGCATTAAAGCGGGCGGTGGATAATTCTAGAAAATTCATTTTAATTAACTTTAACGCAGGGGGAAATTAAAAATGTATAATACCCTTCTTTATTTTTGCTCCTTTTCTTCATTTAAACTGGGGAAAGGTGAAGTGATATGTACAGTCGACCAAAAATGTGGTTTACCACCCTACGGTTGAAGTTAGTTTGAACGTCATGAGACAACAAGGTCGTGCATGTTTTAAACTCCGTTAGAAATGTCAACCTTAGCGATCGTTAGATCTCGCAGAAACTTTTCTCAAAACTGGTAGACCACTTTCTTGGTCGACTGTACGTACATTCAAGATATATTTTTATTAAACTTTTTTTATCCGTCCACTGTCACGGGTACAACGTCGTGCATTGCATTTAAAGTATATGCGCATTCTGATTGTCTAAAGTAAAGTAATCAATGTTTAAAGAAAAAAAAACATAAAAAGTGTTGCCCACCTAGAAAAATATTGTGAGGTTGCCAGGTGAATGTTAAAAAGTGGTCTTGATTAAATAAAATGTCGTCGCTCGAGGGGTGGAAGGACGTGAGACGAATAAGCACTAGCTGCCCATAAACAATGAGAAACGGTGTTAGATTTGTTTTCGAAATGCGTGATTAACTTGAAAATCGAACGGCCAGTGGTTTGGAAATTTTGGCAAGTTTATCGTCACTTATATATATTATACCTACTCCTTTGTTTTTTTACTATGTACATATTTATACCTATATCAAGTAATAAATTGCAATTATGTATGGTATATGAGTTCCGATCGATGGAAGCGCACATATATTTATTTATCTTGCCAAACTCTAATAAAAATTACTCTTGTCATGGCAATTTTTCCTTAAATAGCTGTATTTTCCCCATCTATTCAAAAACTTACCCTCACTGGGTTCCTCCTTGAAACTGTATTTTGTGCTTACCTGCAAAAAAAGGACACATCAGTAAAAAGCACCAGGACAACAGAAACGGGGGGCGGTCGCCCGAAACGAGCCTATATATTTCGTTAACAAAGACGCACGCAAATTTGAAAAGCGAAGTATTTTCTTTCTAATAAATGGAAATGACCTTAAGTCAGGGGTCGGGGAGGAAAGCCTGTGAAATTGGATGTTATAACGCCGCGTTTTGCCAATATTGCCCATTAATAAAGATATCATTGTCGATGTGCGTTTAGGTAAATAGGTACCTACTTATTTGTTTGAAAAGTTAGTATTACATAAATGAATACAGGCTGGTCCAAATCTTGACGTCAAAAACATTTTTTTGGATCCCTCACGTCGGCTAACGTGAGGAAATAAAAAAAATGAAGTCAAGGTTTTTAACGGTTTTTATTAATTGTATTATTTGTATTTCGATATAAGAATAAAATACAATTTCGGGAATTAAGTAAAACATTGAAGGGGCCCTTAATCCAAGTAATAGATTAATAAAATGACAATGGTAACTATATACAGCCTTGGCCAGAAGTGTTGAGCACCAATGCGATTTTCATACAAAACTGGAAAGTTTAGTCCATCGTTTCCATCTTTGTTTAAGTTATTTTGTCAATTAATTTAAACTAATAGGCATGTTTTGTTGAAGTTAGTAGTAACTGCATAGAATATTTGCAATATGTCGCACCGACTTAAATTTACATTTTTGGTACCTTCTCTTTTCATATTTTTTAAGTACCTTGAAAGTGTTATTAAGCGAAGTTTTCTATATTTATAAATAAAATATAACATTTACCGTTACCGTACATTGTTAGGATAGGGAAATAATGCTTAACATCAAAATTGTAAACAAAAAACACCTATGCTCAACACTTCTGGCCAAGGCTGTAGGTATACATATTAACACTTCTTAAGATTTATTTATGTGGTACTGGAAAGTTATAAGATATTTTTGTGTATTTTTACACAGATTTAGCTTGACCCCGTATATTTATATATTCGTTTATTTATTTTTGTGCATCAAATCTTGTAATTTAATAGTTCCATAGTTTATATGACAATTGACAATGCTATTCTAGATACAGTCAGCAATAAAACTATTTACCAAATAAAATTGGGAGTTACTTATTAGTATCACTTATACTACGATTGGTGCTCTACAACCACAAACTATATTCCTTATTAAACTACCGTGTATAACCAAAGTGCGTGGTCTGAGCTTCCAGGGCTCCGTATATGTAATGAAAGGGCACGACACAATGCGAAGAAACTATCGGCGATATATCTCGCCGCAATGGCCCATATGTATCACATATTATAATATACATAGGTAGAAAGGGACCGCTTTTTTATTAATAAAGCTATTTTTTTGTTGCTTAATCTATGGAAGTATACGTTAGCTGAAAAGTAGTGGTATTACGGAAATAAAAATTTTTAAAAAATGTTTTTTTTTTCCCATCTGACTTTATAATTTTTTTTCAAAAACACAGTGTAATTATTTTATGTATCTACACTTATTGAAACAAGCTAAGCGTTCATCCCTCACGTTAAATTACAACAAAAGCTACAATTTTAAGCCATAATGAGTGATTGGGACGGACAGACAGACATTAATATTTATAATATGCCACTAGCAATCATCCACAAGGTTTGGATGGGGCGGAGGGGTCCAGCACTGGTACAGTTAAGGTCTAAAATATCGATGCGAATTATTCGGCAAAAGTATGTATACACGGCCTCCTCATGATCATAAGGTCGTGTACACATACTTTAGCCTATTGTACAATTAAAATAATATAAAATAGTAAAATAAAAATTTAATTAAAAAAAAATATCAAATTCCAATAAATTGCAATTCCAATGATTATGTAGTTGATGAAGATAGAGATTATAGAGGTCTCACTTAAAATGGTTTTAAGCTTCAGAAATGGTAACATTAGGCGGCGTGTGCGTCCTATTATCGACCAAGAAAATGAACTTACAAGGAATGCACTTTCATGTTAGCAAGTTTCATTTTTGTTGGAAGATATAATATATTATGTACTGTCAATTTCTTGCATTATTTAAATCATGATTATATGTTAATGTTAAGCAAGATATAAACTTCTTTTACGTCACTCTGGGCGGTAGTTGAGGATTTGCCGCCCACGGGCGCAGCAGCAAATCTCACCTCACACCCAGGAGAAGACGTAAAATTGTGTACGCACCACGGGCGGTAATAAAGAAGGCATCAGATCGCTTGTTTATGGCCCTTACCTTCGGTTCGGGTCACAAATACCAGCGATCCGAGCCGTTCTTCATTTTACCGCCCTAGGTGCGTAACGTACTATTAAAAGTCTTATTTATACATATATGGAACTTTTTTATTTATTGATATGAAAATTTTAATCAACACAATAAATCATAGATACTCGTTATATGAATAACATTATCCAATTTTAGATTTTGTAAATCGTTTTGCCACCATTTTGTCATTCCTATTCGCACTATTCCCTAAAGTTGGCACTACAAAATAATGCCATGGTCACAATAAAAAAAACAAGTACCAGCATCTCTCATTCACACCCGTTGCAGATTGACATCTGTCAGTGCGGGGTTCAGCAGGGGTCCGCTCTGGACCCCATATTTTTTCTCTGGTGGAATAAATTTTTAATCAAAATATTTTCGGAGGGTACTGCCGTTAATTTCTTTATTGTGAGTTAACTCGAGACGGGCCGTAATGAATAAATTAGGTTAAAAGGTAATTCTGGTGTTGTTATAATTATGCAGATTTGGGTGTGGGTAGGGAACTAGGGATAAGCGGTAGTTGACGATTTAACGAGTTTGGTATTATATACGTACACAATTACACATGTAAAGCCTGACCAGAAATATATGAACATTGTCGAGTGGGCACTATTTTTCTTATGTATATGGTGACAGTACAGTTTAGTATGAAAAGTTTAGTTCCAATGAAATTCCGCAACATGGCCATATATTTCTGGTCACGGTTTAACAATGTTGGTATATTTAGTTTCTATCATAAACATGGTATAAATCATATATATTCATCTTACCACGTAACAATATACTCATACATACATTATTTTATAGTTATCTGATTGACATTTTAAAAATCGATTGTTATATCGATTTTTTTTTACTTCATGCAGGATCAGACACTAGAATGTATTGAAATACCTAAAATATTTTAATTTTGAATTGTTTACAGTCGGGTTTAAATCATCTCTTTTGGGAAGTTTTTACCTTTATACATCTACAATAGCATTAGAAAAATTTACAATTTGCATTTTCTTAAAGTAAAGTCTGTTAAAACAGAGTACCTATCTATCTGCCCAAGTCATCCTGCCACCTCGTTTTAAAACAATAGAGCTTCCACGTAAAATCAACAATAACAATCAACCAGGACAATAGAATACCAAAAGACAAGGAAAAAAGAAAAGCTACCAATTAATAACCACAAAGAAGCCAATAGCCCCAAAGATCGCTGCCTAACGCGTGAAAATTATGCACATAACTAAAGTACCTTTGAAAGGATATAGTTTTAAACAAATGGTGATTGGCGAGATTGGTCACGCACGTCAGAGGATTTTTCTAAGATTTAGAGGATTTTCTTGAATATGTATTAGCGTCTAGCCTCTTTGTATAAGATGAGCTGAGAAGGTATTGTTTGAGGACTCATTCATGGTTTTGATATACAAGTGAGACTTCGTTTAGTTTGACAGGACGTCAGTAAAAGAAGTGTAACATAAAATTTTGCCTAGCTATGTAGGATTTTGCGATCGAAGTAGGTTAAAGTCTAAAGATAGCATAAATTGTAAGTAGGTACTAAAGTGTAGGTACTATTTGAAATAAAACCTTGAAATTACCCTTTGTGTTGAAAACACTTTTTTTTCGGATCACATCATGCTTAGATTAATTCATAGCTTAAGTTATATAACAGGTAGATGTTTATCTAATTATAGGTAACCACAGCTAACATTAGTATCTTAGGACATGCAGTACTAAAATTAAATAGTGTATTTACAATATATGAACTTAAAAAAAATACAATAATTCTAAAGGCAATATATTAAATTAGGTGTTAGTAATTCTCATATTGTGATGATAGAGATGACCATATTAATTAAGTACCTATGACAATTGTAGAGAAAGTTGTTCGTAAGAAATTATAAAATATCTCAAACATTATTAATGCGCCATAAGTTCTATAATAGATCCTTTCTAACATACAAGGTGTAACAAAAATGCTGGTGATGCTTTTAAAGGCATAATTGGTATCGTATTTAAATTATGAAAACGTAAGAAAAAAATTTTTTCGCGGGTTAGCCGGCTGAGTCAACGTGTTCCATACGAAAAAAATTTGACTCGTCCAAAGAATATTTTTCTTACTTTTTCTTAGTTGGAATACGATACCAATTATGCCCTTAAATGGATCATCAGTATGTTTGTTACAACCAGTAAGTGTATACCCTATTCTAGGATAAACAAATGACAACCTAATTGAAAACTGCACAGCCGTTCTAAATTTGAAAATTAATTTCAAAATTCCTCGCGACTAGAAACACGGCGGAATCTAATTTTCCACGTAGGCATGCAGTCACTGCATTCCGCTCCCATACTTCAGTTGCATTGCAACTGCATTGCGAATGAGGTTACTTTTCTACCCGGAACGCAGGATGGCAGGATGTGAGAGTTTGAAATTTAAATGTGGAATAGTAGTGCGAATTGGACTCTTTGTTTCTTTTTAACACGGTTCGTTACTGCGCTGCATCGGTCCGAATTGAACTTCGCTGCGTTAAGGTATGTTAGTTCGATTTAATGTAGAAAATATTCAATAGAAAAGTCGTAGTCTACATGTTAATTTACAGAAACAAAATGCTTGAGTACAAAATGCATTACAAATATGTAAATCACGATTTTAACTAGACCAAACTATTTCATTGTAAATTCAAAGACGCTCCCAATGATTTATCGCTAGTATGTTCGGCCCTTTGGTTGTACGAACAAACAGCATGGCTACTTAAATAAATATTTCAAAGTTAAAAAATGCTAATTAGCGACCATTTTACTTTGATCTCTCGTATCTACGGGTCTATACAAACTTTGTATGTGTATACCTAGAACAGTAGGCACTTAGGGTTCACGAGTATGTTGGTGGTGTTAAGAAGAATGTGAGTAAAGGAATACAGTAGCCGGGTAGTAATGAGAGAGATTCTTCTTACGTGTTTGTATATTGATGAGACCTTACAAACGGGAGCTGAGGGCATTGGGGTCAATTGGCAGGTGGTCAATGAGTGCGCTTATTTGGAAACAAAGTATGACAGGACTAAAATGCTACATGACATGAACTATGTACAGTCATGTTTGAAAATATGGATACATTTAATGTGACAAAAATATGTAGCCACGACCGTATCACCAAGGCGTAGTCTTGGTTCCATGTTTTGTCACATTAAATGTATCTATATTCGTTAGACATGACGGTGTGTTGACAAATTTCAAACGAGAACAGATTTGGAAACCTTTGTTTCCAAATCTGTTCTCGTTTGAAATTTGTCAATATAACAGGACCAAAATGCTAAATGAACTATGTACATTGTATAGTCACGTCTAAAATTATGGATACATTTAATGTGACAAAAATATGAAGCCACTACGACTCTATTACTAAGGCGTAAAGTCTTGGTTACATGTTTTTGTCACATTAAATGTATAAATATTGTCAGACGTGACGATAATTTGTGTCGATAAATTTTAAATGACAGCAGAATTGTATTAAACATAGGGGATCAATGTTACTCTGCGTAGATAGGAAACACCTTAGACAACCCTACACGTGATCCCTGCGTGGTGCTAAAAGAGTAACAAACTTGGCAGCTGCACTGTCCCATCTGGACCTCGCAGTACTCACCGGATTTTCTTCATCATCTACTTTCCCACTACTATTACGACCTGACAGAAGAAAGCCTATCTGTATCCAGTGACGTGTAGCCATACTAGCCATACGATAGATAAAAATATTAAACCTATTTTCCTACGGTACCACTAATGTATTATTTTTTATTTTATTTTTTCCAAGCACGGTCCACCAGCATTCAAAATCAACAATTACAAAAGGCATAATTGTGCTCCCTCGCGCATCTGCCGTATGACGAATCATTCCATCACTTTGACAGGTTTTTGTCATTTCTGTCACTTGTAATTCACACCCCTGAGTACAGTCGGCGTAATAATGTTTGACTGCATGAATAATAATTGATAAAGAATTTATAGAAATGGTACTTGATATAAATGTTAATTATCAGGAATTCTTTGCATCAAGCGCTTTTATTTAACGTAATTTTTACATCGCATACACATAAAGTCAATTAGCCTCGTTAAAATTAATGACATGTGTAAAAACATGTCATACATTTATGTATAGTACCGACATTCACGTTGTGGATATTATTTTACACAACCTTATTTTAATAGTGACACTTAAAAAATGTAAGTACTGTATATATGCATAGACAGTACAATAATAAAACTTTACGTTTTATGTAGGTACATATTATTTTCTACATTGGTATAATGAACACCTTTTACATACATAATCCAACCAAAGTATTTTTTTCTGATAATCGCACCATAACATATTTCGCATTCATCACTAAAATCATAATACGTAGCATTCAAAAGATCCATACACGTCACATTCATACAGGCCATCCAAAATGAAATTACACGTGAAATATCAAACAAGACTTTGCCGACGACGGATGAAAAAAGGGTAACACCTTACCATTAACTATTTTAACATAAGTCAAGAAACATATCCACTCAAATTTGAATCTTAACATGTCAATCGTGAGCTCAAAATTAAAGTTACACATTTCACACATAGTATGGTTTCGTATGGGGTAGAGAATCGAATAAATAAAAGCATTAGATCCGTCACAATGGAATAATGCAGCTTGATTGTATTGAAGCAACCCTTTTTATTATAAAGTCCTGGTAATTGTTAGGATAACACTGGGCTAGTTTGAGCTATTTGTTTGGGGTGAGATTATGTGGAGTTGGAGGGCTGAGCCGGTGAGAGCAATGGTATTCTATTAGAAATTATCTAGTTATTCAAAGAGGCTTGCGTTTGATTCCCAATGGTGTAACCCCGAGCACAAAGCGAAGCTTAGATCATATTAAAATTAAGCCAATACTACTTATTAAAACCACATATTTATACATGAATTTTAAAAATAAAACATTTTGAATATCATAAGATGAATTTAAAAAAAAACTAGGATACTAAAATCTGATAACAGTTGCATACAAAAATGGAAATTATGACCATCTCTACAAAAACACATACTATATAAATTTTACACACGAACGAAATTTATAGCTAGTATTTGTAGCAGCTAAAATACAGTCTAAGGTCTAACACAGAGTTCTAAAATATGTCGATATTGTTAAAAAGCCATTGACAAAAACGTCAATGCACATACGTTGCGTCAAGCATTGGTGTGGTTTCACACTCAGCCTGGTTATTTATTGATCTTTGTATCCTGACATTTATCACTTCAAGCACATTTCAACGCCAGTTTTATACTACACGAACATCCCCTTTTAAGCATTTAGTTAACCAGTTCTAAACACGAAGTTCGTGTTTAGGCGAAACCCGATCCTTGGGCGCGCTTAGCGGACGCTGCGGTTAGGACAGACGAATCTAGCGTGAAATTTAATCACTTGTTTTTGACCGAGCTTCGTTGACTTCTGACGGCCTAGTAACATTTTAATTTTGACCGAATTTTAATCTTCAACAATTCAAAGTAGTTTCAGGTGAATTTGTTAGACCAAATGGAATTAGTTGAAATTTAAACGTACCCTAATTAGTCATTGATTCTCCTATGCCCATAATTCGTTTGTTTTGAGGGTCTACTCCTGTTATCTGACTATATTCAGACTTAAAATACATAATATATGTGGTCAAATACTGCGGTATCCTTTGGTTCTATTTCCACTAAAAAATAATTAATTGCTGACGGTCCGTTATAAAACACAACGTATCTAATAAAAATATTTTATTTATGTTTCTTTAATGAAATCTGATGTCATTTAATGTCAAAATTACGCTACTTTTGGCATCAAACTAAATGTAAATGTAATGTTCAAACCCACGATGGAAAGGGTGTTGCCAAGTGTAAATTTAAGGGCTTGCCCAAAGTTATTGAAATGCCGTTACAAGTGCAATAAAAATATGCCCGTGCCCAGGTGAATCCATTTCCAAATGAGCCCGTCCAATCATAAGTCAAGGAAAACTCCGACCAACCACGCCCCGGGGGAAAGCCCCTCTTAATCTAATATTAAACACATTCGGATATTAGATACAAAGTGAGCATTCACAGAATTTAATAATCCCTCTCCTGTACCTCTCCCTCTATCCTATACACCCGTCTTACTCTCTCCTGAATTATTAACAACAAATTTTATGATTACATTTAGAACTGAGTGCAAGAAATACGTGACGAGAAAGTTGAGCATGGCGTGAAAAATGGCGGGAAATCGACGGTTAATATTTTATTGGTTTCGATAGATTTGAGTTATGGGGGGCGGTGGGGTAATTTTCAATTTTGTGACTGAAATATTGATGGCCCCTGAGGCCTAACCCGGATTAAGTGGTACATGTAACAGACCCCATATCTTAGAGATCGGGGCAGGCCAGCGGAGAGAGACCTTCAAGTGGCTGTATCTTAGAAAACATAACACATAATATTTTAGGTACCACAAGTTTAATTTTACACAGAATTTTCGATTTGGGCCCTATGCCCAGCTGAGAAATGTATGCTAAATGGGTGGGTCTACTGTGTGATATAATATTTTGACTGCTAAAGGACAAATGACGCCGTTTCTCTCTGACAAATACAGTCTTTTTCGGCAACTGAAAGATTCAAACCTAAGGGTCGTGCCGTCCGCCTAACGATATCGGTCTGTCAGTTGTTCGGAGCTAGCAAATTTTTGTTTTAACTGACAGGCCGAGATCGTCAGGCGGCCTGATAGTCGGTGGCCGGCTTAAGAACCATTGTCTCTATATCATTATCTGTAGTTATATACAATAATGCAAATGCTGCATACTTCTCAAACGGAGGGTCAGCTAAGCTTAATGTAGTCTGATGCCAAACCATACGGATTTCCCCAAGTGGTTCCCAAGACTCAAGCCAACGGGTTATGAATAACACATTCTTAAGAACCTTAAGTTGGTTCTTACCTTGTATTTAGGTACTTCTATATTGATTGCAAAAATATAACACTCTTCAGATCAGGTTGAACTCGCTTCTCAGTGTAGCAAACCTATTAAGGCTCCTCTACATGATGGGCCATCATAGGGACGCAGCTATACGTTAGAGGGAGCTAACGATATTGCGATCTCGTTCCGTTGTATAGCTGCGTCCCTATGATGGCCCATCATGTAGAGCCTGCCTTACGTCTGGTCACTGAAGGGTTCTGAATTTTCCCCAGGCCCCACCAAACACTCCGCTCGCTTTACTCCAGTAGTATAAAGTTCAAGTAAGGATCCTATAATTTCCTAATACTTCGATCCCTGACCAAACTTAACTATAATATATATAAATATATGTAAGTATATGTAAGTATATTAAATGTATATAATATTACGTTTCGGCTACCTAATAGTATAGTGTTTGTTGAAGTGACCCTTTTTCTGTTTTTGTTAACTGCCTGCACTTACAACCATTTCTGTTTATCCCGATGGTTGACTGGTAGAGAATGCCTTTAGGCATTAAGTCCACCATTTGTACTTTATATTTGTGCAATAAAGTTTAAATAAAATAAATATAAAACTATAAACGCAATCGAGTACCTACGATACAAACGTACCACCTTCATTCCAAATGCCACGCAGTTTTCGAAGCGTGAACAGAATCGCCTCATCTAACAAGTTCTATAAAGATAATAGGGACCGACGCGTCATAATTTTGTTTGGGGGTGCGTTCAGATATTAATAAGAATCTTGTTCGCTATGTTATTGAGAGTTTTCAGTATAAAACTTTCTTGAGTCGCGAACCTTTTAAAGATGTAAAAAAAAGAATTCACTTGCGTAATTTTGATCAAATTTCGATCATTTACGACGATCGTCATCTGTTTTAAATGTATTCCCATTATCTATGACTAGTCCTAAATGTCTTGCAATTTCAGTACAATCGCCATCAGTTGTACCGGAGCGGCCAAGGTGGTAACAAATATCTGAACAACGCCTCTATTGTCAAGACGATAAAGTGCATGATCAGATATTTTTGAGTACCTTGGTCGCCCCGATATAATTGATGGCGAATGTACACTGACGTGACTAGAATCGTCGGACTGACAAGGTTTATGATGATAATGAGGGCCGACGTGCAATAATTTTATTTCGGGGGGCCGGGGCTAACGCAATAATGGTCATATTTTCTCGCTTCGGGTTACCTTGGGAACCCTATTTTTGTGCTTTCGGTAGGCCAGAAATAGATCTATCGATAATTTTTATTAGACTCCTGTAAGTTCGAAAATGTATACGTATACTACTAAGTACTTAAAGTAAGTATATGTATAGTTACGCGGATTAGAAATTCGGATGATAATTATCCAAAAGTATTAAGCTAATATAAAGAAGAAACTCGTACTAAGTCGCATTGATGCTTAATTAATATTGAAACATATTTTGTCTGTAATAATTATTTATGAGTAAAATCACAAGCAAAAAATATAGATAACCAACTACAAGTAAAGGAAAAGCAAGGTATAATTTGAGAACTATTCACATTATTTTCTACTACTGTACTAAATCACTTCTATTGCAGATTGATCATAGATCATAGTATTAGCTCATAAGAAACATTGTATGTTGCATAATTAATTAATTATATCAGAATGTAATGATCTAATAATCGAACTCAATGTCAACAGTGTCACCACCCTAGAACCAAAGTTTACTGAGAGCAATAGGTACAACTTAAATTTTAACATAAATATTCCTCTCTCCCAAATAAAATCCCAAAATTATTTACCGGTCGACAAACAAGGACTTTACAGTCAATCAAATATGTCAATCTAGAATTCAGAGCTGCAATCGTCCATTCCTGCCCTAGGCCATAAAGGATGATTCCCCTGGGAAATCCACAGCATATATTATTAATTAATAAAGTCCGCGCTCGATTGACGGCCGCGCGTATAATTGTCAACTGTAATTGAAAAACCCGATTACGCCGACTAATTATTAATTCGTAAATAATTTACCCCCCTCCCCCTGCCCCTGGGGGCCTGTGATTGAATTAAGGGGGTATTTTGAATTTTGCATAATTCAAGTTAGCCCTTTATGGCTGTTGAGGAGTTTTCGGCGGTTGAAATTGGCATATAATTTTATGTGGGGTTAGGACCTGCATTTTGATGGGCTGAGAAAAGGATTAGGCAGTTATGGCACGTAATATAATAGACTTAAACCTTAAAGTGTAGGTATTTTTGAAGTTCTAATGTTATAAGGCTCGAAATTAATAATATATACACATCTACATTTTTGTCGCTAAAGTTGTACCAGTATGTGCAGAGGTATTATTGTGAGTTTTACTGATACTACAAAATTGTATCGGATAGATTCAGAAATCAACCATGCTCATGCATTGTCACCAGAATTTTCAGCACAATACTGACTGACGCACAATACGCGCCGACAAAGCTCCGTTTCCCGGCCGGAAAAGTTATTTTTTTAATCCTCAGATCACTGTAACGCCACAGAATCCAATTTACCAGTCATTTTACCGTCGCGCGACAAACCGAACAATTACACATACGTGCGCCGAAACTATAATTTCCACCATGTGCAAAAAGCCGCCGCTTTGCGCCCGCCGCGTCGCTTTTGACGGGTGTCAAACCTCGATAGCGCTTTTGTGTGACACTACGAATTTTTTAGGACTAAATCTGAACACAATGTCTGCCCACACAAATTACAGGTATTCATATGTATGCGATTATCGTAGATGCGGACGATACCACCTCATTTCAATACCTATTGTATGTTTCCCCGTCTTGTAAAGTCCTAAGTAGCCCCACTGGCATATAGCTTCTGTCGTTTGTGTTTGTGCGTCGCTGCGACGACTGATGCCTGTGACAACTGGTTGTAATCATTTCTCAGGTATTGTGGTGATAGACGTGACGATGGGTCCCGTCGTGTGACGTGAGGAGGCGTTGACGTATCGTGTCGGATCTAGATCGCGCGGACATGTTAATTGTTACCTCGTTCACACTTCGGATATTTCTGACTGGGATGCGACACTCCTAAATGCTGCAATTATGATTTTTCCTCGCCTAAAGCTAACTGAAGCATGAGATAATGTACAATTTTTACAAGCAGTTCATAAAAATGATGCATATCTATCGAACGCCATTTTATAAAGATCGTTGATCACATTGGTATCTTGATCGGTTGGTAAGTGATGGACTGCTGTATACATGTCCCTTAATTTCTAGATTGGTAAAATAAAATTACTGGAGAGTCTAGAGATAAGGGAAAAAGGTGATGGATTTTTTAGCGGGCGTAACTGAATAGCTTGGATGTAGGATTCTATATATAACAAAATACTTCTTAAACTACTTCTTAGAGTCGGTAAGGAGTCTATCTTAGCTCTCACTCGCACTTTAGTATATATAGGTCAAATGAAAGAATGCTTTAGATTATGCAACGTTCATCGCGTAAGATTTATGACTGATGGATGACTGGACTCCAGAAGTAATAAGGCCTCAGGGTAAGGAGCTCACCTGGATCTGTCGCGTCGAGGGTCTGCGGCGGGGGCTGACTGAGGGGGCCGGGGGTGCCGCCGGAGCCGGGTGACCGTACGTCGTCGTTCACCGCGCCGCCGTATGACAGCGACGACGAGGGCGGTCTCTGTTGACAACACACCACCAGTTATGATCGCCTGGTAATCTAGCCGGAAATGGCTTTAGTTTTTTTTTTATAACCAGGTTTTTGAGAAAATTTTGGTGTTAGTAAGCTGAAGGCTTATTAGTCATCAGGCACATGATAAAAATGATGGATGAATTTAGCGATCCCAGCTCTTTAATTAATTTAAAATTATGTTGAAAATAATTTCACACCCGAGCTCTCGGCACACCCCGGCCTCGTTATAAAGCGGTAATTTACTTAATTACTAGTTATTCTTTCTGTTGTAAATGTTGCAACTAGCAGTCAGTTCTTACGATAATAAATAACGTGCTAGACGAGCACGCGAGTCTTACCACTTGGTTCTTCTGAGGTCCTGGTCCATTGCACCTTTAGACATGAGCTCAGCTGGCACGAAAAGGACACACAGTTTCCTTGTTCTGGTAGTCCGCACAATAATTTATATTTTTAAAAAAATATCCGCCTTATTTTCATTATAGTAGGGATTCAATTACAATAATAGATCCTGATTAGTATACTTCTTTGTTTTTCATTTAAAAAAAGTCCAAGATTCTCTTTTTTGAAAAAAGAGAGTAAAGAGAATCTTCAAATAAATTTTTGTCACAGGCTACTCCAGGCGCTGTAGTTAGACATATTTTTTTGACATTCGTCATCGAATATTCATGATTTTTCTACTATACATCAGTAAACACGTAAATAATATAAAATGCTATTAAATGAAACTTATACGATTTTTAAATTCACACCGGCTTAACCCTAAACAGCGCAACGCCATAGCGCGTGACAACAGCTGTCGGTAATGAACCGTGGCGCTTATGAAATTCCTTACACCACTGTTTCCTTAAAGCTATTTACTAGGATATTATAGGTTACATAAAAACTACGTGATCGAATCAGAAATGAGGAGATCCGTAGACGAACTAAAGTTACCGACATAGCCCACAGGATTAGCAAGCTGAAGTGACAATGGGCAGGCCACATTGCACGCAGAGCAGATGGCCGATGGGGTCGAAAAGTGCTCGAGTGGAGACCACGGACCAGCAAGCGCAGCGTAGGACGTCCACTCACAAGATGGACAGACGACCTTATAAAGGTCGCCGGAAGACGCTGCATGCAAGTCGCTTCCGACCGATACTTATGGAGGTCCAAAGGAGAGGCCTATGTTCAGCAGTGGACGTCTTATGGCTGAGATGATGATGACATAAAAACTGGCTAGGTGCATGCTCTGGCTGTAGAACTAGCCGAGGTTTTCTCAATGACCTACAGTATGGGGTTCAAATATCTTTTAACCTTTTGACCGCCATCGTCTGATATATGAGACAAAGTGACAACATGAATGACACCTTCATGAGGTTAATCAATAAAGAATCGACTTCACTTCGGCTGCTCCGACATTTCTAGAGCAAATGCCCAAGCTACTGTAAAAAATCCTCAAATGACTACAGTTGTGCCTATAATAATTGAAGAGTTATTCTTGGTTTTTGAAGAATCTCATTATCTGATCCCTAAAATTTAACTCTTTCGAAAAAAAATTATAACCGTTTTTTAAGCAGCGGTGTGGGGAGCATGCGTCAAAAACGGTACGCATACGACGCGTCATTGCGATTCCGTATCGTGACCGTTTTTTAAGCTGCTGTCTAGTCGCACCTTTAAACGGATCACCAGTATTTATGTTACCTGTAGAAAAAAAATACCTATTCTTAAATTTATCTTTTGTACAATGTTTTAAATAAAATAAAGCTGCCAATTGGCAACACTGGAACGTTTTCTATCACTAATAGGTCCAGTGTCGTAATGTTTCGGAAGCGCTATAACGAGCGCGCGCGCACGCCACCCGCCCATTATCGCACCTGCCTTATGGTCCTTGTCAAATGGCCGCATCAGTATTAACTCATTACCATTGCGATTTGGTGTGCAAGGACCAAGTATGACCTGGACAGACAATGTCTATGTCGCGGCCAGATTTTAAAATTGATCACTGGATATCGTCAGGTGACAACCAAAACTCGTTAATTACAACGGCAATTTCAAGAAATGGAATATTTTAATAACTAGCCGCGACGTCCCTACACAATCACGTTCTCGTAATTTAGTAAAACGCACTAACACCATCCACTCCAACCATCACTAAAACAGCTGGTCTCAGCCATACATTTTGTTCCTCGATTTGACGCAACTTTAAATTGCAGCGAATTCATTAATATGGTCCGTCTAGGTATTTTATGGTCCTCGGTCATAAGGAAGACGGTAGTATAGAGGGATTGGAAATTGGAAATTAGTTGAACTAACTGCTTGTGCAATATTGTTTTCAATTATACAAATATAGTAAGATTTTTTTAAGATGTTGGAATTGTAGGAAGCAATCTTTATTAAGATTCGGAGATCTTAAAAAAATACTACCATAGAAATTCTAATCAGCAGCCGTGTCAAGCTAGGTGATTCTAGGTAGGTCATATTAAAAATGTTTACTATGGGAAATCCCAAAAAAAACTTCCGCAAATCCCATACACATCGACATTAGATGGGCCGAAATGTATGAAAAAGCCAAAAAACTTCTATGATTTCGGAGTTGGTCGCATGTAATAAAAGTTGTTCAGTAGGTATGGCTTGCCTAATCACCTCACTCAATATGGCTGACTAGCGACCCGCCCCGGCTTTGCACGGGTGCAATTATACATATAAACCTTCCTCATGAATCACTCTATCTATTGAAAAAACCGCATCAAAATCCGTTGCGTAGTTTTAAAGATTAACCTGTAAGTAAGTAGGCAATATATGCGAACTAATCGCATCAGAATTAAGTTATTACAGGCCCCAGTCGCGTATGACCGAATATACTACTAATATTATGAATGCGAATTATCTTTTCATATTAGGATTTCTTCACGCAAAAACGGCTGATGGATTTAAATGGAATTTGGCATAGGTACAGGAAGATTTATAACCTGAAGAGGTAGGTAGGATACCTATATCCTGGAAAACATTCCCAAAGGAAGTGCAAAGAGGATGAATATAAGAAGGTTGTGTCAAAAAAAGTCATTTTCTGCTCAACGAGGTGATTCTATCAAACCCAAACACGACGAGGTTCCATTATTTTATCACAGAGATGCTCACAGAGACCAGCCTGAATAGTACGGGCGGCGGCCGTAGGATCTGCTACGTAACGTGATACAGAGATAAGCCCTATGGCACATGTTCATAAAAGTGATGCTGAGTTCCGGAAAAATAGTAAAAAATTAGAATTGGCCGAAAGCACAAAAAAGTACCACTTCCGGTTTAAAAAATGGATGGTATTTACCGACGGTATTTGATATTGAGATGATTATTGTGGCAACAAATAGTAATTTGTATTTACGTCCAGAAAAACCCAGTCTGCCAGTTTCTGCATGGCCAGAAGTGCCCGACAGACTGGTTCAAAAGTGACGTACATTTGGAGTCAAATTCATTACTTTTAAAGTAGTCTGTCGGGCACTTCCGGCCATGCAGGAACTGGCAGACTGGGTTTTTCTATACCTAAAAATAAATTACTATTTGTTGGCACAAGTGTCATCTTTGTATCCAATGACGTAGGTAAATACCATCCATTTTTTAAACCGGAAGTGGTACTTTTTTGTGCTTTCGGCCAATTCTATTTTTTTTTACTATTTTTCCGGAACTCAGCATCACTTTTATGAACATGTGCCGTAGGGTTTATCTTTGTATCACGTTACGTAGCAGATCTTACGGCCGCCGCCCGTACTAGAAGGTAACAAAATGAAGGGTACACGGAAAGAACATGTCTAGTCCCTTTTTTCGTAAAATGAGATTTTTGTATCAAAATGTAGAGCTTGCAGTGAACTATTAGCAACAACTTCTGTAACAGCTGGAATTTTTAACATAAATCCACTTTTTATATCATAAAAACCATCTAGTAACGAAAAAAGTATGGTTAATTGAATCGTTCCAAACTTTAAAACCGCTACTTATAACTCAAAATGTTGTCAAAGTGACTAGACATGTTCTTTCCGTGTACCCTTGAAATATTGTATTGTCATATAAGTTACGCAGGTATGAAAAATTTCGGCTTATTCGGACATCAGGAACGGGTTGAAATCTGGCTTGCAGGATTCTACCTAAACAACAAACTAACTGACAAACACGAGTTTAATAAAAGCTTGTAAATAAAAACGGAATTACTAAGCAAGAGAGATATTTGGAAAATTTGCGAAACTAGGCATAAATTTCTTTCATTAGCTAAAGAAAAATGCTTCATTCATTTGAGGAAATTGTGATCAAAATTTTGAATTCATGCTTGTACCTTAAAGGTCTTTGAATTTAAGAATTTAAGGTGATAAACATTGAGGTCAAAGCTATAGACGTCATAAGGCATAGGCGTATTTGCCCTAGATTACCTTACTGGTGATTGATACCTTACAGGTATAATTGCCGAAAAAACACCTAATTGCCACTCATGTAACGGAAAATTGATTGTACTCCTAACGATCGTTAGGTGTCTTACTCGCGCTATCAATCTGAAAATTACAATTTTAAATATGAACTTGATTTGTTATGGTTTTGATACGATTGTTTGACCTTTGTAGATCTAGATATTAAAATTGTATCATGTTCATGTCAATAACAAAAACAATTATTACTTGAAATTTCGAATCAGCTTCTTGGCGATTCAATAGAATGTAGATTGGGTGAAAATGCGGGTTCCCGCGATCGAGATTTTCACTAGATGGAGCGCCGTGGCGAGAGGTCTAGAGGTCTTTTTGACAGCAGCTGTCAAATCCACCAATCATATTAAGTAATTTTTTTATTGGTGGATTTTGACAGCTGCTGTCAAAAAGAGCTGTTGCCACGGTGGTGCCATCTAGTGAAAAATTCGATCGCGGAAACCCGCATTGGGCCACAAAACGGTGTAAAAAAATTTAGTAAGTAGATATTAAGAAATATCACAGGGTTTAAGTAGAAATTTTAACGAAGGCGTATACGTATTTACGTATTAAAATCACTTGCTTTACCAGAAATTCTACCAACTAGTTATTTATCTACAAGGAACGCTGACATTTTGATGCTAGCACGCGATGCTAGGGCAGATGCCCCGGTTTTGGCCACTTTAAGAAGAGTTTGTCTATTCAGACGCCAGTAATTTTGTGTAAATAAGGAATTATGACACTCTGCATATACTGAGTTATTGAAAATATATTACTTTATTTATATGAATCACCGCTGTTAAGATTCTGACATTAGATCTTATTTTTTTCTTTAATGAAATGTCAGAAAAGGGCCTAGGAGCCAGTTTTGGCCACTTTTTTCTAAGGCTCCTGACGACTGAATGGCAACTGATACTGGACAGATGACAATGTCAACGGTACTGCCATAATTTACTCTTATATTAAGTGTAAACCACAGATTTGTATTTTTTTCTATACCTTAATAAAGTTGAAAATGGCCAAAACCGGCACAGTGGCCAAAACCGGGGCATCTGCCCTATTTCAAAGGCAATGGATACTTCATGATACATTTGTCATGATATACATTGAAGTTTTAGTATCGGAAAATTCTTAAGTAATCCACATACGAGCAGTATTGGAACGTTGTACAGACGATAAAATCAATTTGAATTTAGAACAGACGTCCGTTCCATTACGCCAATCCGCTGACGCTTAGATCTAAACCCTAATTTGAATATCGAACACATGCTCTCAAGGACTTCAAATTGAATGTCGGTCCGTTGATTTAGAAAACGGAACGTTTAAATAAGGTTCAAAATGAGGACTTTTTTAAATTTTGAAAGCGCGCATGGCTTATTCAAATTACGTAGAAGTTTTTTTTAATAGGTTCTTTTTGTGGCAGGAAATGTGTACGCTAATGTGTTCCGTTCACACCATGTGTGGATCAGAAATGACTTACTTGCGTTCGTCATTATGGTCATTGTTATAATTTTGTTTATTCGTGCAAAGGGCGTCATTTTGGGTCGTTAGCCAATATCTGTCAGAACATTTGTTTAATAGTGGTGAACACCTTTTTACGCGTAAATAGCAATCAAATAGGCTAGTATACCTTAAACTGTTATATGAAAGAAAAAGTTAACAATGCCTCTGGTACCCAGGGTTAGAAACTAACCAGCACCTTTAGGCTGCCTTTCCACCAGAGATGAGTGAAGATGCCTTGCGAGGAATGTGTTTGTTACGCGATTGCGAGGATAAACAAATGAAGTGATTCTATTGGTTTTCAAAATCACAATACTCGCAACACATCCTTGCTCATCTCTGGTAGAAACGAGCGTTAAAGGCAACAAAATATTTATTGGAACTTATTTTAAGTTTTTAATAATCATTTAAGTTATGAATGTAGGAAACGGAGCTAAATTATCGAAGCACCTATTGTGTATTATTAAGTATTTGGAGTATCATAAAGAGTAGGTAGCTGATTTGACTTGTAAAGACAATCATTGTTGACGTGATTATTTCCATGTTGAAATATGAATTGCTGTTTTAAACATAATAATACCCATATTAAATAGATCACGGGTTACTCACGTCTTTTAAGTCGAATATTGCTCGACATGTTGTTGATGTGTTGTCGTTGTGGAGCGAAACATGTCGAGCAATATTCGACTCAAAAGACGTGAGTAACCCGTGATCTATTTAATATGTCTGATTCTCACGGAAGTTTTGCGTTTAAAATAATAATACCCGCTAAACATTTCAACCAGAACCCATTCCGAGTCCTTGCGAATGCGGTATTCTTTGAGTCATTCGCAAACAATAATATCCACTTACAGTAGGTATTGTGACCACATTGTAGCGGGTTCGGTTCCTGGAAGCGTCAGATTTGGGTGAAAGTTTTTGTGCGACACATGTGCTGATCAAGTGTAGCTCCCGGGGTTTATGGGAGCCTGGTATTTTGTGTAACAGATGATAGCTGCGTTGATGGATTATTTGTGACGTTCCGGGACAAAAAGGTACACAATGTTTACTGCCTGATCACAAACTACTGGCATAAATATGCAATTAGAACTTATATATTGAGGACTGACTAATATTATGCCTTTTATTTGCTTTTATCTACACCCATATCATAAACCCTCCATGATGCGTTCAAAAACCGCACGTTATAACCACCATAAAAATAGATTGTTTCGTTAGAAGTTAGAACAAATGTCTTATCTGTAACGATGTTATTATTATCAAATAATAATCAAAAAATCGATATCATTATGAAAATCCGGGATACTCCGACCCGCCGGCACGCGCCCCGCCGACCGCCGGCACAATCGAGTTGGCCATGGCGATGGCGTGCAATCCGTGCAATGGCAGTCAATCAATCATCATTTCGGGTTTATAATATGTGTGTAGATAAAGCAGTGTATGCAACTGTACGTAATTAGGCCTTAAAACACTCGTGTGATCTTATTATGAAACTCACTTCGTTCGTTTCATAAAACCACACTCGTGTTTTAAGGACCCCTATTACGTAACAGTTACATAAACTACTATTATGTGATCATTTTGAGTAGCGCTAAGTTGTAGCTAGTCGACGTTATTTTCTGTAGCTACTCAAAAATTTTAGTAATTATCAGATGAATTTTTTGCGCCTTAATATCCAAACCGAAAACTTCAAGTGATTTTAGCACCTATTAAGTACCTATGAAGGAAGGGTGAAACATGTCACCAAACTAAGTCAACTTGTCTCAAATAAAACAACTTTTTGACAACATAACAAATTACTGACTTCAATTTTCTGTAATAAAATGCGCGGTCAAAACCAAACGCACTTTACAGAAAAGAAACAAAAACCTTTGTCACGCGAACTTTTCTAAAACTAGCCGACAAACAAGTAGCATTACAGATGGCGTCCGAGGGGAGACTGGACTTTTCCATTACCATTAATTTGGCCGAATGAGACTTTACTGCGTCATCTTGAAGAGCTCGTATGTCTTCATGTTGCCTTTATTTGTTTTTCTCGTGTCAAATTGGGATAAGATAATGTTGGTACCGTTGCTGAAAATGTTGTCTACGTAGATTATTTTGATTCTTTGTTTGTGCATGCTTTTACTAAACAATATAAGTACTATACCTACGCGTTTTCACTGTTAAGGTCTCTTATTATTGTCTATATATTTATCTAATCTAAAAACACTTCTTTTTCGTGCAGAGGTGTACGGGCAAATAGGCAACTACAATTTTTGAAATCACAAGAACATCATTACCGAAAAGTTTTTATACTATCAGTTCTACATAATATCAGATTTAATCCTTATACTCTCAGTTCTACATAATATCTAATGCCAAGAAACGCGCAGAAATATTTAAACACTATTTGTCTTTGTCATGTCTTTGTAAATAATTCACGACATTCACGTTGTACGCAACATACCTAACATACCTCTTATCTAAACAGTCTTCATTACCTTCCACGTATCCACTCCTCAGTTCCGATATCATTGTCAGCTCAGATGATCTAGTGTCAGCAAAAACACCAATCAGTCGTCAATCAGTCGCCACAATGGCGCGTGCGCCGTGGGAACTGCGAGATTCATCGTTTGTGCGGAAAGAGAAGTGTCGGAATTTATTAGTTTTCATTATAAACCACGACACTCTTTTATGCAAACTCTACATAAATGTATAGATAGAGGATATTTGAGAGATGAGCTAGCTTTTGCTGACTAGTTCTTCTTTAGTTGGATATGCAATTCAAGGGTTTGTATCAACATTTACCTGACCGTATTTTTTGTGTGTTTTTAGTGTAGTTGTTACTCATGTCAGTTTTAATATTCTCATAGCTACACCTCACTCCACTCAGAATTTGGGTGGCTTTGAGTACTTCAGAATTGATAATATCGCTTTTTGCGCGTCAATATTTTTGGGTGTGACCGATTGGTCAGAGATGATAACATCACCCACGAAAACTGAAAAATAGAAGACATCTATTTCAGTTTAGAATACCTACTTTACTAAATTTCAAGTTCGGAAAACAAAGAATGGCAATGAGCTATTCTTTTCATATTTCTCTGAATATTGATTTACCTTACCCATAGTAGATCACGCAGGGAAGATGCTCGTAACGCTTGGAGAGCAAATGTGTAGGTGGCACGAGCATTTCACTGAGGTCTTCCATACTCTGGGTGATGAGCTTGAAGAGGGAGAACCAGTTGATACAGAGGAAGTCTTGGATATAAAAATCGAACCTCCAGACATCAATGAAATCTCCCGTGCTATAAAAAGCTTGAAAAGTGGTAAGGCCCCAGGAAATGACTGCATCCCAGTTGAAGCACTGAAAACCAACCCGGCGGCAATGGCTAGTGTGTTACATCCCCTATTTGCCGACATCTGGGAAACGGGGCAAGTACCCGAATGTTGGAAGGAGGGGATAATCATCAAGTTGCCCAAGAAAGGAGACCTGTCCCAGTGCTCCAACTGGCGCGGAATAAACTTGCTGCCTGTCTGCTCCAAGGTTTTGTGTAAGGTTCTGCTGAACAGAATGTCGATTGCTGTCGATTGCAGGCTCAGGGATGAGCAAAGCGGATTCAGAGCAGGACGATCGTGTACGGATCAGATTAACGTCCTGCGAATGATCTTAGAACAATGCCATGAGATGAATAGCGAGCTCCATGTTCTGTTTGTGGACTTCGAAAAGGCTTTCGACAGGGTGAAATGGACAAGTATATGGCGAATACTTAAGCAAAGAGGAATACCAGTCAAGGTCATAGAAATCATTAAGTGCCTTTATGAGGGATCCACTTGCCGAGTAATGCACAAGGGTCAACTGTCAGATCCGATACCCGTCACTGCTGGAGTTAAACAGGGTTGCTTGCTGTCGCCATTGCTATTCCTGATTGTCTTGGACGACGTGATGCGCAGGGTTACCAGTCAAGAGGTAAGGGGGCTTCCTTGGGTCAATGGGAAAACCCTTGAAGATATTGACTTCGCTGACGACCTGTGCTTATTCGCCACGACACGAGACCATCTGCAATTGAAGACCGATGACCTGGCTGCTTCCGCAGCAAGAGAAGGATTACGTATCAACTGTGCTAAAACGAAAGCCATGCGCCTAAACACCATGGATGCAGATCCAATCCTAGTAAACGGGGAGCCAGTTGAACATGTGACAAAATTCACATACCTGGGAAGCGTTATGGATCCACAGGGAGGTGCAGAAGCGGATGTTGAAGCTCGCATCAATAAAGCCCGCGCCGCATATGCGCAGTTGAAACCCGTATGGACCTCCACAGTCATCACTCGCCGCACCAAGCTAAGGGTGTTCAGCTCTAATGTTAAGTCGGTCCTCCTGTATGGGTGCGAAACATGGCCTGTCAAACAAGAGATAACCAATAGACTCCAGGTGTTTGTAAACAAATGTTTGCGGCGAATCGTAGGAGTCTACTGGCCACAGACCATCTCGAACACAAGACTATGGGAGTTGACCGGCCAAAACCCTTTAGCCAAGGAGATACTTTTGCGGAAGTGGCGCTGGATAGGACATGTTTTACGAAGGCCGAATAACCACCTACCCAAGCAAGGGCTGACTTGGCAAGCACCTGGAAAAAGGGGTAAAGGTCGCCCTCGTACCACCTGGAGGCGCACAGTTGAAACGGAGGCTGCATCAACTGGCCTCAGCTGGACGGAGTTGGAGGAGGCCGCACAGGACCGAGAACAATGGAAATCCCTTCTGAGAGCCCTATGTCCCTGATGAGGGATAACAGGATACCATCATTGATTTACCTACTAATTTCTTAATATAAATAATATGTTCCGTTGACGCGTCCACCTGGCTGCGCACGCGACCCATACATTTCAAGCCAGAACAAACCTCCCCCGTTATTGTTCTTTTTTCGAATTGTTTGCGCGTGTGGCTGACGTGCGTTTTGTTTCACCCCTTCTTGTATTAAAACGATTTAAAGAAAAATATGTACCAACGCAATGGTTGCGTAGTGTATGTTTATTAAATATACTTAAGAAATATTAATAACTCATATTAAAAGTGCAGTACAAAGAATTATATTCTGTTCCACAAATTCTCTCTAAAGAGAAATGTGTAGAGGTGCATAACTGCTGATTTGGATTTAATTAAAGAAAAAATATTGACACCTAACAGTTAATCGCAAGTAGAAATAGTAATCGATGCTATTGTTAGTTACAACTGTGTGTGTTATAACAGTTATTTATATAGAATGAGCGTATAAAAACTGTTTACCTAATACAAATACTTTCAAGGAAAAAATGTATTAGCATATTACATGGATAAAGAGTAAAACGGTTGATTATAATTAATTTACTTATTAAGTTATAATGAAACTTACAATAAAGGTCAAAAATATAGAATAATAAATACCTACAAATGTTTTTATGTAACTAATAAGTAAAGTCTATTTTTAACCGACTTCAAAAAAGGAGGAGGTTCTCAATACGACTGATTTTTTTATCTTTTTTTTTGTAAGTATGTATGTGTATGTTACTCGATATCTCCGTGAATCGTTAACCGATTTTCAAATTTTTTTTTTTTATCGAACGGGTATAACCCCTAGATGGTCCCAATGTCACCTAGTCGGGGTCTGATGATGGGATCCTGGAGAAATCGAGGGAACTCTTTAACTATTATAGGCACACCTATAGTGATTTCACCATTTTTTGCAGCAACAGTGTTTGTCCATAAATAATGAATTACACGTAATACCTAAGTGCCTTTATATGTTTTGCCGTGAGATTTCTTGATTGTTACGGGAAAAGTAGCGAGTAGTGACTCTGGTGCGGTATATTAAATAGCATTATTGCTTTTATGTAAAAACTTTCTTAAACTGTGTCTGTGCTGTGTTGTTCTGTGTTGTTCTGTACTTTATATTATAGGTTTTAATGTTTTATGGCGATATCGGCCGCCTATGTGAATAGTTAATTTCTATTACGTATTTAATAATCTTGCATTAGATTTTATTGCCACAAGATCACATAAGGAAAGTTCTTATGAACCGAGATTGCATGATGAAGCCATCATTTTCTAAAACGATTCATAGCGTATCGCGGAAGTTTATGAGATTTGTTATTATCTTTTTTCTATTTCATCTATGCTCTTGCTTTCTTCCATCTTTTTACTCTTTTTCACACGTTTCTGCCTCGCGCAAAGAATGATTCAGTATTTTTTATTTACACCTAGTTTATAATTATCATCGTCATCATCATCTCAGCCATAAGACGTCCACTGCTGAACATAGGCCTCCCCTTGGGTTTGCCATACGTGCCACGCTGGGC
The DNA here is from genome assembly GCA_911728535.1 of Pammene fasciana. Classification (NCBI taxonomy): domain Eukaryota; kingdom Metazoa; phylum Arthropoda; class Insecta; order Lepidoptera; family Tortricidae; genus Pammene; species Pammene fasciana. The sequence continues at coordinate 1,654,351 of OU452289.1, forward strand.
AGGCGGGTTGGCGCGCGCAGTTTTTTGTTTATTGTTTGTAGGCTTTCGGAAGACGCTGCTGCCCATCTCCCGGTATATTCCCTTAGCAGACTCCTACTACGATATGGTGGGGGACAATTCTAAGGCCAGGCACCCTACGGCATAGTTTATAATAAGTAACTTTTTATTGTATTCGTGACTCTCATAAGCAAATACACTATCAAACTGTTACCAAATCAGCAACAATCAAAAAAATATATCCCATCAATTACTACGTTTCCGCTCAAGGTCAGTTTTTATTGTCATTACCATCCTTGTCACCATCATCGGCATCATTCCCATCATGCCCAGGATTTATGACTCCGTGATGACAATTATAAGTTATCATGGCGCCAGGGTTATTGACCGTCATGGGAAGCGAAACACGAACGTGATAAGAAAAAAATCATATTAAAATTAATAGTCCCTATTTGTGAACGCATAGAGTTCATTCTCTAAATCTTATCTAATTTCGCGTATCGAAAAGTAAAGTATTTGTGATGTCCTAATTCCCAATTTTTCTAATGATAAATTACTTAGTCGAGATTAGTTTGAGAAAAAAATGCAACCAGGCGCGCAGAAAATAAAGGAGTTATAATAGACCCTGGAAAAGCGTCTCGTTACCTAGACTCGCACCTCGCGCAGAAAATTAATATCGTCTCATTTAATATGCAAATAGTCCAGCCGGTTCTTATCTGTGTTGTCCAGTCCGTTCAATCAAAGTGTCCTTTAAGCGGGCTATCCGCTTGCAATCTCACCTCCTTGCTCTCATGCCGCCTTGGTACCTTCAATTTATTACCGCCCGGTATCATTAACGTAATCTTCATTTTATCTATTTCTATTCAATAGGTTTTTGAACCTCGTTATGTTTGCTCAATGAGTAGAAAATGTATACCTGGTGTAACAATGTCGGAGTTTTAATTAGGTATAACATTACAATTTTATTCACCTCGACGCCGTTTAATATATCAGAAAAAGTTGAACAAATAAAGGTTAATGAAATAATGAAAGTGTTATAACAAAAAGTTAACCAAGTACCAACCTACATCGTTGCCAAACAAAAAGAAAATTGGGTCAAAGTTTCAATAGCTAATCAAGAGTAATTGTGTTGTAGTACAATGTAGGGAGGGTCACAGTGATTCGATCTCCATTGTTTGGGCCGTAACCGGAGATGGCACGCTCCTGCCAGACCCTTAGGGAAAGCTGGGGAAATGTCAAAAGAATGTTGGGCTATGAATTATTTTGTTGGTTAATGATCAAAATGGAATCGTTCTACCAGAACTAAGTGCTTTTGAATGTGGGAAAATCTCTCTTAGAGCTTTTATCTAATGCTGCGTAAAAGTCACTATCCAATAAATTCAAACAACGATTTATAGCAGCTACTTACGAATTTGTATCGTCTACAAATAATTTTAAAAAGAGCAATCGAACGGCACGTAGGGAATAGAGAGAGGCCGACAATGCCTCCCTGCGGGACGCCGCCCAATAAAACATATCGCGCACCTACCAGCTCGCTGGCACGTCGGGTTTTAGTTACCTCACTGATCACCGGTACTATTGGAAACTAATTTAGTAATTTAATTGGGTATAACCTCATTGAAATTCATAGTCCTCAACGTCTGGTGTTTAAAAATAAACTGCCTATTCTAAGATTTCTGAGAAGCAAATGATTTAAATAGTTATTTGAGTGTAAGTAGTAGGAAAGGCTGGTCAGACGCGAGGTAGACTAGGGCATCAGCAGTCGAGGCACGCTGTCGCCCGAGCATTAATATTAACAATGTAAATACGCTGCGAGCCACACGTCATTAGCTATTCAACTTAACGGAACGAGCAGCATAAATAATGCAAGTGCCGTCTCCTGGCCAGCTCCGATTGCTTGGCTTCCTACTCTTCCGCCGGATTCACTAATTGTTACTTTAATTCTTTTATTGTCGTGTTATTTAAATGAGAGCTGGATTTGGGTCGTCATTAGGAGCTCGGGAGTGTCTATGCGGTGATTTGGCCGTTTTTACGACCCCGGGGCGTGGGCGACGCGATTTGCCTAATTGTAGGCACATATACGCTTGGATTACTTCTTTATTTGGAGGAAAATAGCTGCCTTTCTTCGCCAAATTAGTGTCCTTATTTATATGTTCATTCAGCATCAAGTATACCTTTACCCTTATTTAGCCTTTAAAATCTTAAAAATAACTAACGGAATTTTATTTAAGTTAATAAATATATTAAATTCAACTCATTCATATTGTTCTACATTACCTAATATAAAAATGATGTATAAAAAGAGGGCGTTTCAAACATCAAACAAACAAAACGGAAATCGACTTGCAATAGCAGACGGGACAAAACATCTAGAAAAGTCCGTCAATAGGCTTTCGAAAGCTGGAGTTTAATTAACCGACGCTTTAAGCTTAATTGTGTGCAGCTAAGCGGAACACGTGGCCTGGGTACACGCGTGTACAGTATACACACGTCGCGGGTACCCGCGGGTACTCTTTTATACTCGGATTAACGGGTGGCGGCGGCGGTTGTATTTGCATTTTATTAATTTTTTGACGACTGGTTGATTTGAGTATGCTGTTGATGTGGTTTAAAGAGTTTTAACTCGTCAAGTATTTAGACGCAGTCGGATTTAATTTAATTTTGGTTGGGTTTGAGGTTCATTTTATATTCATAGCATTATATATTATATTAAAATTGTATGTGTATCAGACTGTCTTTACTGATATATCTACTGATATGTTGATTTTATTTAAAAAAATGGGTGTATCTATTTAGAGCAATGTGGAACAAGCTTCAAGTAGGTAATAATTAAAGATCTATATGGCAACTTGCAATCATCATTTCTTGTAAGATGACTTCCCATATCTGATAGACTTTTAAACATGAACCTAGTTTTAGTAATAAACGGGACAATTACGTGGGACAGATTAATTTTAATTTCCTTCATTAAAATGGCAATATTTTGTACAGAAAATTATTTCAATTATTTATATCAAACGCTTATCCAGAATCTTATCAGGATTCCAGATGTAGGTACGTGAAGCCATACACATTGGTGACCTCATGAATGAGCTTACTCATATTTGTTACTTTTGTTGTAGTGTTGTATGTACACACAAGAGGCACTAGACATTTTTCAAACTATTGTCTACCGAAAAACAAGAAAAATAACTTATTCAAACGCACCCCATACAGGCCATAGTTATTAGACCACAAGCAATTACGCGCAAAAACAAACAGTCGAGCCTGGGGCGGGGGCTTACGAGAGTACGAGTGTAGCTGTCAGGGGTAGCAATTAGATGGCATTGGGATTTTGACGCGATCACGACGTCGAGGGCCTTAGGAAATGTTTGATTTTTTTACTACAAACAGTTATCGCTACCCTAACTGCAGAAGTTATTACTCGTACTAGTATGATTTTGTAAAGATACTTGTCATAGAGACCTTCGTGGATATTGCTAGATTTTTCTGTAATTTGAAAATCAACTGTCTTTTTTCCCACATATTAGTAATTCTCACTGTACAACCAATTTGGCGACTTTAGTAATTTACATGAAACTTACAGTTAACTCCACTTATTGGTTTTTCTGAAATTACAATTTTCCAGTCACATTGGCCACAGCATTATATCTTTTCTGTCTTTGATTTGAATCGGCCATATGTAATGAACCATGGGATGTAGATACCTTGATAAAACGCAAGGGGACATTCCAAGGTTGAATAGTAAGCGGCCGACTATTCAGTGGAGATTGTAAAGGCCAGTGATCTATGATTTTAATGGTGTGATGACCTGTTTGTTATACGAGGGTCATTTTAACCTGCTATTTTCTTGATTCGTTTCGAACCTCTGCTATTAGTCTGCCAAATGTAACATCCAAATGTCACACAAGAAACAATTCTTAATTCTTCCCATTATAGGATAACAAGTATAGACCCTTATGAATTTACAATAATGCTTTTCGGTATCACTAAAGCTCCTTTCCAACCAAAATCCCGATTCCCGCAAAATCTTACAGGTTCCAAATTTTATTCCTGCCATATCCATTTCCTCTTCCTCCAGTAACCTGACACCTCAGTATTGTCCTCCCCCTCCCCTGCACCGGTATAGTGCAGTACAATGCTCGGCTTCCATTGAGGCCTTTGTTGGGACATATGGAGCTGAGGGTTGGGAGGAAATTAAAACGCGGCAGTTTTGAGGCAGAGCTCGATTGTTTGGTTGATGGGGTGGTTTGGTCTAATGAGTTGAGGTTTGTTTGGGAATTGTGAGAACAATAAGCACACTTTAGTATTAGTAGTTTTAAAAGCATCGCGCATAAGAATAAGAAATCATAAGTTTTACAAGAAATTTGAGAAATATATTATATCCTCTCAGTTAAATTATGATTCGTGAGTTATCAACTCCCTAACTAAACGATTAAACACAAAACCTTCGTGAGACTCAGAAATATTAACCCCTTACCAGTTTCTATATATTTAACGTTCCCAAACACATCAAATTTCATAAATGGTTAATGGTCTATCAAATAGTACGATGTCAACCTATAGAAATACGAAATCAGCAATACGTAGGTAGACTAGACTAGACAGCCAAAAGACAAATCTAACTCGAACAGATCACAATTACTGAGATAGGCAATCTGCCAAATAACAAACGGTCCTTATCTAAGCAAACCTAACATACTGCTTATTGTCCCCATAACCAACCGAATGGAAACAAGAAAAAACAAAAGTACAGTTAAATTCGAAACTCCGAGACAACCCGCTTCTAAAAGCGAAGTGTACTTACATAATAAAAAGGAAACTTTCAAAGATATTAAGAAGAAACTTAAGAAAAGGGATGATTGAAACAAACCCTAGAAGTTTGGGCACGTCCCTCCCAAAGTGTATTAAACCGCCTCAACTTCGGTAAAAAGTGAAAGGAGACAAAGTGAAATAATATAAATATTTTTAGTAATAAAAAGTTGATATTGGTGGGTTCCGTTGTGGTGTCTGCCAGGAGAGGATAGCGAATTTCTATGCATAATACTTTAAATTCGTAGTACCAACCAACATAGCGGATAGTAGTTAATATGGAGACAATATTTATAAAATATTTCTCATCCTGCTTCAAATAAGTATATGATTAATCGCTCGATGACTTGTATGTTAAATGACCAAAAAATTATGGAGACTTTTGTAAGAATCTAGAAACTGTTTTTCTTTACCGTTATATCCTTAACAATACTAAAGTAATACCTAATCATTAATAATTTTGTATGCTGTTTCGCATTTCAATATTATTAGAGATATGTTTTTGAACCTTTAACGCATTCAAATACTACTTTTATAGGTAGCTTCAAATTGTGAAATTTCGTTTTTAAATTTGTCCATTTAAATTGAATTAAACATCAACTAGGTGACTGGGACTAGGTTGATTTGTGTAAGATTGTCCCCAAATATTTATTTATTTATTTAGGTAATCTAATTCATTAAGTATTTCAAATAAATATTCAATAGTTTTTTATTCATTATCTACTAATAGCATGTTTAGTACTCTCTAGCTGTGAAACCCGGAATGTTTCATATTTACAAAATAAGTTATCGGCTACATTCTTATATCTTCCGCCATCCTTCAAGTTGGAAGTTAGACAAGGGGAGCCCCGAGAGACGAGGTGGAAAATTTTAGGATGCATCGCGATAACGCGCCTAACCGTTCCGAGCATGTTTATTGTAACGCCGGAAAGTTCCCAGACGTCAATTACCCACGAAACGTCGACATCGGGAAAATGTATACAGATATTTTACAAGTTTTTGATAATAATTTATTTTCACATGCAGGTTTTGTGTCAGAGCAAGAAGTAAAGAATTGGGAATTCGGAGTAGGGTTTTTGTCTGCGACTGCGATGATACAAATAGAAAAACAAAGAGAATTTATCACCATGATAGAAAGGTGCTAGTGTTCAATATATAATTACTTTATAGTTCATATAGTCCTGTCATACTGCTAATGACTTGAGTTTAACAATGTCACGCGTATTGGGACGGTGATGAACACTCGGAAGTAACCTGACCTACACGAAGAAAACTATTAGAAGAAGTACTAACTGTTACCCATATTTATTTTATTGTACCAACAGAATAGGTAATACTGATAAAGCACTAAGGAATGCGAACAAGTAATCCCTAAAACCACTTAATACTTTAACCCATTTCAAAATATGTTATATTTGGTGAGTGAAACTTAACAATCTCTTATCGGTCACTCGAGTTTCGACGAGATCCTTATCAAAGCGTATCTGCCGATAGCTAAACGTTCCCAGGTTACGTAAAGATTGCGTTCTATCAGATTGGGCTGAGGATTACGGGAAATTTACTGCTGCATCAGATTTATGTAATGCCTTGTCTGGCACTCAAAATCTTTTAAAATATGAATAACATTTTGTCTTTTTCCAAAAAAAAAATTTGTCACAAGCAAAATCAAATTATACTTAAAATCGATAACTAAATTATAACAAATCGTAGTTATAATAAGATTATGCTCCGGGAAAAGGTGCTAGTGTCAATACACTCTAACGCCTTGAAATCAAACTCGTGATTAGCCATCTGTGATCACCTCCACTGCTCTAATAGGTACATATCATTGCAATGACTATCATTACAATGAGTCTTACTTTTAGTATTATTTTTTCACACATGCAATCAAATCGCCTCACCGACTGTTTTCTCTCAGTATGTATATACCAACCAACATTCCATAGAGCACGCAATTCATAAAACAACCACATTCATTAATTACTGTTGCTGTAAGTCAACAAAAGAAACAACCAGTTAAAATAGCTCAGACAAAAGCGCCATAACTCTCAGCAAATGACATCAGTAATACCGGAGAAGGCATTAACCAGATATCAGAAGCAAAGCCGACATTGGCTGATACTAATAATAACAACCCTAAGAACGCACCCTTTAAGAGTCTCGACTAATAGAAACCGGAGAGACAGACAATCCATCACGACCCCTCCAATGTATTATTTATGGGGACGTGCGTACCACTGCTAATCTTTCAATATTTTGAGAATTCCAGGGGACATGTCTTGAGGAACTTGCAAAAATGAAAAATGATAAAATCAACCTTGATCTCAAAACTATAGAGCACAATCTTGAAGGGCTTGAAGATGCTGATAACATTTGTGCTGTAGTAGGGAATGCAAGAGATAAAATCAGCTATGCAGATAATGACGACCGTAACTGTTAAGCCATAGAGGTCTTTTTAGATTATATTTACGATATTGTTGCGTTGTTTGGTAAGAATAATTGTAGGATTTGTTTGTTTTGGTAGGAATGGTAGTAATGGCACTGAACCAGAATGGATGACGTTTCCTTAATGAATATCGGTTATGAGAGTCACCGCTCTTATGGCTAATGGCAGCTATATTGTACAAGTCGAGGGATAAATAATTAGATTGCAATGGAATTTACTACATATTTATATGAATCCATACGTAGCTTAGGTAGGGAATTCATAATTTTATAACTATAGCTAAATATGCTTTTTTTATAATTACGGACAAAATGCAAGAAAATTTAGAATTTCATTAAGTTGCCGTCTGTATGTCTAAATAAGAAAATGGCTAAAATATATGAATACCATGAAATCTTACGACTAATATCAATATAACCTTTAAAAATTTGATATATATTTCAAAAAGCAAAGCCGGCTGTACAGAAAACTGTCCGCCGTCTATTTCTATAAATACATCACTTAAGAGAAAAAAATAGAGATTCAACGCAGAGGGTACCGAGAATAGATCCCTGAGGGACTCACTGCGCGAACCGCCCTGTTCTACAAAACTAGTGATTTTATGAAGTTTTTAGTGTGAAAGACAGAAGGAGGAATATGGCTTTTAAGAAGTTTTGGATGAAATAGACATGAAACTATGCGGTGGACTTGATTTGTGGGTATTGCCAAATCATGTTCCTCTCAATGATTTACTGAAGAGATTTAACTTTGTACTTATAAACTTAAAGCATTATTGGATGACTTCGATGAATCATTTATTTAATACATTTTCCGTTGTCATTGCCTGAGGTAATATTTAAGTATCAAAACAATAGTTTCAACTTATTATTAGGAAAACGTATCACAACAAAACAAAAGATTAACAACAACAAGATAAATAGCTAAAGCACAATCATAATCTTCATCAACGAACCAAACTTTTAATTCCACCAACCGTCAATCCGTCATTCTTTCAAAACGGATTGTTCTTAATTTAAAAAGCGGCATAACGCAACTCATTAGCCCGTAAGGTAACGAGCGTAAACGCAAGCGTAAATCGAAACGTAAATCAAGCGAGCACCCGCGGCCATTGTCTCTTCGGTATAGATGAGCAGAACGAATTATCGATTTATTTACAATTTTCTGTTATCGATTCCATTAGGATTTAATTTCTTACAACGATTGCTTCTCTCATTTTCGCTTCCGGAGCTATTATACTGATCATAGATCGATATAAATGCGCTGTTTAAATCCATTCTAAATTAAAGGCGACCTTCATAGTCCGCTTTGCAATTCAAAAGTCAACCTTGATCGGAGACAATACAACACAGAATCGAGTTGAACAGGTTTTTAGACACAAAGGTGATCTTGGACATCTTGACCTAGAATGCACAGAGCGGCTGCCAAATAATCGGCGGTGTCATCGCTGTCGCACTTGCCAGAGAGAAAATTTCGCAATTATAAATCTAATTCTAGTGTATTGTGACAGTCTAAGATAGGGCTAGAGGCTACTCAAATTTTATGGATCTGAATTTATAGGATTTAACTCTGAGCTTCGCTAAATAAGTTCGAGATGCTTTGACTGGAGTCATTCTCCTGTTAATGCAAAAACAATTTTTAAATCGTTATTTAACGCTTTAGGATTGGATCACATATTTTGTGCCTCAAGACAATGGATGTGTCATGAAAACTGTTCTAATAGTAAAATCTCTAGATAAAACTAGATTATTTCAATCTGCGACTAGGTTTACAAAACTTACGGTTCGACTAAATTCTGTGGAAATAATAACGACACGAACCCCAAAAACTGAGGTCTCTAGAGTCTGTGCTGATAGAGAAGTCTCGTAGAAATCATGAGTTCTAATACTGCCATACAAACCACGAGAGTTCTCTTTCCGCACAATCTACACTTGTCAAAGGTGCGCCAAGAGTCATAAACAGTTCCACAGTTAACGGGTGCAATAGCGCGACTAATTCCGGCATTATCCATTCGAAATTCAAACCCGCATGCTCAAATTAATGCCTGTCCGTTTAAGAAAACAATTGACACAATCGCACGTTCGGGATAGTTCGTTCAACTCGTTCGTGAATCATCGTGCGCGCTCGGGTTGGCATCGGGCCTAATCGTCGGGTGTCGAGCTCGCATATATCTTTGCGTGTGTCATCGGGGTTCATTCCTGGGCTGGTTGGAGCGCCCGCTGACTGACGGGGTGGTGGCAGGGTTTGTCGTGGGACAAATTGACGGCTCGTCACCGGTTACCTGCGCGACGCCCATTTGTTGCTGGCGCCGACCGAACTTCAGCGGAACGGAGCTTCCGTAAACAAACACAGCTTTTCATATGAAACTTACATTCGGCATTTTTAAGTGCTGTGTCTGCCAACATGGCATTCTCAATTGCGAAGTTACTTCTAAGATAAACATACAACTTGATCCTATTAAAAACCAAAAATTCTAACAAACAGCCTGAAACTTTGGGTAACAGAAACTGCAAAATTGAAGTATCAAATGAAACCATATTCCCAAGAACAGATAAAGTCAGCATTTAAAACATATTTGACTTTGTCTGCCATCCACAGTTCCATTTCCGATTTTTGGGAAACAAATCTAACTCCAACCCCAACTATTAATACAAAGTTTCCCACCTGTCTAAAGTCTTATGATATCACGGAAATCTAATTCAAAAACCTATAAGAGATAACTTTAATCTATTCACATATTTTATCAATATTCCCGAACATTCTAACTCCCTAAATAAACTGCCCGGCAACCAAGAGTTATTTCCGACCATATACAAAGTATCAGGAGACAATAAGCAAGCCGTCGGCTAACGAGTGTAACCTGACGCTGCAACGGAGCCGTTCATTATTAGGCTCCTCGCTATTCAGGGCGCCTGGTCCCTCCCATGGTATTTACTTACATAGGCTGCAATTTTATGTACTTCTTCGTGAAAAATTGATGGTTAAAATATACTAAAATGACATGGTCTGTTTAAATGTTAATTTTAACCCATAACGAAAAGATTTCTAGTGTATAAGTAAAAGGTACCACAGCTAAGAAATTGTTTGTAACTACGAAAAATTCAACCCAAATGCACTAGATTTATTAATTGAACGAGTAAGAAACATATATTTTCCCAATTCTCTGATTTGATTATGGCGTTTATACTGTTAATATGAGAAAATTCCCGGAATTACGATATAAGAATTAGCTACCGTCTCTCAAGTTTTCATCAACGAATGATTATATTATTAGCGACGTATAAGTTAACGCTAACCGGACAGTTAACAAAAACTTGTTAAGTGCCTTCGAACACGTCTGCATCCTCACGCTTGGAAGAAGCCATAAAATGTCACCTAACTCGCTCGCTTCCGATCTCTAAAAACTGGCATCAGCATTCCCCTGAGTTCGTTCGAAACCTTGGGGATTTTATCGGAGTTTATTTCAAATAAAAAATCGGAAAATTTGCTAGAAACTCCGTGAAAAACTGTTGACGAAAGCCATCAATTACTCGCAAGCGCCTGAAGTGCATTTCAGTCGTCCCAGAGCGATTAAGAGCGACTCATTTATCTGTCACTTTTAGAAAAACCGAGTTATCGATGCAAGAATGGAGCCCTAACAACTAATTAGCGACCGTAATAATTAAAACGGAGTTAATATTATTCGCGCGGCGACCGCAAAAAGCTATCTGGCGTTCGGATTTCGCTCGTCGTATTTTCAAAATCGTCGCGCGGTCATCTTTAAGCTTGGATTCTTTGCTGCTGGTAGCAAAAAAAGGCGCAACTGTAACACCATGACAATCAAAATTAGCCTTTATTAAGTTCTTATTAAGTTTGGTTATTGGATGGAGTTGGATTTGGACTTGTGTGTGTCAGCCAAGTAATACGTATTGGAGATACGTGTGATTGTATTCCGTGAGACGCAGGCGCAGCGCACGAGTGAATTATTCTCAAGATAGTTCCGGAGATATGCGCTGTGTTCAAAACAAAACGAAACGGAACGAGCAAATTGAGCTTTCGACTGGATTTGAATCTTTCTTAGCTTCACTTGTTTAAATTATTACGGATCAAATTACGCTTTCGGTCGTTATTGTTTTGTGTCAAGTTCTTTTTCAAAATTATAAAGCCAGTATATCTCACGTTGTTATCTGCAGCGAGTAAGTTATTTATTACCACTGTACTAAATCAACATTTTATGCGAAAACCTATTTTTGTAACAGCTTTTATTCTAATTAAGAGCATTCCTACCATTAACATAATTTATAGTACTTTCCGACTCTCTGCAAATATATATATCTGCCTTCAATAACCATACTAACTACGTTTATCAACGGCCCTTCAACATTATTGCAGAAAACAACAAAATAATTCAATGTTGTTCCGTTTTTCACTAGTAAATGCAGCATTTACATCGTTACCAATACGATCATTCATTGCTTATCGACGAAGGCCGCCATACCGCAAAAACTGCTGGAATCTCGCGGATAAATTTATTTCTTTATCCAGCTGCCTAGATGTTAAGTTAAGACTCATTGTTGCTTTTAAATCCTATAGACATTTCAACAAAGTGATATAGAACTTGATAGTGTTTATTATTTAAACTCGAACAGTTTCGAATGTGGTAAAAGAGTTGGTACTGGCAATGCAGAGTGAGTTAAGGAAGACAAATTCGAAGTTCAAATTCATACGGAGAAGGAAAGAGTTTGCTCGTGTCAACTCGAAATCAAAAGTGGTAGCACTGGTCCGTTCCAAATTTGAAATTGTAATAGCTTCCAACGCTATAATATTTGAAATTTATAAATGGAACCCGTTCGCGGACGCCACTTATACTTTTTAATTTTACGATTATCTCGATTGACCTTCGATACAATGCCCGAATGAATACATCGTGGCTTTTTTACCGCCGCTGTCTCTTCGATAATTTTTTGTATTGTCACAAAATTGAAAATTCTTACTTGTATAATTTTAAAACATAACGGCGTACGGGAATCCGTTTAGTTTAAGCCCGACAAAAAGTGAGGATACTTTAAAGTTTATTCAAGTTAGTGTGCTAAGTGAATACACGTGTGTCCCGGGTTCGTTTCTCCGTTAAATTTAGAACGGCCGCGAGGGGGGATGGGAATTAGTAACGAAGCACCTTTTTATAGAAGCGGAGCCGGAGTTGCGTGACATCAGTATCTCGTAAACACTCCAACATACGAGTAAATGATATACTATGTAGGTGTCCTCTTACACGGCTCAGGTTTACTGAACTTTCCATCTGAATTTGAATTAGGAACATCCACGTGCACTGCGCTCGTCCGTCTCACCATAGACAAGTATTGTTTTTTAAGGATCGCGAAAATTAAAGTCCTGGGAACCGCCAATCAGCCGCGCGCGGGCGGAATTAAAATGGCGGATTTTTACATGATTCTACAGTAAATGTGGCCAGAGACGTAGCTTGTCGCTGGTGGAATACAAATATATTATAAGTGCAGAGCATTTGCATTTTGAATTAAGCGTGGCGCCGCGTGTGAAGTTCGCTTGCGCTTGGCAAAAAGGTCCAGAGTCTGCGCAAGTCTCACGGGGATACCTGGCCAGTGGCCACATGCAACCCAAAAACCCGTCAGCTTTTTTGACTCCGTTCCTTTGTTGCATGTTTCCTTGAAGCCATCTTCTTATTGTTCTGCTTTCATGCGAAATCGGAAAGCGTATATGACACGCGTTGTAAGCGTGAATTTTTAAAGTGTTCGAATTAGGAATGCAACATTTTGATATCCTGTACGTCTATCTCCTAACATCCAATTCAAATCTCGTAGCAGCCGGTGCGAAATGTACGGTCATACATAATGTATTTAGAATAATTGTGGGTATGCATGTCTGCGATGAGATCGTAATCTCGCTCGATCCGTGTAATCTTACGATAACTGTTTCATGGCGACTTGCGTTAGATAAATCATTTTGTAGCATTTCTTCCATTATGAGCAGGAAAATGTGCAGGCGATGCGTTTCTGTTATCAAAATGCCACTTTAGAAAATTATTCAGTTGCCGTGATGCAATTCATTCAAGCAAAACATAACTCATTTGAATTCATGCTTTTTCTATCCTACATATCTAAGTGCCAGAGGTGTAAAACATGTTCTCAGTTTTTCTCCTTTTGGCATTTGCTTTGCACAGTCAGTAGTCCAAAGTAAACTTAAATTTCGCAGAACATCCACCGCTGTGATGTCACATACTTTCAAAGAATGTTGTCTCCAACCCCAACCGATTTCCCAGTATCACACTTCATAGATAAACCTTTTTGCGACCACGTTTAGGACAACAGACGTGCCTCAAACGAGTTTAAAACGACGTTAGTACGAGACAAGCATTATTATTAACCCCGACAACTTTAAATATATCGTCACCAAAGAGAATTAATAATAGTCGACGACTTTATTCAAACCAGCGTAAGGTGTAAACTTTTTGTCATGCCTGCATCAATAAATTTGTCAATAACAGATATTGGATTGACATATCGTGAACTCAATCTAAGTGTTTCCAAGTTTTTTGAACTGTTTGCTCATTCTGGTATGGGAATCGGCTTATGTTCTGTTTCTTCGACGTTTAATTGTGTCTCTTTTTGCTTAATTGGGTGCTGCGGCACCTCGTTAGGGTTCTGTGTAAGGTAAATACCGAACATGACATGTGTAAGGCTATCTAAATCTTTGGATATTAGACGGTTACGAAAACTATACCTTTAGTTCCTTGTGAACAAAGTAACGATATCTGTTACACCATTAACGTCATTAAATCGATCTTTGTTCCACTAAATTTACACATAATCAGAACTACTGTCTATATCTATCTATCTGGTGTGTTCAATTAATTTTGTAACCCCACCACATTACGAACAAACTAGAAATATTACTGCAAATTTGCTGCAAATCTTCAGCACTTCTTATGAGATTTATTTTAGCCAATTAACCAGAACTGACCTCAGTTACGCATATCAAGAAGTGAGACTAAGTTAATCTTATGATAAAAGGTTATCCACATTGGTTAAAGATAGTTAAGGCACACTCAAAATTCCCATGAGGACACTGTTCTCGTCGACTGATGAGATGAATGCTCACCTGGCCCTCAGCCCCAACGATCAACAACTGTTCTATCTCCTGATTGTGCCTGACTTGCCAGACGTATTCGGAATCAAAGAACCCAATAAATCCACCTCCAATTACGTTTAAGGTATTCAAAGACGTGGCCGCCATCTGTCACAGGTCACATCTGCATCGTGCATGCGCACTGATAATTAATTGGGATGTGATTCTGGTCTTTGGAGGCTACCAATCTGAATAAACAATCTATAATGAAAGATAAGGAAGTCTTCTCTTAGAAGTAATTCAAAAGGAGATCTTCTATTGACGGTCTCCTTTAAACGTGAAGATTAGTATTGAATCTGTTGAATCTGTCTCTTCAACCAGCAGAGTGAACTACCAAATATAGGCTGAAGATGATGCTCAAAGTTTTGGATTTAATTCATATACGGAGATCAGGACCACTCGAAAGGACCCGGCCAAATCACAAATAACCAAACTGGACTCACACTGAAAATACGGATTGAAAAAGTTACTTTTGGAGTGACTGAAGTACAAAATTTTGTATGGGGTTGTGAAGAAGTGTAATTACCTCTATTATGTGCAGAGGACGGGACTACCCCAATATGTTCATTAAAATACAAAACGCGTGTTCTACAAATTGACCTTTTATCAAAGCACTAAAACTATCTAGATAAATGGAGTCGTCATCGTTAGCGGACGATGACAAAGTGCGACTGCTTGTGACAAGCACGAGCGAGACACAAATACAACTCCAACAAGCGCGAGAACAAGATGGCAAATGACACTCTGGGTATAAAAACCGGAGCCGTTGATTTTATAATTTATTTGTTACACATTTGTCGTACCGTGAAGATGTGAGATACATTGGCTTTTTGTAGACGAATACGCATCGTATGTGATTTGAGGAGTAATTTATGGTCGGGCTAGCGGATGTCGCACACGACGTCATAAACAGCCGTTCATTCATAAACGCCATCACTGGCTGGTAATGGATAAGTAACCACATTGAGTTAAAATGGCCGACACGCAACGTCACACGTTTTTAAATTGAGCGGACGGAAAGGGTTAACGCCATTTTTCAGTTTACTCGATGTTGGTTTAATGTTGCTACTTAATATTTTATTACTTTTATTAGGAATGTCCACTCAAATCTAATCTAGATAGGTACGTGATAATTTCATGTAACCAAGATGTGTTGATGTGTGATAATATATGTTGTGGACAATCTCAGATACATAAGAATAATTAGATTGCCATTGGATTCAATAAGTAGATAAAATTTTGCATACATACACAAAATTAAACAAAATATGTAGAGTTATGGACGTTTCTTATGTATCTATGTAGGTATTTATCTAACGAAGTATGTACATATATGTATATCATCGCCTAACACCCATAGTACAAGCTTTGCTTAGTTTGGGGATAGGACCATATGTATTGTCCCCCAATATTTATTTATTTGTGTCTTTGGTATTTTCAAAACTACAAATACATACAAGAATTTAATTTTGATCACTGATTATTCGGAGACCCAGCAAATTCTGTTATCTAGTTCACACGTAAATCAAATTCAGATTCTCACCGGCCAGTTCCGAAATCAATCATGCGCGTATTAAGCGTTGCGCACACGTCGGCCATATTTCAAACGTCTTATACATTAAGCTTAACATATTTAACATAACTCCATTTGAAAACTAGTTCTAATCTGCACCTTGTTGCGTGGCAACAAGGTCTAGATTTTAATGTGTTTTGGAATGGACTTAGGGTTGATGAGTGAATAGAGATGCACTTTATCAATGCATCGTCGCTGATTTCGATGAGTTATATCCAATTATTGCCCTTGTCGCTGTCGCTTGGCCATTTTTCTTTTTAATTTGGATGTCCTAGATGAACAATGAAGTGCATTTCTCTTGTCTTCTGTTCTTGTTACTATCAACACGATATTTTTCTTGGTAATTAATGTGTCAGTATTTAGTAGTATGTCAAACTCTGAAATTGAATGTATTATTTCTGCAGGATTTTATTCTAAACGTGTAAAAGCTTTTGAAATATTCCAATTTTTTTATATTTCCTCACGAATATAGGTAATCAATATCTTCTTGCAGACGACGATTTTTTATTTTAGGTGTTAGTGCCGGTCATACCGGCCTACGTCATCGCCTCAGCCGGAAACACTGATTTGGATTCCCGTTCAAAACTACTCCCACACATTTATTTTATTTCACGACACTAAACATTAACGACTTCAAAAATTCAAAATCGTCTAACTACCCTTTCAAACACACTTGAAGCGAAAGTTGAACGGCCTCTCAATTCTGACAGTTTACTCAGCCCAACTTGGGATAAAATATAGCTCGTGTTCAGACGGAGGGTGGGGTGTAAGGGGGGAGGGAGAGCCACAAATAGCGCGCATCTTCGAACAAAACAATGCCAGAATGATATGAGTGCTCTTGCCAAACCAAAAAGACTTGACATTTGAAAATCCGTTGGGAGTTGAGGCGTTTTGGGATATGAGGATGTTTTGATGGTTATATCGTTGGTCTTTTGTTCACGTGCGCTAGATTAAATGCAATTTCTGTATTTTGGTTTGTTGCAGCAATGGCAACGGTTATGACATTTAGACAGAAAATATTTGTTTCAAACTCTTGACTCACCACAGTCACCACCTCATCATAATATTTCAAGACGATCTAAGAGACTATGTTTCGAAAGAACCGTTCGGAATTTCAATTTAGAGCTTTATTCTCAATAGATTGATATAATCAATTACCGCTAGTGGATCGGGGGACTTGAACTTGAGTGACTAATTTAATTTCAGAACGCTCCTTTTCCAACGCTCGAAATCAAGGAAAATGGAGCAAGACGAACATAACGAGACAAAGAGACATGGACGCCTATACATAATAACCGCATACAGACTTACGGACGAGCGACAGCCGCGAGACGGACTATAAATAAATAATGCGCCAACATTTTATTATTATCATAGCGGGGCACGTGTGGGCACATTCCAGACGAAACTGGCAGCGTGTACTGGCTGAAACACTGACAGGCGAAAGTCCAACGGGAGTTTTGAAAAAGGAACGCCGCCGTTAAACATAATAATCTTTTTAAAATTTGGAAAATGGGACGTTTATTTCTTTTCGTTTTCCATCATAGAATATATATTTTGTTTTCTTGAGTTTTTCGTTGCGTTCAAAAGTTAGCACATTTTCAGTCTGGAACTGTATATTGGCATAATTAGACATTTAAATACATCAATAAAAGGCAATCAGATTATAAAATTAAACAATTAGATAATATCATTAACATATAGGCAAATAAATTAATCAAATTTAATTTGTCGCTATAAAGTAAAATTCAAGTTTCGAATTCATTCCTAATTTGAATACCGTGAATCAGTAGTGTTCTATTTGCGAATGCGAACGGTTCGAGCGGTAGTCGCCTCATTGATTATTATTTTAACGGACAATTAAAATTTGATGTCCACTTCGCTTCGTTCATCTCCGACTTGCTTCGGTATTAGTGCTGCGGCTTCCCGTACAAACAACCACAGTTAAAACCACAAACTTAAACATTCTCAACCTTATATCCCTTTGAATAGGGTTGGTTCTCTAAATCCTTGCAGGAAATGTATGATCTTCATTGGCCGCAAGTGCTAAACATGAGTGTCCAGACTAAGCGTCAATAAAAATAGTCGTAAAATTCTTAACGCGCACGCAAAACTATACCTTAACCACCGCTTTTATGGTCGTTTATCAACCACACTAATCCCCCGTTTAATATACAAGTGAGAAACGTGTGAAATAAAAATCATGCGTATGCACACATTCGTTAAGAATTGACACTTATTAAGGGAGATAATTTTTTTAATTGGTATGACGACATCTCTTTATTTAACGCTATTGATGCCACTTGCGTGCTGCTTGCGTTTGATTCGGAATTTTTGCTTTATTACCATGATTGGCATTGTTAACATTCATTGAGGCTGTTTGTAACTGACACCTTTGCCACAATGTTAGGAAAAAAAAACTTTTCGAATTATACCACGCCAGTGCGAATTCATTTTTTCCACAGCGAAGCGAGAGTTATTAAAAAAACTTGAATCCGAATGATACTGGCTGGTTCGAAATTCAAATTGCCCGATTCGGATTCGCCTTGATTGGCCGCGGGGCGCGTGTCCAATCGCTAATTAGAAAATGTGTTCGAAGATGTGCTTTTACGGAAGTCGAACGTTTAATTAAAGATTTAAAAACCGAATGGGAATTTTCGATTTAAAACGCTATTTCCACTTCTGGTGTTACTGTGTCGGCTTTTATAGCGATTTTTTTGTTTTTAATTTTATGACGGAAGCTGAACCATAGAGGTTGATTGAGTTTTTTGGGAGAATAATTAAGAATCATAAAATCGTATCGATTAGCTGCTCGGATGAATCGGATCGTGGAATCTAGCTTTCACTCTTAATTAAAATGCTGATGGATCATTGACATTGTTATTTCATTGAGCTCATTCATCCAGTATCGGTAAACAAGTTCGTTCGACTTCAATGCCTGATGTGTTGAGGTGGAAACTTGTGGTCTAACCGAATTTGTTTCGTATATTATTACAGAGCTTACTACCATGTATGGTATTAGGTATACCAATCTCAAAAAGCTTCCAAATGAATTATGACCAAAAATGTCAGTAAAATTGTTTTTTTATTCTTCTCAAAAAACATACTGTTTCTTGCATATTATTTGATTGCATATACACCAAAAGGGTCTCTACTTATTTGCAATTATATTATACGCCTGAAACGCAAAAAAAGTTACAAAGCTATTACGACATGCGTAAAAAATTGCCAAAAATTCAAACGATAGAATTACAAAATACCATCTCCTTGCATGTTTTTTAATACTACACAAAAGAGAAGAAAACCTACAATCAGGAAATGCCCAGATGTAACGACAAATTCCCATTGTCCTGAAGCGAGGCCTTTGCAGCAAATAGCGCTACGGGGGACCTAGGCCCTCCTTTTGAGACCAATCGTCCACTATAACCTGACGTATAAGCTGTAGACACTTGCAGTAGCAGGAGGTTGGATATATGCTGGTTTGTTGGGATGCAGGGAGCGACCCTCGGAAGGGAGTCTTGTAATGTTGCATGCTTGGGTTGATCTTGCAAGAACTTGTTATTGTTGGCTCGATTGTGTTTTCTGTTTAAGCTGACGGTGACGTGACATCTATTTTATTACACATACAGACATGGTGCTATGCACTCTTAAATTGCAAAAAGCAAGAAATTTTTGGCATATATTCAGAATGCCACTCGCGAATCTTTCGTTCGTCGTATGTCTGTTAGCCTCTCTATCGTTCGTATTGGCAAGAGCGATAGAGACGCAGATAGAAAATTTTCGAATCAGTCATTTAATAAATCTATCTACATATATGTAATATAGGTACTACTATCATCAGGCTCTTCCTTTCCATCTTTCAGATTGGTTAATTCTACGTTGTTATATCATATAATTATGTTAAAATATTATTAAGGCATTCAAGATAGGTACCTACTGATTTTTATTTCATGGATTCTCAAAATTCCAGAATTTCTTTTTAAATTCTTTGTTTTACCGAAACCTCGAAAATAGGAAAACCTAAAACAGTTACCCAAAACCACGTTTTATCACCTGATAGCTAGCCATTTCCAACAATAAATCCCCCATCCTCGCAATAATTCACAAATATCTCGCATTAATAAGGGAAACAATCAATTTATCCACGGATGAAGACATGGACTCCCTGCTGAGGGCAAATGGGCTCGTCACAGCCCCAGCGGGGTCTACCGTACCCTTAAGATGAAACCAAAAAAACAATCCTGGAACTGGCAGGCTTTTGACAATTTTGTTGCATTAATTCTGATCCCCCTAGTCTTGTTTTAATAGAAACGAACGATCTTAAAAAAAACTCGAAATTATAAGATGCGTTTGTAAGTTGAAGATTACTTTTACCTAAAAGCATGTTCTAAAATCTGACAAAGTAATACATATTAAGGTTAAGGAGTCATACTTAGTTATATTAGGAGACGAGTTTGAATCCATATCAGCATGATTTTCTTTATTATCTTCCAGCACAATTCTTGGAGTGAGCTGAGATGGTGTGTGGCACCTGATACCCAAAATCTGCCTGATGAGATGACAATTACGTTTGCTATTTTGATTTTTTTCTGTTTGCCTTCGAGACGATCAACTGACTGTCAGATCAACTTTGTGTCCACTGACTTAACGTTGGTTTTCGGACTCAACCAAATGGTTCGTCTACACCATGGGCCATCATGGGGGCACAGCTATGCGTTAGAGAGAGCAAACGATATTGCGATCTGGTTCCGTCGTATAGCTGCTTCCCTTAGACTGGCCCAAGATGGTCTTAGGCGTTAACACACCTTTCATACATTCAATATAGTTTGATAGAATTTAATTAGACGAATGTACAAATTTTGAAGACCAAACATAGATCCCGGCATCAAGTCTGCGTTACCATAATTTCCAACATCGCTATCAAATTCAAGCATCTGTGAAAATATGACGTTTATGGTAGTGTTGCCAAATAATGTCTGTGCAGGTTTGACGTAGCCAGCCGGACTCTAAGCAAACTAACCGTTGATTGGGTTGCCAGTTAACGACCGCGAATACCCATCGATTGTTTTCCAATTTGCAGAGAACAGTAATGATGTTATTTCTTATAAGGGAAATAATTACGCTGAGCGCAATGATAATAAATTACGCTGCTTTTACGACTAATTTATTAATAGAAATTTCGCGAGTGAGCCTTAGGTAGTCGTAAATAAGTAAGAACGCGTCGGCCAATGGCCAGTAATAAAATCCGTCCGAGTCCGTGCATTGGTCAGCCTCCAGCCAATCGGGCGCGTTCCAGATTTGAAAGCGACGGTTTACGATCGTCTGTCTTTTTGCTGTTTTGGCGCCAAAATTGATATGTGTAAGTGCAGCGGACGGGCAGTTTGGCTGTTAAGAGATGACGATAGTAAATTAGGTTGGTTTAACGTGACGTTTAAATGTCGGGATGACCTCTAGGTGACGTTTCTAGAAGCTGTTAATGAAGGAATGCATGCGCGCTTGGCCGTTAACTTCTCAAATTATGATGTAATTACGATTGGTTAAATCTACATACAAACAAATGGAAATGAGACTTATAGAGCTTCAAATATAAACTATAGTCGTTCTTCAGAATGATTCACATTACGCATCTCGAAAAAAAAAACCACAAATTACAGTAGTTCTTATTTTCATCCTGTAGTAATGTAATGGTGGGGTAATACAAACACCGGGTTAAATCAAACAGTTGTATGGAATCTTGTGTTTCCCCGGTGCAAATAAACTATAGGTACATAGTTGTCTTACCTCATCTGAGACCTCAAATCAATGAAAAGTACTCTATTTCTTATTTTTAACTTTAAAATCGAAATAGGACTTAAGAAGGCTATGAATAAATCAAACCGACACATAGAGCCTAAAGTATAGAACCTAGACATTCCCAGGTGCGAATATGCTTGCCACCTTATACCAAGAACCCACAAAATTCAACTACAAAAAGTCCTATAAACTATTAAATATCTATGCAGTTACGACTTTTCACTTATAAGGACATAAAATAGGTCAATAAAAGCGTATTCTGCGCACACGCGGGTTCAGACGCATCGTAAAGAAGGTCGTGTGTGATTGTAAAAACGTACGGACATACGACCTTTTGCCGTGTGCGCTAGTAGCAGTTCCGCGCATGCTTATTAGACGCGCCGTCTGTCAGTCTGTCCGTCTGTCTGACTGCTTTATTATACAACTGTAAACTTATTCTCTAGAACTGTTCGGTTCGATTTTAAATTCAGTTTAAATTCATTGCGAGGTAAAGATCTTTAATAGCATAGGTATCTGACTTTACTTGAGATTTTTATTAGAGTCCTTGTTTGAAATGTATAAATCTGAGAAATAAAAGGATTTAATATAAGGAATTTGAACAGCAAAAGGATAGTTTGGAAGGACTACTGGGTACATTATAAATATAATTATTAAAACAGTCGCGTTACATACAGACAGACGAACTATCAACGCACAGACAGCCTAAGTCGTTGAAAATTGAAATTTGGAACTTACAGGGCATTTTTCCAACAAAATTAGCAATATTGTGTGAGGTGAGTATAAACCACTATTATTAAAAAAGCGTAGGTATATCATAAATTTCTAAAAGATAAATCTACCTTTTGTTTTGCTTTTTCTTAATCTAGTTTTTTTTTTTGTGAAAGATACGTTTGACCAGATACTTGCTGAACTTGTTTCGTTCTCCTTCAGATACCGTTATTACCTCCCAAAGTCTTTCGTGTCGCAAAATTAATTCCGAAAATTCTTGCCAAGTTCCAATGCCTCATGTCAAGATCCCAGATGCACTCCCCTTAAACCCAGCGAGACGAATCCGTGACGAATCGCCGGCTCAGCGCCCCTTATTATTTTACCCGACCGAACCCCGCGCTCCGATACTTCAAAGATGTTTACAATTATGGACCTTGTTACAAAGGCGAAAGGTGCATATATGTAAACATCATCGACGTACAACTACTCTACGTTATTCATGGCACGTCGCTAATCTGTTTAGATACTCCATTTTGACTTGTCTAATGAATGTTTATTGCAGTTTTTTGAACCTAGAATACGCTTTTTTGTATTTTTTTTTTATTTTTTTTTATTATTGGAACCTATCAGGAAATTACAGTTAGTAGTTTTGGTATTTGACATTGGGTAGATAGTTATCTACGTTGCTATTTTTGTTTTTTTTCTTAGTTTTATTTGTGTTGTGTGTAGGTCCAATGCAGAGTAGGCACTGACTAAATCTGAATTTTAATAGAAAAAAATAGCAATACAGAGACATTAAACACAAATCGAATTTAAAACTGTAAAATCTCCAAATTACCGTTAAACAACTCAATTTCACCTTCAAATTTGGAGGCAATTATTCGTCCCCAGTCTCCCCAATCGTCCGTCAATAGCAGACTATAAAAAATAAATAAAATATCAGATTGTCCCAGGCCCAGGTCGAGATTAGCGCGCAGGGTGCCATAAGCCCCTAGACTACTCATCCCCTAGATGGTGCATGGTTATCATTTCAAGATCGTAGGTCGTGTGTATGAAAGCGAATTCTGTGGAAATTCTTACTATGAAAAATAAATCAAATATCAGGATGTCCCAGGTCCCTCAGATTAGCACGCAGGGCGCCATAAACCCGTAGTCCTCTCGCAGGCTAAGATGGTTCATGTATACAGCATTCCACGAATTCCAGCGTAAGTCAAGAGACACACTAGCCTTTGTGCAGTCACTTGCAATAGTATATTCCTCAACGAAGGCATATGTTAAACGCTTTTAATGCTCTGCAAATAAGATTATGTCAGTTATTTATGCGCACTTCGTTGTGTGACAGCTTATTGTAGGCGACTCTACAATCTACTAGCAGAGTCTACAACACATAGTTTTTTTGAACCTAAGCCATAAAGAAACTATTTACTCCCTAGTCACGGCTTACGGGGCCCGTGGTAAAAATGCATAACAGCGTCTCCAAGCCACTGTCAAAGCTTAACCGCTGAATTTCACAGCATCATTCCGTTAGGCTCCTTGCAGGTGTGCCCCTGCAGCCAACGTAGCCGTATGTCCTACATGCGGAGTCTACAAGAAG
Source organism: Pammene fasciana (assembly GCA_911728535.1). Taxonomy (NCBI): domain Eukaryota; kingdom Metazoa; phylum Arthropoda; class Insecta; order Lepidoptera; family Tortricidae; genus Pammene; species Pammene fasciana. The sequence continues at coordinate 1,678,411 of OU452289.1, forward strand.
TAGTCTGTACCTAACCCATAAAGAAACAATTTCCTCCCCAGCCCCGCTTACGCGATTCATGATAAAAATGCGTTATAGCGTCTCCAGGCGAATGTCAAAGGCGTCTTTAAACGCTGAATTTTCAGGAAGTTGGGAAATTTTCGAGACTATTAAATACAGGAAATGTTCGCTGTTTATGCGCGAGTGATTTTGTGAGCTTTTTCATGAGGGTGTTACTCGAATATGTGGAGCAGCTGCATAAGTTTCAATAATGAAAAAACTACTTAGTATAAAGCTAAGTCTACTTTTGCTGAAATTTAGTGTTCAGTCACTTATTGTGTCCTTAACCTCTGCGGTTCATATCTGTCTTTATTTTAATTCTGGAGATCTATACTTTACTTATTCGCCATGTAGAAAATAATCTTACTTCGTGACAGGACTCGAACCTGCATCTATGCTTATCTAAGACAACCACAGAACCGGTGGTAATTTCTTTTTTCTCTCTGACGTTCATAAGTGCATTGTAATGTGCCTGAACTAAATTGAAGCATAAATACCTTTTATATTTATCTTTTTAGTAGGTACTCACATACGTATTTTTTTAAAATAATTCATTTTCTTCAATCTGTCTTTATGATAGAGATGTTTTTTTCTTATGTGAACGGCTTTGGTATAAAATAAACTGCCAGATGTAATTTAAAACAGAACATTTTATTGTTTAATCCGTTCAGAAAATAATGTTATAAAATTAATCACATTGACATACAAGATGGACGTACACCAAATAGCATATTAATACATTTACAAGTTAGATTTATGAAAATAAGTTCCCGAACATTATAAGAAACCTACTTTGTTATTCTAAAACCTAACTTAGACAACCAACTACACAGTATGTTAAAAAAACTCATATACAGACAAAAATAACTATAGCCATATAATAAAATATACCCCAGTCAACTTTAGGACGCTTACATTAGTTAAGTATGGCTCGTTAACAATATGGGAAATAATAATATATAACACAAACAAAACAATCAGTCTCAACGCCCAAAAAATTCCTTAAGCAATATTAAACAAAACCAAGAACTTTTTATTCGGGTCCATATAGTAGTGCCTTTACAAATGTTGTACAAAAACCATGTTTTGCTATTTTTTTTGTTTTTCTTGCTCAAAAACGTAAGCAATTATTATTCATGATATTAGAAAATATCAAGCTTTCTGTACACTAACGATTTTAATCAAGCAAAACCCAAAAAATACCCAAACATTTTTGTACAATATTTTGTTAAATATTTGCAAGGAGCATCCCTAGTCCTCCACCATTTTAAAAAGATTTTAGAAATCAGTGCTACCAACTGCACGGGACGTTTACGAGTTCATGTTACCGTCAAAACCGTTACGAAATTCCAAATTCAAACGTAAAATTAATCTTAATTTAAGAAGAAGTCCGTTAACTATTTGGAAATGATCGAACACCTCTAATCAGTTAAGCATCTAGTTATCTAGTAGTAACGCGTACATTTATCCGATCTGTCTCGAAGGGTAACCTCGTGATTTGTCGGTTATAAGAGTAGATCGAAAAACCGTCACAGTTCAAAATATGACAATTATACAAACATGTCTTCATAGAACTTTTAGAGCTAAAAATTATGAGCCGAATATTCAACTCTATTTAACTCACTTTGAATTATTTCTGGAGATGATTTTATGAGCTTTCATCCAGCATATTATAGCCGTTCGGCTATCAAGGTGCGTGTTCAGAAATGGCCTATTTATTGACAGGCGATTTGTTAACTTGACTTTGAATTTTATCATAACTCCAGGACAGGATTTATTTGAAAAGTATTTTATGGATATCGAACTACAATCTAGTTTTCACTCGCCATGTTCACAGGTCTGGTTCATTGTGTAGCAAGTGAGACTATGACTTCTCCGTCCAACTCTTTTGGTGATCCCACACTGATGTTATATAAAATAAGATGGTATAATGGTGATCACCATTACTCTATTCACGAGGTCAACCGACAAGCCGCAAGCTTCTCAGTAGAGAACTTCTACCGCCTTATAAACGTAGCCAAGTTTTTGACGAAAATATACAATTATGTTAGAAGAGCGTGTTTTGATCATTCTGGTCAGCTCGTCCGCTTAGACACTTTTGCTGCCGACTGTACACGATTAAATTAGAAATAATTATAATTTTTAGGTCTGTTTTAATTCTAGCTACAGGTATTTTGCACAAAAAATAACTGATAAAAAGTGAGCAGGTGTAAGTTTAGCCTAAAATATTTAACCTAAGAATATTTACTAGTACCTGCTACAGCTGCTACTTATTTCTGCTTCTTCTAATAATTAATAGAAAAATGCTCTATTCGATTTATAGTTGAATTAACGAAACCATTTAACCATCTAGTCCTATCACTAGTTAAAATTTCGATCTAGCGACATCACTATTCGATTAAACAATTTAATACAGTCCACTCGATAGGAAACAGACTCGAAATTACCACGAATTGGTCTGCGTGTGCCTTTTAATTGTACATTTTCGTCAAACCATCGAGACCACGTGTCCCAAACCGCGGCAAGCCTTATACCTAGCGTATACTGCATACGTATTTTCATCTCACTAACTAAAATGTGCTATTGACATATCACTATTACGTATATGTGATCCTGCAGCGTTTTGTTAAAAAACATTTTTATCGTTTAATAGAATTACATTGCTTATAGTTCCCTATCGTACCGCAAACGAATGCGATGCAGTTCTAATTCTAATAAACGCAAGTTCTCTTCACTATTAGCGTTTTTAACTAGCGATCTGAAGCGCGATCTCTATAATTGTGTTAACCTAAGAACCTACTTTGGACACCTGTCAAATCAGTACATTTTAAAACCTAAAATCGGATTTTTGTACTGAGATGACAGGTGTCAAAAGTAGGTTCTTAGGTTAACAAAATAAGAATAGCGTACACCTAAAAAATCGCTGATTAAAAACCCTAATACAAAAAGTGTTGAACATGTTTCTTAGCAAAACTCCACATACCTATATGTGTACTAGCCAAACAATAACACTAGCAACTACCCAGTAAAATAATTTAAAACTCTTAAGTAACCTTACTCTCACTTAGGCAAGTTAAAATTGTATCTTTTTACGTATACTTCGTTTTCCAATAGTTTTTTTTAATACATCTAATTACGTTTTTCTTTATTCTAAGCTCTGAAACACGTAGCTAACTGGACCTGCAACATGGCAATATTGTTTTGGTAATATTGCCAACTATAGTTCAGCAATATCACAAATTATGATTAACTGCGATGTATATCGTGAGTTTCTTTTAATATTGCTTGTGAACATATTGCCGGAAATATTGCCAAATAATATTGCCAATAGCATGTTGCTGGCCCAAAAGTAGGCGTGGTATCGCTAGAGCGGCGGCCTCGCGGTCTTAACGCCTCATTACTTACTAAGTTATTAGTATACACATATTACAATCAACGTTATACGTATGTTTTTTTAATCGTATACATAAATTTCGGTGCAAAAATTACCGAATGCAACGCAACGCAAAATCCAATAAACATCCACCGCAAAATAATTCAAACTTGTCGGATCGCACCCGATTTCACCCCTCCACTGCTACGTGAAAATTTTGATTTTAATTGTAAATTCAACGTGTTAGATTGAATCGTACAGTGAAAAGAGGTTGGCCAATTGCAAAAACGAAGATTTGTTCTAAAGGAACTTAAACTAAGGCTTTCTGGGAGCGTTACCAACTAACGCTCTCAGAGGCCGAGCGTACAATGGAAAGCGAGGGAGGCGGAAAATCTAACTAAAATGCGAGCACCCCCTTACGTACTTCGTTTTTGCAATGGCCAAACTAAGAGCAGGGGTGCACGAGGTAGCTCGTGGTTGAGCTGGGTGCTAGTTGGGGATCGCGCCTCTGAATGAGATGGGGTTTGCTATTATAGGGGGTACTCACGACGTCCGGGGTGGAGGCTCCGTCGTGGCTGGAGTCGGGGGCGGAGCGCTCGCCGTTCGCGTCGGGCGGCCGCGCGGACTCTCGCTCGTCTATCACCAGGTCGATCGGCATCTTGCCCTTCAGACAGCTGATGTAGCGGTGGCAGAAGTTGTCGCACAACTCGTGGACCTGCGCAGAAAGTGGCGTTGAAGACGATGCTCATTTCTAGCTATACTGCTATCCTAAAGGTACTTATGTCTGACTATCGTGCTAAGAGAAATGCCTATTTTGCTCGACGTTATTTTGGCCAGGCTACTCAACTGCTATAAAAAGGCTCCTACTGCTTATGGCTTCAAATAAGTCTTCTATGGTCACTTGAAGACCTTTCAGTCTTAAAGTGTCATAGTGCTTCCAGGTTATAGAAGAAACCATAACTAAGACGATTTTGAATCTAAGATCATGTACCTGCATTGGAAATGACTTTATTCATCCACTTTTATAGTTTCTTTACATGCTGTATTTCATATTTCATTTCGTTTCTTGCTGAAACTGCTATAAAAAAAGCCACCAAAATTTTCCAAATGAACTTTGATGCTTGTTATGCAACATGAACAATGAAGTCCAGGCAATCATGTTATAAATATCACAATACATTTTGAATAATGCTGGAAAAAATGGTATAACATATGATGGCGACACTCTCGTAGAATAAAAATACAGTCGGTTGTTGTACGTATGCATAATCATGTTGGTTTTCAAGTAAAATGGTTAACATTAGTATGAATTAATGAGACAAACAATGCGTAATTTATGTGAAACTTGAATGTCATCCCATTTGTCAAAAACAATTATATTTAAGTAACTATTGTGTTACCGATCAAACGGTGTCAAACAAAGTGACGTCTAAATTTCTCTCCGTTACTCGTTAATTCATAACTGCGGATGCAAAGTTCGACCTTTAAACTAATATCAGCATACAAAGCTAAACAAAAAAACACAAGAAAAACAATACAATAGAAACAAAGGGAATACATTTGGACGCTCGGCCAACTGTCGCTTCTCTTGTAAAAACTCCAAATGAATCGTAAAAACGGCACGAAACTCATTTTTACTGTTTTTTCTCTTCGGCCCCCAAGCGCGTATTAATTCTTCGCTCGCTGTATACATTTTCATAGGCATAATTAGCTTAGAAATTAACATGAGGCAATAAAAAGACTAAACGAAATTTTTAGACAACCTTTACACGGAGCAATAAAGCTGGCAGGTGACCCGCTCGAAAAAAGAATCGAAAACGAAAAGCGAACACGCACGGCGTCTTGGCGGATTTCGAAAATAGAACCGAGCAGCGGAAGCGGAAACGGTGCTCCCGCCGTTGACAGCTAATTATGTCTTCGGGATACTAATTTCCTAATCGACAGGTTTTTGTAAATTACACATCGGAGCACGCACGCGCTGCAGTTTGTTTATCATAATTTGAATTTTACAACCGACCGTTGAAATTCATATTTATGGCTGTGAGAATTTTATTGACACTACAACGGATAAACGCTACTGCGCGAACTGAGCGCTGTCAATGTCAAAATCTTGATTGAGTGTGCTTTTATAAGCTCACGGATGACAGAGTAAACACACTGTTCAAAATAAAATCAAACATTTTCGGGCCTAATCCTACGTTTGTGACCGACGCCGATACTATTTTCGATTTAAGTGACAGCGACTAAGATTTGACATCGTAACTCTTCGGATTCAAATTTGGAACTGTTTTCTCGACTATATGTGAAAGACCATAACGCAATGTTGGGGCTAAGAGAAATTGAGCCGTGAGTCGTTAAGCAAAGGATTTAAAGTCGTTTGTGTCGTGTTCGTTGATAAGTCGTTGTTTATTAACAGGTAATGCTTTTAATGAGATATTACGGCATTCCGACAGTCGGGTTCGAGGCGATTATCGTTTCGAACATCAAACTCTTTCCAGAAATTTAAATTTGGAATGAGCGACTCACGGATTGAGATATGGGGTGTTTCTAAACGAATACTTTTTATTTAAATTCGGAATGTAATGTGATATAATGGCGGTCCGTTGACGTATAGACGTTCTCTATTGGAGCTTCTATAGCTCTTTTGAACTTGGGATTTAGAAAAGTCCCTATTCTTTGTGATATTTTATATGAGTTCAGTTGTATATGTAATGAAATATGTACCGGCATTCTTACATTACACATCACGGAGAATTATTATGAATTGGCATATAATGATTTTGCTAACATTTGAAAGTCCAAGTTCTGTATATTATGTGCTAATTTATACCACTTTCCATACAAAATTATAATCCGTTTTCTGCAATATAGGTACATACAACAATACAGTCCATCTTACGTTTACTAATGTCTTCAATGGTTGTCAATTTATATTATTCACACTGACAGTATGTATTTTCAACTATATCTTCAAGTTTTCTAGTAGATATCATCTAGTAGATCTATTCGCCACGATCGGTGTCACGGCCGGCTAAAAGGGACCGTTATATGCCATTTCCTTCGCTAATGCGACGGACGACGTCTCTGATTGCCACATTAGATTAATCCTTCGAATCTTTATAATCCAAAGAGTCATATCTTAATATAAATTACATATTAACTTGAGGCATTTTGGTTTCGAGCGGCTGCTTTAGTCGTGTTATGCCAAAATGTCGTATGGAGTATGAGCTTTATAGTGAAATAAACCATTCTGGATTTTGGTATACTTAAAGACTGAAGCACTATGATAAACAGGCAATAGAAAATTCTTTTTAGCGACTTGCATAAAATACTTTTCGGTTATTATAATTATTATTGTAATAAAACATCAAAATATTTATAATGACCTTCTTCGTTATAAAAGTATTGAATATTATTTTGACTAAGCGTATAAAAATGTAATAAGCCGCAACGATGCTTTCAAAAAGAAAGATTTAAACGACAAGGGTCTAACATTTAGTTTTTCTTTTTGGCATGGGCATGTATCCCGAAATAAATTGACAATATTATCCTTCGACGTAAATTGGCAATATTATGCTCCAATATAAGTTGGCAATATTTATGTAAATCCTGCGCCATATTGCATAACGCGGTCGGCTCAGGTTCTTTCGTTTTTTTTTATAAAAAATAAACAACCGGTCCTTTGGGCCGCATCGCATTCAAATCGGTTGGCACCTCACTCCCGCCTTGGTTAGCATGTGATTTAAAAAGTTAAACTGACATTTAGTTTTAATTTTACGATACCGTGATTTGTTATTATAGAATTGACTTTATGACTTGTATTAAAAGTTCGTGAAGTTTGTCATTTTTAATTTATTTCAATTCAGTTTCGGTTTTGTTAGCTACCCAGACAAAGCATTAGCTTAATAAAAAGTTATAAAACCACGTGTCGTAAATGGGGTCCCAGGTTCGGTCCGGGCCCGTAAACCAACAAATCTGACCTGGGTCGTAAATCACTTAGCCACGTCGCACAGATAACGTTCACGATGTACAAACTAAATATTAAAAAAAACGACAAGTAGAGTTCTTTAGTTTGTTACTTTTTAATAACGGCTTTTTTATAATTTCAACCATTAAAAACACTGCAATTAAAAATAGCGTGTTCTTATTTCAAATTACGCATTTTGAACAGCTAACAAGCATCAGATGCGTTCGAAAATTAAACTCTTAAAGTTGGGTTTTTTATACAGCGCACATTACCACAGGAACCCAAGCGTCTATCACATAACATAATTAGGGAACGCCGTGGGTACATTAAAATACTCAGCGACGGCCAATCAGCTGCGCGACGAAAAAGGACTTAGGCGATCCCCGCCAGCGGCCATATTTAAAATATTGAAAAACATAAATCAAAAACGTTATTGGATATTATAATGTAAACATGATTGCTTTAAAAATTAAGGGACGTTTTGAATTCCAAATCTCGAACTCATTACAAATCATTAAAGCCTTTGACATTTTTTTACACAAGAAAACCCTTTTGTAACGCTGCTCATAAAAATGTGTTATCAAAAAAGCGAAGTAATTACAGCAAAGTGGGGAAAAAAGTGCACTTAACAAGATCTCATTGTGCGCGGGTCGGGCGGGCGTTCTTATTTTATTTTTAATTATTAGTTTTAAGATCAAAAACCTTCACCTGTGGACGCGTAGTGGAGCGGAAATGGATCCAACTAACGGCGTGTTTTTTTTATCCTCTACAAAAACCGAGACGAGATACAAACAGACGTGTATGGGATATGAGCACAGAGCAAAAAACGTTTTTCGATAGCGGGGACAGGTATGGCAGTTCTAGGAGCGAGCGTTTTGTTTCTTACGCTGCGCGCCACAATTTTGAACTTCGAATACTTCTTTTTTAACCGCTTTTATCTCTCCAGCCAGCAATTCGTACAGAGGTATCGCATTACATTATCTCATTACACTTTTTGTGTTTTTCTTTTACTAAATTTACCGACTCCTATCTCAGTATATTTACAGAATCCGCAGGCGACCAAAGGTATCTCGTTTCTCGAGATCTCGATATAGACGTTAGTCAAACTAGTTTCAAAACGTGACCATAATATTGATATAAATTAATTCCAGAGGAGCTGAATTTGAATTTTACGGGATTAATTAAATCGCGTGTAGATTGTACGATTTGATTGCGGATAGCAAAAAGCTCCTTGCGTTTACCGTTACGAGTTGGGACAAAAACCGGATTCGCCCGAATCGGCTTCGAAAAACCGACAACTTCGCCCCATTCACCGCACACCTGACTATACGATATAGTTTTCGAAATCCGAATGTTTAAAACAGAAGGTGAGACCGGTTGGGAGATCGATACCCTATCAGGGCTCGGGATCGGTGTGCGTCATTCATGTTGCTTAGCAAGAACTAGCTAGAAGTAACAGGGAACCAGCATAAGGATGCTCTCAACTACGCATAAGGCGTACGTGTCTCTACTTTTACGACCATGACTAAAACCGACCCGCTAGAAAATAAATTCTTTGAGACGTCTATCAGACGGCTGTTTTTTAATAATTCTAGATTGCCTGTATTGCGGTCTATGCCTTTAAAAACGATTAACATTTCACATCAAAGCTGTACCCTTAAAGCCCCGAGGTCTCATTACACTGGTTAATCCAAGAGCTCGTGCGGGCGCACGATCGAAGCACGCAGATAATCGAAGCAGTATTATGTTCGGACAATGTTAGGTGATATTTTTGGGAACTGGTTCCCTGGTCGGTCCAGATGCATTCCACTTTAATATAATAAATCGTTACTTACTTTTTCTAATTCTAATAGGTGAAACCGTAACACTTGTATCGCTTGCACCATCTGGAAGAAAATAATATACATTAGTTAAAGCTCATTATTTACTAGCAAAACAAAAATTCAGTAGCCATTCAGGGTGTTGTTTCAATAACTAGCCATATTGTTCGAGGTGATTTGGTAGGCCATACTAAACAACTTTTACTATGGGACCCACTCCGAAATCACACAAAATTTTTTTGGCTGTTTCATACATTTCGGCCGATCTGACGTTAGACGCCTTCTATGGAGCGGCCTAAGTTTTTCTTGGTATTTCGGTGTTGGTCCAATATAAAAATTTGTTCAGTATGACTTATTATGTTAGTTATTGAATAAACACCCTGTCCTGTAGATTTAATTCTTCGACTATGGATAGATAATGAGGAGCAAACGTGTCTTATATCATAACCAATCTTTCAATACTATCTAAACATCTCTGGTTGGTACATGATCAATGTTTTTAGTTTTTACATCATGTAAACCATCGGCGTCTACGAGTACATGTCCAAAAACAATGATAGCATCAAATGTTATATTTGGAGATGCAATCATATTGGATATAATATCTAATGCTACTTTAATAGCTCTGATTGAAGACGCGTTACGATTTGAATCTGTTTTTATTTGTTTTATTGCAGTTGTAATTAGTATAGTTTTTTGGGCATTAAAGACGATTAAGCCAATTATGCGAGTTGAATCAGTTTGATAGCGCCATAAAGCTCGTAAATCATTTTTATTTGACTTTAATTGCTTGTTTGTCTTCAATACTACCCCCATAGGAATAACTGTTGTCTATATCTCTCTACGTTTGTTCTGGTTTGGTTCTCAGCTGCTGTTATGGAACCCAGGATATTTAGGCAATGGCTTTTGTAAGAGAATTGGCCTGCATCTCATTATTCTAGTCTCTAATTTATAAACCATTGTTATACCTGAGAGAATATATTTCATTTTTCTCAATCATTGACATCTTTTCTTGTAAATGCTCGATATACACCATCTACCCCATATTATGAATACAAAACGTATTGGCATAACACAGAGCTACCAGGCATGCATAACATCTGCAGAGGCAATATCAATTAAATCCATATCCTACCTAAAACAATATCGTACTAACTCCAATAAGGATTGACTTAAATACCAAATTCTAATACGTAGGCGTTAAGATTGAGTTTTGATTGCGCCTGTTTTCTTCGAGTTCGAAGGTTCTACCACCCTCAGGCTATTTGCTTAGATGCGTTGACACAGGCGAACAGATAAAAATATGTTTTAACTCTGTGTAAACTTGCTCCTGTTTGTTTTGTATGGGATCCATGGCATCTTGGTGAAAGGGCGTTGCGCTCTTCAAAACCATTATGTTCTGGTGTTTTCAAAGCCAAACTTATTCATTGTGCATTTCCAACACTAGACAAAACACACATTTATTGGTTCAAAAGTCAGGATTCCTAGACATTATCTTCCTAGATTTATTACGTTTTTTATTCAACCACTAGAATGCTATATTAAAACCTAGTTCCTATAGAAATTACTGGTATCTCAGATACCAACTCCGCTTTATGTAATCTTCGATATGAAAGGTGTAAGTCTTCATTTTCATCAAGTGGATAATATTATTTCTTCAAATATTTATTCAATATAATTTCGATAATCCGAGCCACCAGCATGTGTATCCGTGGGACACGGCACAGATTCAAATCCACCCAACATTTCTTCAGTTTCATCGACGGTGCTGCCCTACCCAGCCCGTCTACCTCCGCCCTGCACTAATGCCACGTTCTTGTTGTTGGCTAATGATTAATTAAAATTGTAACACTATTTTACGTTAAATAAATCATTTGAAAACTTATTTCTTCAAACTTATAAACCTAACAAAATTTGGTTCGATTCGAGTAGATATATTTGAGATCTATGATAAAAATAACACACTAGACTTTAAAACAAGACACCTCTATTTATAAAAGTGCTCCAGAAACTAGACTCTTATCATTCCTTCAACGTAAAACAAATGTTCTATTTGAACAGAAAAACCAACATTCCAACTTCAATAAGTGTCAAAGCGCGGATCGAACAGCGAGCTTACCGTCGCCTCCACACCAGTTTATTCTTGATCTTCGAATAGTCATAATCCTTATTGATTTTAATGTCAAGTTATACTAGAGAATGTGTCTTGTTATGTTTGCGCAGGAGCATCTGTGTTGGTTGTGTCAAACATCTGTGTCTGACAGTGAACTGTGCAAACAGTAGCGCAAACATAGGTGAGTTTGGACTTGTAATATGTTTGTTGAAAGGTCAACGATTAGAGCTTTACACTTTTTTTTACTGTAAGCGCCATGCAGCCAAGCCCAAGATTTTTTAGAAGGTGGAATTTATTTAGCTTTTTATTAACACTAGTAGGTCACTAGAGACCTCGCTTAGCTCGGCCGATTAAAGGATACACTACTGCAAAAGACAATATTCGGCTTCCTTCCTTGAATAGTATACCCTTGACTAAAAAGGTTGTTAACAAGGACACCTTGCAACCGATGCCTTTATGTAAACGTAAACAATGTCTGTCTGTCTGTCAGTTGGTCACAAAAGTATTGCCCGAGGCAGACATGTGGCTACAAAGAAACTTAATTCAATTGGCCCAAATTACTTCTTGTTAAATACTCGTTGAAAACTCAATTGAGCGTTTTCGACGCATTTTTGTACTTTCGCTCGGTTTTTTTTAAATAAATCTCAAAGAGGAATTTTTGGAACAGTGGGTTAGCAGTGAGATGTTGTGGACAAAATAGGATTTTTTTTTAAACTAACCAGCATTTAACTAATCATGTCACCAAGTGATGAGTGATTTGATGACGACGAAGTCAAAATATGTAGATCAGTTAAAAGCTAATTTATTTCTTTTTCAGGATAAGGAGTAGAAATGATGACAGTAGGTATATTCTACTCTTTAAGCATTACTCTCCTTAAAACAATCATGGCTAACGACAGAATTCCAATACAATTTAACTCGTAAGATCGAAAAAGGAACTCCACACCGCGAAGGACTCAAACAATTTAATATGGACAAAACCGCAACACCTCAGTCAAAACACTAATCCAATAAGAATGTTTTGACTACAGCTTTTTAAGTTTTTTCTCGCTGTGCAAACTAACAGTGGTGCCTCAGCCCACATGTCCCGAGACAAACAGTTTACCTATTTTTCTGGTAAAGTTTGTGAAGCGCCCGGATGTCGCTGCGTTTGCTTGGGCCCCTTATCTGTGCATGAATGACGCTTATCACTGCGGGTAAGACATCTTAGTTTATGGCGCTCAGGCTACTGTTTTTAAACTCGGTGGTTAAGTTTGTGTTTGCTCGCCGGTTAAGCTCTGCTGGTTATCATGGTTTTTGTATGTACCGACGTTGACGTAATGCGAAGTATGTGGAGGATATGAGGGCGATTATTCCTATCGTACAGCGCGCACTCGCGTTAAGCATGCCAGTGTGAGTGTGAACTTCGATTATGCATAGTTGTAATAGGTCTAGAGGTCACATGTTTATTGGCTTTCTTGGGAACAGTGCATGGTTGGCGATGGTAGTAGAGCTCGTGTTGAACGTGGGCTTTCGCGAGCGATGCGTCAGCGTCAGCGCGCGGTCGCTTGCACCGATTTCCCTAACAAAGTCAAAATATTGAGCGCGTCGCCCCCGCTGCCCAGCGATTCGTAATGCCTAAGATTTTATTTGTTAAAAATCGGTTAAGTATCCGTGTCGAACGGCGTCGGTGGGTGGCCGCCATCTTACTTTTATTATTTCACTTTTTGTCCCCGCTAGCCGCGGGAGGCGCACGGTGCGATTCAGCTTTTTATGAGTGACAATATATATTTTTTATTCTTATTACTCTATTTTGTTATTCCGAGAAGTATATCTCGTTTACCTGTGGTTAATTTTAGACAGCTTTTTAACTAATCAAATCGTAAATTACTTGGTCGCTGGAGGCGAGGCGACCTATAAAATGTTCACTACTTTATGGCGTATTAAACTGATCCCTCGCGGTTAATTTATCTCTTCAGTTTGGGTATGGTCAAATAAAATTAAATAATACTTACTAATGAGTCTACTTCAGGGTCCGCTATATAATAAGGTTTCTCTTGGCGTATCTGTGAACATAGAAAAAAGGTATATTAGTAACTTTGAAATTTCACAAGTAATAAATGTATGATATGAGTTCCATAGGTACTGTATACAATATGTTTTTGGATTTACAATGACGCAGTGGCGCGAGCGAAGCCGGGTAGTAATGCTAGACGTGTAATAAAATGCTCGCTCGGTTCGATGCGCGTGAGCACGACAAAGAATAAGACGCAGAGGCGACTGTTGACACGCTTCTTACATACAACCTCTTGTAATGTAAGGTAATCTCGTAGAGATATAGATATGACAGTTGTGCGTTCATTTATTAATCACTCTCTTAAATACTTCTATAAACTTAACAGCCATGGTGTCAAAAGGAAAAAGCCCGACCATCATGGGCCGCTGATCTGCGACGTGGATATGATTTTAGTCACAGAACTTTTAGCACCGTAGGGTTATACTTTATTTGGTAATTTTATTGAATGTATTTAGAGCCAAATATAAAACAAAAAGTAGTGTCAGATTATAATTATAACAAAGACAGCAGACATCTTAATTAAAGTTCTCACGAAAAACTAAATTTGTGCAAAAATGTTATTCTTCAACAATAAATATTCATACGTAAAACTCGTTAACGAGAAAGATTAATGCCAATATTTTCTCCTATTTAACGTATTTCAGAACAAAACTGATTTATAAACCGCCATTTATCACTAGCGTCTTGCGAGCATGCACTTTCCATGAGTAATAGCATATTTTTGCCTACGCGTCTCCTCTGCGGTCATCGTTTGCACTGAAGAAGTTTTTTTTTCGACATTGCTTGACCGGATATGCGATGCTATCACATCGCCTGCTGGACGGATTTTTTTGATGTTATTGACTCTTTCAACCTTTTATTAAGGCATGACCGACCTAATATTACGTTTAAAAAATTTACACGAACACTTAAGATTTTTTTTATTATCGAACGAGCGGAGCGTAAGCGAAGATCGTTCTTACAAACAACAACTGTCACCTGGCTACTGGGACGTCTCGGCATTTGGATGGCTTTTTGATTTAGATAGTTTGTCCGACGATATCTTTAGTAATGATTTTTCGATCCTTATGAAATTTGTTGGGGTTATAGCAGAGACCAACAAAATTTGCGAGTTCGTATATGAGCTGGATTGAGACGGGGGTTCTGAAATTAGAGGGCCTAAAAAGGTTTTGTAAAGGGGTCCTGTTACATTGGTCATCTTATTTGCTACTTTTACGAGCAAGTATGGTTGAGTTTGGTATCAAACGAAAGGTATTGATTAACACTCTCGTCAAATCCTTATTAACTGCTTACTGTTTCATAACAATTAGTAACATAAAATTGATTTCAAAAATATTTTCAATTATATTTTGATTTTGGTGTAAATATTTTGACAACTGACTTTTTTTTAATTTATTAAAGCTTTGGCTGCTAGGGCCATCAGCATACTGACATTAACACATTAGCAGGGGGGTACAACTCAAAGTAAATCTGTCAAAAAATTTGAGTTTGACACGACGTATCCGATACCACAGAGTAAATAATAGTATAATATAGAGAGACCTCTGTAACGTCACGAATCATGTTGTCCCTTCTTAACGCATGACAAGTTCTCTTTCGCACTTATGCAAACGTATCGGATACGTCGTGTCAAACTCAATTTTTTTGACAGATTTACACTGAGTTGTACCCCCCTGCCGATACGTTTGCATAAGTGCGAAAAAGAACTTGTCATGCGTTAAGAAGGGACAACATGATTCGTTACGTTACGTAACATTACAGAGGTCTCTCTGTATTATACTATTATTTACTCTGTGACATTAGTTAGAGCACGGAGTAAAGTCAGGGGGGTACAACTCAAAGTAAATATGTCAAAAAATTTGAGTTTGACACGACGTATCCGATACGTTTGCATAAGTGCGAAAGAGAACTTGTCATGCGTTAAGAAGGGACAACATGATTCGTGACGTTACGTGACATTACAGAGGTCTCTCTGTTATACTATTATTTACTCTGTGGTAAAGTTAGAGAGAGTTACCATAGACGCATAATGATGGTGACCGAAACCTATATAGGTGGTCCACAGATGAGAACGACATGTCAAAGCAACAAAGTGAGAGGCATGTGAGAGGTGGATTTAAATTTACATGAGACAAAAACTGTCAAATCTGAAGCGATTTCGTCGCGGTAAAATTTTGCGCATCAACCGCACAATTTAATATGGACGTTTAGTTTCACCGTGATGGTTAGTTGAGAAAAAAATACCCGATACCTATTTTTGGTATTTTGGTATTCTACTATTGCACATTTATGGCGAAACACAAGATTGGCGAGTTCACAGTTCGGGGCGAACTACTAGTGCTAATATTTTCAGTTAATTTCACCGTAGTGATTGACTGACTGACTTGAACCACTATGCATGCTCGTCGTTTCCATTGGCAACCTCAAAAATAAACGAAAGAAAAGCAGCAGTTAAGACTCATTTGAGAGCTACACAAATTTTCACATAATAAAGTTTCACAAAACGTTCGCACAGTGTTTCGAGGTGCGCGCAAAACAATCAAATTTAAATGGACAAAAACCGAGCACAATCAAGCTATTAAAAAACACGTAGTTTTTTTAAGATTTTACTTTGCATTTTACGAGTCTGCGTAAGCTTGGATGAAGTTTTGGTTTGTTAACTGATGTACTAAATGATTTTAGTTAGCGGTAAATTTTATATTCGGATATAAAACGTATCTATGTACATAGTTAAATGCTGAGTGAACGACGTAGTGTAATAGTTATTGCATATACGAGCGATATCACGTGGCGATATGGAAACGTTAAGTATTCAGTGTATTTACTTACTATAAAAATATTATAGTTAGATTTTTATTTTTTACGCGAATTAAAGTGAAGTACATACTTTAAGTGAACTGATACGGGTAATCATGAATATGAACATATCACTATCAGTTTACTTTTCCCGTGAATATATTTAAATAAGGAAAATTTTGTTTTAGGCCGATTTTACCTAACGCTTGGGTAGATTGATTCCTTAATTTTGTATTATATAAAATGTAAATTGATGGTCATTGTCAAAATAATATTCATCATCATCATCATCATTTCAGCCATAAGACGTACACTGCTGAACATAGGCCTCCCCTTTATTAAAGGGGGGTTTGCCATACGCGCCACGCTTGGCAGGCGGGTTGGCGCGCGCAGTTTTTTTTTGCTTATTGTTGTTTAGGCTTTCGGAAGATGCTGCTGCCCATCTCCCGATATATTCCCTTAGCAGACTCCTACTGCAACCACGGGACGATATGGTGGGAGACAATTCTAAGGCCGGGCACCACACGGCTTATAATATTATATTATTAATATAAAATAATATTATTTGCAGTTTATTTGCTTCGTTAATCAAAAAGACATACACGTTTGTATGACCGTGTCTATACCATGATGCATGTCACTTATCTTGTCTCATTCCGTTAACAATTATAACATCATTTTTAACTGAAACCTTTCATAACAAATGCACGCATTCCGTTACCCGCTGCCATGTGAATTATGACCCTATCGTCGCAGGATAAGGCATAAATTCCTTCGACCTTTAGTTAAACGGATGGCATTAAAATGTATGGAATCGATTAAGATCTCTGGGTCATAAATGTCATCTAAGAATTATTGATTATGAGGAATAATTGACGTTTCAGTTCGATTTTTAAATATTATTAAAAATACGTTGCATTCTTAAACGAACATTATTTTTGATCAGTATTTTGAGCTCATAGGGTTGTCACTTTTCTAGTCAGAATGTTTACGCCGTAACAATAAAACGGTAATAACTAAGGCTAATGGTGACCGTGAGGTAGCGGGTTTGATCCCGCCCACTACGTAATGGCTATCATTCTTGACGCTGTCATTATTTTATGATATTACCCGTTTTACGTCATATTTGACGTTAGTTTTAGTACAAACGTCATATTTTTATTTAAACGCTCCAACATAGTGGTCTAAATTTTGTGTTCTATGGTCAAAAAAGTTTTAATAGAAGTTTTTTTATGCTTCGGACGAATGACAATACCCAAGGATTATTCCTACAAAGAAAATAAAACAAAACTAGATAGTAGATCACGGCGATAAGTCGACGCTGGCCTTTAGAGCAGGTGCTTTGAGAATTTTGAGATTAACGATCACATTTTTTCTGTCCTAGAAAATAACGATTCTTCGATTTTTACTATTTATTTAATAACACAAATTTTCTATCATTGAGATACACGAATTTATTTGAACTCCTCCTTTTGTTCAAAGATAATTGTCTCATATTCGTGTTTGATATTCATACACTGCCCGCCCGAACGGTTATCGTTTTATATCTTAGTAGGTACTTAAAGGTCCCCAAAATTGGTATCCAATCTAACCAATCAAAAATTCAGAACCGAAATTACATGAAACACATAACCCTCCCCCGCCGCCGGCGAGGAAGTCCGTCATTTGGGGGGGCACCGACCCGTGAACCCCCACTTTTTACCACGAATTAAATGCTAATAAGGTACCCGATCGGCTGATACCGCGTCTTGGGTGGAAATGGTCAATTTCAAGTATTTTTTTCACCGTTTTTATACGTGGTTTGTGAACCTGTTTCGATGCCGATTTGATTCCCACCGAGATTTCGTTTTATTTTTGCTTTTGAATTCAATGATGTGAGAGATTTGCACCGAATGTATCTGTTAGATATTCGGTATGGCTTCGGCACGCTTAATGTGCCCATTATATTTGATATCACCATAAAAACCATGCGTCGCTGACAAAATGGTAGGTGTCGAACGCGTTGCAAAATGTATCTATATGAATTGGGAGCGAACGGCCATTTTTACTGCCCCAACATCCCGTCGATTTAACTCAAAAACTATTTCTAAAGAGTTTTTATTTCCCGTTTGTCCTTATGTCTCATAAAAATAAACAGCCGTAACTTTTGACTCGTCCCTAAAATCTTTGTCTGACGACAATCGCCGTTCTCTCTATTCATTTCACTTACCTGGGCCCTTTATGCTTCGCATTGTGCACTTTCGGTCGAAATACAGTATTGTTTGTGTAATTGAATAAATGCCTTCGTGTAAGTCCTTTTGTGTCGCGCAGGGCGCCCGGCGTCCACACGCCGCGAATCTTACTATAGACCTTACGATATTATTTTTGTCCGTGAGAATTCGATAATAGACCACTGCTGAATTTCTTACGGAAAAGAGTTTGTCTGCCAAAGCTACCTGAGAGACGGAAAAAAACTACGGAACCTGACATTAAATTCGTAAGGTGAAGATCGGCTGAGGAATCTCAACGCAGTTCAATGAAGACCAAACTTTATCAGACACAAATTAAAGCGCATAATGAATTGACCATTTAAGGGTGCTTATTACCATACGCGGGACACAAGTGACGGCATCAAAATCGCTACCAAACGTGGTACCCTGTAATTTGTAATAAAAAATCTATTTATAAGATAAAATAAAGCACCGAAACGCTACCTAAGAAGCCGGCTGATCGATCTCGTCAGACTTTTAATAAATCAGCAGGGGCACGGGATTCTGAAGCTTGTCACACATAAATATATGATTTAGAATCGAGCGCATTCCGGACGAGCTTTAATGGTAAATTATTCTATAATGCGCAAAGGTCGAGTTTTGTAATTTAGTTAAGTCGCCTCCTATTTAATAACTTTTTATGAAGCACAGCGCAGGCAGGTGGTTTTTTGTTTATCTCTTATCGAAAAAATGCTGGCCGGTCGAGCCGCTACTGAAGTAGTTCGAAATTTAAAATTATAGTGTATTAATATGACGCGTTCCTGTTACAAAATATTATTTATAGTGAGCGCGTGCGACGATCGTGAGGTGGAGACGAGACGACGAAGACACGACAATCACACGTCTCACCAACGATGTGCGAATATAACTATATCGTCATTAACTACCGGCCGTAAAACGACGTAATGAACAAATGTCTTTATGGTATCCTTGTAAACGTCAAATATCAGTCATTTCTCCTCGGGGCGTACAAAAAATGCCATAAATATTCTTAACAAAATGACTCCTACTGAATATTATGGCCATAAACGAAGGTCTATAAAATGAGGTTTGGTTGTTTACCTTTTGTCTGTGCTGGAATTAAAAGAACTTAGACGTGGGCCGTTCCTTTTGTTCGCAGGGACCCAGTAAATATGTAAATCATTGAAAATTATTCATAACGGAATGTATTAACGCTTTGCGCTTTGTCGTCGAAATGTGCAACGTGTGATGGTGGCTTTATGTAGAACTACCCGATAGGGTGGTTATGGTAATGAATAGAAAGGGATAATGCAACGTTTTGTTCCATGCGTTTATTTCCACACATTGCTGTCTCTTTTCAGCTATACTTGCTAATAAGTGTTTCGTTAATCCTGCGCTTCCTAAAAGCAAAAATGTCTAAATGACGCTTCAGTTTTGGCCTGCGTTTCGTCATCCCCATTAGAGCAGGACGCCATTACCAGTAGGAACGGGAAGGGCTATGAAAGGAGCGTTTTTCTTACGTTTTTTGCCCCGAAATCCGTGCGTTCAGAAATTTTATTTTAATACAAGAAAAGTATTCAAAAGATACGAGGGCAGGTAGACGGGACGGGTATTTGCTTAGTTTCAGTTTTTTTTGGACAAAGAATCCAAGTTGATTTATGGCCCGGCTGTGTGACGATTTGTGACCTGTAATTTTTGATGTGAGGTTTGTCACTAGCGAGTTTTGATGTTTGATTTATTAATTTACAAGATGGCGGAGGCGTCATCGTTTTGACAGTTGTTATAACCTGCAATTTGGCCGGACTTGTTATTTGGAGACCTTTTTGACTAAGTGGCTTGTGACCACGGTCATTTTATGATTAGTTATCTTTTGTCCTTGTTGCCCATAATGACATTAATAAAGTACCACTGTGCAGAACAAACGAATCAACACACTTTTAAAGGAAAAGGATATTTCATTTATATTTTGAAGAAAAATCCATACCTATATTCAGAATCAAAGTTGATCATAGTAACTTAAAACAGTGACAATCCACTAACACACGTAACTGCTCCCTCGAGGGTCATTGGGAGGTCAGTTAGAGGGCCAGCGGAATTATAGGGCGCAATAAAGGTGGCATAATGAGTCACTTCGGGGCAGTCGGTTAAATGCTGCGCCGTTAAGACGATTACCCCATCCGTGATATAAGGCGTTAAGTTTTTATTAGAGTCGTTATGTGTCTTGGTATGAAAGTATCAGAAGTGGGATGGCGCGGAAATGTGATAATGGTTAATTACCTTAGTTATGTAATAAATGAGTATAATAATATGCAGGCGATTTTGAGGCTATACACATTTTTAGTTCGGGCTACGATTCGTACTAGAGACAAAACCGATCATATTGATTTTTCTTGGACGTGTGAACCCCTAAGAATTGCATGGCAAATGTTTTTATTTTATTTTAGAAAGTAAATACTATCCGGGAACTGTAATTTATATAAAAATACGTATGTAATGTGTTTGATATATTTGTTTAATCTATTTTACCGTATATAAGATTTATATTTATAGTGCAGCAGCATAGTTAAATGTAAACTACGATTAATTATGATTTACTTAGCTTTTTATCACTTGTATCTAGGTATCTAGACAAAAAGGTTGCCTCAGCCCTAAGGTCCAACTGACATGACTGTTAAACAAGAATTTTACACTCTATTTTATACCTTAATACATTCTATCTAAGCTCGCATTTCAACGGCGTTAAGTTCTAAGTATCGCTTAATTTTTACGATGTCTAGTTAAAACAAACTATTCCATCTATGATTGCTTATGGATAATAACGATAAAAAACAACCTTATTACAAAGGCAAGAAAGTAAACTATCGATTATCACGTGTTGCATGTCCTGTTTCGCATACTTAATTTAATAGTCTTTTTAAAGGCGAGCTAAGTCTATGCGGTTTTATAGTTTTATGATTGATTAAGATCGTAATTAAAAATTCATTCATAAAAAGTACCTATAATAAAGACGTAAGGTTTTTATAGCTTTTTTATTCGATATTTAGCTGAATATATATAATCAGTACACCTTTTAGTCATACACGAAAAAAAACAGGCATTATAAAACGTAATCGCGTAAAAACGGTTTTCAAATAGAATAGCAACTTTTGTGGAACAGATCACGTCTATGAATTTATACGAGAAGATTAAAAACTTTTTTCATTCCACTCGCCGCGGATGTGAAATAAAAACATCGTAAAAAAGTTAAAGAAAGACGTTCGTTTCGTGCATTTGTCAGATCTAGTTTATTTTCATAGTAGTTGACAGTCAAAACACAATAGCGTAGCATTTATATAACAACAAACAAAATAAATTTATTAGCCCTCTTATAAAATCTCAAATGATTTTTAAATAAACAAATATAACATTTTGGCTATATTTTTGTGCCGTGGGGGAACCACTGTGCGAAGCAACTTAACCCTTTAAATTTCGTATGAGTTTGCAGTGTTTATCTAACATTGTTTTGAGCATAAACTCCAACTGTGGTGAAAGTGTTTAAACAAAAATAAAGTAAAGTGCACCACATGAATAAATGAGCGATCCACCCTTCTTTAGTTTTTTGAACGGGTGTATGTATGTATGGAACCCAAGGCACTTGATTCCTTTTTAAAATGTGTATGGAACCCTTAGAACCCCTAGCAGTCCCAGCGGGAAATTAGAGCGTAATGGTGCAATGTTTGATAAGTTAGCGGGTAGCGGCTGTGTTAATGTAATTTTTAAAGTTAATTCTTTAAAGGGATGAAAAAATCGATTGAAGTCGCCATTGATATTAAGTTATGCATCGCAATACTTTGCTACTTTGAATACACCTTGTGCATTCCAATAAATATAGCAATGCTTAGCTACCATTGTATTTTACAAACAAACTTACAGTTTTTGCATTGGAATATTTTTATAGTTAACAATATTTTTATGAGCTCAATGTAAAATAGGCCATTATTGGGATCGTGCATGAACGCCTGGAACGGGTTGACAGTTGTATAGTTTTTTTATGTATATTTATATTAAATACCTACATTAATGTTTACATTAACTTTTACAGCTTCTTGAGGACTAGGTATCACAGTTGAATAATTAATTTTAACTCTGCAAACAGCCAGAGATTATGAAACCCAAAGATCTATTGTACAGGTCGTGAGGAAGATTTTGTATAATTTTCTCAAGATAAAACCTACATAGTGTGTGTCAAAATTGACTAAATATACGCTGCAAATTGTTATTTTTGCAGAATAAAAACACTCTCATTACTCGCTAATCATTGACACATTGACGAAGCAATCGGACCCCCAGGGGGCCGAAGGGTTAACGCATTACTGGACATAATCTTGATTGATCTGCCTCGTACAAATAACCCTGGTTTGCGTGACGGAACCCCCGTACGGAACCCTACGCAGCGGGAGGGTTGATTGCACTTTTCGTGTTGGTATAAAACCACGATAATATGTGTCTTAGACCTTGTGGTAATGACAAAGGGGTAGGTTATTGATTAAATTAACCCCTTTTTTTATATATATTTATAAATATTTGGCGGCAGAACATTTTTAACACTTTTCTTGGTTGCTTACATTTTAAACTTCACAAATTGTGCACAATAATGCATGCATATTTTTTTAAATCGTGCTACATTGTTGGTAATACATGTTTAACAGACCTGACTTGGTTTTTTGACGAAGACGTTGGGACTTACTCGGCAACCTAAGCCCAAGAATTATCACTGAGTATGGTTTTATGAAGGAACATGAGTTTTTGGTAGACTATAATAATTACAAAGAAAAAATTAAGTAGCAGATCGTCAACCTTTCCCCTCCTTTATAAATTATTATCACGTGCCGTGACTTCACTTAAGCACTAGTTGTAACGTCTAACCTATCATTTAGCCTCAATACCTCTAGTTAGAACTTGTTTATACGATTTCAAACCCTGTTACTTAAAACTTAAGAAATTCCAAGGTAAGCTAATTGCTAGAAAATTACAGAGATAGTAAACGTTTGATCCTTTGATGTATTCAGTGGGAAAAGGTTGCCGTCCCCTGTAATTGCGGCCTGAAATGTAATAGTACTGCAATTTCCTGGCCGCTATTAGCATTTCGGGGAGTTTCACAACTGTCGCGTCGTACATATGTATAGGTAATAAGCTTGTTATTATTAGACATTAGTTATAACTATGGTTGCCAACAAGTTAATTTAAGAAATTGACATTTCACTAACAGATTTTGACTTTAACAGTAGTTAAAGTCAAATCTGATGGTGAAATGACAGTTGCAAAAGTTAAGATCAGTTTCAGAAGTAACTGATTGTCACTTTCTGAAAATAATAGTAATAGAATAAAATTACATTTATCAAAAAATACTTTTTAGCAGTGGACATATAAAATGTATTATATCTATAGTTTTGTTCACTCAAAGAAATTCATATCTCTCAACCATTTCCCTCGTTTCCAAAGTCGGGTAAAGTTTGTACCAGCAGAGTATCACGTTATCCCAAATAAAAGCAACATTATTGTAACACACAAAAGAGGCTTAACATTTCTAAAGTATATTTTACTTTTTACAAAATATTGAATTCCAATGGCAGATGTCCGTTAATCCTTCTTAACGAAAAACCAATTCAAGTCAATATCTTTCCGAATATATTTAACACGGGAACGCGGCTCAACGTACAACGGACATATGGATTCATAAATGTTTTTTTCTTTTTTTTTCACTTTGGCTGTTTGCGTGCGTTCTCATGCCGGATTAAAATAAATAAAAGTTAGTTCTACTTATTAAGAATTCATGGTTCATTGGATATTTTTTTATTGGTTACATTTAATTAAAAATATCCAACTGGTATTGAGTACGACGTAATGTTTATTTTAGTTACATTTATTAAGGTAGTCATGCAGCTAAAGTACAATCATCTAATTTTACATAACTTTATATGTCTATAAAATGTGATGGATATACATAAAACTATGTGCAGATGGCACTACAATCGCAAAAAACAAACGTCTGTACGCCTAGCACATGACTGACGCGGCAGTATCTTGTGCGCGAGATAGACTACCCGCCTCTTTTTAATTAATTGATATAGTCAGAAAAGGACGGATAGACTATCTCGCGCGCGAAATACTGTCGCGTCACTCATGTGCTAGGCGTGCTGGTTGGTTATAGATTGGATATGTCAAATAGGTAGGTACATATATATGGAACAAAGTCTCTTGACCGACCTTAATTAAGTAAATGTTTCCAAAATGGCGGTAAAGCGCTGTAGGTTTTTAATAGTTTTTATGTTTATAAAAGCATATAAAATTCCTATTCCCATTCCACAGATAAAATTACAGATCTAAGTATATCTTAATGATCCCTACGACTCAATACCACCTCCATCTCCATACTAATTTAACGTAAAGCGTGTAAAGGTAATATGAAATACAAAATAGTACATTATAATATTATTTAATAGGGATATGAAGGGTACACGGAAAGAACATGTCTAGTCACTTTGACAACATTTTGAGTTATAGCGGTTTTAAACTTTGGAACGATTCAAATTAACCATACTATTTTCGTAACTAGATGGTTTTTATGAATTAAAAAGTGGATTTATGTTAAAAATTCCAGCCGTTACAGAAGTTGTTGCTAATAGTTTATTGCAAGCTCTACATTTTGATACAAAAATCTCATTTTACGAAAAAAGGGACTAGACATGTTCTTTCCGTGTATATTGACATGTATAAGTAATAATTGTTTTTTGTAATTCTTTTTTGTAATGTAATTTTAGTTATTTATGAGTTAATTTTTATTTTTCTTATTTAAAAACCTATGGATATTTTTTTAGGTATCTGAAATAAATTAGATTGAAATATAGTCTAAAAAGTACTACTAGTAATTCTATAGATACACTGCAGTGTATACGGCCAAGTTCCAAACATAGTGTGTATATTTATTAAATTTTCTACACCTATTTAAATGGAAGATACATAACTTCCTCTCAATAACAGAGCATATAAAAATAGCCCAACGAAAATACCTACCGACATTTGTAGGTAAAACACCCTCTAAGCCGTCAGCTGCTCCTGACTGGCCCACCCTTCCAACCCCTATTTACACAAAACCTATCATCAAATACTACAAGCTCAGAACCAGAGGCCTCTATAAACTGGTATTTGAGTCATCGTAACCATTGTAAAACGATCCACCGAACGCCCATACAAACTTAACTCAATACTGTTTTATTTCAAGCTCGCGCGGGTCAGCCTAAATTGGTCCAAACCTGGGATCTGGCCTGTCAGATACATAATGAGTATTTTTTTTCGGAATGTTTAGGTACGATCGATGGAAAACAGGTTCCATGCGAATTTCCGCTTAGCTTACTAGGGGGTGGGTTTTTAATGCCGTATGGTTTGGTTATTTTATCTGGCTTTTATAACGACTACAAATCGAATGAAAGTTTTTTTTAAATCGTTTTGATAATTTCTGTGTCTGTGTTGTTTTTGTTATAGCGTCTGTGAAGAACAATACTAACATTAAAATGGTATGAAATCTACATAATAATGAATTTAAACTCAGCTCACTTCATATTAAATTTCAAGTAAATAAAAATACTTATTTAAAGTGTTTGATTAATATATTTTCAATTTTTTTTAATTAAATACAATATCAATTTATTTGACTGTTATCTAAAATATACATATTTACTAGCTAATATTGGATCTAACTGACAATGTGGGCCCAATTCCTGTTAGGTATTAAAACAATGAGTTCCTTACTCATTGTTCTAATACCTAATTTTTTATGATGAGAACTGGAAAATCCCGGTTCAATTACCGGTTTTCTATAGAAAATGAGTACCGGTAGAACAGCCTAACCTTATATGGGGTATTTTAATCCAAAAATAAAACAATGTGACAACCCTGCCATCGAAGTTCAATCATAACCGCTTACCATTTAAAAATGGAACGTGTAGACAAAGATGGCGTTATACAGTATAATGTGTGTCAGAAAGAAATGGTGTTGGGCGAGACGTGTCGTGAGGTATGCGCCGAGGAGCTCGTAATTACAGTGCACAGGGTGATGTGAAGACGACAGTTTCACACTTTTTTTTTCTAATTAGTCAAGACTCGAGCCAAAGGAAAACTGACAAATTTACTATTGCAATCACAAAAGCATTATTCAATATTCCTCCTCATCATTTGACTGACAATTAATATGATACGGTACTACAATGTTGCTTAGATTAAACATTTACATTTTCACCAAATGATTTTTTATTATTTATTTATTTATTAAAATTTTATTTTACTAAATACAAAAATGTTTATATTTAGAAGTGCCTGAATAAAAAAAAATTCATATTGATAATTAATTTATTATGTTTTAAAAAGTCCGAAGTCCAATAACCTTTTCCAGGCACTACTGGAAAAGTCCTCCAGCATCCCAAAGATGAACGAACACCATGTATATCAGGGCGCGTACCTAGTGTATTTATGTCATTATTAACCGGTGCGAATTAATACTCATTTGGCGTCCATTTTTGTCGCATTTTGTGTCGCGGACGCAAAAACCGCCATTCCTGTCCCGCCGCAAAAACGGCGCGGCCGGCGAGCGCCAAAAACGGCGCGCTAATCGGCCTGTATTGTTCGCTTTCTATATATAAGAATGCTTTTTGAAACCATAACGGATTTGGAAATCAAACTGTAATTGAAATAAAATTTCACACACATATTTCACATAATTTTAGACTATGTAATAAAACTTACCTATTTTCGAACGATTCATTTTACACATCCGATGTACATCCATCAAATATAATCGGAGCGGCCAAGGTACTCAAAAATATCTGAGCTAAGATTTTTGTAACCATATGCCGCTCCGATATATCTGACAGCGACTGTACCAGACAAAAAATATAGAGCGAGTATTTTACTGCAAAAGTTATTTATTTATATAAACTGCGCAATGGCATAGGTATTTTTTAGTAACCCATTACTAGATAAACCAATACCCTACACAAGGTTTTAGCCAAATGCAAATGGTCGATATCCGGCCAGAACAGTTATGTCCGAAATATCCCTGACTCAAACAACCGTGTAAAAATTCAATGTATCAACCCTAACAGCGAAAACTGGCCGACCAATCGCGTTGAAGGACTGTCGCATTGGCTTAT
The DNA here is from genome assembly GCA_911728535.1 of Pammene fasciana. Taxonomy (NCBI): domain Eukaryota; kingdom Metazoa; phylum Arthropoda; class Insecta; order Lepidoptera; family Tortricidae; genus Pammene; species Pammene fasciana. The sequence continues at coordinate 1,705,970 of OU452289.1, forward strand.
TCTAATGTTGAACCCTCGAATTTAAATTTCGTACGTCCCCAGTAAAACGTTCCATTTTCGAGTTTCTTTTTGAAACCGGACAGTTACGGAGTAAAACACTGTTTCTAATTTTCAGACACTAAAACGGCATTAAATGTGTTGCCAGTTTCTTTAATAATATTTCTTACATTGGCATTTCTTATAAGTTATGTAGCTTCATAAAATATACAAATGGAAGTATCGTATTATACGCTTGAAATGGTTGAAATGCAGACATTAGTTTATAGGAAAAACAAGAATAAATTCGTTGTAATTTAAACTCGGAACGTTCGATTTTCGAATTCCTTTTACGATGTCCGTTTGATACTAACTGTAGTACGCCTAGGTAAACGAGTGATGAAAGAGCGTAATGATTAGTTCATCGGCATATTAAAGTCGTTCTAAGTGGACAAAAACGCGACGTGAGTCGGCCGGCGTGTCAGCACTAATTGAGCGCCGCACGCGATCCAGTATTGCCAACTTTAAATTGAAAAAGGTCCTAGATTGGCTTTGAAAATTGCTAAATTTAGTACCAAAGCTGCTTCTAATGAATCGAATTTGTATGGTGTATTAGTCGTCTGTAGTCTGTACTACCGCCACTGAATTTTAATTTCTGTTACTTGTCTACCTATACATGATTGTTTTTAAAACCTGCATAAAGTACAGAATTTCATTTAGTCTCAGTCAAAGGAAGGCATGATAAAGAAACTTAAAAGAGTTCAAAGACGTAAGTACCTATAATAATATATGTTTCTCACATTGAGTTAGTGTAGCCTACTCTATCCCAGTGCTAACGACGCCTGTGCCAAGTCAAAATGTGCATAGCCTGGTCCTTTATTAAACCAAAAGCTTCTCTCTCTCTCTCTCTCTTCATGTCGGTCCCTCATTACTGAGGATCGTGACCACTTGGTTTAGCAGCTTTGGTAATATGTCTCCATCGGTCTCGATCTCTCGTAGCCCTCACTGCTTCATGGAGTTTGCCTGAGGTGGCTTTTTTAACTTGGTCAGACCACCTAGTTGGTGGGGGGCCTTTAGGCTTCTAAATTGTGTTAAAACCTGCTAAATTTCTGTTAAGTTACAACATGGCAACACCGACGCTATCGCATGGTGTAACTAGGCTTGTCTCCCAAGTGTGAATTCCCCTACTATACGTATTGTTTTTTTAGTGACCTAGATTTTGTAATCCAGCCAGTGCGTGCACCGCTTTGGATCATTAACACTAAGCTATTTCAAACAATAAAGTATATTAACAAATAATTTTCTAATAATTATTCATAAATTATTGAACTCGTTGATCAATTATTTAGCTTTACCAAGATTATAAAGTTAATTAGTCAATACAATTTTTTTTCACGACAGATTTTGTTTATACCACAGAATACAAAATTCTACACGTATCGCCTCGTTGCGTCGTTACTAATTCCATTATACATAGTTCCATATTTAAACTTACGCGCGCCATCCCGCTCCCACATAGAACTGTTTATGCCTTAATTAATGAAAATGGCCGCATTTGGCTGTGTTTTAATTGTAATAGTGTTTTTGAACTAGGATGAGTAAACATAGCGTCGGTGCGTAAATTTTAACTGTGAAGCGGTTGTTTATTTTGCAAAATCTACTTTTTCTGTTATATTATAATAGTGTTTCGTTGTAACTAGCAGTACCTAATGGCATCATTAACACTATAATTAATATAAATGTGATAGAACATATTTTTTTATTGAGGCATTGTTTGTGTACATCCGTATTACTTACGGACCTCACCTAGAGCATGGATAGAGAGAATCATACTGTCTTTTTCTTACCTACGTACAACCCCCAAACTCAAAAGAAATAGTTGAATAAAGTTCATTTCTAACTGACATAATAAATTTCTTTTTCCAATTAAATAATATAATGAGGATAAAAACCCATAGATGGAGCTTCTTAGCCGCCATTGTGGAACCATTCTGATGTTGACGTTTAGGTAGAGACTCTGTACCATAGACTGTGTGGATTTGACATTTCCAAACCATAACCAACGTAACGTTTGTTTCATTACGATTATGACTCTATCTGCCCATATTTTTGCGCGTTTATCCTCGTTATGATTGTTTTCCTAATTTCTTTTGCGTATGCTATAGTTGGTTGCCATTTCTCTTCTTTTAAATCTTATAGTTAACTAGAAGAGAATCATTCCTGAACACAATTTAGGGAACTTAATGGTAAGGTGGGTTCTGCTATTCAGACTGTATTACACATGTGTTGCATTTTGCCTTCTTACAAGTTTTAAGCAGGATTTATCAGCAAAATCATAAACAATAACAAACACACTCTCGAGTGTGCTCAAGACTCTCAAGTGAAACCGAAAGTCCCGAAACAAGGAATCCGCCGCAAAAACCCAGGGGACGATAAAGCGAAATCGCCGATGCGTTATCGAGAAAAAACCTCGTGCGAGCGAAACAAAAAACGTATCGTATCGCCGTTCCGCTCTAGCGCGCTCCGGCGCAGCTGCTCCGCCATTTTTTCTTTTTTTTTAAATTGGATCAGAGTGACAAAGGAGTAAATTGCGCGGTATGATCCTATGACAATTGATTGTGTTATTGTCGGGGACAGATGTAAACAAGGATTGTGGGTAAAAGAGCAGCGGTGTTGGTTGGATGTCAAATAGACGCCAGCGCCCGTGGGATAATCTAAACTATGACATCATTGATTAAATTCGGTATTAAATTTTTTGCAAAATTTAGTTGATTTTAATATTATAATCTCTAGTCATCATTATAGAGACTAATTGTTCTAACAATACTTAATTCATGAATTACAGAGTCTCTATGTAAACTTCGATATATAATTTAGCTTCCGCCATTGCAACATTATGTCATATTATATTATAAGTTAATCATATCATAATTCATAATTATCATAAACAAGTTTCCATTAATTAAGATATAAGAATATCCGTCACATTGGTCACAATCATAAAAAAAGCATAGTATTTATTATCTGTTGACATTCTATGATTTATGATTCTCAAGTTATTTTGTACTTACCTTGGAGTGTGACCAGGATTAATAAATAGCGGCATAATAAAGACATTATGTGGTAACACATTTGAAATTTTAATGTCACTGCCAAATACAGGTTGTCCGTAAAAAGTGATTAGCAAGGTTTTGACATAGTTAGTAAAACTGCCAAGTTCCATTAGGTACTTAGAACAATGCAATGTACATATATATGTATGTGTTATGTACAGACGTTTTTGATGTAAGGGAATAAGTATCTAAGTAAATATGGTAAAACCAGTTATTTAGAGTTGTGACATTTTGGAGAAATTTTCTCCTGTAATTTAAAATAAATTTTATGCAACTCAAGAACGTTTGCATATTGAAAGCAGTGCGCCATTTCAATAATAAATGACCGATCGATATATTCGCTTACAGATACCGACGTCTCGGCAACCGATAATGCATGTACGCTAGTGTGAATACAAGACAGACCTAAAGTGGATCTTATATCGTCGGAATAAAGTCCACGACCGGTCGTATTTGATCTCTCCGACGTACGCGCATCACGGACTGCGCATAGATCATGCAGCGCGCGCGCTGGGCCGTGGTTGCGTTTTTTCGACGGCGCTACTCGCTGGTAATTAAAATCACATTGTTGCAGCCAAGTTCTTTTCTTAACATACAGATAATGCTACTATCTTATTTTATGGCATAGTACTTTCAAATGTCGACTTTGGTGTACTCGGTAGTGTAAAGTGAAAAAACTGTTTCAGTGATATCAAAAAGATTCCAATTCCATGATAGACAACGATTTGATCGATAAATATTATTTTTGCCTAAAACAAAATAAATCAATAGGTAATTTTAATTTATTTTTGTTTCGGTAAGTTTTATAGTATTTAGTAGTAGTAGTAGTAGTAAAACACTTTATTGCACAAAACAAGTACATGACCAACAAAAATATAGTAAGTGTGTACAAAGGCGAACTTATCCCTTTAAGGGATCTCTTCCAGCTAACCTTTAAGCAACTGAGAGATATTGGTCAGACATGGTAGACAAAGATTTGTACATTACTTGTACATGACGGCAAAACTACGGAGAAATTTATTTATTTTATCAGTAAAAGACTATAGGTACAACCAAAAATAATATTATCAGTCAGTAGCATCAAATTTTTCAATTATTTAAATAGGTGCTGTTTAAGTTACGTAGCTATTTCGAAAATAATACTATTTTCAAGGAACTTGGCCATCCTCTTCCGCGCCCGCTCGTTAATACGGCGGGCGCGGGTAACGTGCTGCGCCAAGATTGATATGTTATTATAACTCCAGTATGCATCGATAGTATCGATTCGATACATTACGCGAGCTCTTGAGGACTTGGCCTAATTTTTCAACGCTACTTTTAAAAATATGCGCGTGAGATTTACGTTTATTGCTTTTTTGTGAATTCTTTTCATACTGATTTTTAAATATGTAATTTTTGGCAATAGATGTACTATGAGACCTAAATTCAAATAATTATGAGAAATTAGTAATCCGGTCGGTAGGTATTAGAAAAATATTCTATTGATAAAGTACCAAGATGGTTTCATTTTAATTCAATGTATTATGATTATTATTTTATTTTATTCATTGCCAAATGAAATTATTTTAGTACGACACCCTTTAATATATTATGTTTGTGTGAATTAGTTTATTGTAGTTTGTATACAGTGACGATGTATAATTAGTACAAATAAAAATCTATCTATCTATCTACCTAATATTTCTTGGTTAAGCGCCATAGATTAACATTATTTAACTATAACGAACGACAATAGATCCTAAGAATACATAGAATACATTTATTCCCCACACCACATAACTTACTCAGCCAATGAGACCAATTCCATGTTCAATACTTATAAAAAAAGCAATAACATCCAACGATTCTCAACTAATGAAGCCATAGACTAGAAAGCAGATCCCACGTTACAGTTTACCCATAGACAAGATTGGTCCTATTATAATAAAATCAGAATCGCATAAACATCTGTCTGGGCTAAAACGCGAGTCAATTAACGCCCATTATCGTAATTAAAGAAACTTATTACTGAATCGATATCTGTAGGTATATGAACTTTTATGTTACTTGTGTGAACTGGGAAAAAGCTAGGCAAACTACGAGTGTCACGCAATGGGAATGTTTTACCACAGATCATAGCTGATATTGCTAGGCCACGAGTGTTGCCAGTGCTAAAAATTGTATGGTTTTAAAATTAGGTTAGAGATAGTTTGCCTAGGAAGATTTTCTTCTTTTCTGCCTTTTTCTTACGCTATTACGTATTATATCTCCAGAAAAGGGAGACGTATAGTTTTTACTTCTACTGTTGGTTTTCCATACAGATATTTAATTAGTATAGGTTCTTAAATTGAGGAATGCTTACTTATATTTAATTATTCGCGTATTTTTGAACAAAATTATATTAATTACGTATACTTAAGCTACTTTCCTTTAAGTTACGTTTTAGTGGATTTTGGGGGATATATTTACGATAATAAAGTTAATTACAATTATTAGTTGCAACATTTTAGTTATTCAATTTGTTGTGTAAGTTTTATCAAATAAGCATATTGTAAGGCGTCCATTTCACTTAACTTTTTGCCTCCAGGGCATATAAATTATAATATTACCTACGTTCCTGGGACCATGTGTCTAATTGCCGTACAACTCCCCCCAACAAAAACAATACGAACCGATCGCTCGTGAGCAATTATCATTCCTTCATTATTCTTAATTACTTGTCATTATGGGGCTCTATTAAAAACCATCTCAATACCAATTTACCGTTGTAGCGCCTGCGCAAATTTCGCATTGTTTAAAGGGGCTGGTTAAAAAGTTGTGCTTGGAAACGCGCGGTTACACACTACTGCACACATTCTGGCCTTATAACCGCGAACCTATTAGGGGGCCCACCGACTATCAGTCCGTTATAACAAAAATTTGACAGCTCTGAACAACTTACAGGCCAATATAGTCAAGCCGACTGATAGTGTGTGGGCCCCATTAGTCCTTCGAATCGGTCATTTGCATCACTCTCTTTCGAATAGGCAAGAGCAATAGAGAGTAAGAGCCGGAGATACCGTAATTTCGATTTTCAAAATTCGCGGTAGACCCTCTCTTGTGACGGTATAACGTTAGTAACGTACTCGTAACGATAAAGCGTCTTTCACACTGCTGCGGTGTCCGCATGCGGCACCGGTGCGCGAGCGATAGTGCTCTGCGTGTGTATACCGCTATCACGCTTGCACACCGTCGCCGCATGCGGTTGCGGCGCCATCGCCAGTGTGATCGCCTAACGTCGACTTCCACAGTGATGTGTAAAAGCGATCAATGTGTGCTGACATGTGAGAGTGGACCGTGGTGTGTCACACACGTGTTCATATCATTAGTATATTCCCACGTGGGCGCATTGAACCTCTACTTTCGTCAACATGATACGATTATACTCTATACGTAGGTACAATAACTTTTATACAAGGTTACCAGTTTTTATCGCCCCGTAGTGTAGAGTAGATAGAAGATAGAGCAATTATTGATAAAAGACGGAGAATTTACACGTCCCTTTTATTATAGGTACTACCTTATACCTACTCACATTATACAATACAATACAATACAAATACTCGAATCTTTATTGAAAACCTCAAAAACAAAACCAGTACAGGAAAAAATATTAAATTAAATTAGAGGTAAACAACAGACGGTCTTATCGCTAAAAAGCGATTTCTTCCAGACAACCTTTAGGCAACCTTTACATTATTATATTTGAATAATTTAGTGTATGCGGCAAAAACATTTTTTAATACTGTAAATGGGACTGTGACTTATAACAGCTGAAGAATTCGTCGATACTAATAAAATACAGGATATCTAGAATAAACCATAAGTAATAATATTAGATCATAACAGCATTGAATTACTATTTATTTCACTGTGCAGATACAAATATTTATAACTAGACTAGGTAAATGTAGTTATAAGTAAATTAACTAAGAAATATTTTACATAAAGTATCATTATCAAAGGTTAGCTCAAGTTCGCCGTTGTACTGCGTCTTCAGTAATATTGAAGACTTACCCTTTACTTAAACTTAAAATATAATCTAGTTAGTAGATGTATAAATGTGTAAGTGCGAAAGCCGTTTCACGTAAAACGGAACGCGCAATCATTCAAATCTACAACTGTCAATCACATTTACTTTATAATATTACTAATTTTACTTATAATACAATAAGCGTGAAGCCACAAGTGGGTCTATATATCAATCACCCAACCACTTAAATAAATTTATAGCAACATCGAAAATAAACACGGTATATGATTTATAGCGAGTCGAGTCGTCACCGAATTTTATCTCGGTGCACCCGATAAGCTTTATGATTGCAATTAAGGCGATTAGCGCACGTAACTAATGATAAATGGTTGATTAATTGTTATCAATCATGACCGTTTTGTGACTGATTTTTTTGATTGAAGTGAAGGGTTGATTTTAGGATGATATCGGACGGATACTAACTAAAAATTTCTAAAATTAAAGTTGAATAAGACTAATACAGCTCGTTGGGGTGTTGGGAAATAATTATAAGTAGGGAATGCAACCCGGGTTTTTTTAGTATGAAGAAATCCGGGTTTCGTTACTACCCGAGTTTTTTCATACAACCAATCAAAAAGGTTGCAATCCCTAATTATAAGCCCTATTAATTTGCTTGAAATAAAAAAATAGGATCTTAAATTATAATCTGAATCAATTAAGTATGTAAATTGAAAAACATTGGCCCTTGAGAGTCGCAATTGAAATACTTTGTTAAAAATATAAATGTTTAACCAGTACAAACTGTTGTAATATAACTTATTGAAAAACTTATTTTGTCTCTAATTAGGTAGAGTATAAGATCACTTGTGTAATACATATATGTACTTCCTCAATCTACAATAAATAACAACGGTCAGTTCCATGACCAGTTATCTCAGGTCAGAAGTTGCAATATAACAACTATAAATACCATTTACTTCCAATAATTACAGTACAATGAAGTCTTTGACTGATAACGATTCAATAATATTGGTAATAAAGGGAAATTTCATATCATTACGACGATACAAAGTCACTTCCGCCAGTGATATTAAAATCTCTTTCGTTAAGTGAAGACGTTGGCTGCTACCGCAGCACGTCAACGCCTATTGTGTTTTGAAAAAAAAAAACACTTGCGGTAACAAAAATTGACAAAATTACACGGTTTTGATTGTTGATTCTACTGATTGCCGGTTCTACGGAACGATTGTAAAATTACTCTATTTGAACGTTTTATTGTTATTCAAATGATACGTGTTAGGTTTCGGCTTGTCATGTTATTACAGTTATTGGGTAAATGTTATGGTTGAAACCGCTTTCTACGTTGACTTTATACTTTCGCTTTTTAACAAAAATTCACTCATGGGTAATAACAGTGGGTACGCCATTGTTCGATATACTTAAACTTTTAAAAACGGCGACATTCAGCTGACGGTTTTTCAATTCTGTTTTTACAAAAACGACACTTTAGACGACATCTTGGCTCGCTAAAAAACCAGCAATTCAATTCGCTCCGGCGCGAAACTCACGAGTTATGATAATTAAAATAAAAACGCGTCGGATCGATTATGTCCCACTGATACGAAACTTAATTTAGTTGACGATAAAATTTGCGTACAAACAAGCATAGAGCTTAACAATTACCTACGACTTGAACCCTGAACAATCGATACTGAAACGCCTACGGCAATCCGATCCGATCCGATTTTACCGTTACTAATTACGCCTAAGACTTATTAAAGCATTACTGTAAGAAATTGCAGCTAGTGATTTACAGCCGCCATTTTGCGCGACATTTTAATATGCCAATGCGTTCGCGCGCTTTTTACTTTTTTTTCTTTTTTTTTAATCGTGATGGGACGGCAGGTGCGTTCACAAAGTTATTCCGGCCAGTGTTCTGCAGAGTAATTTCGGCCAGTGAATGGACGCTGTGTATGGAATGGAAATTGGGGAAGCATGGATTTTTATTACGGATTTTCGGTCCGCCGTTGGGTTTTTTCGTGGAAAAATGAAATCGAATTATTGGCGGATACGATACTCGGCGCGTGGAATTTTTAACCTGACGTGTCTGAAAAAATTGTCCTTTTTCTGAGCTAGGTTTTAGTATCATTAAAAATAAAAAGCTTCTTTAGTTAACGGATATGCTTGTCATGTTTATCGGAAATTTTAAAAGAACATATTTATGCAGTTTACTAGGGTTAAAAGCAGAGAAAACGACTACCTACGTTTGATATATAAATTGTTTATGGCTAGAGTATCGATAAGACATGGATATTAGTAATTTATTCTGTATTTGCTACGCATGGTCAAGTCTACTAACTGGCAACCTACGACGATCTTATCATCATTGCCCAGGTAATGTTACTCTGCAACAATGTTGTTTATACTTGTATAATTTTAAACGTATAATATTTAAATTAGCTTCAGAATAGGTTCATTTCGGAGACTTGAAATTGTAAGAGGTATTGCTAATAAAATATTAACTATGAAAAATTACCTAGCAACAAATTATGCCAATGATTTTCGACTTATAGTCATACGCAGAACAGTAAGCTACAGTCAAGGAAATTTTAGCGACATGCATTTACAGAAGAATGGCAAGAAGATAGACAACCAAAGTTCTAGTTTACGCCAAACACCTATGTAGTTATCTATGTTGAAATCAACTGACCATATCTATTTGCTTAGAGAAACAACACCTAAAGGTGTAAAGCATGAAGCATGTAGACTTCTAGAAACTAGATATCATTAGGATATTTGATAACTGAAGATTGCATTAAACCTCCAACAGAGCGAATCTGGAGCCCATTTTAAAAAGATCTGTATCCTCATCACAGTAAGAATACTTATCGCTGACATAGATGTTCATGTAACGTAACCCAAAACTGACTTGAACACGATTTTACATTACAGCTTATCTGATACGTACTTTTTGCTATATTTTAGGCATTTGCCGTAACAAGGCAAAGTTCGTTTTAAAGACTATAAATAATCAGACCCCACTAAACTAGCACTGACTTTACAAGTGTCAAAGTGGGAGAACCAGCATAAACGTCAAATTTATATGATAAAATGATATTTGCCGCTGCTAACGCCATGCAGAATTGTAATAGATTTAGCTTGGTCAAACTGCAGTCTATCAATAAATAGGTTTTTCACGTTTAAAATTCATTCTGAAATATCCTCAGTCTTGTTATACTAAAACGAAATTATATAATCAAGAAAGCTGCTTAAGTGCAGTCTTTTAAAGGCGGTCTGTTTATCAAAGAACTACATGAAAACAAATTGCTTATGGTCACCATCCTCAGACGTAAGAACTAGAAAGAAGAAGTACCTGTTTGCTGAAGACAGCGATGTCCTCGTTGAAGGACTCTGATGAGCAGACATCGCCGCCGGCCACGCCGGGGTCGCGCGGGGTGCAGGTGGCCAGCTCGCACTTCTCGAAGATCAGCGCCAGCAGGGGAAAGAGGGGGTGCCTGGAATAGTTCACCAGTTAGTCAGAGAAGGGTAGAAGTAGTGACAATAGAGGAAAGAGAGAAGGGATATATCACATACACTATAAACAGTAGCCTGGAGTAATAAATTAGCTAACAAGGATATGGTATATGGTGGAATTACAATCATAATACAAGAAAGGCAGAAGGGAAAAAGTCAGAGAGAGCTATGGAAACAAGGGGTGAATGGAATGGTTTAACAGTTGGCCGAAAAGGTGTAACAAGAAGATGAGCTACAATGATAATACAGGAAGTGGGCAATGGAAAAGATCAGGGTGAATAAAAGGAACAGGATGTATCTTAAGTGGTTTAACAGTTAGTCAAAGAAGGTATAACTAGGCCCAAGTAGTAATAACAGAAGGCACGGATCACAGACAGCAGCCTGAAATGGTTTAACTGGTTAGTAAGACATACAACTAGAATATAAGTAGCATTGATATTTTATATTTTATTTATATATTTGTATATTTTTAGGGAAGGTGGAATGTAACAGATTGGGGAGACCAGGCAGAAGTTCACCAGAAATTCAGAGTAGGTACATCAAGAGTATAAGTAGCAATGATAATAGAGAATAGAAAGAAGGTACAGGTCATTTAGATCAAGGGAAACGGTGGGCCGGGAAGAGTTAAAGGCAATAACTGGTGATGTCATTATCACCAGTTATCCAGATGTGTGATTAACAAATTAGGTTCTTTCCTCTAATCTAGCATGTCATCGATCACACTCCAAATATGCAATGTATTTGAGTTACTAAAGCAAAAAAATCCTTTATCCTATATTCTCTGTTAGATCCCTATAAGATCTTATCACGTGAACTTTAAAAGCAAATCAAAGTAAACCACACCCTCTTAGGTCGCGGCAAATCTTATAAATTCAAACAATAGGATAATTGAGTGCGCGAGACGAGATGAGATGCGGATTGTGATGAGACGTGCTGCCGATACCATCTGAGTGTCTTGGATGTGGGGTCCCAGTGTTCGCGAGTCACAAGGAGACGTACGTGCAAGGCCTGAGTGGGACGCTCGAAGCGGAGCGTTCGGTGGGGCGTACAGCGTGGCGGGCGAGCGTGCATTTCATTTTATGCAGCGGCGACTCAGGACACCAGTATGAGTTTCATTTGTTTAACATGCACGCCGTACGTCCTGCCTGCCCCGCTGCACGCCCAACTCGAGCGTCAACTCAAGCCTTGCACTTAGGCTAAATATAGTGAAAAGTATTCTGATTTGGACGCATTTAAACACACAATTGTATATAATAGGCAGGTATATTTATACAGAGCAGGTGGCACAACAGAAAACCGTCGTGTCACCAAAATAATAGTTTTAATTTATAATGTAATATGTATGCTATTCTTTAAGGTATTTATCTATGGGCCACTAGTTGCCTGAAAATAAATGTTTTCATTTCATTTCATTTTCATTTATACAGTCAACTATTGTCTCACATGACGGTTGTTTCTTAAGTGGGTATTAATAATTGACCTGAATAGCTACATAGTAGTAGACATGATATAGCTAGTAATCATTTTCATCAATATTGATATCATTAAGAGCAATCTATGTGAAACTTGCGTTGCGTATAATTTATCCTTGCAAGCAAAAATAACGAGATCAACGTAAAAGCCACTCCCTTAACCATTCTCTCGTCCATTTCAAGTTTATAAAAAATATTAGTTTTACAGCCACGATAAAACAAATAGTAAAAACTAGCGCAAACATCTTTAAATCAAAGTGTCAACGATTTACGATCTTATGGAGTTTATTACAGAAAATTAAAAGTCGGGAAATTATAAAAATACAACACGTATTATTAGACATTAACATAATACGCGGTTATTGTACTCACACGGTTACGCATCTACGCACAATACACAAAAAATTGCGTAAAACAAATAAAATGCAGTACTTGAAAGTGTAAGAAAGTCATTAAAGTAAAAAAGTGACCTTTGAAAACGGCACAGCTCTTGTTTACGGCAGGAAATTAAAAATATTCATTGTTTATAGTCGGTTAGATTTATTCGAACATGGATGCAACGGAGCGTTGAGTTATGAATACTTTAATATCATAAAATGCGTGGTTTATGGTTTATTATATGTTCATGTAATAAAAACAAAGACGCCTAGAAATTTTAAACAGCGCTTTAATTCATTTTTGACCCAGTTTTGATTTCATATTTTATTAAAGTCTACTAAACAGCTTTACTCTAAGTAAGTATGTATATGCAGTTTTTGAAGGAAAACGAGTCAAATTCTAATCGCAACAACTAGAAGATACCCTAAATAGGTCCTTGTAAAAACGGACGGTGGATGGGATCAAGTAGGAACATACCTAGTTATCACACAATCGAAGATTCTAAAAAGGATCTCACAGGTCCACAAGACAGGAGAGAGACAGGCCGTAAAAAGTATCTAAATTCGCTGTCACTCGCCTGCGCCCTGGCTTGACAAGTTTTGGTCTGATAAAACTAAGCTCCTTGTAATGGTCCAAGTGGCAAAGGTCGCGCCTGCGTGACGATACCATCTCATCGTAGCTATGAATCACTAAAGACCAAAACATTGTTTAAGATGTGCTTTTCAAGTTTCAATGGGAATTGAATGGACCAAATGTTTTTATAGCAAAGAAGGGGATCTGATTAAAAATTAATGACGTCAAAACGAAAAATATTATGTAACATGAAATATAATCTTAAAATTAAAAAGATCAAAAGAAATGGGAAATAACCTCACTATTCTAAACTGAAGTCAAAACTGGTTATATTTTCCCACGATAAAGCTATAAATTACAAATATCATCGTAAAAAATTAAAATCAAATTAAATTTTCCTATTTATCTCGTACATAAATTAACGGTATCGACGCGTGCGCTGCTGTTAATGTCACTGATAGCTGCTGTGTTAGAGCCATCAATGTCCTAATATGTCACATTATTTACGTTGTTAGGCTGCTGGTGACATTTGGAATACTATCGTTCAGTTTTAAAATGCAATAAAATGTGATGGCGAAGATGAAGATATTAATTAGAAAGAAAAAGTCACGAATGAGGAAGTAGAGCTGAAAAGCTGTGTATTGTAATATATACGAGAGGAAAATAATTGGACAAAAATAGATGACACTTTTGTGAAAAATATAGAACAACGACAAGGTGAGACGGAGGAACTTACATATTAAGACAAAAACAAAGAAAAGGCTACTGTTGTTATTAATGTATAAGAAAGTCAAATCTCATGAAGAAACCTGCGCGTTCAACCAGTTGTAATTTTTTATTTACTTTAAGTTTAATTAACTTTAATTCACAATACTATACATGTCCATTCGATTTTCTTTTACATAATAACAACAAAAATAAAGATTATGACTTTATCAGATAACTCGTTCTGCGCAATGATATGGATCCATAATTATGTCTATATCAGGTAGTAACTGATAGTGCGTGTTGTCACGAATGGAGACTATGGAGAGTGATAGTTCGAAGAATGGAATGATCTGAACATGGTATTTGGTGGAAAATGTCGAACAGGAGAAATCATAATTAATAATGATGAACATATAGAAATAAATACAGTAGTAAGTATTTAATGACTTGATTAATACAGCCATGACAGTAAAGGAAACTCACCTATATAAAAGAGTCAGTTTAAATAAACTCATAGCTTATTATCGCAGTGTAAAGGCTGTTATGATATGATAAACACACATTAAATTCGTAGCTACATTTCAGAATAGCAAAATTTTATACATTTTTACATGCATCTACTGAATAACACTATCCAGTATGAAAGTCCCCTACAGTGATAACATCAAGCTAGAATTCGTGTCCTAATTAAGTATTCTGAGGTACTCTAACTGTTTAAAGCCTTACATGCCTTAAGACCTAAGAAATACTTAGGAGAGTTTACCAACTCATCAAAAATGTATAAACATCACACGTTACTCTCACCCGTATATTGCGTCCTTGTCTCTCTTATGGACGAGCGGCTCGCCGGGCAGCGCGTGCGCGGGCGCCGCGGGTGGGGGGTAGTGAACCGCGGGGAGGTGGGGGTGCGTCAGTCTGTGCTCGTGGTACATCGCGCCCCCCTCCATGTAACCACCCCCGTGGAGGCCCTCGTCGTACTGTAAGAGAATGGAGGTTTAGATGGGGGGTGAACCGGTTTTTCTGGTCAGAAAAATATTTATGCTGACTCTAAGAAGGCTTTTGACAATGCCTATCTCAGCCTTTCATTAAATCAACTGGATCCAATGTTGAGGTTTTCATTGCATCTTCCAACATTAATAAAAAACAAATTATTTTATAGTGACCAGGTCGTGATAGAGCTGCTCTAAAAATGACGGGTGTGTTAGTGACTTAAATTGCTGGTTTTGATTTATTTTTGTAGAGTCATTGAACACCTGTCTCTGTCCGTTTAGGGAATGACAGGAAATATACTATTATTTAGAATTACAAGTAATATAAGATTACAATACGAGTACATTTTCATTGTCGCATAATTTTGTTAATATAGCACATTTGAAGAGCTTGATAATGTTCATCAAAAACCAATAAGCAACTATTTTGCAAAGGAACAAGTCATCGCGTCTAAAGACGGCATTACAAATCAGAATAAACCCCTTCATTCACCTCTCATTCTATTTAAGTGCCCAAAAAAGGGACAAAACATAATCCTTTTACACCTCACTCTTACAATTAAAAAGTTTTAAGTTGTCCAAAAAGAACGAAGGGTACTGAATATTCATTAAAATAGTCGAGTCATCGACCGATGGCTATCTGCCATCAATTAAACTTGCTTAAGCTTTTAAAATGTACTCCCTTGAGATTACGGGGCTTAAAGAATATTTGACAGCCCTCTTAGTGCCGCTTTTGTCTTACAAACAATTGTAATTAATTGAGACATCCCTTTTTCTATAAACAAAATATGTATTTAAAGTTTCCACATCTATTCTAAACATCAGTTTTACAAACAATGGTACACGCTTCCAAAATTCCACAAAATTGAGATAAGTATCATTTCAAAATGTTCCAAACTGCACGTAGCATGTAAGTATAATATGAATAGACCCAACATTTTTGAAGAGTGGGTCTGCTATCAAATACAGTGACTGTGCGATTTGGACCGATCGATGCGTCGTCATTACCGCGCCTAAAACGTAAGTAGACATTTTTGTTGTCGTAGGCATCACGCTGCGATAAATTTAAGCTTCGAAAAATTCCTATTTTTTTTTTTGCTAAAGCTAACTGAATTTTCTGCCCCGGAAAAGTAACAGCAGCGAGTAGTATGTTGAAAAGTTAGTTGTCTTCCCCACCTAGTAAATCCTTATCCAATTGTACATATATTAAAAAAAAAACTACATTACACCGTAAGTACCGTAACACATAACTGTACGTCAGTTGGATTGTGTGTTTTTATTGCCATTCAAGTCATTTTTTTTCTACGCAAAGTATCAGTTTCAGTCGATAAAGTATAAGCACTAGGTCTCGTTACCGGCTACCTACTTAGCACTGGCTGGTAAACAATACATACAGTACAGACAGCAAATTCGTAGAGTCCGTACGTTAGGTTTGCACAATTTAACACTCTTCCATGGCAGGAATCTACATCAAATTATTTAAAAAAAAATTGAAACAAAACAACGCTCGAATTCCTCTATTGTAAAGCTTATCTTAAGTTGGATGTCTCGTAGCGATCGTAAAGAATCTACAATTTTAAAGCCCTTTTAAGATCGTATGGCAGTTGTTTTAGTTCATAAACCGGCTTTGAGTAAATAATTCAAAATGATCGAAGTAATTGAAACGTTTGAATATTTGTCTAAAACCAAGTTAATAACTGACAAAATTGATGACAATCACAAACGATCGCATATCGATACGAGTTATTGTCACATTAATATTATCTTTGTATCTTTATCCTTTTTGATTATAGTAATTGTTATAATGATTGAAATACGTCAGATACACTTATATGTTATGTAAATGATTGCCTTATTGACAAAATGTTTTGACAACTTATGAAATCTTCACTCCATTTTTATAATATGTAAGATATAGCACCAACGAGAGGCGATGCCATCACTATGGCTACCAACATTTCCAAATATATCGATAGGGTGACGTATAAGATTTCCTCTGGTCTGCGTTAATGCATCACTCATTCCTTGAGAGACATTTTTTGCTTTTTGAGTTTTCATATTTATGCGAAGTGGCCATCTGATTTTTTGGCTAGGGTTCAGGTCTATATGCAGACTAGCTAATGCCCTGCTTATTTTAGTTTGCAAACAGCAACACACAAATCTCTAAAAGCGAATGCCTCTCAAAAATTAAGTTCCTCACACGTCACATATTTCTCCTAAAGGTTTCCATATATTGCTATTTGCTGACGCTACGCAGAGTTTATGGTGCGTTCACGTGACTTTATTAGTATACGGGCGATGTTAAGAGCAATAATTGTTTTAGCGGAGACCTGCTGATAAGTTCCATATAAATACCATTAATACCTGAGTGAAGAAAGGTTATGTAACGTGGGAAAGTCTTGATTGGTTTGTAAAACTGCCTTAGGTCACTGACCTTTGATAAAAGTTTTCAATTTCCGAGGTAACAACCAAAAGTAAGCATTTATTCGCTCAAAAAAGACCCGAAGAAAAATTCAGCCTAATTGCCTTTTAGTCCTTTTACCGCTGGCGAAATTTTTTTCTTATATCTTGAATACACCTATTTATTAAAATATCTGAACACTCTAATAACAAAGTCAGATATTTGTAAATATTTCTGAACGCTGCTGTACAACCGTCCGTTAAATTTAATTAGTGTCATCTTTATAAAGCCGTTTCACAACATTTTTATGATATTTCTCATTCACTTTAAATTATTTTTTGGATTAAATAATGTCCTTATTGTGTATTTAATAAAAAGCTATAGAAACACTAAGTATTCACGTATAAACACAAGTATTTAAGTAACCCTAATTTTTAACTATATAAACCGCAAACTACACGATTCCCTCCGTCCGTGCCATAAAAAATTCAACGCTAAATTACACACCGCAAACATCACTCACTGAAAAGAGAAATTAAATCATTACTTAAAACTGCAATAACACAATAATGATTCGTTATTAGCCATTTACTAAACCTTTATACGACCATTATGCGACTATAACTAAGGGACTGTGAGTAGCAATCTAGGGCCCGTCGTTTGCTCCCTAGGTTATTATTATTATATTTCTTTATTTACACACAAGTTAACAGTATTACACCAAAGCACTTACGTGGTAATATAAAATCAAAAAAAAAACAAAAATTAACAACATTTTGGAAAAGTAAACTTAAAATATAAAAAATAAAAACTAATAACAATGAGATCATTCCTTAAATTATACAATATTATGTATGCACCTTAAAACCTTCCTGTAAAATACACCAGCATTGTCTGCAAAAATGTCGATATCGTCCGACTCTAATACGATCTGGTTCAGAGTAGCTTGCGCCCTAGCGGTGGGAGCGTTGGCGCCGCGCCGCGTGCGCACGTCGGCGACCGCGAACAGGCGCCGACGTCGCCGCGCCGCCACCGCGCCGCCCGCGCCCGCGCCGCTCGCTACGCCGGCTGCGCCACTCGCCCGAGGCACGAGCAATCCCATGCTCCCTAGCGTAATCGCGCCATCTACTTTATTGTGAAGTAACTGGTAGTAGTGCACTATATGTAGTAATTTTCGCCTAGTCTCTAGTGTATGGAATCCGACCATACCTGTGACGAATAACGATGGATACATGTATGGGTAATATCCGTATAGCCTTTTGTAAACATGCCTAGAAAATTTCTTTTGTACCCTTTCCAGCATCGTAGCGTATTTAATCTCATAGGGATCCCAAACTATCGCACCGAATTCGAGTCTACTACGTATGTAGGCATTATACAGAATGACAGCCACTTTAATGCTAGAGAACTGCCAAGATATTCTTAATATGAATCCTAGCGTTTTTGATACCTGTTTGCACATTGTTGTAATATGATGTCTGAAGTCAAGCTGTGTGTCCAAGTTAAGTCCTAAGTCACGTATTTCGTCAGTTTGTATTAGCGGTATGTCATGCAGTCTGTAGGTGGTAGGAATTGGCGTTCGGAGTCTAGAGAAAGTTATATAAACACATTTAGAGCCATTAAAGTGTAAGCGGTTGTCTACGCTCCATTCAGCTATAGCGTCTATGTCCATTTGTAGTAGTTGTCTGTCCTTGTCGTCTTTAATACGGTAGAAAAGTTTGATATCATCCGCGAACATTAAACACCTGGCCGTGCTAACAACGCTTGGCAAGTCGTTTATCATTATCAAAAATTGAGTAGGCCCTAAGGTACTGCCCTGGCTTACCCCAGAGCGAGTATAATAAGGTTGAGATTCGTACCCAGCTAGTTTGACGTATTGCCTTCGATCCCGTAGATAATTGGCGAAGAAGTTAAGAAGCCTAGGAGTGAATCCAACGTCTGCCAATTTTCGCAGCAGGATATCATTATCTACAAGATCGAAAGCCTTACGAAAATCAAAGTATGCCGCATCTACTTGCATTCGAGCATCCATGGCTTCAGCGATGTAATCAACTAAAACTATGTGGTTTGTCGTTGTTGACCGACCACGCCGAAAACCATGTTGAGCGTCATCCAGTTTAGCTGCGATCTGCTGAGAGATAAGATGGTCTATGATGGATTCAAACAACTTGCCAAACACTGATAGCACAGCAATAGGCCGATATCCTGTCACTTCAGAACCTGTACCACTTTTAGGAACGGGGGTCACTCTCGATAACTTCCAGCACGACGGATAAGTGGCGCGTTATGGTATATTAAGCAAATTATGGACTAGGAACCAGAGCCTGCTACATTGATTTAAGTACTATTAATAGCTACCACCTGTAGTCCTATCCGCAGTATAACGCAGGTGGCCAGTTAATATGTAGTTGTATATGGTGGGCCTTTTCAAGGTGTTTTATTGGGGTTATAATTAATATTAAGTTTTTTAGATGCCAGACCGTTATTCATTTGCTTTAATTAGTTGTATAATTGCTGGATATGTTTTATTCATGCGTGAAAGCTAAACTACTTTTAATTGTTAGAGTAAAATGGTGTTATTTTAGAACACCATACTCTATGTTTATCGCTAAAAATGTTTTTAATATAATATTTATACGTTTAAAAGAAATAGCTTGAATACAGAGTACTAAAGGCGTTTAAAATAAAAACCTAGATTGTAAGGCTTTTGTAAGGAAAAGAATGATTTACAATGTTCATACCCAATATATTATGTTAACTTATTTGATTGCATCTAACTCTTATTGGATCAAACATAACAACAAGAGTTATTTAGTACTTTTCGCCAAGATTGTACACACCTACACCATGTTAAGGAAAACCTACTATTGTACTGCAAAATACCTACAAAATTATCCGCCGGCCAACCTCATTACCAGCCATTTAACAACAAATCTTATGCAGTAATTCAAAACCGTACAAATCTAGCATAGATAATAAAATAATGCCAGTTATTACTTGGTGAGCCTGTACAGTCGACTCGACTTTGTACACTCAGATCTGGATTTAATTACAAATAAATTATGCCGTCTAACGACTTCATAATCATACTATAGAAATATGCCTACACGGAAAAAAAAGCTTCGCGACAAGTATTTATTTCCTTTACCAAAAATATGATTCTTCGCTTAATAGAACCACGTTTTCTTAAAATAGAAATACATCAATGTATTGTTTTAAGAGTACATTGAGTAAATAAGAGAGATTGTACTTTAATCAAACAAGTATTATCTTAGGTAAAAGAAAACTCGAAAATCTGTAAGAATATATTGACTTCGTTATATTTAAAACTTTAATTTATTTTCGTTAAAGGAAATATTTTCAACATAATATAATAATGTCTTAGATTGAGAATATCCCGGAAGCAGTGTAGTATTTAATGACTGTCTTCCTTGTGGTCTTGTTCCAAAGTTGGTTTTAGTTGCACGGTGCGATTACATTCAATCGGTAGCATTTGTATACAATTAGTTCGTTAATGTGCCAGATTGACAGGTGTCATAAAACTGTCAAATCAATACATCAATTGACTTACAGATTTATGCAAAACTGGGGCTATAAAACTTCTAAATAGGTATGTAATACACAGCTAATATTAAATTAGTATCAACGATAATCGTTCGTTAAATGTTTTAATTAATTTGTTCTCTACCATAGAGTTAAATATAGTTAATCTTAAAAATCGTAACTACAAAATTGATTCTATTACAACTATTTATATCATGTAAATTAATTTAATGTTACATGTTTTCCAATTAAGAATGGCAAGTTATAGATAAATAGATAGGTATTAAGATAAATCCCAGTTATTATATCGTATTTCACTTGGCTCCATTAGCAAATCTAATCGAATGGGATAATAATATCCGCTGCAGCGACCTTCCAACGTAATCACGATTAAATTATCATCCTGTAGACGCTATATAACGAGGTACATGACATTTATATGACTATAGCTCTTATAGCAAAGTAGGTGTTAGATACATATAACAAGTAGGTACTTTATAGGGATAAATTCACCTTTATACCTGATTAATAAATAAGTATTTTCAATTTCCTTGTTTTTTTACATATTTGTGATGTTTTATATTAAAGGTACTCGATGCTGTCATGAAAATTTTATTAGAAATAAACCTTATCAACGACCAACAATAAGGTCCACCGCAGCCATTAGTAAATACAAGTTACAGAATGCAAAAAATGATGGACTGATCAAAAGTTAGCTTGGTTAGATTGCTACCTTGTTTGTTTCTATAATATACACACTATAGGTACTGAATATATCTTGTACGTTCGTATATTACATAGTTCAGAATAAAAATCTAACAGCAACAACTGACTATGAATAGCGCTTATTTCGATGCAATAAGGCTTATGACCTACCTACAGTCACCCAATTCGATTCCTAGGAATCCTAGGCCTCTATAGAACCTTATCATCTTAGCTACTTTAGTAGTTCCCATTTACGTTTACAAGTATTTTGTGCAGCTGCCATTATGACAAGGTTCTATAGTGGCCTAGGAATTGGTCGGCTGTACTTATGCTTAGTCCTTAAATGGCATTCGCGTGCCAATGCCACAAGGGCCACGATTATTGCCGTCTTTAAATGTCCTTGAATCAATGTACTTAATTAGCCTCAAATATAACTTTTTATAATCCACCTCACCTATCTGATTTGCCACTGCAATATAATTGTCCATTCGGATCTCAATCGCACCTTTTCTGACATAGGCATTTGACTAAATACGTTCTATAAGAGTCTTAGAACGGCTGTATTAGTTGTGTTTCCTTATAAGTCATAAAATGTCTAAATTAAGTTGCTTAGTATGAAGGTGTGTCATGTCTTGGAATTCTCGATTGACAGTTTCAAACATGTTATAATGGTCTATGAGCTGGCCACGTCAGATGTGACACAATAATGAGAGTTTTGTAACCAGTCCAATCACATTGCATAACCACCCCTATTGCTAGATCCGGACATCTGGCAGCTTTTAATGGGTGGAGCACAGAGTAACAGACTAACAAAGTTTTTAAGTTGGAAAAAAGTAAAACCGAAATAGGTAAAGCTGCTGAAGTTGTGTCATTTATAGAGAACAGGGCCTATATTTTTACATTAGAACAAAAAAAATTGTGTATTATTGCGGAAACAAAAACAGTAGGCGAGTAACCAAAAATTACATTATACATCATTTGGGACTACTTCCCCCAACCGAAACTTTTGGATATTATATAATCTAATTAATGACATAATTTTTCATAATATTGGATCGAAGCCAGAATTCTAGAATCTGTTTTCTTCAAGTTATTTGCATTCTTTGACCTCCACCACTTTACAGCTGCCAGATGTCCGGATCTAGAAATAAGCATAGTATAGCAAACTTTCTTTCTTTAGGGGTTTCGTTGCTCTCATTATTGTGTCATATCTGACGTGGCCAGCTCTCCGTCTATAAGCTGACATATACATATTCATAATGCAAGTATATGATTACTCATGTAATTCAAGGGTAAGACCATAGATGCACCTAACCTAAGTATAGAGAACGTGCATGAACTGAAGATGGCAACTCCGGGCACACCTCTTATTGGCGCGAAAAGCAAATGACAGATTAATGTTGCTGAATTAGCCCACTAGATGGCAGGCGTTTGTACGTACAAGTGTAAGTTAGGTAAATGTTGGAGGAAGCAGAAGCACCTTCTATTCACGTAGTTTCAGTTTTCGATTTAGACCAAAAGATGGCAGGCCCATATAAGGCGCAATGTCCCTATAAATATGTTTCTGTGTCCATCAATATCACGATATCAGCCAAATTAGTTCCATTGCTGGACAGTGTTCTAACAACCTCTATGACTACTCATCGAACTTAGTCCTTATACAACATTAAAGTTATATACTTACTAAGTAAATATATAACTTTAATAAGTTGTATAAGGGCTACAGATCATTTCAGTTAGCATGTAAAAGAGGCACAGAAAAAGAGTCCTGCCAAATAGGCTGTATTAAATTATTTGAGTTTTATATCATCCAGCGGGTTTTGTGTCTATTTTTCACTACCCTTGTAAGCACACAAAGAAAGTTTGGTCTTGGAAAGAAGCGAGCATCATCTGCGTACAGTCAGCAGCAGAAGTAGCTAAGCGGGTGAGTTGTTCAAAACGAACTTGACACGACTTTATTATTAAGAGAGTAAGAGCGTGTGAAGCTCATTCTGAACTCCTCATCCGCTGCAACTTCTGCTGCTGACTGTACCTTTAATATTAATGAAATATGTACGTATCCAATACGCCTTTGTTCGTATTATCAGTGAAATAACCAAATACGAAAGATTTTGTTTATATACGTGCGCCAGCGCGGCGTGTGTGCTCACTGTATCTAGTGTCTTGATAGCTTATCATAATGTCATAATTATAACTAATCCTGTATTGACGCAGAAATTACTACTGAATTGTAATACATTTTAACTGTTTTGATACTTGATATTTAGATACACAAGAAGCAACGTTTTGGTACTTTTTACATTTAAAAATTGATTCACCACCCCTTAAAGTATCTGAATAATTTATCATGTGTTAGGTTAGGTGGAATACAAACTACCACCCCATCCTCGTCGTTTTAGAACTTTCTGAGGGCCTGGATTATAAGTATTATAACCTAATTCTGTCAAGTCCTATTCTATTCCAGCGCAGCAAAATAAACAAACATTTTTATGCTGGTTTTTTACTAACGTTATTAATTACCTTGTACCACGTTGTACTAGACCTTAAATACCTTAGTCGACAAAAAATAATGTCCCTTTTCTATTTCAGTCCATTTAATCAAAAACAAAAATGGCGGCCACAATTAAACGTCAATGGGAACAAGATGGCGGCCGTTTTGGACACGCACGCGATAACAAGGGAATTGAATTAACATCGGATTTGTATCGCGTTTTATTTGAATAAATAGGTTAGTAAAAAAATCAGCCAGGGTTTTCTTTGAGTGAGTCTTCGACTTGTTTACGACCAAGTTTTTTTATTAAATGTACCCTTCTAGACATTAAGTACATCATCAATACCAAGAGGAAAAATCAACAGCTTCCAATAAAGTAGGTACCTACCTAATACGGTAGTTTTTTTTACGTAATACTTTTTTTGTCGGTTCTAATGACTTAGTAAGGGTTAGTGCAGCTACTACAGCTACAGCTACAGTTTCGTTTGTAATTTTCTCATCCAATCCAATAAGTCCAATTAAGTACCATTTAATTTTGAGCAAAAAACAAATTCGTGTAGGCAAGCAACTTGCATGACTATTTACTCTCCAACGTGTAGTTTGGACGATAAAACCATCTTTCTCGTGACTAATTTACAATTAAGAAGAAATGACGTATCCACCTCGGATTTACCTAGATTAGGTTCCTAGAACGTTCAACAATTTTCCCAAACGAGTCATCTTTCGTATTTATCTCAAGCCTTTAAGTAGGACTTTCGCAAGATTACAGTTCGACCGTCCCCTCTTGCATTAAACGAATGTCCATCCTACGCAGAGGTCCGTTACATCGAATGTCCAACGAGGGCTTGAATGCATCGCTTACCATGCACTCGTCTCAAAAAACCAGTGTAAAGGTTATTTTAAAACCCATAACTAATATGCGTACATTAGGATCTTGGCTTATACTGGTCCGCATGAGAAAAAGAAATTTAAGCAACATTCGAAGTTAACAACGATTCTCAATTGTTGCCTCAACCTCAATAACCTCGCGTTCTTCCCTAAAGTGCTTTTTCACATTTCAATATCACATTTAATTCGAATTCAGAACACTGGCTGATTAAAATAATTCCAACGGCTGACGCAACCGTTGTTCGAAATTCAAACGCATTACTGAAAGTGTTCAATGTTTTGGAGACGCGACGATCAATCAAAGCGGGCTTGTTGGAGCCGGGACGCGCTTACGTCACCCGTAGGCGGGTGTCGCTCCATGTGGCAAGTGTAAAAGCGTGTGTGACCGCTTAAATCACTTTATTCTAATTTCGAATCATAACGCCCAGAAAAAAACGTACGTGCACTGGGTCCAAAGCGTAGACAAATATTTTCCCATAAATTATTTAGGTCAGTGCCACATCGCATTCCGACGCGTAAAGGGATGGGGGTAATTAAAATTCTGTAATGATAGCATTGACACCTCCGACGCAATCGAACCGGTATACGTGTATTTAAAATGCGAAAAGGCTACTTTTTACGCACTATTTCGCGACACAACGTGTCTATGAAATCGATCAAACTAACGAAGGAATTCCGAAGGGTCTTTTTTCCGACGATAACTCATAAATAGAAACGTAATCTACAGGGCGCTAAGCTATCGGCCACAAAATATGTAATGACTACCTTTTGACGTCTTGAGAGCCGGTTCCAAAATTAAATGATACGTTTTAAAAATGGAATCGCTCTGTCCCGCCTTTTTTCCTTCGAGATAACCTTTAGTCCATTTGTGTGGCCATAACGAAAAAATAAAAACATGCGTTTTAATTTTTTTTAATGGCATTCCTGCGGTTTTTGCTGGGAATCTCTACGAAGTAATAAGTTGTTTGGGCTGGTTTTTGCGAGCCGTATGGTTTTACTTGTTCGTTTCTTCGGGTGGCTAATGAGCATACGGTACGGATCTATATGGTCCACATATGTCTCCGTCAGTGTTGATGACTGGACTTCTAATTAAACTTTGATATTAATTGTGGTTATTTAAATTTTGCTGCGGAATCCGTTTTTTACGATTGTGGTTTGGAGATTAGCGTAGGTCGGTCGGTTCTGAGAAGTAAAAAAACTCGGATATGAATAAGCGAATGTTGTGGCTTTCCGAAAACGAAACTTTTGCGGCTGGTTTAATGGTTAGATTATTAAAAAACGTGTAGAAGGACGTTTCAAATGCAGGCGAGTGTTCGCGACGCGGGGTGGGTCTGTGACGCCACCCTTAGCTTTCACCTCGCTCGTACCCGCGCCTATAACCTATATAGCTATCCCACTCGACTCTGTCATCTGGCAACGCATTCATACGTCTAGGGGGCCACCAGAAGCGATTCGTAACAGTGAATAATGTATTCGAACTCACAATACCTAATAACACGTAGGTATTTATAAGCGATACGATCACATGTACGCAGTAAGAGGATACGCAGATTGGCACAATAAACGCGAACATTAAACCGAAGTAGCGGATTCGTGTGTGTTTTATGTATTTTGTTAAATTGATAGTGGTAAATCAAGCATCGTTAGGACGGTCGTATCGAATTTTACAGCGTTCGCGGCAGTAAAACTTAGAAAAACTCTATTATATTACCTTTACTAGTTTTACTACGCCACAAGTCATAAATTCCTCTTCATTCATGATACGATACAAGAATGTCCATTTGTTTCAGAACCATAAATACTAATAAACGAGAACGAAGAACAAAATCAAATATCAATATCATCAAGGGAAATAAACGCAGATCGTCTGCCGCCACCAACGCCATCTATGAAGACTGCTCCTTTGAAAGCAGTTAACTCTCCTAGTCCTCCGTTAGATGGCGATACCGGCCATAATAGAGGCGAAACAGCCCCAAACAAACATAAAATTTGTATATTAAGTACTAATGTATATAATAAAATTACAAAACTGGCTGATTTCAATATAGGTGCAGAATACGAACTATGCCACTACCTGTACCCTGCCGTCGGGACTTGTTACTTGTTGAATAACATAAAAAATAAACTGACGAACTTCACCAAGCAAGATTACTGTATAATTTTCATAGGGGAGGAAGATTTTAATGAAACAAAAAATTATGTTGATATAATTCTTAACATAAGAAAAGGTTTGGAGTGTCTGCAGCATACAAATGTAATTGTTTGTTATCCAACATTTAAACTTAATAATTACTGTAATGTGTATAATATGAGACTGGAAACATTTAACCATTTACTGTATACTGATAACTATGAGCATGAATACGCATACCTCCTTGACAGTAACCGTAATCTTAATTATGACTATAGTATGTTTAATTATAGGTCGAGTAGGGTCAACACCCGTGGTATGAGGTCGATTTTTAATGACATTTCTAATCTTATAATGATTATTCAGGCGGAGAATAGGTCGCTTCAATGTTCAAGTCCATACGCATGCAAAAGCTCTTCTCAAAGCTCAGTAGAGTTTTTTCGTGCATAAGGAAACCGTATATCCCTCAGAGACGCACAAATTTAGAATTATGCATCAAAACATTGGAGGATTATTAAGCAAGCTCGATCTAGTACAAATTACGTTACAGGAGCTCTCTAATAAAGAGCAAGATATTGATATATTGTGCTTTAGTGAGACTTTTGTTAAACTTGACTGTGAAAATAATATTAAACTTGACAACCTAAAATTAGCTTCATCTTACTGTAGAGAGAAAGGCAGAGGTGGTACTGCTATTCTTGTGAGGAAAACACTGGATGTTAAACCGATCGCATTTCTGTCTGAATTAGCCTCAGCCCACTTTTTTGAATGTTGTGGGACAGAAATTCTGGGATTAGACCTTATAGTTATAGTTATTTACAGAATACCCGAGAATACCAAAGCCCACATAGGATTATTCTTTCATAAACTTAACAAGTTGCTTTTTCAGTTAACAACTAAATTTAAGAAAAAGAAAATTATATTATGTGGTGACTGGAATATAGATATTTTAAAGGACACATCGTTTGCAAAAGATCTTAAGGATACCCTATTAAGTAATGGATTTGAACTTCATATAAACACACCAACCAGACTTAATGCTTGCTTAGATCAGATAGCTTCAAACATAAAACAAGTAGAAGCATTTACTCGCAGTCTCTATTTATCTGACCATGACACTGCTCAATTTTTGACTTTTAATGTAAAGAATACTAAATCTTTTATTACCTGGTTTGAGTACAAAAGGGACTATAGCAGTGACAATATACGCAAGTTCAGGGAGTGCCTGGCGGCCCTATCATTTTCTGAAGTTTTAAATGTAAGTGACTTACAAGACTCTTTTACATTGTTTTATGATTTGGTGTGCCTTTTCTTTAATCTCTGCTTCCCGGTAATAAAAGTGCGAATGAGCGACCGACATAAAAAGTTAAAATGGCTTACTAAAGGGATAAAAAAATCGTGTCATGTAAAACGTAACTTATATATTATGTCTAGGCACAAAAATAATAACAATAAATACAACAAAAGGCATTTTAAGAAGTACAGCCGTATATTAAGAAAATGTATACATAAATCCCAACAGTTGCGTAACAATCAGTTCATACAATCGAATGAAAATAAGTGCAAAGCGACTTGGAATTTGATAAATAGTATTAGTAGTAGTTCTTGCACAGACCATGACAATGATATTAACTCCTTGACCTATAATAATGTGACATACAATAATCCTCAGGACATCTGTAGTATTTTCAATGACTTTTTTATAGATATTGTTAATAATCATGTTTCATTTAATGGACCGCATAATAAAATTAATTGCAGTAACAATCAAGCTCACTCTATGTTTTTAAGGCCCGTTGATGATCACGAAGTGCATAAATTGATTATGTCTCTGAAAAATAGCAAATCCTGTGGCTATGACGATATATCAACGATTTTACTTAAAAGTAATGCTTTAGTTTTATGCCGTCCGATAGCACACTTAATTAACCTCTCATTTGTTCAAGGTCTTTTTCCTAAACAATTAAAGATGTCAATTGTTAAGCCACTGTTTAAGAAAGGCGATCGGAAAGACCCAAATAATTATAGGCCCATTACTTTGGTCCCCGTTATTTCGAAGGTTATTGAGAAGGCTATGTATTTGAGATTAACTGATTATTTAACATTACATGACATACTTTCACCAGACCAATTTGGGTTTCGCAAAGAGCGCTCTACGGAACTCGCTTGCTTCGAATTTATTAAGGACATATCAGAGGCTACAAATGACAAACTACCAGTGACATCTATATTTCTTGACATGAGTAAAGCCTTTGACTGTGTAAACCACTCTAAACTTCTTTCGAAGCTTGAATGCCATGGCATCAGAGGTAATGTTCTAGATTGGATGAAAAGTTACCTGGCCAACCGAACACAGTGCACAGAAATCTCGAGAATGGTAAAAGAAGGGAACCATCTTTTAAAAAGAAAGTTTAGATCTAAGTATCGTGTTAATGCGACAGGAGTGCCACAAGGGAGTAATTTGGGACCTTTATTGTTTTTATTATATATAAATGACCTTCCTCAATCAACATCACAAAGGTGCATACTTTTTGCAGATGATACGACCTTAATAGTTAAGGGAACTGACATAAATACTTATGAATCGGATATAAATAAAGCGTTAGCTGATGTTAAAACATGGATAGAATATAATAATCTCAATATTAACGTAGAGAAAACTTTGTTTACACAATTTCATCACCACAATTCAAATCTATTTGTCAATCTTACTATTAATCTTAATAATACTCCAATTGTAGAATCTCATAGTGCAAAATTCCTAGGTTTGATTATTGATAAATATTTAAACTGGAAAGATCATGTCGACGCAGTATGTTCTAAATTATCGCGATTTGTTTTTGCCTTGAGAAAGCTTAAAAATTCAATTTCCACTCAGGCCGCGTTAGCAGCATACCACGGATTTGTGGCATCTTCTCTTAATTACGGTCTACTCCTATGGGGTAATTCTGTTGAAGTTCAGAGAGTTTTTATGATCCAGAAAGACTGTGTTCGAGCAGTGGCTGGCGCTAGATACGATGACGGATGCAAACCTCTTTTCCAAAAGTACAAGATTCTCCCCCTAGCTTCTATGTATATTTTAAAAGTATGTATTTTTACAAGAAACCATCCAGAGTATTTTATAAAACGCGAGGCGATGTTCAAAAGAGAACTCCGAGGTCAGTACCAACATCTTCTATACCAGCCAGATTGTAATTCTGATGTATATAAGAGAAATGCACTCAATATGTGTGTTGTAATATTCAATAACCTCCCTAAAGAACTCAGAATGCTACATGGGAAAGTATTTAAAATAAAATTGGCTAAATGGCTACACTATCATTGTTTTTATAGTGTTAAGGATTATTTAATAAGTGGTGTCTATGGTTTTAATTATAATCCCTGATTTCAATTTGACATATGTACCTATAATAGTTTAATTTTTTATTTTATTTTTTTGACCTAATGTACCTATTTTTCAATTATAATATTATTGACATTCGTAGATTTATTATAAGTACTTATAGGTTACTGTATAGATTTCTGCATGATAGTGATTAGTAGTACCTGTACAAATTTGTAAATATTTTGCATGTCGATTTTGTGTTGACTGAATACTGTGTCTGAAATTATTTGATAAAACCTATTGTACGTATTCATGCAAATAAATATTTCTATTCTATTCTATTCTATTCTAAAACGTCCTCGTTACAGGGACAGTTCAAAAATCGGGCACACGACTTCTTAACGACACCTATTAGGGATCTTCTGTCTGGTCGATTTAATTGAAAAATTGTATCCAGGCGCGTTGTTGCAACAACTTCTACAGTCCGTCGCTTCCAGAAACCAGTATAATCGGGCGTTGAAGACTACGCGCTGTTTATATGAATGACTGTTTCACTGGTTGGGTTTACTTGCGCTTGGTGAGGTACGAGAATGTACTCGCAGCGCTGCAAGAGTTGTATCCGACTCCCGTGGCGGATGCGGGCCCAGACGACCATTTATTCCATTTGCCCATCCGCATGGGGACACCGCGCGACGCCCAACGCGCAACCAACGCCTGCCTTAATTACTGGCAACACTTCACCGTTCTATATTTGAAATATCGTAGGGCCCGTTCTAAAACTAACGAAGGTTGCCGGCCAGCTGCAAAAGTCGCATTCGATATTCAATTTGTTAGAGTGTTTTTCTTCGTGAGTTTTATAAATAGACGCGTGAGCTATGTTCGACGGTGGATTCTAGAGATTCGCCGGCAGATTTATCGTAGGAAGCCATAACATTCGACTAAAGGCGTCGGATGAAAGTTTTAGTTTCCATTCCATTTTTAAATTGCACTGTTTAAAAACAAACGCGGACCCACCGCACTCTAGTGTTATCTGTGGTCTCAAAATTGATTTTAAGAGACCGTTAACCTTGTAGCCTTAGATTAGGTTTACAAATTGAAAGTGCTCCAGTTATCGCGAATGCGCGTATTTATGGAATATATCTCATAGAATGTAAACAGTGGGGTCAATAGCTGGCCCGCGACCCGCGATAGTGGTATCGTCTGAGGGACCCCAGTCTCTGATTTCACTTAGGTAAATATAACCTCGTTAAGATAAGTATTTCCTTTCGACGCGACGCCCGTCTCCTTTTGCTCTTATTAAAGAGTCAAAATAAGTGCTTAAAGGACTTTTATGTGACTAATAAAGTTGGAAATGCCTTTTTGTTCACCATGTCTTAAAAATATACGCAAACATTAATTAGGCGATTAAAGGGCGAGTGAGTTACTTGCACTAACCTAACTTAGGTATACATGATTATTGTCATTCATTTTAATTTCCTTTAATTTGGAAAGTACCACTTTCTAAAAGTCCACTATCAGTGTTGCCGGCGTAAAAAATCTTTAAAAAAAAGGTCAGATCATAAATAACGTTGACATAAAGCCGCCCACGCGCGCCTTATTGCGCTGTCCGCTTGTCCGTTCGTTACCGGCATTGTGCCCGTGAATGCAAGATTAGCCACACTGCTCGTGATTGACTATTTAAACTTCGAATTCCGAGTGACGCGCTTTAACCGCCATCATTTCTGTCTTCTTTCCCCGTCTAAACCCATTTGCAATGAAGGAACTAATGAATCATTAGGTACATTCAAATATCGACAACGTTAATAAGAAGGATCCCACCGTCTCTTGAATAATATGCTGTCTATTGCAATATTATATACAGAAGTAATCTGTTTGATTTCTCATACCAATTTGTTTTTATTTTATCGCAAAGCTCGAATGCGGGACGCGTCGGGTGTGCCACCGGCGGGACTCGTTCTTGGCAATAATTTGGTCATCGCCCTGGCCTCATGTTGTGACCGACTAAACCGCTCGAAATAAAACCGAATCGACACGTAATTCAAACGCGGCGCCGAACCAGCGCTAATCTAACAGATAAGGCACACTAATTACCCGTAACGGCTCTCTATTCATCTTACAGCGGCCATAACTCTGAAGTGTCATCGAAAAAGCGCGCTAAACAGGCCAACGGCGCGGTGTTCCAATTTCAAACCTCGTTATCGCCCCGAATAAAGAACGCACCAAAAACCACAGAGTAAAAAAATTTTTTTTGAATTTGAAATCGTACGTTCGGTAAACACTGGCTGGACGGCCAGTGCGTGGTATTTAGAAGCATTGTTGCAGCCCCCGGCTCGATAGTGGCGAGTCATCTCCCGTCAATTAATATTGTTTAATGTACAACTCTAAATCGTGGCGGCGTATTAGAGGACTTAGGGAGGACACAGTTATGTCGATGGGCGATAGCAGACTTTGTGTCGACGGACAACTGCTTAGCGGCATTAGAAACCTTACGTTCTTATTAAAACTTTAAAATCTTTGTTCTAAGCCCTGTTTAGAATCCGACTTATAATTAAGTAAGTAGGTATAACCCAAAGGAAATCATTTGGCGGAGTTACAGTTATGATTGGTCTTACGCACGCCATGTCGTAAAGAAGCTAAGCAGTAAAATTGAAAAAGGAAGCTCTAGCGTTCACTTATTACGATGTAATTAAAGTTGGAGAAGTTCTAACTGTCCCGAATATTTATTTGCAGGTATTTAGCGCTACTAGGAATAATATTTCAAAGTCCAGGTGACATGAACCACCGACATCACTCTGTATTTAATTCAAGAATTATTTATTACATGCGAAAATCTTTGCCAGCTCAAAATTACGCTTGATTTATGCACAATCCTAGGCTTCACTATTATAGCTGGCAACACTTCTACGTGTCGGCTAGGTGTTTTATTAAAATTCTGAGCTGATTTTAAAAAGGATGTCGGACATTTTGGAACACAATAAACGGTCAAATTAGCGAGCCCGCGAATTAGCACTGAATCCAAAGTGCGCAATTAAGGCGCGTCTACAAAGAGCCAATTCGAAAATGAACAGCGATATTCAAATTGAAAAAGGAACGCGCTGCGAATAAAACAATGAGAGTTCGGTACCTGCCCTCGGGTATGTTCGACTGCGGTCGGTATGCGCGCCGAGTCGACGCATCTAGAGCCCAGTTCGAATCCAAATTCAAATTTGAAAATGGAATGGAACAGTGAAATTTAAATAACAAATTAGTGGGTGCGTTTATAAAGCGCGTCGGCCATAGACTGATTTGTATTGATTTCGATGTTCGCATTATGCTAAAAATGTTTTTTTACCAAGCTGAGTGTCTTCGGAATTACAAGTCTATAATGGATTGTTTGTGACTATTCCTTGTTTTATGTTAAAGTAGACTCATTTATTTTATTTGTTTGCTTATTTGTCTAAAACTTATTTCTTATAATTAATAGTTATAGATAAGTTCGCCTTTGTACGTATTTGATGTGTTAGGTATATGTCTCTCGTTGTGTTTTCTTGTACAATAAAGTATTTTTCATCACACCTGCTCGTAAATGGTGTTATTTCATGCGGGTGTACTGAAGGACAAAGGTCTACTTTGATCCCGCGGGAGTTAGGAATTCTTATAACTCCACAGTGTGGAGTTATAGGTTTAGTTTTAAAAATGTTGACCCACTCGTACATTACTTCAGACTCAGGACATTTATATTCAGCCAGGGTTTTTTGTTATGTCACCCAAACTTGACTACAAGCAAATTTTAAAGTATATAAAACTAATACGGTATATTTCTTCATTATTTTTAATATTTAAAAGTATTTATCATTAATTTTGGTAAATATTGTTATAATAATTTTGCATAATCTAGTTCGAAAACTATGTCGTAATAAAAAACGCACGGAATGTTTGTACCGCGTTGCTAAGCAACGGCGCAAGCAAAATGGCGATCGAATACCTATTTGAAACGTCACCGTATTTAAGAATTATTTCGCTTAAATTTTAGTTTTTTCCTCGCAAGTGTGATGAAAAACATTGTGTGTAACTCGGGGCGTAAGAATATTACAAACTCGAGTCTTTAAATCGCTCCGGCAAGCCGTCGCGATTTAACTAGACTCTCGTTAGTAATATCCCTCTTACCCCCCATGTTGCACAATGTACTATTACTCCTATTACTACTAGTACTACTATAATTAACATGTACACTTGTACCGTAATGTTACGTTACTAATACATTCAAGAAAACAAATTTTATGTATGTAGTTGTACGTAAAAATTATAGTGATTGTCACATTATCATAACATGACTTTAAGTAGGTTCCTAATTATGTTTTTTTCCTAATATAGCTGTTCTCTCTGCAACTATACAGGTTTTAATTTTCATTTTACAACAAGTTACTTCGATTAGTAACCTGCCTCCATGTCTTGAGAGAATTCAATATCTATTAGATATTTAATAAATGTTGAACCCTTTCAAGAATTAATTATGGAATTTACTTAAAACTTGCGGAAGCCCCCGACGGCTGTAAATTTAAGGCCCTTAAACGCTGTCATAATGACATTAATGACGTTTCTGAAGCCTTCTTCCAGATTTTAAATAATTCGCGTTAGCTTGACTAGGTAGGTAACGAAACTTAGTGGCCTTAAATATCCGATATGTCATGTGTCATGTCATGAAGTACCTATGTACACAAAAGTAATAAAATATTTATCTAGCAATCTAGCCTTTTCTAAATTAATCAGCGTTGGAATATACTTTTAAAAACCGCGGAAAAAGTTTTTTTTTAAACGAAACGATGACCCAGCTCGGTGACATTCCATGTTTTTTTAACAAAAATAATGGCCACTCGTAATCGCCATATCGCATTAAAAACGTACCTAAATGAGCTAGTCCCACTAGTTTATATCAAAACCAATATATCATTCAGCATACATAAACATATACATCACTATTATATAACTTGACTAATTTATTTGCTCACCGCGGCCGAGGCAATGACCGTTTTAAGTGACATTTATCTGTTACCGAAATGGACTTCCATATTTGAAATTAGAAAACAAAATTCGAATCCAGAAAGACGCGTTCTTTTTAGACTCGCAGCTTTTTTAATCTGCGTTGAGTAATGGATGGAACGGTTTTTTCGGAAAAAGCATAATTTAATCATTAGAGTTTTTCCTGTTAGATTATGGTTGTTGAATACGTAAGTACGTAACGAGCCGCTATCTAAGTGTCTAGTTTGTAACATAACTTCCGTAACAGGTCGTAACTTAACACTTTCACGCCGTTATTGCCAGTCCTAAAAATTCAAACAGAGACCTAACGTAGGAAACGTTATCTCTAAACGCGACGGTACTAATGGTGAAGCGTTTTCCAACACTTAAAACATAAAATCGACTTGTGTTTATCGTGAAATGTGAACAGAATTGCCTATACAATACCGGTATTATCTTTACTGTTCGAGTAAGTGCCAATAATAAGTTTAATGCGCTAAGAACGGTCGCAACGCCCGCGGATCGGCGCCATCTTAGAAAAATAAAAAATAACTTCAAACGAACCTGCAATTTAGTTAATCGTATAAAAATGTTTTTGTTTAATGTTTGAACCTGTCGTGTGTACATTTGGTTCGTTTTATGAGGTTTAAAGTAGATTTTGGGAACGGTTGCCAAATATTTATCACTGCCGTTGAGAGTCACATTCGACACCCTCTACACGCGATACTTTACCGAATCCTTAACGGGCGAACTTGTGCGACAACATGTTGGCTCAATTGTTTAAGACTTATGATTGTTTCTGACGAGTTGGCGAAATATGACTTTTGCGGAGTGAAATGTCTTACAAGGGGAATTACAAGTCCATAAGGAGGAAGAAAATTCGTGTCTGTCTTGAATTTCTAATTTCTCGAAACCGTTAAATTTTCACGAAACATTGATATAATCGTCGTAGTGCGCCTATAAGGTGGGATATAAGGTGCAGATGTTTGTGTTGTGTATATATGAACCTACATTTATATCAGTAAATGACTGGAAATACTAATGTTTATTATTTATATTAGAAAACTCGTAATAGGTACTTCTGACTCATAACTCATAACAACCACGCAGGGACGATAATATTCACTATTTATCTACTATGCTATTACTCAAGTATTTTGACCAAAATATGCGTTTCCAAAACACGTGTTATCAATCTACAATTACTAGGGCACAGGGGCTATTATCGCAGATTACATGCAGACAAAATGATAACGTTATCGAATATATCATAAAGTTTACGATAGGTTAGTCCATGACAATGCTTGGACAAGTTTTATGTAAATATAATTTCGGACACCGATATTGTTTTTAGGCTATTTAGTGCTACACTGTTTATAAGCGTTTTATTAATTTTATACTGGTAACATTGTAGCGGCGGCGGCGGTTTGGGAAAAAAAAACGTGGCAACTGGTCACGTTGATGGATTTTAAAAAGTAAAGCAACATTAGGTAGGTATTATATGAGATGCAGTTTTATTGTTTGTTAATATAATTATTTTTTTACTTACTTTTCTTACTTGATTTTATCTTTGCTCTATGACAAAAAAACATAGTAGGTAATAGCTATGTAGGATAATTTGTTTTTATTTAATTAAATACCTACTCAATTATAATTTTTGATATTATCAGATGAATAAGCTTTTTCCTCTGTCACTAAAATAAAATTATAACTAGAATCACTGTTTCCTGTTGTTAAGTGCCTATGAATTAAAAAAGATTGTAAATATTTTTTATGTAATATGTGGATTATAGGACGCGCGTGTGAATATGTATGAATATCTATTTATAATTTGTGTCTACATTGCAGTTATATGGAATCTCTACTAATCCTTCTTACGTTAATTTTCGTTACTAATCTTAGACTTATTATCACTATCTCTGATAAGATTTACAAATCCGTACATTTTTGGGCAGTATCATAAAAGGATTACGGAGTGCTTTATTTTTAAGTCTGCTTGCTGACTCTACCTGACTTTTTTATTAAAAATTCGTATTTTGTAGGTTAGTAGTAGTAGTAGTTAGTAGAAAAATAAATGTATATGCATTGTTTATGATAGCAGGAATGTTAATCCTCTTTTTAGAGACTTTTTCATATCAACGACTTGATATAAGTAAGCTTATCTTACATTAATTTTGACATATAACCTACACCAGATGCAACTTACAGAAAGAGTAATAAGTATGATAATATTATTAAAAATATCGTTTAGGCTTTATTTATTCTATGTCGAAAACAATTTTCCTTTTTGGTTAAATGTTATTTTGAAAAACAATAGGGTATTGTATAAAATAATTATCTGCAACATATGTGTATGAATTTCTGTATAAATCTAATAGTTGGTAGCAAAGTTGGCTAGATACCTACGGATAAAGCCTTTTGCGACAAGAAGTAGGTATCAGTCACGAAGACACACCCCACCGACCGTCGTAGGCTGGACTTTTGACCGACGGCCTACGGCAAGATTGGGTTGTGATTATAGGTCTTCATTCAAACTGCTTTTTACATTCTAATGAATATGTATATGTAAAAATGTCGGGGTTTTTATTTTAAGTTTTACGTTGTTACATTTTAGTGTAGGTACAAGGAATATCTTAGGTTATTTTTTTCAATAAGATTATTTGTTAGCATAGTTTTTATACTTATCCAAATTTATTTAATTTATAATAGAATCTACAAAAGGAACTACTCTACTATTAACACTTAGTTCCCAGTCCTTTAAACACAATGAAATCGTATATTACAAAAACAGATAGTTAATAATACATTTCTAATATACCTAATCGTTTGGATTTTTATTGATCTTTTCCGTAAAATTTAAATTAGGAAAACTTAACAAATAGATTTAAATAATAAAAAAAGTTTTGTGACGCATTTGCACATACATTCTGTATGGACCGTCGCAAAACTGACTATAGTAGCCCTCAACCAATGTGACGACCGGGGCCATAAAACCCTTGAGCTCGCGTTATCAGTTATCCATTGTGTTGCATTGTGGACTTTTATGGCCCCGGTCGTCATATTGGTTGAGGGCTACTATAATAGGTAATTTTTGTATGGAAAATTGGAATTTCTTCGTAAATGGTACAGTTTTTTCTGAAACCCCCCATAACCGACTTATCGATTTATTATTAAAAGAAAACCAGGTCTCACTAAGGACATAATATTCGCTCTGCGCATTACGCACACGGCTCGTTGGAATTGGAACCAATAGGCTCATAAACGTAAAGCAACGTAATTTGAAATATAATTAATTTATAAATATTATTAAGATCTATAATTATTTACATTCTTGTAATTAGGTACTTATATCAAGTTTTACTCAATGATGCTAACTATGTGTTAACTATACCTAGTTATTATCGGTAATGTTTTTTATAAAAAAAAATATAGGGATATTCAATGTTAAAACTATTTCTAATCTGTTTCTAGTATTTCGTTATTGTTTTAAAGCAGACTTACTAATAAAATAAAGTTTATTTAGGTAGGTAGATTGATACATTTGCGCGTATCCGGTAGGTACCGTGCCTACTTATAACAGTTATAACCATACTGATCTACATATATTATTTTCGAATCCCTAAGTGTTTATGCTTATACATACGTAATCAAAGATACATTATTTTAGGTTTTGCACTAATTCAGCATGTTTACAATTAATTTTAATAAATTATAGACTTTGTAAAAGGAATTTTATTTGAATGAACCTAACCGTCTTCTTAGGTAAGCTATTAAAATATGCAGCTGAGATTGTATTAGTACTTACCTATTTAAACTTAATGTCGAGTAAACTTAAGTGCCTTTAGTAGGTAACTGTAGTTTTTCTTAAGTGTTTCGATTGTATTAAAACATCAAATTCGTGTGTGGTCAAATGAGGGTAGTTTTATGATCTCATAAAATCTCATGACACTCACTCTACCAATATTATGATAAGCTGATTGTAATGCCATGTTCCCGTACGCTATCTGGCAGATAAAATAAAAACAGGTTTACAATTAAATGCATTTTAATAACAACTTTTTATTAACGCCGACTTGAGTAGGAAGTTTTAGATGAGCACGCCGACTCTAGTAAAACGGGGTATTATCAAATAAGACATCCGCATGGATATGTATAATTGTAATATACGGACCTAATGATATTCAAACCGAGCTAATTATTACTAAGACACTTTATTGTATCATTTATAATATACCTATGTATAATGTTCATCAATGTTGAGTCAAGTCGGGTCTATGACTAGTAACTACTGTTATTATACCTAGTTGTCAGCGTTTTTGAGGCATTGCTTTATTTTATATAGGTACTACCTAGGTAGCTACATAAGATGTCTCTTATGATTGATTCAAATCATTTTAAAGTAATAAATCACTACCTACATTGTTTGAAACATTTTACTGCCCTAGTAATTTAATAATAAAAGCGTCCCAAAACTATACAAAGTAAAGGATTAAAAACAATGCGACGACAAATCTTTGGAAAGTCCCAAAAAAATCCGTTAGTGCATCTTTGTGGTATCAAAGGACCTTTTTTTCTGTCATTGTCAATTGAATTTTATTGTTGGTTTCTCAGATAGGCCCTTTTGTGCCCAACCGTGCGTTTAAAGCTGCTTGTACCTAGCCCCATGGAGCCAAGAGAGCAGCTAACAAAAGCCCCCCGCTGCACACAATTTTATCTCCTTTATTCACGGTCCCAGCTATCACCTCGCGTGCTACGGAACCTGACTTTAACAATTTCGTTTTGAATGCCTACGTACTTTTACGGCTAGATTTTTAATGAACCCGACGCATCAGTTTTTATGACGCGCGAGATTCTTTATAATGTTTATTACGTTATCATCAGTTTAATTACGCATGAAATGCATTTCGTTTTCTTCCCAGACCTCGTTACGTATTCTTAACGTACGTCACTTGTTAAAACACTTCACCAACGTAGCCATGCTTAGCGTGCCTCGGCATGTCTCAATACTGATTTAACTAACTGCTTCATACATTCATGTTTAACATATCATATCATAAGTGTTGTTATATTGTTTCACACTGCGGGAGTTTATTGTTTGTTATGAATATTATCAAGCTCGCTATCACTTAGGCCGTGGACTCTGTGCTATCAGCTGACAGGTGTTCGAGGTACGTACCCTAGGCTGAGCCATGAAAGCTCGGCCCGAGCCCGGGTGCAAGGCTCCGCTGGCCACAACGAAAGTTTTTCGTCACGGGCCCCGACACAACACACAAGCACGTGCACACATACACAACAGACACCGTCACAGCGGCCCGCTAGCTCACTAGTGTCATACTGCACTCGCGACGGTTGACTTGAATTGTTCGATCACGGGACGCGTGGCCGAGCGAGGCGCGGGGAAGCGGGAGGCCCGGCGCGCTCGGCAGTCTAGCGGACACTGGCGCGGCCGGCGCGAGCGGGGCCGACGCCGGGGCGTGGCGGCCCGCCCGGCGCGTCGCCTCCAATCGGCGCGCCCGCCGACCCTCCGCGCCCGCCGACCCTCTCCGCCACACCGACCGCGCGCCGCCTCACTCCGCGCCGCCGCGCCGACAGAGACGGTCGCGCGCACTTTTTCTTCGCCTCAATCAGAGTTTCCCTCGGATTTTCTGTAGCTAATCAAAATCGCTGTCCTCTCGTACGGAACGTGTGTGAAGCCGATGTGCATGATCCGTCTCGGAATGTCAGCTTTTATTTTGGTATGAAATTTGAAAACGGAGAATAAACAAGTGTACGTAGGGTGGTACGCATGCGTCGACTCTCACATGTAGGTAGAAGTGCTTAATGTGAAAACTTTGTGACCGCGACCCATTCATTTCATGAACGAGTATTTCCGTTATTAAATATGTTGTTTTGGTAGTTTTGGAACAACTGGGTTAGAAATAACTTTAAACATTTCGTACTAGATACCTCCATTTTCAGTTAGTGGTCATTTTATTCTCAATTACACCAATACTTCAATGAAATACGATTAAAGCGTTATTTAATTATTAATTAATTTAAAACATGTAGACATATAAACAAACATGTTTACAGAATGTTACCTAAGAAAACTTTTCATACTTAAGTAAATTTACTTAGAAAAATATTTTGTGACTCTACCTACCGACCGCTGTTTGCGAAGGAAATAAATGTTTATAATGCATACCTATTTCCACACCATACTTATCTTCGTATTTAATCATATTTAGTCTAACCAGACAAGTATTAAATTGTAAATAGTAAAGATAATATTGATTGCACGAAAGTTGTGTTACAATATGAAAAATACTCTTATATACCAACATTCTGAGTAAGTGATCTAAGTACGTTACGTGCCTCCGTCTCTTCTTAATGCCCACTATAACAGAAGTGTCGCATTACTTAAAACGACCATAAAATGCTCAACAACAGTGAAATAAAGATCATCGCCTACATTTTTTACAGACATAACAAAACAAAGCTTTTGGGAGGGACAGACCTACCGATTATAAGATATGCAGATGAGAAAATACAAATTAGAACGACGTTTTTATGTCAACTATAAGTGGATTAGTTATTTCGATGAAGAAATTGGAAATATTGATTTTATTTCGTCATTTACCGTAATGTGTAGGTAACTATACATCACGGAAGCAAACGGTCATTTTAACTACATATAAAAGTACTACTATTAAACTTATAACGGGCTACTTATGTAATTTAGGTCAATTTTTGCTCGACATATTATTGATCAATAATTATTTTATAATAAATCGTTATCGTGTTTAAAACCATATTTTTTTACAAAACTTACGAAAAACTAAACTAACATGCCAGCAATGGCAAACAATAAAAAGCTTTAATACATTTAATATTACTTTTATTATAGAAACAGGAAACAGGTACAGATAGCTTTCATTTGTCCTTTTCTAGGTACGAATATAAAAAGCATATTTATAGTACAACTATATTAATTCAAGAATTGAAAAATGTAGCCTGTAAGATACGTAGGTTTAAATACTACGAGTAAACCTACTGTAGGTAAAAAGGTATGCATACCTACATTCAAAGGTAGACAAGGTTAGGCTTGTAATATTTATTTTCTTTACGAATATTTTCAGCATTCCCATGCTACTTTTTAGACAGAAACTAAATTTGTATTGATAAACGACTACGATACTTAGGTAGACCCTTCTTTCTACTCTTTCTAGATGCGACTGTCGCTAAATAAATATTGCACCGGTAACGGGAACAATACAGCAACATGATCAATACTTTGTATGAGGAAATATAAGGTATAGGTATAAACTTATACCTACGTACGATTATTTATGTACGATGTACAAATGCTGTTCGATTAGCTTACCTAATCTTCAAGTAGGTAGGTAGTAGGTACCTAATATAATCTGGTCAATGCCAAGAGGATGACATTGATAAAAAAGTGTCACTCAAATGATACTGACATATGGTCTGCTCAGCTTTACAGTTGACTTCGAAAGTGCTGCACTCCAGTGTTTTCTTCAGTAACGCCATGAATTTTTAGTTATGTGTGTTATGTCTCTGTGAAACAAATGTCACACGTTCATTACATACCTACTTTAAGAATTTAAAACATATTTGTAGTTGCCTTTCTCGTTTGTACTCATTTTTTAGAAGCTACTCAGGTTGATCGAGTCAGCTAAGGCGGGGGCCGGAACTGCCTCCAACACTCCAACCGATATGCAATGGAGATCGACTGCAACACTGCCACCCGCTATGAAGATATTTTTAGCGATTGAATATTTCTTTAAGGTTTTGTTGATATGATAAAAAATACGAGTTAAGGTAACAATTATACGATGAGACGTAACTTCATAGACTGTTGTTAGTGTCGTGTGTACTAAAGTACTATCAAATGCACTAAATTTTTTTATTAACGCCGACTTTAAGTTGAATTAAATCTGTCGGCTTTGTTATGATTTGCATCGGATAGGTATTACATCAACATACATACATACATACATTACATCAATTTCAAATGAACATTTGGATAACCAGGAGTCACAGTACCTACTTCATTGGGGGTTTAGAGACTTAATAGAAATGATTCAAAACACAGAAAATGTTTTGGATATTCCAAATTATACCCGAAAGATTAAAAGCCGCAATTAAAAGAGTTTTTATCAATTTCCGAGAAGGATACTTACCGCGCCGATGTAACAACGGTCACGCCGACGCCGATCAAAAAGTCATTGGACGCCGCCGCCGTTTTTATGGTATCAAAATCAACGCACACCTCTACTAAATAATATTTAGGTAAAAATAATACGTTTAGTATCTTATAATGTTAGATAATGGTGCTTCAGGGCTTTTTTCAGTAACTACAGATAAGTATAATAAGAGTATTGTTTGTATAGTATAATTGAAATAATTGGTATTTATTTCAATGTATTTTAATATTAGCTTTTAGTCTTATCGATGGCTGATGGATTATTAATGCATCTTTAGTAATATAGGTAAACTATATTGAGTAGGTATATGATGTGTCAGACTAGGACGTATCATAATTATACAGGGTGTAACAAAAATACTGGTGATCCGTTTAAGGGCATAATTGGTATCGTATTGCGATTAAGAAAAAGTAGGAGAAAAAATTTTTGGACACGAAAAAAAATTT
This sequence comes from Pammene fasciana, assembly GCA_911728535.1. NCBI lineage: Eukaryota > Metazoa > Arthropoda > Insecta > Lepidoptera > Tortricidae > Pammene > Pammene fasciana. The sequence continues at coordinate 1,749,839 of OU452289.1, forward strand.
TTTTTTTATGGGACAGGTGGTCCCAGCCGACCGACCCTCCATACAAAACCAAAATTTTTTTTCGCGCGAAAAAGTTTTTTGTTTCTTTTTCGTAATTAGAATACGATACCAATAATCCCCTAAAAAGGATCACCAGCATTTTTGTTACACCTTGTATAAATAATTTATTAATTCAATTACGACTAAACTTACTTATTGACGAATCCGTTCTGAATGTTCAGTCTCAATTACCTACCTACACTCTTACAAAAAAATGTTATTTTATTAAGTAAATAAGATTTAGAAGTAGAACATTACTACGTATTTACCTCTTACTTACTGTAGGTAAGTAGGTACACTAAGTACCTACTTACTTACCGACTTCCTCTCTGAATTGCTGAAAAGGCTATCGAAATTTTTTAAAGGGATAAGTTCGCTTTTGTACAGTCACCGGCAATAGTATCTTCCTACAAAAAGGCCGCAAAAATATGTGACACGCTCTTATAGCCCTACAAATAAGAGCGTGTCACATATTTTTGCGGCCTTCGTGTAGGAAGATACTATTGCCGGTGACTGTACTTACCTATATGTTGTTTTATATATCTCTCGCTGTTTTTTGTACAACAAGTATTTAAGTATTACTTACTAGGTACTACTAGGTATATGTTTCCCGACCACGGAACTAGGCTATTGGGTGAAAAGTATGGAGTAATTACCTACTGGGCTATTGGATGAAGAATCGGACGCCTGCTAATAAAACGGTATCCAATTTTATTTTCGGCAGACGGTGACTCGCCCTCCGCAAGATGGGTCCCCATAAAAAGCGACATCAAAGATGGCTCAAGGGCAACACCGGTGCGGGAGCTGGGGGTAGAGAGGTGTCACTGGACTTTAAACATATAGCCAACTCGCCACTTAGGTTTCCACATCTACTAGGTATATTATTGTTATAGCCCTAAAAACATAGTATTTCGTTTCGCACACAAAAGTTATAAATTTCCCTCTGTTCATGTTTTCAGCCAACGTCCCTTACCTCACCTCAGCACCACCTAGGAAATTAAAAAACGTCTTAATAGCAGGTTACAGTAATTGCAGTGGGTGCAACCCGTGCAACTGCAACTCCGTGTCGGGCTCCGCCTTAGTTGACTCAGACTGAGCTGGAGTAACCTTAAATATATATTTTTTCTTCGTACCTGAAATGATTATAATTGACACATTATTGTTTACTGATTATAGGTAAATTAGTCAAAATATATAGAGTGTTTCCTGTAACACGAGCAATAAATGAAAAGGTAGATTCTACTCCTCAAACAGCAACACTTTTGTTCGACAACTTTTAAAAAAGGTGTATTTTGTAGATTGCCTCTTTTTCATACAAACTAAATAGTATTTTCAATGTACGTTAAAATCCGTCTATTTGACATTGCTTGTCACCCTACAAACATAAACATTGCGTGTTCGGAAAAACTTTAAAGTGTCCTAATAATCAAACCATAAGTTATTTTTTAAAGTCGCTGAACAAACGTTGTCTGGTTTGAGGAGTAGAATCTACGTTTTAATTTATTGCTCCTATTACAGGAAACACCCGGTATATTATCAATTATCACATAGGTACACATCTAACGAAATAATTTATAGCAGAAAAAGTTTGATTTGATTTTGCATTATAGTATAGGTACCCACCTATTGGATAGGTATTTATGCTACGTATGATCATGCTGTAAGTATTCATGCATTACAGGATTGAACTAAACCTACATAATTAACATTACTTTTTAAGTTTTACTAAAAGAATTTTAATTTAATTTCGAAATAAAGATTTTTCTATTCAATACGTTTTTACGGTTTATAATATTTTATAATATACCGAGCGGCCAAGGTGGTCACAAATATCTGAACAACACCTCTATTGCTAAGGCAATAATGTGCATGTTCAGATATTTTTGAGTACCCTGGCCGCTCCGATATACTTGTTGGCGACTGTTATAACATTTCGTCCTAACTCGGTACTGAAATAATTTCAAATAGCGGTGAGGTACATATAGTTGCCTAATTACGTATGCATGTCGCATGTCGCGAGCCCCTCCTACTTCGATCACAGGAACACAGGAGTCCCGGCTAAACTACTTTTGCAAGTTTTTGTCCACGTTTTATAACTATTTACTGGTAAACCTCAGATGCGGGACACTCTGATATAAAATGGCGTATTAAGCGGAAGATTGTATTAAACGTCATCGCAATAACTGTGTTCTACTGTAGTATATTTTATTTAATTATTTAAATTACAATATTGTGCAACAAATATGAAAAGAAAACTTAAAAGCTACCTATAAAACTAAATAATTCTAAAACCAAGAACTAGGTAAGGTCACCGAGGTCCGACCCTTGCGGAAGAGTTCCTATAATAATGGCTGCGTTCCCTCTTTGGACGGCTATGCCTATCCGTTGTGCCAGGAACGAGCCAGCTCTACGGTCCCCGGTGACCTCAACTAGTTTTTTTGATATATCCGCAATTAATTTCCGGGCGCTTGAGCACCATGGCCAGGGTTTCGACAGGGAAAGCCACAAATATATGCTGATTTGCAAGAGCGATATATTTGCGGCGTTTCGCCGCCTCGGCCACTGCAGCCGCCCCGCCTGCTCTCAGTGAACTCGTGGAGACATGGGACGGCGCTAGAGTGTGGGATCATCCATTAATTACGTCACACCAAATTCATGATTTTTTGACCCCTTCCTCCCCCCTTGTCACACTTCGTCACAATTAACTGCACCCTCCCCCCTTAGTGTGACGTCACATTTAGATTTTTAGTTTTGGAAGGTAAAAATTACAAGATCACTTTGAAACTAGCTTTTTATTAAGATTGCCAGAAAAATTGTATCAAATTTATAGGGAACGAAAGTATTCAAACAAATCCGAGTATGTAGAAAATTAGTTTGGTACAATGTTTGTTAACAGTTGATTTTTTTACTTAGATTTTGTAAAAAAAAAATATGTGAGGATTGTGAGGTCACAAACATGGAACTCCTCCCTCCCCCATGTCACGATATGTCACATTTTGTGGAGCCCCTCCCCTCCCCTTGAGGTGTGATGTAATTAATGGATGATCCCTGTCCACGCATATATGTAAGTACCTACATATTGTGACGTTCCACAAAGTGCAGTGTACTTGTTACAAATTTTACGTAAAGTTACTGCAGTTTAGTTTATCTGCTAACAGAAATTCTAATTATACTTTCAATTAAATATTTACAAAATAATAGAAAAACAGCTGCATTTATTAGTTACGTATTCTAGCAATCAATGCACTTTAAATACTTAAGCGTTCAATTTTAATTTAGACTTCATTGAATTATTCAAATTGACAGTTCGCTTCGTAGCGGAATTTGTTTCCAATTTTAAACTTTACGAATTGAAGTTCCATAGAATTACCGGAGTTGAATGATCCCGCCATTCCATTTTTAAATGATGACTTACTTGTTTAATTAAAAATGGCTTAGGTACTGGTAGGTACAGTCGACCAAAAATGTGGTCTACCACCCTACGCTTGAGGTTCGTTTGAACGCCATGAGACAAGGTCGTGCATGTTTTAAACTCCGTTAGAAATGTCAATCTTAGCGATCGTTAGATCTCGCAGAAACTTTTGTCAAAACTGGTAGACCACTTTCTTGGTCGACTGTACCTACGTAAACGTTAAGCCAAGATGAACGAATTCAACGAATATTTAAAATGAGTTCTTGTATTAAAATTAAATACCTAATTACTAAAATATTATGGTTAAACTACAGTAAAATTCGCTTACACGACTTTGAAGGAACCCAGCCAAAAATATTGATTTATAATAATAAATACTAGATAGAGGCGTAGGGATGTGACGACCCCATCGCCCGCTGGTTTTCACCAGCGCAATCAGTCAACGCAGGGCAGCTTGTGGCGAGCTGTTGGAGAGTAGCGACTCCACGTACCTGAGTGCCCCTGGGGTGCCCTGTCGGATGGTGGGACAGGTCCCCTGCCTCTGGCTTGCCTTAGCCGGCTGTCCAGAGTGGGGTCGTTAGAGCTGTGTTCTCGAGGGTAGATGTGGAAACCTAAGTGGCGAGTTGGCTATATGTTTAAAGTCCAGTGACACCTCTCTACCCCCAGCTCCCGCACCGGTGTTGCCCTTGAGCCATCTTTGATGTCGCTTTTTATGGGGGCCCATCTTGCGGACGGCGAGTCACCGTCTGCCGGAAATAAAATTGGATACCGTTTTATTAGGCAGGCGTCCGGTTCTTCATCCAATAGCCCATTAATCAGTCCATTACTTTTCACCCAATAGCCTAGTACATTTTAGACTCCACATTAATACTCAATAGTCCTTACACCATGGCGGGTGCTGTCTCTGCGTGCGTCCCATGACACGGGCAGGGGCAGCATCCGCTTAGTGTACCCCTCACTTTTCATTAAATTGTCGAAAGGGCCTCTGCGCGTTGGCTTCGGCTCCGCATACGCCTCCCAAAGGTCCGGAACACCATTGTTCCGTGGTCGGGAAAGAAATACTAGATAGTACAACTATATAAATAAATAACAAATAAGACTTATTTTATTATCTACTAGATGTGACATCTAGAACAAATTTTGTGCGCCATGTATGGCGGTTAACAGCTGTGACTGTATCAAAGAGTAGTATAGACTTGTAGTAATTTTCACTACAACTTCTGGGACAAAAATTTTTTTTGGGATGTCATCTGATTCTCCTGTTAAGGTATTCAATGGCCAAAAACGCGTTTTAAGCTGGATAGCGTATTATGCTGGCCCTGAAGCAGAGAGAAATCATACTAAACGTGATCGCATTTAGCGGGTCCTACTATATAATCTAACCTAAGGCTGGCTCTACATGATGGGCCATCATAGGGACGCAGCTACACAACGGAACGAGATCGCAATATCGTTAGCTCCCTCTAACGGCTCTAACGCATAGCTGCGTCCCTATGATGGCCCATCATGTAGAAAAGCCATAAAAGCAGTGTCAAATTTTAATTTAATTTCACAGCTTAATTAAGTTTTCTTTTAATTGACAAAAATATGTAACATGTAGTTAGGAATACAATTATCTTTTGATGCTAAAATTCACTTATTTTCTCATTATCTGTCCATGCATGATGGACCGTAGTCCAGACACATCTATAATTCTACTTATACCAAGTCGAGAATAATCATAAATATAAAACCCAATAATATTTCAAGAAATGAACTCATAAAAAACAATTCAAGACGTAAAAATTAATTTCTAAATCTCATTAAAAATTCATAGCATTACATTAAACTCGAAACGCTACAAATTCATTAACAATATATATCGTGGGTATTAAAAAAAGACATTAGATACCTGCCGCCATTTATTTTTATTTTATATTTATACCACGACGGTGACAAATAAGCATATGACCCGCCTGACGGTAAACAGCTACCCTAGACTATGGACGCCTGCAAATCCAGAGGTGTCACATGTCACATGCACGTTGCCTTGTCGACCCTTTACGAAAAGGAGGATTCATCGTGTTGATGGCTAAAGGAAAAAAAGAAGGAATTTTGACGTTTTTCATATTTATATGAATGACAAACAAGTGTGGGTACATTCCCCTTAAAACAAAGCGGCCAACATAGTGATGTCTCTAGGATTGTCACATACGCTTAAGTTTGTGAAAAAAAACTTAAGAATACAATGATTTATGGTAAATCGCCAGTAACTTGCCATCTTTCAACTGGCCCCCTCATACTAAAACTCTATTCACCTACAAACAAAATTCATTGTAGTATAACTTAGCCAGCCAGTTAACTGATGGGTGGCCCAGTTAATGGCGATTTACCGTATCAATCAACACAACCGGGCAACAAACGAGGCCGTCTTATAAATTAATTAAACATTACGAGTATGTCATATAATATAAGTAGCTATGTCAAACATGTCATTCTGTCAAGTCAAATAGGCCCCCGGTGACTACAGCAACAATTTATTGTTTCTTAAACGCTATAAGTAGACTGTTTGTAAAATCCAAATTATACTTCATAATTACAAAGATCTCTTTACATGGTTACTCTTGACATATGAGAATGTTGTGTATTGTACAAAATGTATGTAAATGTACACCTAACAGAAAACTAATCCAACTTGATCTTAAACATGGAATAATTAAGTATCGTTTTCTGATAAATAGTCAGTTAAATTCTCAATTATATTGTAATATTCTACTTACATTGTAACGTACCCCACACTACACCTACTTTACTAAAGGTCAATATAGTATTAGCTAACCAACTACCACCTGCTTGTTTACTGAACAAATAGGTACGGAACTTTTTTCTATAATATTAACGTTATTTTATATTAACTTGCATAATACAAAATAATGCAAAATATAATTTCTTATTCGGTTTTTTTGTCAAATAATCCATAGAACCTCGCTTCATCCTGAATTGTAGTCTTGATGTTCGTGATACTACTAGCGCCATCTTGTGTCGAGTAGCGGAACTAAAGTAGAGTTTGACTTGGAAAGTTGTTGGAAAACGCTTCGTAAATGTTATTTGTCAAGAAAATATGTTTATTATAAGTGTTTAACAAATCAGTTATATTATAAATTACTATTATCCGTTATTATACTGTCAGTAAACTTAGACATACCTACAAGTTTCAACACTTATTACCTACCTAGTTAAATGAAATGGTCGTCATAGAATTATTGATAGTTAATATTATTTTGAAATAAAAGATGTTATTATATCCGGAGAGTTTATAAAAATTGTTCGTACTTAATTATATTTTAAGAGATTTTTTATAGAGTCTGTCCGAAAAGAAAATTGTCTTGGTTTATATGGGAGCTCATACATTCTATGACACTTCTTTTCGGACACACTCTAATAATCCGTCACCTACCAGACTACCACATTTTAGATATTACATATAATGAATGTCTACATAAGTACAATTAAAAACTTAATCAAAGACTATTTACTAATAAAATACCTACTGCCTATTGAGTGACATCACTGCGGCCTATTGTATGAATATGTAGTCCGACCGCGATGACTCTACATGACATGATTTCACAGCGGCAATATGTGGAACCACCGTCATAAACCTAATGCTGCCTCTATCTATAGGTACCCTTTGGCACTTGGAAAGTCGGTGAAAAATTAGCGTTTTTGACTAAGGCAACCTTATTTTGTAAGTTTTCTATTTGTCAATATGGTGGCAAACAATCATACGTTTGCCTGATAGCAAGCAGCTCCCGTAGTCTATAGATGCCTGCAACGCCAGAGGTGTCACCTTGTACGTTGTCGAACCTTATATATGTACCTATGAAGGAGGATTTTGCCAAAGTTGTGTGAGTTGTGTCAAGGTATTAACAATGGAGAGTATTAAAGTTTTAATTATTAATCAGGCATCAGGGATGTTTGCGGAGGCGCGCGTTGACTGTTTCCAGGCGACCCTGCGCAGGCGCGCCGCTTCCCTTATGCGCCGGGTGCGGGACAGTCCCAATATCATCCTGAAAATGATTGCGGATAAGCCTGATTGTCCGATGATGCTACACTGTGCGAGGTTACACTCCCCTACCCATTATATACAGTGGTAGCGAAATGTGTTTAATGATGACATTTAATTTAATTTAATTATTAGGTACTAACCCTTATTGTAATTTTAATAAATATTGTTTGTTTACTAACATAAGATGTATAATATGTGTCAAAGTTACACGAAATAAACGATTTTGATTTGATTTAATAAAGTTTTAATTATTGTTTTAATAAACAATATTGGTGATCCGTTAAAGGGCTTAATTGAAAGAATTTTTTTTCTAATTGGACAGGTGGTCCCATCCCAGCCGGCCGACCCCCCATACTAAACCAAAATAGTTTTTTTCGCGCGAACATTTTTTTTCTTACTTTTTCTTAAATTAGAATACGATACCAATTATGCTCTTAAATCAGCATTTTTTTTACACTTGTATTTTTTGTTTTCCGTTCAAATACTGAAATAAAATAATAAGTGGGGTACTTGACGTTAACTGACACAAGCGCATCAATTAAAAATTAGCTACCTAATCCTATAATTTATCAAATTACAGCTGTTGATCACATAATCCCATTTTCTACGATATTTCAAACAACCAATACTTGGAATCATTAATACTAGTGGCATTTGCCTTATGTCATTTCAAAGTGTTTACCTTCGGCTTTCTTTTAGATTTAATTTGGCCTATTTTACGGAGATTAACGGCTTAACACGAGGAAGTTTATTTGTTTCTGGGAAGTTGCTGACATGATGCAATCCATATAATTTTTCTCCTGTTTTCGTTGCGTATTTTAGTGATTAAGATAATTCGTTGAAATGTGTCCATCGGATGGATACATTTTGTATATGCCGTGGAACTGTTCTGGAGTCCAACCAGGGAAAACGGTTCCACTTTGCCACTATAACGTTATTAGTACTTCCTTAAACTACACAATGTACATATGCTCTCTTTAGTGAAATAATTAAGTGGTCATGTAAACCCACAAAGAGGGCCATTTTACTAAACTCGTCCACAAATGATTTTGCTCAGTGACGGCGCATCAAAAATATTCGTAGCCAACTCGAAGCTAATCTGGAACTCCTCGTCGTAGACAACTGTTGGGAGTGCTCAAGCTCAATATTCTGTTTTTAAAGTGAAACTTTTATTCCATGGCCTCAAAAATTTTGGCCTGTCTTCCGCGCGACATGCGTTACAAGCTGTAACGCTGATTCTCGTTTGTAGTAAGGTGAGGCTTATTGCATAAGCAATAAGGTTCATGTCATGTTGACAGTCAACCGCGGTATACAAATCTATATTTCGCGTCTTAGCGTAACTGCAGCGCATAGCGGTGGCACTGTGGTATGGCATGAGACTTACGATCGAATGGGCGAGGGTTCAAACCCCGTGGGACGAATTATTTTTTTCTAAATTTTAGAAACATATTTCGATTTTATTTGGCTAGAGATTTACATGTTGGCGCGCAGGTTCGCACGATGTACACGACAAGTAAAAATCACATTGTTCAAGGCATTTTGCCAGTCTTTTTACACGTGCGGCCTGTGGGTCAATTTTACGCAGCGGGCATACAGCGACTTGCGTATCCAATATAACAACGCGTTTAGGATACTGTTGGGGCTGCCGCGACATTGTAGTGCGTCGGGCATGTTCGCGGAGGCGCGGACTGATGACTTTGCAGCTATAATGCGCAAGCGGTGCGCGTCTCTGCTGGCCCGAGTCCGCTGCAGCTCCAACAAGGTCCTGAGTGCGTTCGCGGATCGCTGGGACTCCGCGTTGTTGCGTAGGTGGACGCAATTGCACGTCTCGCGCCCCCCATAGTTGTAGATTTTATTATAGTTATAGATTTTATTATTTAGTGTATAAATTGATAGCAAGTAAGTACCTACTAACATTAGTAATATAAGATTTTACTTGTATTTGTTTTTGTGTGTTACTAATCAAATGGAATTTATATTCTGAATAAAATATTATTGAATTGAATTGAATTGAATTGAATTTAATGAATTACATTTGGCAAGTCATTCCAGCTCTGTACGTCTAGCATAACAAACCAATTGGGCACCAATTTCTAAGCGCCATGCTAACATAGTAAAGTTTCACTTGCATCGTGGTTTCATAATACCACACAATGTTTTTTTTTTAGGTAATTTTTCATTATAGTAGACATAGTGGTTAACTTAGCTTCTGTTATGAAATGCCTTACAAAAACGCTGAATCAGAAAAGCGACTGCGTTTAATAAATTATATAAATAAACTATCTGTGATGTTTATTTATAACATTTATCATTAAATTAATCATTTGATGAAATGTTGTGACGAACGTCAGTAAACCGTTTTATCTACAGTGCTATGCATAATGAATGATTTCTTAGAATTGGTGAAGTAGGTTGTGTAATTTTACAGTAGGTATATTTACGAAACAGCTGTGAAACGTCACAATAGTAAACACTGGCACATTCTGGGAATTATTAGACATGAAATAGAATAATCATAATCATAAACATTATTTATTCATAATATGAAATTACATGAATAAAGATATACATGGATGTGTTTTCAATAACTAGCCATATTGTGCGAAGTTATTTGGTAGGCCATACTGGACAACTTTTATTATGGGACTGTCACACGAAATCACAAAATGTTTTTGACTGTTTCATAAATACATAATGCCAATCAGACATCGATGTTTTGTATGGGGAGGCCAAAGGTTTCGTTGTTTCTATACTAGCACATCTGACCAAGGTTAGTAAGTACGTTATGCAATATGCACGTAAAGGGTTTTATGTTTAATTTATACGTAGTTCAGTTGAAGAACTTTAAGAAGAACCTTCGGGGTTCAGCGATGACACACGAAGGTAATATTGCTGTTCTGCTTTTTCATGTGTCACTGTTGATTGATACCCGACGTCTCTTTCTAAAACCCGAAGGTTCTTTTTAGAGCTCACGGACTGTACCGACGCGTAAAATGTACTTGTATTTTATTCCTAAAATAGTTAACTCAGTTTTACAACCTTGTAACTATTATGTGCAGAAATGGTTTGTTTAACACATATAAAATTTTAGTGTCTATTTAGTGCGCTAGTTTTACTAACCATTAAACAAAGGTTTAATTGAAATGGCTGATGATTTTGTGATTATTACGATTATGGCTGAAGAAGTTTTACTATTATTAAGTTGCAATTTACTTTTGCTACCATTGAAGAGTACAGGTTGACGATGCAGTCTGATATAGAAGGTAGAGTAAAAGTATGTTATAGGATCATCTATAACATTTATTTACATAACTAAATATATAGAGGTACTACAGTACAAATACTAAACTAAATTAATAACTAGCTCAAATCTAAACTAGGCCCTTGCGGCATTGTACCAAGGATGCTGGCGGCATTGAGTTTTATGTCCTACCAAAAATATAAATCATCACTACTTTGAAAAAAACTTGTATTTATCTTCTCTGTCACTCAAAAGAAAATGTGGTAACTATGTATGCGATGCTTATAGAGTTACTGCGTTTCAATTCAACTTAGAGAAGAAGTGTGACAAACGATTTTTTTTCAAAGTACTTAGTGACGAAATGTGATAGAACGCCATGTTCGGAAACGTTTCCTCTAATAAAACAGTGAGATGTAACTGGAAGCCAAGTTCTTTCAGAAGTCCTTAGGTACTGCTCCTGTTTTTCACGCCATTTTTTAATTGCTTAAAATTATTTATTTAATTTTAAAACTTATTTTTTTGATAATAACACATAACCTTACGACTGCGTTTCTCATCTTCATCTCTGGTGGAAACGCAGCAGCCTAAGCCCAGTAGTATAAATAGCTACATGATTAAATTAAACGAGACGTACATTCACCTATGGGTTCTTTTATACTTATTTATGCTAAACATACACTTTATACCAGTCAGCTCAAACGTAACCACAAATTACATTCCAAAATCACGCAAATACGAAATATTTTTACCCGTATCGTAAAATACTGAAATGCATCGTTTATCCAGATTTCAAATGAATGATAACCCGAAGCTCAAAACTTCCTCGAAATCGTTAATAACGGCTGTATATAGAATTAAAGTCGTATTAGGTGTTTATAACGTTTAATTCGAGACCTTAAAGTACGCGTGCGTATGGCGCGGACTGTAATTATTACCAGGGGTGTTATTACAAACCTGTCTGACACCGAGTCTAAGGCTCAGGAGAACCAGGATCAGTATAGAACCAGCTAAAGTTGAAAAACATCCTATATAATTATAAACTTCTTATATTCTTTACCACTTAAAGTATTGATATAGCTCTCAATCACTTCCTCGGGTGCAAAGAGAGCTGAGCAAGAGTTTATCAATTATCGGCGGTAATTATATGTTTCTTCCACTTTTAAATATGGATTTCATCAATGCTATGATGATTTCGCAAAACTTATTGTAGAACATGCCTTTTAAGATGAGATTTTGTTGATTTCATTTTAGGGTATCTTATCTGTGGTCCTGGTACTTCCAGCACATGTTATCTTATAACGTTTCAAATATCTGTGCGTTAGGACAAGCATGATTCGTGACCTTAGGCCTGTTATACTTACATTATATTTTCTTTGTTACAAGTGCGCACACCGATTAGGCATGGATGTTACGATTGCCTAAGTTAAACTTACGGTTCCACTGAAAAAAAAAAATGGTTTTGTTACCAGCAACCAAACTTCGACTACTGTAACTTAAGTTATGGAACTTCAAAAACAAAGACTTATTACTTACCAAAATTTCTGGTAATTAATAAGTCTTGGTAAGTAATACATTTTTGGTAAGTAAAAGTAAACTTTGAGTTATAGGCAAATAAACTTTATTAACTCCTTACCGAATTTTGGTTATTAATAAAATGCCGAAGTACCTACTAGGTACTTCGGCATTTTATTAGATACTACCTAGTTGCTTGTCCTTTTTTTCGGTGTATTTTATTTCAGAATGTTCGCCTCGTCTGCGCTCAAATAATCCTCAAATCCCTATATTCCCATCTTATAGAAAACTGGTATTCATTCCAAATGCGAATTTATAAATATATATCCATGTACACACCTTATGTCAATGAAATAAGGTGCACAAATGTGTACATATTTTAGAATTCGTGTTTGGAGATACAACATTTTTGGTTAGGAGGGTAAAGGCCCGCCCAGTTTTATAGCTCCTGGCTCTAGCACATTAGCATACCCCACGGACAGCTAAAAATAGTATTCTTATATGCCTACTGGTTGTAAACACTTGTAATAGTTTTACATAACTAGCAGAAAGTTAGGTATTTGTGAAGCAAGATGAAACCCGGTAGGTGGTAAGGGCAATTTTTTACTTCATTTCATATTATAACACTCAAATTGTATTGTAGTTCGTTTTCAGTTTTCAGATATAGCAGAATAGCACAATCTTCAATTTGCAACATTATGTTGAGTATTTATCTGTTTTTTATAGTTCACATTGTTGAACTTGTACTAAACATCAGCTTATTTCTATAATATATACCTACACTTATTTTTTCCGTAACGTGTGTTTTTGTCCGGCCCTAAACTTTTTAATGAGTAGGTAGTAATATTTAGGTATTATTTTAAAGTCTTATAATTTTTGTGTTTTGTTTTTTAATGTGTGTCTTTATTACAATAAAACGCTTTTATCTTATATTATCTTAGGTAGTTATAATGTAGTTCCAATGATGTTCAGAAAATAAGAAAATATTTAATCAATACTTTATTTTTATTGTTTCCTCAAAAGAGGAGAGCTTAACCTGTTAGATTCAATTACTGGTCTGATTATAGTCATAGATAGCCTTCACCAGACCAATCCATAACGTATTATGTCCGTGAGCAATTCATTGTATCCATCGCGTGCCTGCACCTACAATCAAACGGAGTAGTTTTAATTCAGTTAAAAGTCTAATTCGTAAATTAGTACCTACCTACTGGTATGCAAAGTAGCTGGTACATAGACAACGCTGTTTTTATCACTATTACATACATATATCGTATTAGTTGAATATGTATAATATAGAAGTCTTCAGAGGAGTCCCGCAAGAAGGTAAAGCCGAGTCGCCAGGACGCTCGCGTTCCCATACAAACGTAGTTTTGCTCTCATTTTAAAACGACATGCTTTAGAACCACGAACTTTGGCATGGGCATTCTAGTAGTACAGATCTATGTCGGTAATTCGTTTTCGTTGCTAAAAATTTTAATACAAAGAAAATACAGCCAGATACAGATTTACATACATTACTTATTTTTGCTATGTTTTGTTTGTGTTACAATTTTTAGCAACGAAAACAAATTATAATAATAATATAATAATAAAAGACGTTTATTCAATACGTTCGCATAAGTACATAATAAGAGTACAGAAAAATGCTTAAAACATATTGAATAGGAAAGTGGCTCAGCTTGTGTCTGTGCAAGAAGGCATAAAGGCACTAGGACCCTACCACCTTCAGGAACGGACGCTGTTATTCTGTCACCCCCATGACTTAATCTAACTTAAGATCTAACTTAATCTAATCTAACTAGTATACAATACAACCGTTACACTACTCAAAATTACAAAATCTGTCAACCAAAAGTGAAAGTTACTTCCTTTTGAAGGTCCAGTACGAAAGCTTTACACCGTTTTTTGAAAACCGCCAGGGACTTGCAATTAATTACTGGTGGTGGCAGATTATTCCAACATTTAGAGGCAGCATAGCGAAAGCTACCTCTAAATGCCTGAAGCCGGACTGGAGGAAGCAATGTAACTTCTTTATGCTCCCGCAAATTCCGTTCACTTCGGTTACGCTTCCACATTAGTTTGCGCGCGAAATATGGAGGAGTAGCGGATTGTTTCAGGGAAAAGACTAGTGCCGCCAGCTTTAGCATACGTCTGTGTGCCATGTTAAGTTTCCCTGATTTGTTTAGGTAAGGGCTTATGTGAGAGCGGCGAGGGATATTTTGACAGAAACGCACGCATGAATTCTGTACTCGTTGAACCGCTCGTTCTGTTCTTTTTCTCAAGCGTGGTCCATATATAACGTCACCGTAGTCCAACTGGGATAAAACTAGTGCGTCAGATAAGCGTTCGCGAACGTTTTGGGTAAGAATTACCGACATAGATCTGTACTACTAGAATGCCCATGCCAAATTTCGTGGTTCTAAAGCATGTCGTTTTAAAATGGGAGCTGAACTACGTTTGTATGGGGACGCGAGTTCACGCGAGCGTCCTGGCGACTCTTAAATTGGAAACTTTATTTTGACAAACTATTTTTTTATAAATTGCTTCAAGTTATTTTCTACAATTCATGTAACTGGAGTCATGGTGGCTTTAGCTTGGTTAGTTCCTAATATTTTAGGCTTTAGTTATGTACGGTAGACGTCAAAAATAAGTATGTTTACACTTTTGCACCTTACTCCCTTTGTAATAAGGTCCAAAAGTGTAAACATATTTTTGACGTCGACTGTACCACAAAATATACTTTATACGCACTTGCTTAAAAAAAATCAAAGGTTGCGGGTACAAACAGCCACTGTGGAAACAATGTTGCGGCGAAATGTAGTTCACCTCCTTGTATACCTTTTTACAATAATAAATCTATTCTATCTATTAATCTAAAAATCTGTATTTTACTAAAATCGTATAGTTTAGTATAGATTAGTATAATAATTAGTCAATAAATCATTTCGGAGCGCGTCACTCGCCGGCGCTCGACCTAGCAGCTCGTAAATTTGCCCGCTCAAAATATTGGGCTGCCACAAAAAATCTAGCATCTGGGCCGCTCGAGAGCAAGGCGGTTCTGAAACTTTACAAATTAATAATTATTTATTTTACTTTATTAGGGAATGCAATCCGGGTTTATCAGTATGAAAAAACTCGGGTAGGTAATACTCGTGTACCGGTTTGAGTATAGGTTCTTCTTATGGTCAATGTGCAGGTAATAATCGGTGCCACCAGGTGATTTTAGAATACCTTAACTTATAAATGTACGACATTTACTATTTATGCAATTTAATTAGAGAAAATGTATAGTCAGCAGAGTGCATGTTAAATTGATGTAGAAGTAACACCTAAAACCCTGGTTTGGAATTTGACAGCTGATGATGAATTGACGCTGTTAGTGTGCCTCTTAGATTATTCAGTATGGACAATCTAGTTACCACAAAACGTGATATGGTGACGTAAAGCGCCATTTACTTTAAAGCCGGACCAGAAATATGTGAACATGCGCCATGTTGCGGAACTTCATTGGAACTAAATTTTTCATACTAAACTGACCTGTCACCATATACATGAGAAAAAAAGCGCCCTCTTGACAATGGTCATATATTCCTGGTCACTCTGGTCAGGCTTTACTTTATCTGTCAAATTCGGGGCACGATATTATATATTTAAAACTCTTCTATGTAAAAAATAGTCACTGTAATAAAACCAATCAAGTTTGAGCGCCACAACTAAACTAATTTGAAGTGTTTCCGTCACCAAGACTTCCAAGAAATGCCGCGGCCCTTTCGAAAGCAAAAGTATGTGCGTAATCTCTGCATCTTCGGTCTGCGGCGTGTCAAGCCGCTTACAATAAGTTAACTTCATGAAACAAATAATTATACGCACACTTACAGATTTAGATAGGTACACTGAAAAAAAGGACAAGCGATATAGGTACTTCGGCTATTTCATTAATAACCAAAATTTGGTAAGGAGTTAATAAAGTTTATTTGATTATAACTCAAAGTTTACGTATAAATAACAAAACATTTTGGGAAGTAATAACTAACTAATAAGCCTTAGTTTTGTAGTAGTTGTCTAATAAGACTAAGTTTGTTTGCTGATAACAAAAAAAATATTCAGTGTAAAAAAGTTTGTTCGAAAATTGATTTTTTTTCAGAAGATTTTTTCGCCGGCTAGCAATAAAGTTTTTGAGTGTATTAAAGTCCTTGATTAAGTACATACTTAAAATTTGCAATTTGGAAGTTTATGACAATATAACCTATAAGTATACTAAGTAATGTAACAACTTTTTGTTCAAAGGTATTTTCTCGCAACCGTATGAAAACTTCGTTTAATTCGATTAATGATGCACAGAAATGTCAATATTCACTCTTCCTGAGTCTTTGCCAGCAGCTCGTGGCAAGATTTCAAGACAAACGATATTTTTAAAACCTTACAGCACTATGGCGCCAGTCTCTAGATAAAGTTACATAATTTCCCTGTTCAGAATAAAACAAATACCTAACATAAGTTCGTATTGTACTACAACAAACCAATTACTTGTAATCACGGGTTCTGTAATTATTGCCAGCGATCGTTCAGCTCAGACGTGGCTCATACAGACAGTTCAAGTATCACACACAGTAATATAACTTACTTAATATTACCTTTTTCTAAATTGCTGCTGTTTAAGTTGCTAGAGTGATGACAGGTGGACCAAAATGTTGACAGAGTGGTGGCAGCTTTCAGATGAAAGAAGCCCCTGGCGTCCGGTAGCTCGATGGGTAGACGACATTCGGAAGGTTGCGGGTCACTTTTGGAGTTGGCAAGTTGGCTCAGGACAGGGACAAGTGGCGTACACGAAGAGAGGCCTTATGCTCAGCAGTGGGCGATAAAAAGGCTGAAATGATGATGATGATTTCTAAATTAGTTGTCAAAATGTTGCTGTAATACCGATGACCAAATCCGGGTTGTAAGGATGATCCTGGAGAAATCGAGGAAATTCTTCAAATATTAAAGGCCTCTAGTGATTTGAGTATTTTTTACAGGAACTCGGACATTTTCTCATGGAAGAGTGGAGTAGCCTAAGTAAATTTGGTTCTTTTTTGTTAAAAATTATTTATTACACATAAGTACAAAATTTGTCTCTACCTACGAAGTAGAAGATACTATACCGCCGGGTAGAAGGGATTAAAACTCTTAACCCCCTTTTCACTATAGGGAAGAGATTTAATAATAAAACTTTTTGTAGTGTGGTTTCATGGCATTGAAAATACGTTCCATAAAATTCTACAATTTCTAAGCAACGCAATTGTTTTTTATTATTTTAAGTATGTAGATTAAAGCCCCAATAAGTCTCAAAGTGGTAATTCGCAAAGGTTAATCAAAGTTCGGCAATACCCACATGTATTGTGACATGACATACAAAGTGACCATTGTTTTCTAATAAATTAATATATTACCCGCAGGCAATAGTTTTAAATGGCTATATTGCGGCATAATAAACCTTGACTTGTGTGTCTTTGAGACGGCTGCATCAACTAGCGGTTACCTGTTAAATACAAATACGGGAAAATACTTACAAATAGATGTTAGGTTTTTTAAGAGGTTAGAATTTAGTTTTTCTCGATATTCACATAGTGCCGTATTCCAATTTTTAAAATACCTAATACTTAAACAATACATTACAATCCATCTCAAAAATAACGAACACACAACAAATAATCAACCAATATTGAAGTTGTAAGTACCTATTGGAGTTGCATTGGAATAATTTTCAAGCAAATTCTGATATTTCTGATTCAGTCGTTTAGGCGCTAGCAGCTCTTTTGCTTTGTTAATTGGAGTTGTATTGAAGTTGGATCGTTTCTTTAAGTAAATGTGGACGAGTTTAGTGCAAGGGACCACTTTGTCGATTTACATGGACACTTTTACTAATAGATATGGCATTTTGCGTAGTTTTAGAAAGTGCTATGTAACTCCATATCGACAAAGTGGTCCCTTTGTCCGTACACTGACACAAATGTGTTTTAAGGTTAGAATATAGCCCGTGCTAGAGTTGTTCAAAAAGTGACATTTTCGGTGTTTACACAAGTAGTTCGGGTTTTAGTACTGCGAGGTTTCCAATACGATTTCAATATAATTTCGATGCGTCAAACATGAAACACCAAATAAGGCCGTCTTGTCATTTTCGAGTTAGACATAGAATTTATACACACATTTACGATTCAATATATCTGCAATTGTACGGCCTATGACCGCTTTTATCGAGTTTTATCACTTATCACTTTCGCACGTAAGAACGACTATAAAAATAGATACTTAAAGACTGCAAGTTACACTAGTACTGGAGATTAGTAGGTACCTAACCGTAGTGTAGGCGTGAAGTGTAGTGGCGATATAAAACTTTAGATATTATCATTTCGTTTAATCGCTTGCCTATAATCAAAGAATTGAATGCCTTCAAAGGAATACCTACTCTCGAGCATAAATAAATAAGTAAGTAAATGTTTACGAGTGGCGGCGCGTCCATAGCACATGATTCCCGTCGGCTTGCCTAATTTTCAGGCATCTGAGTAATTTTCCTACAGCTCATGAAGAAATTTTAAGCTAAATTAAGCTCCGGCCTCACTAAGATTTTTTTTGACCTGTGATAATTAAGTAGGTGACCACTGATGCTTACCTACTTAATTACCCTTGCTCTCGAGTAATCCCATTCGCCTTGCTGTGTGTGCCTTGGCGATGGCTTGTACAATTTGGGACGAATGAATGACATTTTCACGTGTGCATCAAACGACGATTTTAATACAGTTGCGAGAAAATGACACCAAAATGTATTGGTTACATTAATACTACATTCAGTTACTTTTCATGAACATCACCATCTCTTTAAAAAGGTAATGGGTCATTTACTAAGTACCTATAATAAATATATCCAGAATTGTTCATATGACAGTAAAGGTACTTGCATCATTACAATCGTCTTAGCTCGAATGTATCCCTTTGATTTTTAAGCTATACATATTTCCATTTTTTTCATTCTTTTTACTTTAGTATTTCAAACGAAACATGCTGTTACGCATCTTTCTCACTCTATCTACTTTTTTGTGTCTATTCTATATAGGTAATAATTATCTCTAATAGTTCCCAGACGTTTAGCAGAGCGTCTAGCATTTTAATAGCAGTATAGTCGTTTTAATGGAATCTGTCCTGTCTGTCTATTTTAAGTTGGCATTCAGTGATTTGAAAATGAAATACATAATTTGATAATACATAATCACAAAAAATGTGGATTAATTACTTGAAAATCATTACCCTTATTTTTCCCAGTTGGGTTCACCTATTAGGTACTAGATATTTGATCGGTGTACAAAATACCTATAACAAACTAAATATGTAGTAATAATACTTAACAATAACCTATTAGGTCTACCATTAGATACATCGATTACTGATAGAAAACGAATAAAATTAAATTGTAATAATATTTGGACTAAAACTAAATTTAAAAATTAATATTGTTTTGATCAAATCAAATACGTATATCATAATAACCTAAAGCAGAGATCATTCCTCCTTAAAACACCTTTAACCTCACATAGTCTTGAAATGACTCACAAACTTCACATGACGTGTGGGCGAAAATTCTAAGTATTTTATCCAACACAATCCTATTTGATTGATGCCTCAGTTAATCTAATACTTTAACCTCGCGGAATGCCTAACCGCTGACCGCAGCGCCAAAGCGTCTACGATATCTACACCATAAAAAACCCAAAACTGACAATTGATGGTCTTATAATTGACATGTCATCCTTCGACTTTTTTATCTTTCACTCATTGCGTCTATTGTGAGTGGGCTTAGTCAAATAATACCCTTAAGAATTAATATAATAATTTTCGATATTTTAAATGGTGATTGATTATGGTGACTTTGCGATTTTGGCTTTGTAGAACACTTGAGGCTTTAGTTTAAAAAGCGTGTTATATTGTATATGGTAAAGTTCTTTATAGTCGGCACGGTGAACCTTGTAATCGTGCGGTGTTTTTTTTTCTTTTGGATGCATTTTTGGGCTTGAGCGACGTTGTGTCATGTGACAGCCGCTGTCATGTCTATGGTCAATGACATAGTCTTGTTTCAAATAACGTCTTTATGCAGTCGTTGTTTTTAAATAACTCAGATAAATACGTGGAGTGGAAAGTTGACCGCTGAACAACTATACCTTGTGCAACCTAAGAAGCGGTTTTTGACACAACCTGTCATCTCAGTACATTTTATAACCTAAAATCGATTTTAGGTTATAAAATTTACTGAGATGACAGGTGTCAAAAACCGCTTCTTAGATTGCACACGGTATAGTGTAGTGTACTTACAAGGTAGAGTTTGTCCGGAGAGAGAAATGTGGTTGTGGTTTATATGGAAACTCATATATTCTACGACATTTCTCTTACCGGACACTTAAAGGTAGGGATGGGAATTAGGATTAGTTAGTACAGATAGGCTTACTTTTGTACAATCAGTTTGGTTTCAGGGATGTTTTTGACTCGTCAAATTGACAACATGTGACATGACAATATTAAAAAAAACATATACGTAGGTAAAGTCAGCAGCAAAAGTAACTGGTAGGGTGTTCAAAATGAGCTGGACACGACTTTATTGTTAAGAGAATAAGAGCGTATGTAGGTAATTTTGAACACCCTACCAGCTTAGCTACTTCTGCTGCTGACTGTACTCAAAGTGGGCAGCATAATTTAAACATTTTATGACTGCACCGTCAATTATAAATTAATTTGTTAAGAGATGACTTAGTAAAATGCACGCTCAGTGGCTTACACATAAACATTAAAACCATCAATACATAGGCATGGAAAGCAACATTATTTTAAATACATTAGTATTTAGTTTGTATTACTACAAAATAAATTAAACTACAGTACTGTGTTAGGTACTGCTTCTAAAAGCTAGGGATCACATCTGAATAGTGCTATACACGAACGGATCTGTCCGCCGCGGGCATATCCGTCGGACAAATCCTGCGGGCACATCTGTGCGTGTATCCCTAGCTAATCTATAACCTTACAGCATACTTATAATACCTACTTTACCGTAGCTGTGTGGCTAGCTGTTCAACTCAACGTGGATGTTACTTTTACGCATAATGCCATAACCGGCATAACCATAACCAGATAACCAATGAAATGCAATATAACATTTACACTAATTGAATTAACATGTTATTCTGTAAAAGCAAGAAAAATGTTGATAAATAAGTAAATGATTGGTATTTCGTACTTAAAAAGGAAACTGATACAAAATACAAATTGTTTTTGTTCGTGACGCACGTCTTAAGCCGGGTATTCATTAGGCAACATTTGTTTATAAACTGTATATGAATTTGATCATCATGTTTCGCAACAAGTTTACCGTAAACACTGTTTCTTGCTCTCCACCTAGAGTGGGGAACACAGCAACATGTTTATGCCACAATATCCTTGTTTATAAACATGTTTACAGAGATTTTGAAACATCGTGCAACACTGTTTATAAACAGTTATTAAACAGTGTTTATTAACAAAACTTGCCTAATGAATACCCGACTTTAGATGTAAGTATTGTTTATATTGATAATGACTTTATTTTAATAGTAGAAGGAATTCAAACTGAAAAAGTCAATTTATACTTTTCTATTAAGTAATAATGTGTAAAAATGCAAAATAATGCTAAATGCCGTCTATTTTACCTACTGGATATTTTTATATGATAACGATCGGAAACTGTTACCTAGAATTAACATTAATGTGCCTTTATTTCTTGCATATCCGTACTTCCATACTAATATTATAAATGGGAAAGTGCTGTCTATCAAGGTATGTATCTGTTAACTCTACAAACTTAATCCGTTGAACTCATTTAAATGAAACTATGCATGGAGAGGAGAATGACAGTTTTTACTACGGAATTTTCCAGAGGGGAAAAAAATTATAGGTATAATATTTTATTTAGGCTATTATATTATTCGCTGTTATATTTTATTTAG
Source organism: Pammene fasciana (assembly GCA_911728535.1). Taxonomy (NCBI): domain Eukaryota; kingdom Metazoa; phylum Arthropoda; class Insecta; order Lepidoptera; family Tortricidae; genus Pammene; species Pammene fasciana. The sequence continues at coordinate 1,772,098 of OU452289.1, forward strand.
GCCATTTTATTATTCTCTGTTATATTTTAATTAGGCCATTATATTATATTATTTGCTGTTTTATTATATTTAGGCCATTATGTTATTCGCTGTTATATTTTATTTAGGCCATTATATTATTCGCTGTTATATTTTATTTGGGCCATTATATTATTCACTATTATTCGTGTGTTTATATTTTACTTAAGCACGAACGAAGTCGCGGCAATGTCTAGTAGCATTATAAAATACCGAATTAAATAAACAAAACGTATCTTCGATCAGTTTTTTGTCGGTCCGTCTGTATCTCACATCTCAGAAGAGATGGATGACCAAACCTTTCTGTCAGTTTCAAAATGTCATATCTATATCATGATCAACAACGTTTTAAGTTTATTTAGTTCTTTGTAATCGTTTGTGCGACGTATCTAAGTAAAGTCATAGATGTATTGGAATATGAGGGTAGTTGTTACGTTATCGAACTATCAAGTTGGGTGACCTTTAGCACGCGGCTTGAGTCAAATTTACACGGGGTTGTGAGGTTAAGTTTGTAACCAACGTAGCGTATTTTTCTCTATATTTTAGTATATTTCGTTAAATTTGATATTACCTACAGTTTAGTATTCACAAATGTATCTCAATCAAAGAATTTAATGGTGGGTTATTCTTTGATTCTCCTTTAGGTATAGTTTTTATTTATATACATACAAAATAGGTATAATACTTATAATTGAGTATCATTGGAGGTGTAGGTTACATACCTACAATAAAGAATACTAAACTATTTTTAGCTATATTTTCAAATATCTTATCTTACTTACCTATGTAAGTATCTAAATATGTATAAATTTGGCTTACGTCGAAGTTCTCCTAAGGTGCATGTGCATAGACTAGTCTTAGGCACTATTACAGAAACAATAAGGAGCAAATAAGTAGTCAACCTGCATAGGAACCCGATAGGTTACCACAAAACGTACATAAGAAAGTAGTAAGTAAATCATTTCAACTCAATCCCGTCAAGTAAACAAATAGCAACTGCCATAAATCTGCCCAGGCCCTCGACGCTAAGCGCTTCGATGCAACGCCCATTTAGCGGATTTCCTAATAACTAAGAAGATCAATTCGCATAATAATAATTCTGAAAAGCCGCCCGCTGGCCCATGTTGCCTCAACTTCAAATGAACACTACAAAAAAACACCTATCCGCACATGACGCCTGTTCCAAATCCGAAATTCCCTCCAAAACGATCTCACGCTGCGTCCGAGAAAAAAATAATTCTCTCTGGTCCGCTCCTTTTTTCGAACACTTTTTTTTCTCGTGCCATTGTCGGAGGCATCCGAGCGGGCCCTAGACTCTTTATTAACAAGATTTTGAATATTCTATTGTCGCTAACACTTTCTATGTTCGAAATTCAATTTTTTTCGAACAGTTTGGACATTTCGCTTGAATTATCGCCGGCCAGTTTTGTTATAAGGTTTAAGACGGCGATTGCTCTTTTTTTCATAAATGTCAGTGAATGGGTCGTTTTTGACGTGGGTGAGCGCGTGTATAATTGCTATCAGGTAGTTTCGGGTTCGAGTTCTGTAATATATGGATAATTAAAGGACGGCTTAAGGTGGAATTTTTGTCAAAGTTTATCGGCGTTTTGATTGAGGTTACGAGAGCCATCCCGCGCCCGCGCCGGCGGTAGCTTTATGGATCCATATTTAATATTCAACACATATCTAGTTTCATGGCCCAATCGAGAGTCGATTTGTCTTGCTAGATTATAAAAACATTGGAACTGGTCGTAAACGCGATACGATCATAGGACCTCCTTTGATTAGGTTTCGGTAAATATCCCAATTGGATTTTTACGCTGTTTTTTTGTAATTATGGTCGATAGAGTGGCTTTTATGGGTCGGTCCGCTGACTTCATAATCATCCGAATGAAAATATAAAATACAGTTTTACTATTAATGCCGGTTAATCGTGGAAGGTCGTAAAATAAAACAGGCTGATTGTGGCTCCGACACTTTGGTAGCGCACAATGGCCATGGAAATGAGTCTCTTTAATAGGAAAAGACATAAAAATAGTAAATAACTTAAGAGTTTAACAGAGCTTAGTAGAATGAACTATAAAATGGAAATCGGGATATTACAGGGACGTTAAGACTCAGGTAAGCAAATAATGAGTAGGTTTCTTTGGTTGTAAACTATTATCGATGGTCGACTTCCTTCACGTTCAATTATGTAATGGTTCAGGTAATCAGATGCAAGGTATAGGTACAGAATATGTATCTCCAATTATAAATACGGTTACTTAAGTGCTAAGAATAAAGTAAGTGTACTTACTTAGAAAATGGTACGGTATTGAAAATTATGGTTTCATAAATGTCAAGTAAAATTAAACTACCTACGCCCAGGTGAATTGAATCGTGCATATAAGTAGCGAAGCGAAAAAAAGCTTCTAGTCTCACATTAATTATAAAGAATTTTGCAACGAATCGCTACCGCGATCGAGCACAGATAAGCTAGACCATAGATAATTCATGTTCTGTCAGGCACGGGCGGCTGCTTGACAGCCAACGATTTCTTTTTCTAAAATTACTGGCACGTATAATGACATTTGAGCCTAACTTAACACGCCGACTTTTTAGAATTAATTACTTATTTTTACGACTGATAAGCCTAAATATTTCATGTTATGGACTATAAACCGAGTTGTTTCGGATGCAAAAGGTTTAATTGTTATTTATAAATTAGAGTCGTAAAATTTTGTGCTCAAAATTAGGTTGTAAAAAATGGAATTAGATGCATAATACTAAGGTAATCGTAATTTGAATAGTTTAGGTGATTTTTGACGTATTAACGACTGTTTTTACAGGAGGCGGGGACGTTATGGGTGATGAACTGCGTTCATTAATATTTGTCAAAATAATGCTCTTCAATTTTATATATCTAGAGTAGAGTACAACCATGATAACTTTGTATGCAGTTTGCAGCTACAAACTGTGGAATAGCCACTTTAAGGCTACGTGTCCTACTGGAGATGTGCGAAGATGCACTGCGAGGAATAATGTCGGTATGTATATCTTTAGAATCAATAGAATTACTTTAATTGTGCGAGGGTGGGTAGTAGTAGTTCTACTATTTTTTACAAACACACCCCTCGCATTCTTGCACGTGGAATTGCAGCCAAAACATACTTTTTCGTGTAATTTGACGTTTATGGTTTTTTCATCAAGAAATTAATTTCGGCAGCTCTGTGACATTTAAATAATTCGATTACTTACCTATTTCTAAAAATTACAACAGGTACTACTTAGCTATAAGGAGTAGAATTCTACTCTTTTTGCATTCTATAAAAATACCGGATAACATTTCCCAGGAGTTTTCTTTCCCAATCCCCTGATGAAATCGATAACAGATTTCAGTTAATCTGAATGCCTCTCCAGCTTACTCATCTGTTACCAATTACCATTTCAAAGCAACCGACTCGAAGGAAACAACCGATTCTCGAACTTTCTATACAGCCCAGAAACAAAGAGGTAGAAAGCTAGGTAACAATTGGACCGTAAATATTTACCTCTTATGTATAACTTCTTATTTTCCTATGTCTGTGTGTAATAAGATGTTTTGTAGTGTTTTGCTTCTGAGGTACCTATGCAATAAATATAATTTTACTTTTACTTTAGGTACGTACAACCTATTACGCATGTGTACACCCTACGATAAAACATTCTAAGGAGAAATCCTATTTATATCAGAATTGGGTACTTTGTATGTCTATGTATTTTGAACATATGTTTTTTCTTCAATAACGTAAAAACGTTGACTTGGTATGAGTTAAATGTGGTAGAAATAATCATCATCAAAACACCAAATTAAAGGTACTTTAAATTAATTCCTGAATGTAGTGACATTATGGGAAGTCCAGAAATAAGTAAGAAACACTTATAATATTTGAAAGGTTCCTTCTCCCTGTTCTTCCGATCCAACAATGATCCGATCATACAACTGTAAAGTTCATCCCATACAAACATGTCCTATTACAAATTGGTCTACCGCCTTTTAAATTAAAACTAATGTAACATTTGATAAAAAAATATCTCAACCACAAGTCCAAGTAAAACCGCAAGCAAACACTATCACCAATACAAAATTCACAACAATACAACAATTAACAGTCATAAGATGCACCCTGAACACCACCATCTTGAAAAACGACGTGATAAATTAATTTCCAAATCGCTCTTTCAAACGTCGAACGCTAATCGAACGTCACTAACTGCCTTCTGTTTCTTGGTCAAATAAAAACCATAAACATTATTTGTTTTTTTAAGACTAAGGTTGCAAATGCCACGGGCTGACTAGAGCTACCGTGCACATTTAACTGTCAAATTTGAAATTGAAATTGGAACGCGTTAGTTTGATCAAGTCCTTTCTTATGGCCGTTTGACGAAAGGCTGGCAGGTTTAACATTATGACTGGCAGAATTACTTGTTAGTTTTGATAATATGGGGCTGGAGAAAGATTTGGCAAATATCGAGTCGAAGTATGAGTTCTGAATTTTACGTTTTGTTTTTCATGTCACAATTATGTATTTTGTAATTTTCATTCTATTTCTCTTTTATCTTTCACTAGCTGACCCGACAAATTTCGTACCGCCAAATTAGTAAAATCGATTCAGCCATTCTTCGTGCCCAACACGACTTAGTTATAAGTATATATAGATTATAAAAAAGGAAAAATAAAATATAAAAGATTGAATAACTTCCACGGCACCTACACTCTATTATTTACCTACTTATATATTTCTTCCTGCACGTCTTGAAACCATACCGTAAACGTGTGTGGCGTTTTAAACCATGCATACTCATTTATTTCAACAATCGTTTTAAAATATGCATTCTGATCAGAACAATCGGTTCCATCAAGCTTAACCCAAATTGCGATGGTTCTCGGCCTTCCAAAACGTCTTAATTTTCTACAACAATGCCCAATAACCCCACCTCTGCTTGCTTATTGCTAATTGTAAAACCAAGCATTATACCTATAATATGGTGCAAAACATCTTAAACTTTATGCTAGTGATATGAAGATTGAAAGTCTCCTAAAGCTTTTGAGATGTACTTTTAAATGTTTCGTTCGGATACATTTACGATCGAAACGAGAAATTGTGTGTAAAGTCTGGAATTGTTTATGTATTTGCATAAATAAAGTATGGAGAAATTGATGTTTTAGGTACTTTCGCTACTAATTTAGTAAGTTTACCATTTGGCTGGCTGTAAATTCATTTCCCATTGACATAGTATATACCAATTTAAAAAAAATTACTTGGGTAGAGTAGTTTGACTTTATGGTTTTTCATAAAGGAAGAGATCGCTTTTTAGCGACAAGACCTCCTCTTACTTTAGTACTATTTATACATACCTACTGTTTTATTTTTTGAGGTACATAAAAAGCATTTATTATTTATATAGTTTGGTTTAAATTATAGAAGCTATCTCAGTGACATGTATTGTCTCTAAGAGATTCCAACCTCACTGTCTTCTCTTTCATCAATATAAAACTAGTAGCAATTGCTATGAGAAAATTTAGGTGAAGAGTGAATATTTCATATAAAAAACAGAACAATAAAAATTTCAACAAACCGATTAATTCTTTTTACAACACCATTACCCACAGGGTGTTAAGCAAATGGATGAACATTTAACATTACTTAAAACACTTGTCAAATTCACTAAACAGGTAAGCTGTCAAGCTGTCATGTCACCGGTGACTAACATTAGCCCTATCGGTGACAGCGTGACGTGCGCGTGAGTGGTCAGTCAATAGTCCTTTGATAACACATGCTGTATATGCGCACAGGGTGCTTTTTCCTTGAAGTTCATGGAGTTTATAGTTGATTGCTCAATAATTTCTGATTTCTTTAGTCAATTCAGTCAAAATAAAATATTATCAAATGAAATTTAATTTAAAAAATAATTAAATTAAACACTATGATTTTACGTGTTTAGTGTAGATACCTAAATGTGTGCAATTATATATAACACCGCGATGGGTAATAAAAGTCTTAGAACGTTGAAAATGCAGTTTTCTGTCCAAGAGAAGAAGGAATATATTTTTATACAGAATTCTACTTTTGATTAGTAGTAAAAATGGTAAACTTAACTCAATTTTTCCATTTTTTGGCCTGAATAGCTAAACAATCTCATTACTTGATTACTCATATAAAATTTTTATACTAGGTATTTCGTTTCTGATTTTATACCTACTTCACAATTTGTAAGTACGTAGACATTTTCTCCAATTCATATCTATAAAATATTTAAGTACAGACCCACAAAAAACATTCGCGATTCGTGCGGAAAAATTCCATGCACTAACTACATTTTTCAAAGCTGGAATGGCCTCATTAAGGCCTTTAGTTAAACTCCAGTGTAATCCAACGGGTTGTAATTATACTAATTAATAAACCCTGTATATATTACGACGTCATCCATAACTTAGTAGTACGCGGAAGACGCGTACTGAAATATCCCAACATATTTACTTTCACGCCATGCTGCATTTCTGAGTTACATTGTAACAAAATGTATGAAACAAATGTTTACCATGGATTATATTGGAAACTATTGTTTACATAGATACTAGTACTCTCAAGCAGCACACTGATGTCATTCGTTGAGATAGGTATAAATATTTAAAACTAATTACCCAGTAGAAATCATTGAACTAAACATATCCATATATCTCTATCATACTAAATAAAAAAAATATCAAGGTGACATTGGTTTTTACCTTTTCCTGGCAAAACTATTAAACCAATATTTATTTTGATGCAATTTGATACTTACTTACTACAGAAACTGCCAGCCAAAAAAAGAAAACAATTAAGATTCATATAAACTGATATCAATTATAATAATTATCTGTGGTAAAAATCATTTTATGTCGCCGTAAGGAATTTAATTTTTTTACTGGTCTTCAGAAATTATTGTAACAGTTACTTTGTTTTATATTTTGAACTAAATTTCAAGAAAAGGAGGTTGAAAATTATATTTTGAACTGAATCAGTTGCCATTTTGCAAAATTTATAAATTAGGTTTTTTTTTCAATACAAAACTTTTGAACATTTCCCACATTTACTATCTTAGAAATGGATGTCACAGACAAAAAGACGCCACAAGAAACAATAAATATTTTTAACAGTAAATGGTGATAATGACAGTGATTATGTCACACAAAAGTAATGCCATAAGTTTTGACAAGTTTGGTCCGGGACGCGAGAAGAGGGGAAACAAAAATCTCGGCGTTATATCGCGCTATATTGAACTTGAAAAAGTTGGTAAACAATATGAATCAAACGCCCTTCCGGAGGCGCCTGCGCAAGCTATGTTATAGACGACATATATATAACTATGAACGTGCGTACACATTAATCATTCTCATATTTCCCTAAATTTCCCGGATGGTCCGTTTAGGTTACCTTTAGGTCCACCATCGAACCTTTAGGTCCCCAGAGACCTTATGAAGGTTTCCCAGCAGCCAAAGTCCGATTCCTCATTCTGGTTTCCTGGCGCCTTTTTCTTTCACCGAAGGAACTGGAAGGAACCAAATAAATACCTAGATTCCAAGTTCCAACCACGCATTCAATTATTGTTACAGTCACCAGTCAGATATATCGGAGCGGCCAAGGTGGTCACAAATATCTGAACAAGGTCTCTATTGTCAAGGCTGTAAAGTGCATGCTCAGATATTTTTGAGTAGGTACCTACCGTGGCCGCTCCGATATATCTGACGGCGACTGTACAAACCGGGGTTCAAGCTTACAAGCCTCGGTTTTAATTAAAACTCGTACTATATGTGCTCTTACGCTAATATACGCAAGTACCTATAGTCCAATAGGTACACTATGATCCCGTATTCATCAAATTAATTCATTCACTCATTCGGTCGTTCAATAAAGTGTCGCTAACATGAAATAAACCGTCCGAGGCGCCGGCGCAAGCTTAATTGTCAACACGGCTGTCAACACGCGTATTAATCCTTTTAATTTAAGAATGTCTCCGTCTCTCCGTACTCGCAAGATTAGTCTATGCTAACTTTACATGAGCTTAGTGACTTACACTTAGTACTTGTCACTTAATTTTAACCATATGTACACACAGATAGCCTAGCGCCTTGCGTCTTCCGGCCCGATGGCTTTTCGGTGGACGAAATTATTATGAAAACACTTGCTTAAAACTAAATAGGAATTTGACGTTGTGTAGTGTTGGTATATGTCATGTATAGCCAGAGATCGGGCGGATTGGCGTCATTGTACTGATATTAACATAACATAACATAAATACTCTTTATCCTCACTAATAACTGTAACTCTGTTAGTTATAATGTTTTTAGGTTTTAAATAAATAAAAAAATAACAAACAGTTAAAGTACAGGTAAAACAATTGGCAGTCTTAATTGTTAAAAAGCTATCTCTTCCAGACAAACTTTAGGAAACTGAAACCATTGAAATTAGTGATGGAATTCCAAAAATGTCATACAATGACGCCCATCCGTCCGGCCGCTGCTTATAACTGAGTCATTAGTCTAACTTTTTAAACGATGAATGAAACTTGATGGTATTTCCTGCAGGATCACTAAGATACAGCAAAGTTTTAACTGGTAAAGGCATCAAAATCGTCCGCCACTCCTAGAAAAAAATGTCCACGAAAGTAATTCGGAACAGGGGGCCGATTTTTGACAGCCGGACGCTCGAATTCAAAAAATTCAAGCTCGAAAATAATCGCACACAAAAGTTTGTTCCCAATTTTTTCTCATGGAATTAATAGTTTAAATAATCATGATTTTAAATTTCTATCGCTGTTCTTTTTAAAACATAATTTCATCGTTTTATTCAGAGTTTCAAATGTCACTTTCGAGTGCTCGATTCTCAAAAATCACCCCCCAGAACAGATGCTAAACTAAAGTGATAACTCAACCATACCATGCGGTTAAGTTTAATACTATTACCAATCACTAAACTCGTGTAAACTCAGCATGATGCGCTTTTCAAAAACGTCATCCTGACAGATCGCGCTGCGAAAAGTTTTATTAACCCTCTGAAACTATCCTAAATCACTTTACAATATAAGTACTTAAGTATTTACACTGCTCTCATTGCAGCGATTTAGCGAAACGCAGGCAATTTTCAAGTTGCGTGGACATCTTAACAGCTCTACTAATTCCAGAGCTCTCGTTCGGACCGACGGCTGATTGACAGGTGAAAGGGCGCGAAATTGACCGCCATTTTGTATTGTGCTCATTAATGTCGCATCTACAATGGGTAAGTTGTAATCAGAATAAATTCGCTTTAACGAAAACAAATTTTCGCAAATAGGTGCCAAATAAATACATATAGAGATTTTTGCGCTTTTGTGAATTTCAAATTTAATACTAGTTATAGCACGCTGCAAAATTGCATACCCACATTATGAATGAATTCAATCATAAACTGGGCATTCATATAGAAAAGAGTTGAATAATTAAATGTTATTGATACATACAGTAAGAATAGTACGATTTATAACAGATTAGGTTTTCATTGATCTGGGTGTAAACAATTTCGCACATTCTTTTACTGTCATACTGCGCGTTTCCTTGTCTTACTTAACTACCTCGCACGCTCGTTCGTTTAAATCACACTTGTCCGTAAATTCCCTATTTCCTGTCTAATTAAAAAAATAATAACTTTATGATAAGTAATATATCATAGAATGTGTTATCATTGGAAATCATATTCTACCATATTGTTTCAATAATTCGCAAACAGTAAGTATTTGCCTTATAGAACAAAAACAGCACACGCTGTCGCGAAAAAGGGTTTTTAGTTTTAGGGTTTATTGTTTACCGTTTCATTCGGTCCATTAGGCGTGACATATGCTGTCCACAGATAAGATAGAGCCGTATGTCATAAATTTGAGCTACCGTTTGGCTCTGAGGATGTCGGGATTAGTGCGCAAACATGAGTTGTTGTTACATTGTTATATTTGTTATGTTAAGCGAACGTGATAAAGACTTGGGACAACAGAGATGTTAGATAGTGGTTGGTATATGCGCTGGATGACGATGTAATACTTTCATTGAGACTGCTATGCTACACTTACCCAAGCGATGATAGCGATAGCGAGTCAACCATTTAGAACAGCTACAAAGTTTAGTCTAAAACAATATTTAGAATAGTTTCATGAAGCCTATCTGTTAAAACAAGCCAAAACACGGTAGATTCATCTTAGAAGATAATCGAGAAAAAGGTACTAGTTATTAGATCAAATCGAATAACTTTATGTACCGACAAAACTGTTTTCATTTATGCTAGCAATACACTCGCTCACTATTAAGGACTTAATATGACAACTGGCTTATGCCAGTATTTAAGTAGGAATTTGCTATATCTATAATATTCATTTTTTTTATTTACGAATCATGAGCCCTTGATTAAGAATAGTACCTAATTGATTACAAACGGAATACAGGGACTGGAAAGAATTCGGGATTGGGCCGATAAAATCAATCAGATTAGGCTCGATACGGTCGGTAAGGTTGTTCATTATTATGCATTAGCGATTTTCTTTTAAAAAATCCATTAGATATATTAACAACGATCATTAAAACATACAGTTATATAAATAGATGAGGGCATATCATGGGCCACCATATATGTATAGGTACCACACAACTATCTATTAATTCGAATATTTTCGATTTAATGTGCCGGAGAAGATGACTATGAATTAGACATAGATTTGCATGTATGAAATCGAGGCTTAGGAGGATGAAGGATTACTTATAATATATATGTTAAAAATATTTACACAATTTAAAATATTTTTTAATATCTGAAACAGTCGTGTTACTTTATAGACTTGTAGGCGACGCACAGCCCTAACTTTTGAAGGTAGAACCTTGCTAAGGTTTTTCTTAAACAGGTACAAAAAAATCATCGTTATTTATTTCGTGTATCTATACCATAATGTGTACAAGTACGATAGTATATCACTGTAGAGTTTTTTTTCTTACTTTATTTATCTTAAAAAGGATAAATGTTCGAAAAACGGAAAAAATCTTTTACTTACAATAGTTACTTCCCAGTAGAGAACAGCGAAAACTTTCATCGAAAGTTAACACATAAAGTTTCCCTGCGTCCCTGACAATCAATGTCAATTACATATATTATATTCTCTTAAAGTTGTTGAACAAAAGATTTATTGTTTGAGGAGTAGGATATACGTTTTAATTTATTGCTCCTATTACAGGAAACATCCGTTATAGCAATAGGAACCTACTGACTAACATTACTTTAGGTACCGTCTAAAAGACTGCGGTGTACTCTGTATATAGAGTTTCAAATAAGTCTTGATGTTTTGATTAATATTTTATTTTGAGGGTGTTCCAGCTGCGATCGCGCCATTACGTGCACTTCAGTTTGTGGTGCGCGTGCCGCGGCCGCTGCTGGAGACCATCGAGAGCGCGGGCTTCTGGCCGAAGGGTGTAGTGTTTCGGCGGTTCCGGGGGACGCTGCCAATTATTACACCAGAGCAGGTGGCACAACAGAAAACCGTCGTGTCACCAAAATAATAAGTAGTTTTAGTTTATAATGTAATATGTATGCTAGTTTTTAAGGTATTTATCTATGGGCCACTAGTTGCCTGAAAATAAACGTTTTTCATTCATTCATTCATTCAATATGTTTTGAACGTCTGTCAAAACTAAAGTAATAGTCGTTTTCTCTCCATAGGTGCTTCATTTTGATATATGGGTGTGCTAGAAAGAAATAAAGTTAGCTGTTTGTTAATTTTTCTGAATAAGGGTTTCATACAAATTTTTTTAACGAGTACATTGATGTTTACAGACGGTTTGGTGCAACCGGCCCTAAGTCTGAGCAACCCTACCTACCAATTTTGGAATTCACGTAATGAAGTTACAAATAGTAAGCTACAAATTACAATTTCTCTGTTTGTTGCTCTTACTAATAATCACATTTTTGTCAGAAAGAGAGGCAGACAGTGAAAGTAATACTTGTAGTTTTATAAAACGTGATCCTGTTGTGACTAGACTCGAGAAAAGCCAAATCTGAAATCACAAAGCAGACATATTTAATCGCAGGCAGAATACCGTAAGACACAATAATCTACACAACTATTCTAGTACCTACAGCAACTATGGTCAACAACTTCAATATATATTCACCAATCTTCTTTTTGGTATTAACTATGTTTTCTCATACCTTGAAAATAATGCGTCATTTAAATAAAACTAACACCTAAAAATGAAGATACATATTCGAGTTAGTGTGTGGACTAAGTATAGGACTAATTTCACTTGCCAACCAACTTTTCGCAGAAGTTGCATTTGGCCGAATTTCATTTCTCATTTCAAGGTTAGGTTGGATTACCCAACTATGGGGTTGGGAAATGAAATGGTTGCGAATTAATGATTATTCGGCCAAATGAAACTTCTGCGAAAAGCTGGTTGGCAAGTGAAACTCGGCAAAACTATTTTTGGCGAAAAGGCAGGATACCGGACCATAGAGGAAGCCTTTGGGCTGTAGTTGAGTAGTTTTACGGTAGATATTTATAAGTAACACAATCGTAATGAACATTCAAACAGAAGTAGTTTAGCAGATAAGGTGTTCAAAAAGAACATGACCTTATATTATTTAAAATAAAGTCGTGCCAAGTTTGATCTCTCCTTAAGTCCTATTTTCTGATTTCAGTTTTGTCACTTTAGGGCAGTTCGGTGCCCGGTAGAAACATGATACCTTGTGCAACCTGAGAAGCGGTTTTTGACACCTGTCATCTCAGTACATTTTATAACCTAAAATCGATTGGTCGGTTGGTACTATGGGGTGCCAACTCATCGCAAAAACTCAGTCACGTGGCGGAGGGTGGTTGAAGTATCCTAGATGTTGCAGATAGCTATCATTGTCTTGGTTTGCACTCTTAGGTACCCGTCTCGCCTAGACCAGACTTTGTTTGTTATGGGCAGCATTTGGGTGGGCATTGGTTAGCTTACTAACCTTTGCTCCCACTTTTGGAGTGGCCGATGAAGGGACGCGGATAGGCAGGTGGCCGGTGACCCGCTCTTGGAGGCTAGCCCAACCACCCGGAGACCCATCAGCGTGACTCTGCCTAGGCAGATTCCACGTCTGATTGGGGGCGGAGTGTAGTGGTGGTATGGCTGGAAGGGACGTTTTCCTTGAAGGCATCCCCACTACACGGGTGCCGGGGTAGGGGCGTTTGTCCTCCTGGTGCTGTGCGGGTGGGACCGGAATACCGGTCCCGGCTTCTCCGGGGTTAAGAGAGGCCAGTTGGCGGAGAGCACGCTGGTCATGCTACAGCGTGCTCTATTTGCGGAGTGGGTTCGCCCTAGGGCGACAGTGCTGGTGGTGTCGCGGTTGCAGTTTCGATCCCGTTGCACCACCATTAAGGCACGGAGATGGCAGCATCCCAGAGTTTTAGTGGGTAGGCCGGTCCAGACCGGAGAGTCCCACATAACTTATGCGTAATATTTGGCTCCACCCCGGGGGCCTAATGTTACGTATAGGTATGCGTAAAGCATTTCTCTGGGACAAAAAAAAAAAAAAAAAAGGTAAGATAGAAAGGTATTTTTTAGGGGTAAGATAAAAAGTAGTCTGTAATGCTCCGGAATATGGAAGATTTTTTGTCTTACCCCTAAAAATAATAAATATACCTTTCTATCTTATCCCAACGCACCTTAAATTAAAATACATACACATACCTATAGAAAAAGGATATTACTTACACATAATATGTAAATCTATTTAATTAATACGAGAAGTAGGTACTGTTGTAAATTGTAGGGTTAAAACACATTTTGCACAACTGACTTGTAGCTTTTAATATTTTTTATTTTATCTATTCCTACAACTGATCTGATAAAGCTGGCATTAACCAGTTATAAAAATGTTAGTTATTACTTACTTCGCAATAGCTTTAACGAAGCACGCTATTTTGCTTTTCGAACAAGAGAAAAAACCTAGTTTTAACCTTATTTTTAATTGTAATTAATAGCTTTAGATTGAAAACAGGCATTTTCAGCCGTTTACGTGAAAAAAAGTTTGCCGCATTGAGTACCTATGATCCAAAAAAAACCCAACCCAAACACGACAGCTACTTTAATTAAGGATTCAGTAATTAATTTACAAACACTAAAAGGCAAAAAAGGTTTAGTGCATGTTATAAATTTTAAACATTGTGGTATTTATGCGGCAAAAAAAGGTCGAACACCCTTTCCACGAGGAATTATGAAATACACAGTAGCCCGCCCACCTGAGCCGCTCCCGATTTATCGTCATATTAATCGCGCCACAACCAATAAATCCATCAAAGATCCACATCACAACGTGTTAATTTACACTCATAAATCTTAGAGAAATTTAGATACTTATGTTAAAACCACGTTAAGACGCCATTACAACCCAGCTAAAATAAAAAGAAGTTTTAAATATCGAACGTCCTAACCAACAGGTGTCGCTAAAACCGGCCAGTTACGCCGGGCTAGCAACCATAAACAAGTGCTGAAAAAACATTTACTTCAAAAATAGAATTCGAATTCCCGCGCTTAATTGCGCTCCCGCCAATGAGCGGGCGTCGGGTGCGAGCGAGTGGGCGATTTTTTTGGGTGAGATAGAGTGAGAGAGGAGGTGCGGCCCCGCCCCGTTAACAACATGGCGTATTTGTTGATTGGCAGGCTTTTGGCGGGAACCTCCCCGCGGGCGGGAAAGCGGAAGGCGCGGGAAAATGTGACGCCCGCACGTAGAAAAACTTGACTCGAAAGCGAAGTCCAGTTTCTTGTCAGATACACGGATTTGTTATTTTTACATCATGACCATTATGTAGAAGTATATCTTGACTGGCATTATCCGTGATCTCGTGATTGTGACTAATTATTTATAGGTTGAGTGGGAAGTTCTCGCTTATAATGAGTGTGTAATTTATGCAATTAGAGTTAAATATTTAGGGATATCTACTTACTCGTATTTACTTACCTACTTAACTTATGTAGGTATGTTATTAAGTTCTTGGCTTGGCATAGGATGATGTTCCTTTGCACCTACCTACAGATTGTCTTTTGAAAATCATATTCCTTGTATGTAGATAACAATTTTTATACCACGACAGTAGCAAACCAGTACATGGTCCGCCTGATGGTAATTACCGCAGCGTATACCTTAGACGCCTGTAAGTCCAGAGTATACACATGCGCGTTGCCGGCCCTTTAAGAACCTAATACACTCCTTTTTTGAAGAACCTCAGACTTATAATCTCTTGGGAAAGCCTCGGTTCATTCCACAACTGGTGCGTTCGCGAGAGGAAATTCCTTGAACTATTTGTTATTGAATAATTCTGAGAATAGGTACCTGGCATTTTCTTTTAAGTTGTTAAACGTAGAACCATAGATTATGGTCAAACATTTTCTCGGCAATGTCACGTTAAGTCGCCAACACTGGGTATAGTGCTTCCATGAATTACTTGCCAATGGAACCAACTTTTAAAACCTTTGTTGGGTTCCCCTAGACATTGTACAGTCAGCATCAATAGTATCCTCCTACACGAAAGCCGCAAAAATATGTGACACGCTCTTATTTGTAGAGCCATAGGAGCGTGTCACAAATTTTTGAGGATTTTTGAGGATCTTTTATGTAAAAAAATGTAAACTTCATCTTCGGAAGCAAGGAGAATTTTCCACTCCCTAAATACCTAAATCTAAAATAAATAACAGATAAATAAAATATCAGAAATGAGTCAAGTAAATACCTAACTGTATCTCACTCGTTTCCCGCACTATAGAAGTATCTGTTTGGCCTGAAGGTTAACTGGTAGAGAATGCCTTCTGGCATTAAGTGCGCTCTTTGTACTTTGTTTATTTAAAATTGAAAAACTTTATTTCAGAGAGTAGGTCCATATGTTAATCAAAATATAGAACAAAAAAATAATAATAAAGTAATTTTCAAGTAATTATATTAGATACATGTATGTACTTACAGATATGTCATATAATTAGGTACTAAAAACTTCGTTGCCTTATATTTATCAATTAATTTAATGCATGGCCTTATTAGCTTTATTATAAGTAGATATTGTGGTAAAAATTCTTTAACACGTAACAAAAATTAAATTAAAATAACTAAACTAATATTAAAATAAACTAAATAGAACTATAAATATATAAAACTACCTAAAAACTTACCTAAAATCCCAGTTACAAAAAGAATACCCCCTCCAAGAGGTCCCCCTGCGGCAGGGAACCCATAACGCTAATACCTAATTAAGTACTTGAAAATTAACTAAAATAAAATTAATAATTACGCAGTCCAGATTTCCCTTTATTTCTGGGTATTTACAGTCAGCAACAAAAGTCGCTAAGCTAAGGTGTTCAAAATGAGGTTGGCACGACTTTATTGTTAAGAGAATAAGAGCGCGTGAACGTCATTTTGAACACCTCACACTCTAAGCTACTTTTGCTGCTGACTGTACCCAGTGGTTCTGCATGCACCACAGCCACACGTAGTATGCTGTTAAAGCTGGTTGTTTTTTGTGCAATAAGGATTAAATAAATAAAAATAAATAGTATCTAGTAAATGGGCATTTTGAGAAAAAAAGTGTACCATTTACTTTTTATGGAATCACTAACAATTTATTGGGTTATTTCTACTTAGAATCACGAGGACTATCGATTTATTTATATAATAAAAAGTGTCCCAAACTTTTTGTTGTCAGTTTGTGACGCATTTTCCCATGTGACATTCTGTATGGACTATCTCAAAACTTGTGTATGGAAAATTGGCGAACTTTTTTTAAATGATTACATTTTTTTCTGAAAATCACTAAATAAAATATAAGTACCTAGTTTACACTTCGCATGTCTAGTGAAACCTAGAATAATAAACGCCTAGAGACATTATACAAGCAATAAGTGTCGCGTCATACGTTTTATAGACTTGAACGCACTGTGGGCAGTGACAGTGAGCATCAGTATAATTTCATTGATCAATACTAATATGTTAGCCCCCTATCGCTATATGTATAGGGACGTATATCCCAACAATGACCAAATATGATAAAAAACGGCCTCCATAGCCTAGTTGGTCCCGTCTCTATCGCTCTTGCATATACGAAAGAGAGTGATGCAAATAGACGATTCGATGAACGAAGTGCTTCGCGGTTATAGGCCAGGTTCGATCCTGGTAAGGGCATTTATTTGAGTGCTAATCTCAAATATTTGTTCCTGAGTTATGGATGTTTTCTATGTATGTATATATTTCTATGTATATAAGTATGTATTTATCTATCTAAGTATGTATATCGTCGCCTAGCACCCATAGTACAAGCTTTGCTTAGTTAGGGGTTAGGTTGATTTGTGTAAGATTGTCCCCAAATATTTATTTATTTATTTATTTATTAATATGGTAAAAAAACTTGATTAATGAATATTTCAACCTGTAATAATATCTTCGTTAACGAAGGCCGCAAAAATATCTGACATAATCTTATTTGTGGGTCATACAAGCGTGTCATATCTTTTTGCGGCCTTCGTTGAGGAAGTATTGCACGTGACCTATTGACCTATTGACCTATTGCCTACTGCGAAGTTCGAAAATCGACAAAACGTTGGCCCCGTCTCTATCACTCTTGCATATACCTACTTACGAAAGAGAGTGATGCATATAGACGATTCGATTAACGAAATGGTTCGCGATTATATAGGTACCTGTACCTAATATTGAAATACCTATAAAAATAAAATAATAAATAAATATAAAAAATATTTATTATCAGACAATTACAAAGTCATATGTGCATGTTGTTGTACCGCCCACAACTTATCTGCTTTGCCCGAAGGTTGACTGGTAGAGAATGCTCTATAGCATTAAGTCCGCCTGTTGTACAGTTGTATTTTTGTGCAGTAAAGATTAAATAAATAAATAAAGTCCATAGATAGTTAGTTTTTACAACTTAAAAAACTTAAAACTATATTAGTTATGAGCTAAAAACTATGAGCCAGTAACCTGCATCTGCAGAACCAACTTCAAGGAATTGGGCTGATGCTCCTGGGTGTCACTCCCAGTCGATAAATGTCATGTTTTTACGTTAATTGCAGGGTGTCAACTAGTGCATGGGTATACTTTACCCAAAGACACAGACTACACAGACACCTCATCATTAAGCTTTTAAAGGGAGCACGAAGTCACCACACGTACATCAGTGCAATTTTAGTCGTAAATTTCTACGATTCGAACAGCACATCTCAATAGTATTATACACCAATTTGTAGTATAACAATTCAGGTTTACCCCTGTAACTTGATTTTTGGGGATATTTTTAATTCACATGAGTAACGATCAAAAACGTTAACTTAATTGAAATAAGCGGTCGCGCTTTCATACAAAATTAGTACGGGAGCACAGATGCGTGGTGGCCCCGAGTTGTACTTACTTATGATGTATCTAGTGGTTGAGGTTATCTGTGCCCAAAGACCAGCATAAAAAAATGCGTCGCTAATTCACCACTACCGCCTCGAAGGTATTTTATGCTACTAACAAAACCGTACTCAAAATACTACACTTGTAGCAAAGACTATAATATATAATATTATAGCTTGTAGTTATGTAGCTAAAAAATGTCTGTGCTGTTCTTGGAAGCAAATAATAGCTAGCGCTGGAAAATAGTAGTAAATTTTTATAGCAACGAAACCCCTTCATTTAGATTGCTATTATTCAGTGGAGGCAGAGTAGCAAAAGTATACAGTACAATCTCGATAATCCGGCACTTTGATACCGGAACGTCCAGTAGTCCGTCACTAATAAAATAATAAGGACGCGGCTGGCGATTAAACCTTCTTCCTACCCACCTTAGTTCTAATAAAATTTTCGTTGCAAATATCAGCGAGTAAGATTGTTTTAATTCTTCTAGCTGTGATAACATTATACAAAGTAAATTAAAATTTACCTACCCGTATTTATTTTTACCGCTTTCTCCATGACTGAATTAATGCGTATTCACGTAACAAATTTAAATGATCTTCAAACAAAATTTAAATGTACTCGATGATTCCACATTATATCTTTTCGAAATTCATTTTAGTCTAGTTAAGGATAATGTAAATTTATTATTAAATGGTTACCAAAATTAAAAACAACTTAAAAATAAATTAAAACTAATCTAAACTAAAATACATCTAAATAAGGCCCCCGCGGCATCGTGCCAAAGATGCTGGCAGCATTCCCTCGTTGAATGGCAATGCTGATGCGCTGCGAGAGAAAGCTGCCAGCTCTCTGGTCACCGGTGGTCTCTATCAGCTTTTTGGCTACCTCTTTAAAAAGGGTACGCGCACTTGGACCCCACGGCCCGAGGGTCTCGACACAACGCCACGAAGTGGTATGTGGGGCCGAGACCCCGATATTTGAGGGCCTTTTTGGCTTCTGCCGTCTCCGCTGCCGCACCAGCCCTGGGTGAGGTTCTAGGAAGATGGGACGGAGCTAGCTAGATTGTTACCTTATAAAAACAGCTAACTACCCAGGAAAATAGGTACCTAATATCAGTAAAAACACATGTTCTCTGCGTGTCAGCATCAGTGCCGGATTGTCGAGATTGTACTGTATTACAAAAGTATGTGAAGTCAATTGAACATGTGCAATTACTATGAAATTAAGTGCGCAATACTTATTTCTTCCAAATACTGACAAGAATTTGTCGCGCCGAATTTTTTTGAGGACCACACAGAGGTCGGCACGGCAGGAGAGTCTGTCAAAATAGATGCGTGGTTGATTTATTGAAAAGCGCCGTTGGTGGTAGCACATGTGCAGTCTATAAGTGCAAGGAAAGTGTAATATGGCATATTTTGCCATTTTCAACCCTGCAGTTAAATGATTTATGGTGGTAGCTATCGTGTAGTAGTGTGACATATTAAACTTGAATTAAATACAGTCGAGAAGTTAATGTGTTGACTAGGGATGTCACGAATATTCGCATTCGTATAATGCGAATAATCGCATCATTTTTGACATTTGTATCAACATACGCATTCGCATGAAATGATGTTTGCTCATAGTTACACAGAAAGTGAAAAAGACGGTATCACTTATCTCCTTTTGATCAATAATATAGGACGCCATCACATATCATGTTCTGTATTATGAACTATGGTAGCATAAAAATTATAAGCAAGATTAACTTTTTTAAATCTACTCCGTAACATTCGTATTCGCATTCGCAATCGGACATTCGCATCCTGAATATTCGCATTCGCATTCGCGAATTGCAAAAACGACATTCGTGGCATCCCTGGTGTTGACGACTAAAGGAACAAGACAGCCCCAGCCCAGCTCAAGCTCTCCTATCAATTTCCAATTTTAACCACCTTAAGCGAGGTTTAGATTAGCATTATGCGGCAAGTAGGGACGCAGCTGTATGCTGGAAGGAAATAGTGATATTCATGTCTCATTCTGTACTATAGCTGCGTCCCTACTTGCCGAAAGTAAACTTGCTAGTCTAAACCTCGCTTTATGGATAACCACGCGACATTATGTCGCTCGTGATAATGACATATCCGTCATGCTTGTCCTAAACGAGAGGTGAGCTTCACTCAATTGTTCGAACACGCTCGGCACCTGACTGCTCCAGGCAACATTAAAGGCACAGGCAAAAGAGAGAGAATGCCATCGGCACCATGCGATAGAAAGAGACAACGATTACTGACACTGTGCTGTCAAACATCTTATTTAGACTGCCCAAGGGCTGGAATTTGTCACGATATTTTATATTCAGCGATAAACGACAAGCACGACAAACGACAGACATTAATAGTCACGCATGACATGACAATCCATCCTGTCCCATTTTTCCAAGGGAAATGTTAGCAACAATCAGCTCATCTAACCTATTCAATGTATTCATATATTCAAGTAAAGGTGTTGGAGCCTAATTACCGGCAGCTGCGGTCATTTATCGTGTGTTAATGCTAATGTGCAAAGGACAGTGTCCTATACACACGTATTATACATGTATACGTGGGTTATGTAGCTAAAAAAATTACAATGTTCCGGACGAGCTCGTTCCGGAGCGTCTCCGGCCTCCTAGCCTAGTCGATCGATACCCTGCCTATGATGAAGCAGGAGGATCCGGGTTCGAAGTGTTCGAACCCTGGTTAGGGCATTTATTTATTTGTTTTTTTGTCTTATAACAGAAATTTGTTCCTGAGTTATGGATGTTTTCATTTAAGTATTTATCTACATCTAGTCTAGTACCCACAACACAAGCCTTATTGAGCTTATTCTGGGGCTAAAGATGTGTGAGATTGTCCCATAATATTTATTTAGGTAGGTAACTAAATGGTCAGCAGCAGAAAAATCTGAGAATTAACAAGGGTTAGGTTAGGTTCTGACCGACACATTTTTCTGCTGAACAAAACATCATTTTTGTGGATCAGTTGACGCTCGGAGGACGCTAGTGTGGGGTAGCCTAATGAAAAGACGTCCATTAGCGTCGCGACGCACATTAACTATAAGTAAAATTTTGCCATACTGAATAAATAAAGTCCGTCTAAACTCTTATCTGGATTTTTTTTTATTTAAAGTTGTAACGTAACCACTCAACACACTAATTAAGATACTTAATAAATTTAAGTAAATACAGCAGTTTACAGTATCGGCGCAACAAAAACGAGATAGCGAGACAATGCAGCGGAAAGCGGTCAGCGGAAGTCTGCAACTTGAGCGGCGCGGGCGCATGCCATGAGCGGAAGCGTGTCGCTTGACGCTTATAAAGTGTTCGCGCTTACTCTCCTGTCCAGTATCTCCCCCACTTTGCAAGCATAATGAGTAGTATCGCCTGCATTTACGTCAAATTTACATAAACTAGTAGTCCGCCTCGAACTGAGAACTTGCAAATGCGATGACCAATATAACAAGACCCATATGATGATATTTTCCCGCCTTGTAACTCCATGACCCTTTGATCAATCCTGCTCATATATGAACTCTCAAATTAATATGCATCTCTGCTACAACCCCATCAAATTTCATGAAGATCAGAAAAACGTTACTAAAGTTATCGTCTAACAAACTCTCAAAATCAAAGCCATCTAAATTCCGAAACGTCCCAGTAGCCAGAAGTTGTTTGCGTTCCGCTCGTTCGATAAAAAATATATGGAGCAGTATACAATAATAATATAATTATGTTACATACAGCCTTGGCCAGAAGTTTTGAGCATAGGTGTTTTTTGTTTACAATTTTGATGTTAAGCATTATTTCCCTATCCTATATAACAATGTACGGTAACGGTAAATGTTATATTTTATTTATGAATATAGAAAACTTCACTTAATAACACTTTCAAGGTACTTAAAAAATATGAAAACAGAAGGTACCAAAAATGTAAATTTAAGTCGGTGCGACATATTGCAAATATTCTATGCAGTTACTACTAACTTCAACAAAACATGCCTATTGGTTTAAATTAATTGACAAAATAACTTAAACAAAGATGGAAACGATGGACTAAACTTTTCAGTTTTGTATGAAAATCGCATTGGTGCTCAACACTTCTGGCCAAGGCTGTACGTAGTAATTTGTAATACGTTCATCTGTCAAACATTGATTTCGTAGGAAAGATACCTTCTGTACGTGACTTCCGTCCGGCTTGAGACCCAACATGACAAAGGCAACTTGAAATTTTTTTTTTGTTAAATTTCCAATTTCAGTGTAATATTGAAAGCTTATTGTACGGTAATATAAAGAACAACAAAACTCACGTAACAATCTTTTAGGTAGTCTGTGGTTGGCCACCACGTGTTATTTGTAGAAATATTTCGTTGACTTTGGCAAAGTCATCAGCACTATAGATGCAAGGATTGATTGATTGAACCTTCTGTACGCAGTACAGTCGCCATCAAATATATCGGAGCGGCCAAGGTACTCAAAAATATCTGACCATGCACGTTATTGCTTTGACAATAGAGGATATTTGTTGCCACCTTGGCCGCTCCAATATATCTGATGGTGACTGACCTATTTTTAACCGACTTCAAAAAAGGAGGAGGTTCTCAATTCGACTGAATTTTTTTTTTTTTTTTTTTTTATCATAATTTTTTTTTTTTTGTATGTATGTTACTCCATATCTCCGTGAATCGTGAACCGATTTTCAAAATTTTTTTTTGAATCGAACAGGTATAACCCCTAGATGGTCCCATTGTCACCAAGTCGGGATCTGATGATGGGATCCTGGAGAAATCGAGGGAACTCTTCAACTATTATAGGCACACCTATAGTGATTTCACTATTTTTTACAGCAACTCGGCCACTTCCTCTTGGAATAGCGGATCCTAAGTGAAGTCGGTTCTTTTTTTGTTTAAAATTATAGTACATTACGTACCTAGGGCGGTAAAATAAAGAACGGCTCAGATCGCGGACATTTGTAGCCCGAACCGAAGGTAAGGGCCATAAACAAGCGATCTGAGGCCTTCTTTATTACCGCCAGTGGGGCGTACACAATTTTACGTCTTCTCCTGGGTGTGAAGTGAGATTTGCTGCTGCGCCCGTGGGCGGAAAATCCCACTTACCGCCCAGAGTGACGTAAATTAAATTGTTCTGGCGACAGCCTTGGATCGCTTCAGCCTGACTCTTGCGCCGAGCTGTTGTAAATTACGTCAGCTGAGTCCGCGGTTTACGACTGTTGTTATACTGTCTCGTAAACGCTTAGTTGTTTTTATTATCATACACACCTAGTTTAGATATAAGTATAGGTCAATGCTGTTAATTTTACACAGAAAAAAAAGACAACAATACTACCAGAACGAATAGCAAAATAGATATATTATAACCGTAATTGTAGTATTACAATTTTTGTAAGGAAAACTACTTTATTTTTACGTTTAGGTACTGTATCTTGAATTCTATAGAACTATTCAAACATTAATATGCACATTGGTTTAGTTATTTATACTATGTGAAAAATTATCCCAGAATTTACTAGATTTTCTCGTTCTAATTACAGTATTTTGGTATCATGGACGAGAGATTTTTTCTCAGTGTATGTAAAGTAATTACATATTTTATTCATATGTATAATTTATAGAACGTTTCAACACTTTCAACCATTACAAATATTGAGCTACTTGATTCGGTAGATAATACTGTAGAACCTTAAGTATGGAAACAAATGTAAAATTACTAAATAAAAGTAGCAATACGAAATTTAGATAATTACTGGACATCCAAAAATTTTCGAATGTCCCATAGTAAAAGTTGTTCTGTGTGACCTAACTAATTATCATACACAATCTTTCGAAGTGTTGGAAAACTACCCTGTGCACTGTTTATTTATAGAAAAATGTGTAAACTAAACACCTAAGTAGCGTAGTGATTTAGCCAGAGCAATTGAAACGGGCTTCTTTGTTTTTTTTTTATTAAATATAAAATACACACAGGTAAATCACAGCAGTTTAATGGAAAAGTTCCTACATACAGTGTCGAATATTACCTATTAATTACGCACCTTTCCGGAGTCATCCGAGGCCAGGGTTTATCAACCAGTGCGGCGCGCCCCACTTGGGTCGTGGGGCGCAGAGTGATCCAACGGGGGCACAGCGACTCTTCATTTCAGC
This sequence comes from Pammene fasciana, assembly GCA_911728535.1. NCBI lineage: Eukaryota > Metazoa > Arthropoda > Insecta > Lepidoptera > Tortricidae > Pammene > Pammene fasciana. The sequence goes on from OU452289.1 coordinate 1,796,733, forward strand.
CAAGGGGAACGTAGTATTTTAGCATAACGTTAGGTGAGGCGCATTGGGTAAAAGTTTGGAAACCCATGTCCTCTAGGCTGTAGTTATACAAACGTTTGTGGAAATATAGGCACCTTTTCGATGTAAAATTCAATTGAACTCACTTACTCTCTACTCGCACATAGATATCTTATCAGTGACGGTCTAGCTTCTGCGAGAAATGCAACCCAATTAATAAATTGCAAACCTTTTTTATTTTGTCTGGCGAATTACTTTCTACCGTTCAAACTACATACTCAGTAAAAAAATAAACAAAACTGCACGTGAAAGTACATGTTCGGCATCTGCAGTTTCGATAAAGATTAAAGCCACGTTTATTATACTTTATTAGTATTCTGCCATTGGAAACCACTTGAAATTTGGATTTTGTTGCATTAAAATACGGTGTTAAATTCAATGTGTACTTCAAGGCTGTTTCGACTTCGACTAAGCTTAGTACTATCGATCGGTCATCGAAATCTGTAATAAGTTACAAATCCTGCAAAATCAAGTTAGTGGCAGTACAAGAAAAAAACTACACCCATCCTTACGACAGTACTTACGTAAGAAAAACACATCATCTACATAACTTATGATTCTCTCTGAAAAAAAATCACTAAATGAAAAACTCCGTGTGCAAACGAAATATACAGGGTGTAATAAAAATACTGGTGATCCGTTTAAGGGCATAATTGGTATCGTATTGCGAGTAGGAAAAAGTAGGAGAAAAATTTTTTGGACGCGAAAAAAAATTTTTTTTTGTATGGGGCGAGTCGTCCCAGCTGGCCAACCCTCCATACAAAACCAAAAATTTTTTTCGCGAGAATATTATTTTTTCTTAGTTTTTCACAATAAGAATACGATACCAATTATGCCCTTAAAAGGATCGTCAGTATTTTTGTTACACCTTGTATAGGTAACCTCATTGAGTTGGCACTTATGATGGTTCGTCATAACGTTCTAGATCTCGTAAACACTAAGTGTGGTTTAAATTTTACCCATTCTAGTAGTTACATAGTTAACTGACCTATGCTAAATCTAATTGAACAATTATCTAATTTGCTGATTATTAACAATTATAGTTAACAAATGACATTCACCGTAGTTCTTCGACCGCGGAATATGAGAATAGAATTACCCAGTTATTATGTTTCAACTTTCATTAGATAATTCTCGTGAAACTTATATTAACTAGTAGTTCGCCCCGAACTGTGAACTCGCGAATCCTGTGTTTCGCTATATAATAATGTGCAATAGTAGAATTACTACAAATACCAAAATTAGGTATCGGGTATTTTTTTCTCAACTAACCATCACGGTGAAACTAAACGTCCATATTAAATTGTGCGATTGATGCGTAAAATTTTACCGCGACGAAATCGCTTCAGATTTGACAGTTTTTGTCTCATCTAAATTTAAATCCACCTCTCACATGCCTCTCACTCTGTTGCTTTGACATGTCGTTCTCATCTGTGGACCACCTATATAGGTTTCGGTCACCATCATTATGCGTCTATGGTAACTCTCTCTAACTAATGTGTTAATGTCAGTATGCTGATGGCCCTAGCAGCCAAAGCTCTAATAAATTTAAAAAAAAGTCAGTTGTCAAAATATTTACACCAAAATCAAAATATAATGGAAAATATTTTTGAAATCAATTTTATGTTGCTAATTGTTATGAAACAGTAAGCAGTTAATAAGGATTTGACGAGAGTGTTAATCAATACCTTTCGTTTGATACCAAACTCAACCATACTTGCTCGTAAAAGTAGCAAATAATATGACCAATGTAACAGGACCCTTTTACAAAACCTTTTTAGGCCTTCTAATTTCAGAACCCCCGTCTCAATCCAGCTCATATACGAACTCGCAAATTTTGTTGGTCTCTGCTACAACCCCAACAAATTTCATAAAGATCGGAAAATCGTTACTAAAGTTATCGTCGGACAAACTATCTAAATCAAAAAGCCATCCAAATGCCGAGACGTCCCAGTAGCCAGGTGACAGTTGTTGTTTGTAAGAACGATCTTCGCTTACGCTCCGCTCGTTCGATTAAATGATATTTAAAACGGGTCATGACTACATTAACCGTAGTTCTTCGACCACGGAATATGAGAATAGAATTACATATGTTTTATTATATGTTTCATTAGAAAATTCTCGTGAAACTTATATTGGGTGAATTTCGCTCGGCATGTTTTGGTTCGATCAATAATGTACGTACCTAGGATGATCGTAGATGATAAGTGATAACTGATGATCATCGTTTTTATCGAAATATGAGAATTTTGACAAGTAAATTATGTGAGACACCCAGCTGATGGCTTTGTATTAAGGGGCTCCGCACGGTTTTTACCGATTTTTGACCAGTTTTGGGTCGATATTCCTACATTTGCACTACAGATAGAATTATAAGGTAAAAGGCTATCGGTTCTTTAATCTTTTATCTCCATTCTGTAGAGCCAGATTTCGAAATAAATGACCTCTTATTTTTTAATGGTTTTTTTAAACATGGTCTAAAAAGACACTTTTTTCGATATTCGAATGCCGTGAAGAATCTTACATATACAAAATCTACATATCAGGGTTTCTCTTTGACGTCTCTAAAAACTGAAGAGAGATTTTAATTTTAAACGAATTAACACAAAAGTTATGACCAGAAAACCACTTTTTTGGCCTAAAATTGCTCGACTTTGATGTCAAATATCTCGAAGACGATGAACATTGAAGTAAATATAGGATACTATATTGATTAAGGATGTTACTGATATTATGATAAGATATAAAACTCATTAGAAAACTAAGGGGTTCAGATCGAAGGTCATTGGCGCCAGGGAGCCCCTTAAATTAAACGGACTCCTAAAGTCGTCCGTTTAAACATAGTACTCACTCAACAATAAGCTACTTCGCCTCCTCGACAATATTGTACTATTACTGTTACACAATGTAATTATTTCGCCTGGGAAATAATTCAAGTTCAAGATTTTTCTACTATTGGGTACGATTTGTTAGAGGTGCCTACTTCTGGCCTATTTCGGTTAAGTACTAAGTTACATATAGAAAAAGATATTATCTCCAATCAGTAAAATGATGACCCCAAGCCCTACGAACCGGATCTGGTTCACAAATCGCTCAATAATAAGTAATTTGTTGATAATGAAGTTCTCAATGAGCAGCAATAGGTAAACTTGGTCATATTTTCTGGTTTTTATCATCGCAAATAAACGTGAAATAGGAAAAAATGGACAAGTAATGGTAACTCGTGCGTCGAATGTTCACGATTGGAACTAGGTCTTATATTATAAATAGGTACAAGACCGAGACTTATCTTAACAAAAACGATGATTTTCATCATAGTTGTTGCCATAAAAAGCAAAATAATAGTTGCAGTGAATTTGCCATAACAAGTCCATATAAGACAAGGGGTAAAGAGGCCATTGCTTTTAAGTTTACTTCCTATTTCCTCTTGTGATGTCATAGATGGACGTAATAAGTAAACGTACCAAAAATCTGATACACATCTATGCAAAAAAACGACATAATATTATTAAGCCAATCTAATACAATGGTCACTTATGAATGATATCTTTTGATTATCCACAAAAACACTCCATCCACTGCTGCTTCTGCAAAAACTTATACATAACTTTCCTAAGAAAAGCAGCTATGGAATGGGAGATTGTTATAATGACGCAGCATCTAACGAAATTGAAAGTATCGTGTTACACAGACCCTATCACTGAATGGAAAGGTGTAGCCACATTTCACCAACTATAAAACGTTACGGGCATCGTACAATGCATCAGTTAACAATTTGTCGTCGAATAAACCCAACAACATGATCGCTATAGTAAGTGTTTTAAAAGTGAAAAAACGTCTCGTAACGGATCTTGCAATCTGGTTAATGGAGTGGAAAACGTGTCTTGTTTTTGTTTGTTCTAATTTTAAATTTATGTAACGGTTATGTCATTTATGTGTGCTACTTCCGTACTGGAAATATTGTTACTTAGATATTTCTGGGTCACTGTTTAGTGTTTACTTTGGACTTTAAAATTGGAGTTTATTTCAAACTTTTGCAATCCATCTTGTATGGACAATCCTAATTACTCTAAGAACCTTAATGTCAATGCGACGTATTTTGTTCTTGTATTAAGCACCATGCGACCAATGTCTAAATTTAACATATCCAAATAAGTTGCAACCACAAGCTTCTTGCATTTTTTGTAAACAGTTAAATCATGTATTGTATACGTTTTTGCATAAAGCAAACAAGGCCTTTAATTTCTCGAATTTAGGGCTCAAAATGTATCTTTATTCCAGAAATCAACAACCATTCTCCTCCTGGTCGCCTGCGCAGCGGCCTACCCCTACCCCTACCCCGACGAGTGGGAGCCCGAAGGCCACTCGCACTCCGAGCACACCAAACCGTACCACACGACCGTGATCAAGAAGATCGGCGTACCGATACCCCATCCGGTCGCAGTATCGGTACCGCAGTACGTGAAGATCCCGATCCCGCAGCCGTACCCCGTGCACGTCACGGTGGAACAGCCGATCCATGTACCTGTTTACAAGGTAAGATTTTAGACTACAATTCGCATTGGACTCATTACCTATTTAAATCTTTCCATGATGAAAGGTTGCATCATGCTTTAAGTCCTAAAACATTACTATTAACATTAGACAAAACATACATAACCATAACAGTCAAAAACCGAAGCACTATGTAATAATAAAAATCAGCGTACCGGAACCACAACCAGTGGCTGTTTCGGTACCGCAGTACATAAAGTATATCAAGGCCGAAAAATCTAAATCATCTACATACATACAAGTCTTAAAAGAAAAGTCAGAATAGCAAATTTTTCGCATCAAGCCGTTACTAAGTCAAGTCACAGAGGGACAGCCAATTCTATGTCCCAGTTTACAAGCAAGTTTTAAAATGGCTAAGGAACAGGTTCACTAATCACCATTTAACCATGAAGTGCGCTACACCATCGACTTGAACTGAATAAATCATCTAAATTTTCCATAAAATGTCCCATGCTGTAACCGTTAACATTAAAGAAAACACACTATAGCACCGAAGCTCATGACTGCTATGGATGACGACGATGACGTACCGATACCGCTTCTGGTGGTCGATTCGGTACCACAGTATCTGGAGATTCCGATACCGAGACACCGCGTAGGCTGTGTTAATGAATCTGATCCATGTCCCAGTTTCCATGATAAATAAAATCTCGATCTAGACTCAAGGACAAATACTCAATGTTTTTTCGGAAAAACTATATATCGGGGAATATATGATGATTGATAAAAATATTTACAATTCGCTTTTTGAGTGTTAAATGGGTAAATGAGTCATTGAGTGAACTGTGAACTAAATGTAACCATCGAAGCAAAACACTGTTACCTTTGGTCTCAAAAACTCCTCAATGAATGACACATTTTTCTGCGTGAGTAACCCAGTCTACTCTGGAGTTCACAGTTTGATTGCATTCTGATCAACATTTCATTTCATCAGAATATAGAATGTGACTGACCTCTTACGTCATCGACAAAAGTCATTTACATCCGCAAATGTACCTAATAATTAATAATTACTTAATGCCGCCATCTGATTGCTAGCTATATCGCACGTACAGTCGCCATCAGTTTTTTGTCAAGGCGATAAACTACATGATCCGATATTGAATTTAAGTATTTTGGTGACTCCGTGGTCAATGGTCATGACTTGTAGTATATCGTTCTATTATTTTAACAAAACAATATAGTCTAGGAAATTAAACTTACATATCTGTACAAAACAACAAAATAAGCATTGTCAACCTTCTGGTGCTTAGGTAGAGTTAAGTAATGTCAAGTTTTACACTGTTTCCTGTTAGAAAATATAAAAAAGCTTTGTATTGTAACCTTCATCAGTGTCACATGACTTTTTACACCACACTTGAAGGTGGGTGCATTATATCAACAACCCATTATATTCTATTACAACCGGAAGTACCATTCGAAATAGACGTTAATTTAAAATCCGCGAACGTCATTTCAAAAGCTATTTAATTCCAACATGACCAATTTAATCCTCACTGAGACTACTCACGATGCTCACCGCAACATAACACTCATTCAAACCTGCAACTGTCAATTATTACATAAAAGCCAGCCATTTGCTAAAGTAAAAGTGACAGTTAGTAGAGCGTGTTCTTATTTTGAAAAAACGTCCATTCTTCCTGCGTCCGGTGGCTAGTGGCGTAACGTTCTAAAATCAAACTCAAGCAGAACGAGTCATTGAACATTATTGAATTTAACGCTTCTTTTTAGTTTACTTAATTAGTTTAATTACGATAAAAAGGTTTGTTAAGCCGGATGGGTCCAAATTAGATTGAGTTTTCTGTAAATATTGAATTTGAACTGATAATATGATTTAACCACATGCAAGGTGTCACAACGTAACTTGAGGTCACATTAAAAAAAAAACAGTATTAGAATTTTAGATCCAATAATACATTATTCCATCTTATTGTATAGGTATATAGACACATTATTATAACGTGTTCCATACTTATGCATGCCACATGCATCAGGCATGTGTTTTCTCGTATGTGTGCCGATAGGTATATTTTGTGTCTTTGAAATTAAGTCATTGAGTTTTTTTGTTTACATTTCGCATTCCTCAAACATGTATGTGGAATATAATATATATCACAATATCACATACCTAACATTTACACTATGGCTAAATATTGTGTTATTTTTATTCAATAACTGTGTTTCGCCATTCGACTCTACTTTAGATGTGACTTACAAACGCTGTAATTCTTTGTTTTCTTCTCCAGGTCGTGCCCCAAATCGTGGAGAAACCCGTACCCTACACCGTAGAGAAGCCAGTCCCCTATGAGGTCGAGAAGCCCTACCCCGTCGAGGTGGAGAAGAGGGTCGAGGTCCCCATCCCCAAACCGTACCCCGTCCATGTTCCCGTCTACAAACACATCTACCACCACAAGGGAGGCAAGCACTAAACAACGCCTAGAAAAAAAAGCTTGAGCTCAAGCGTATTTTCTTTAAAAAAAATCAAATTCGGAAAAGAAAAAGGTTTACAATGTAAACTGTGTCTTTTACCGTTATCCTGCCAGTATTTGGCTTCATGTAAATAAATAGTTAAAGGATGTTTAAGGCTAGGTTGGTTGGATCCGCCCGCAGTTCATTGTGATATTTATTGTGTGTTGTTTGATCGTTGTTGACTATTGAGTAATTGTTGTTAATTGTACCTTAATGTAAGTTTGTTAAATAAATAATGTACAAAATATTTATTGCCTTTTCAGTTTTAATCCTTAACTCTATAAATGTTTAGACAATGTTACATAGCGTTTAAACAAAAGAAGGAAGAAACTTACCTTATCTTCAGGCACGAATTCAGATTTGTTAAGTGAGTCGCGTTCACCCAATAGCTGGGAGACACGCACAGACGTGCCCGCCGGATTTGTCCGACGGATGTGTCCGCAGACAAATCCGTGTCCAATTCGCGCCATACACGCACGGATTTGTCCGCCGGCACCATCCGTCGGACAAATACGGCGGACACATCTGTGCGTGTATCTCTAGCTAATTCTGAACATTATCTCTCTTTGAAAGGGTAAACTAGTACAAACAACATCTTAGTTAAAAAACATACCAAATCTCTGTTAAATTAAGCATCTCTCATTCGAACAAGTACAAAATTCAGAATTGCAAAGGCATATTATTAACATCATTTTAGTGTACAGACGATTATAAATATCGTGAATTGATCGATAATTAAAAGTGGTTTCAAACTGAAATAGATGTCATATACTTCAAGAAAAAGTGACCAAGTCCTCCAGTGTCCGAGGCCAGATTCGAACTGGCGTCTTCAGCTATCGCGGCTGACGCGCTGACCACTACACCACCCGGTCACGGCGGTACCGGTCAAATCTGTTTCAGTTTATAATTTATAATTTATGGGACCCTGGGGAGAAAGCGCTCACAGGGTCTTCAGAGAGTGTAGCCGTAGGCTAGTTGAATTGACGCGTGACCAGAAGGCTGGGTCATATCTAGCACAACGGATCAGCAATGCAATTCAACGGGGCAATGCTGCCAGCCTTCTGGGCACGCTGCCAATCGACGGCGATTTGGGGCAAATTTTTTACTTATAGTTTATTCTTAAGTTTATTTTTTAATTATTAGCTTTTAATTTTTATAATTACTTATGTTTGAATAAAATACCCAATCAGATTTTCTGAATCGAGATTTTACCTTTAATTTATATAGTAGTGTTATTTAAAAAATTGCAAATTGCAAAAAAAAGTTAACAAAAATAATTTGATTAGCTTTAAGATTGATTGTTTCAATTTTTCAAATTCAGAATGTTCTTTATTGTCAAATTGGCGTCGATAGCAATTGGCGAGGAAGTGCACCGCGCGAGACAGATCTCGCGGTCTCGCGATAATGACTTTCACTGTGACTGCGGTTGCGGTCACGGCCGGGACGATGACTCCGTGACGTCATGCGATGCGCGTGCGCTGCCGTCGTTACGGTTGATCCAAGAATCAGTTTCTTTATTTGTGATACTTTAAAATTAATAGTACAATGCAGAAGGATGCCGAACTTGTATTTAAAACATACAAAAACATATTCCTATTGCTTGCCGAGGACTTGAATATATGTACATAATCGTCAAAATGTTAAAGACCAAACACAATTTTTATTTTATTTTCATAACACGTTTGATCGGAAAGTCATAGTAAACCCAATGTAACGTGGTATTCTACAGTAACCCGCGACTAGGAACGAGCTCAACTTACTTCGATGAGAACTCAGGACAGACCGACCGAAGATGACTGAACGAAAAATCCTACAAACTTTCCACCGGGAAGTAAATATTCATCAAAATATATATGAAGGGTTTCTTTTTTTTGTCTGATTTTCCGTCATCCATAAATAACGTGTCTTAAGGAACCATAATAAATAATAAAATATTGATATATTTATTTAGGTGATTTTTTAAATGAGGATTTTTTCAAGATCAGTTTTTTGTAGGATTTTCTGTCTACGCAATGATTAACATGACTTTTAAGCCATACGAGTACAACTAAATACTTCTGCTATTATGAATTATTTCCAAATTTGTCATTTTTCCCATACTAGTGAAAATAAAATGACTGTACTAGTCCTGGCGCATGAGAACGAGGAGAGCCGACCCCAAATAACGGGATTAAGGCAAAGAAGAAGAGAGCAAAAACATTTACTGGAATCTTAATTCATAGAAATCGTAATTATTAAGGGGTGTTGCTTTACATTAATTCAGGATGCCTGGATATTATTTTGACAATTACTGTAAATTTTTAGGTATGGCATTCTTTGTTGATTGGTTGAGGTACAGATACAACCAGGAGATGGGTAGAGGTTCGATGTACAAGTACATCTACAATCGAAAACACTATAAAGTTAACTGCCGTTTTGAACAAAGTGTGTCTACGAATGTGATTGCGAAATGCAGAAATATAATGATATTAATTGACCTAGCCTAAAGATTAACCGGAAAAGGAAAGCCATCCGTATCAGATGTACAGTCAACAGCAGAAGTTGCTAAGCGGGTAGGGTGTTCAAAATGGCCTTCTCTACTCTACACACGCCCTTATTCTCTTAACAATAAAGTAGTGCCCAGCTCATTTTGAACACTCTACTTGCTTAGCTACTTTTGCTGCCGACTCTGTACCTACGGCCTCTCATATTGCGAACAAGCGAAAGTAAAGTGCTCGAGATGAACGGTAGGAAGCTTCCAGCTTCCTGTCCGAGTTGTGTAACTGTTGTTTGGAAGAAAGAGACTTTGTCTTGTCTTATCTATTTTATTTAATAATAAAAATAACGGGTTTTGTATTCCCTAATATTTATCATCCCAGCATCTCCATCTCCAGCATCTTATAGTTTTCTCTCATTTGCTCAAAGGTTAACTGGAAGAGATCCCTTACAGGGATAAGTTCGCCTTTGTACTTTGTTTTCTCTTTTATCATGTTTTATTGTAACTTCTTTATGTACAATAAAGTGTTTACATACATACATACATCTCCACCATTTTTCATATATCTCTTAGCCTTTATACAGATTCTGTGATATATACCTAAACTAACTTCGTTAAAACATATATTTAATATTTATTGATGTATTTAGTTATAATTAATATAATTACAAACACAATTTTTTTTTTAATATTAGGATAAATAAATTGTAACTAGGATAAATCAGCAAGTTTTCTCTCACTGCACCCACTTCAGCGAATTTCTAGTTGGCCTTATGGTTGACTGGTAGAAAATGCATTGAGGCATTAAGACCGCCATTTGTACTTATTTTTAGTGTGCAATAAAGTTTAAATAAAGACCCAGCGCAAAGAAGCTTTTCAAAGAAATCTCCAAGCGCCTTGTCGATGCCTCAGGTAACCAGAAGGCTGGCAGCTATTTCGGCCAAAAGATAAGCCTGGCCATCCAAAGAGGTAACGCTGCCAGCCTTCTGGGTAGGTACCATAACCCACGAAGGCGACTTGGAGAGCATCTTTTATTTATAAGTTTATTTTAGTTTTATATATAGGTTTATTGTTTCTGTAGTTTTATTGTGTACATCTTTATAAGTAAATAAATATTTAAAAAAGTTAATGCAGCATGTTACTTTGATGAACTTTTATCTTAATTCAGAACTACCTATTTTGAAAAAGGTCTATGGGCTCTGTTTTTAAAGCACGGACACAGACAATTTACGGAAAATGTATTTTTTTATTTGGTGTTCTGAATGAATATATGTTATGTGTGACGCGCCTAAAACTTTTAAATATATCTAAACCGAAAAAAAATACATCACACTCGTCACAGAGAATACCAAAAACCTAATAGTTTTGTAACGAAACAATGTTAATACAAGATTACACGGCTGTTGGTAGATTTCTCGCCGTCACTGATCCGTCACGCTTGTTCAAGCACGAGTCTTTGACGTGACGTCACTTCTATTTAACATCAACTCGTGTCGTTAGTTTACTTCCATAGACACCGCATTCACATTACGAAGCTTTGGATCAACTACAATAATATTGCTTTGCCAGTCCGTGGTACAATAATATGGACTACGCAAAGTAACGCCTGGTTCCATAACTTATTTGAAGCTTTGGACGGCAAAACGTAGTTTGAAGTCATAAACGCTATAATAGTAATATCGATCATAACCCACAGCCCTAATTTTAACCTTGGGACTCAATTTCAAAGGTTTTTTTTAAACAAGCAAATGTAGATGCAACTGTCACTGAACTTAGCTGTCACTTTCACAATTTAATTCTGTACTTTATACGAGAGCGCCTATTATGCATATAAACTTTAATAGTTAATTATGTTTAGTTAGTTATATTCATGAAACTCGTTAGTCTCACATAAAGTGTCACGCTCTGCAATCTGACGACACACGTAGCATGCTTCATCTAGTCCCTACATAAAGACAAGTGATCTGTGGCTGGTGAATAATCTGTGGCGACCCGCTGCGCGCGCGCTGGTAGATTTATTCGAATGATAATGGAATCTGCGAGCGTTTGATGGGATTCAACGAGTGTTCCCTTGATTTTCGGGTATCTCCTTTTTTTCCTGACTCTGGCTCTGTGCTCTTGATGGCTGCTCTCAAAGCAAGTATTAACTAGAGCCCGCACACGTGTACCCCCGTATGGGATAGCACTTCTACAGCATAAAACAGAACAATTTACCAATCTTTTCCTTAGCCGACACAACTTTCTAGGAAAACTAACAGCTTTTCTCGTAGCAATCACATAAATTCTTGAAGAAATCGCGCATTATATCTGTTTGTTACCCTCCACTGCTAGAAGTAACGCGTGGAGGGTAATAGAAACTATGACAAGGACCAACGATAATAGCACCTCTCTGCCGTATCTATTGAAAGTGTAATAAGACCATCCCGTTCTATCTTGGTATTATTAGTTCCGTGTCAGATCTATGGGTGGTATATCTATGTGGCTGCTCTACATGATGGCCCATCATAGAGACGCAGCTATACGACAGAACGAGATCGCAATATCGTTAAGGGAGCTAACGATATTGCGATCTCGTTCTGTCGTATAGCTGCGTCTCTATGATGGCCCATCATGTAGAGCAGCCATGAGAGATGAAGAACCAGTCCCGGAAAGTGTGACATAATGACGAGAGTAAAGAGAGTCTATCATAGTCTGCTATCCTTATTTCTAGATCTGGACATCGGGCAAGTGCTCATCGGTGGAGGTCAGATAATGCGAACCACTTGAAGAATGCAATTCTTACAGTTTAGGGTTTGATGCAGTAATATAATAATGTACTTAATAAGAATAGGTACAACGTTCATTACAGCATTAATCATTATACCTAACAGCCCGATTAGGCAGATTGGCTACTAGGTTAGGCATTGCCATTTTAATATTTGCGGTATAATAACAGAGTTTTTGCATTTCGACTTTTGAATGCAACATTTGCAGCTAAGGGTTCATCATTTTCATCAAGCAATCATGTGATACTTTATGCGCGAAGAAGAGTTCGAAGTAATGGGGCGTGGGGGAGAGGGAGTGTAGAAAAATATTACAAGTTTAAAAATTAGTGTCAACAATACGAGTGATCACCACGACCCTACCTACTTCATGACCCCCTTGTCAAAAGGCAAAACATATCCTAAAATAATATAGTCTAACTGAATATTCTGAATCTATTTAACGAATACAATCAATGATCATGAAACCGATGCATCCGTTTAGCCAAACGTGATATAATAACAACAGTGCATCCGATATTTAGACACGTGCGATGCCTTGTTGGCAGCCGCCATGATTGTTTGTTGAAACGCGAAATTATCCAGATTTCGCACAGTTTTACCCACCAAATCTGTTTATACTCCCACCAAATTGCAATCACCGTCAATTAATAAATGTTATAACCATAAGAGCTTTGAAATAAAGGCGAAATTCGCTATTTAAAAAGTTTTCCGGCCGCAATTTTGAGGTTATGCCGCCATGTTTACATTTCCCGCGCAAAGCGTTTGGACGCACGCGCTGTTTGTTTTGTTATCAATTTTGGGTTCGCAATGGCCTCTGTTATTATTATTTTGTTTACCTGTGTGGGTAGTTGCAATCAGCTGGTTAGGAGTAAACAGATGCAATAGGATCGTTAGTGAGTTTATGACATAATCTTGTGATATCTAGTAAGATTATGAGGCGCTGTTTAATGTACCTAAGTATTAAAACGGTGTTTATCGCACTGTTAACGCCATTAATATCTAACTTTATAGTATACTAGGATAATTGATACTAAACATGATGTTATGAAATTAAATGTTACAAAATCGAAATGCAACTCTTGTGAGAAGACCTTGAGGTACCTACGAATACAAAACTATATTAATTACAGTTAATTAAATTTCAATTCTAAAAACTATAATTAACATTCCCTTGTTTTTAACAGTACTTCGATATCACAGTGTTAGAAACACAATTAAAGAACGTTTAAAGCATTATAATTGCCATGACCTTATTAAAATAAACGTCACCTGTAGAGCGCGTCTGAACTTTTTTATTTTTGAAAAGCATGAAACCCTGGCATTAGGGTCGCCACACACCTAGCGGTTTTCCTCGCGGAATTACCGGAAGTAGCGGAAATTTGTCTATGGTAGCGGAAATTTGTCTATGGTAGCAGATTTTTTGTATGGAAGCCATAGACAAATTTCCGCTACCATAGACAAATTAAGCATTTTGTCTATGAATTTCCGCTACTTCCGGTAATTCCGCGAGGAAAACCGCTAGGTATGTGGTGACCCTTATGCCGTCGTTTCCCGGTGGGTGGTTGACAGGTAGTGTTGCTAGTGGTAAAAAGTTGACATAGGTCAAGCGAGGGTCGCAATTAAAGTGGAAAAGAGAGCAATTAATCTGAGCAATTATAAGTTAATCGCTGAGACCGAAGTATGTATGTTGTTTATGTTAACTTTTCAAGAAACATCGTAAGAATATGTGACTTAAAGTCTGAGGCCTTTTCCTTCTTTATCACTTCTTTATATTCTCGGTTATCTAGAGAGATGTTAATGAATAAAGATGCAGCAGTTTAGTTCAAGAGCCTTAAAATTTAGGGGAAATTCTTATTAATGATGCCATTATTCGCGGCAGAATGTGGCAGATTTGCACATATCAGTATAATCAATAGGTAAGGTTTCCCTGCCATAATTAGAAAGTTTATTGCTACCTTATACCTATATGGTTGGGTTGGAATGATCACATTTAATAACCACGAGCAAGTTAAAAGCGGTATTACACATTGCAACCTGCAGGGCCCAATCTGTCAGGTTGGAAGGTGTAATTGAAGGTAGGGCCCGTAGGGAGCTGAAGGAGGGTAGGAAGAGGCAGGGTACACAACAGATTGGGCCCTGCAGGTTGCAATGTGTATTACCGCTTTTATTCCTAAACAAGTAAACAAGCAACCGCACATGAAATTAATATTATTGCATTAATTAAGTGCTCCTTCGCGGGGGCTCCAAAAAGTACTTTAAAAACTACTTATGATTTTAATCACCATCAAATTTCCACCAGGCATTGCTCGGGAAATTCGATTTCCACCCAAGTGGCACTTAATAGTAGGTAATGACGGAAAAGTGCAGTTTTATCGAGCGATGGAGCAATCAGTGGGCTAATGTGCACTTTGTATTCATAGACGACGAAGTTCCGTGAATTATTGTTGGCTGATATGCCATAGTATACCTGCAGTTTCACCTATTAGGTTGAGGAGCAAATTTCTCGAAGTATTAGAGTAAGGCCTCTTCCACTGATGCGGAGATAAGGCGATTATCACACTGGCGACGGATCCGCATCGGGCGCCGGTGCGCGAGCGAGATAGCGCTATACACATGCAGAGCGCTGTCTCGCTCGCGCACCGGCGCCGCATGCGGATCCGCAGCAGTGTGATAACCGCCTAAGAGGAGACGTCCGGGAAGCAAGCAACTGGCTACCTTTCCGCGGAGGTACGGATGCGAGGCAGATTCACTGTTTTTTTTTTGTTATTAGCAACCAAACTTCATGTACTAGTAACTTAATAAGTTTTGGGCATCAAGTAAACTATTAGTTATAAACAAATCATGATCATCATCATCTCAGCCATAAGACGCCCACTGCAGAACATAGGCCTCCCCTTTGGACCAGGCCATCATTAAAGCATAAGCAAATAAACTTTATTAACTCCTTACTGAATTTTGCCTATTAATGAAATAGCCGAAGTAGTTCGCTTGTCCTTTTTGTCAGTGTGATTAGCATCAGATTGATTGATTCCCGCTCGTCTCCTCTCATCTCCGCGCATCTCCGCCTCAGTGGAAAATCGTAGTGATCTGCCACTCTGTGGTAGGGCCACAGCTAGGGGTAAGCATTATGGAGCAATGGCCTACTATAAAATACCATTGCCCTAGTTTAAGAAATACTATCAACTATGAGATAAAAGTTAAGGCGTTACTTTATTATTGGCGATGCTCTGCCTCAAATTACCACTGCCCTATCTTAACTTCAACTCGGGCTATTACGATTCTGCTCTGCAGTGTACTGTACACTCTGGGTGTGGTGTTACCTTTTCTAGTCCACCATGTCCCGTACAGGTATTCTCCCAATCCCAATATGCCGCCCATGCCCACTTCTTCGTTACATGTTGTGCACTACCAAATCAAATTGACCACCCACTACCATGACGTCCATGACTAAAAACTTACGTCGCTGGAACCCAAAAAGATCACAAAAACCTGCCGCGAGCGCGACCCATCGACGGGTCATCCTGAAGATTATTTATAATTTTTATTTCATATGTATGATTTAAACTTATTAAGCTTGAGACCCCCGATTCTAATTAAATATTTGTAAGTGGTTCGCCACGAAAATATGATAGCGCAAATGAATGGTTGTTATGACTACAAGTAATAAGTATTACCTATTCGCCATTGTATATATACGTAATACGTATAGACTACGTAGTCAAAGAAGGTGTCATCAAGTTTTGAGAGAGTTTCATATTTTTAAGTGTGTTCACTTGATCAAGCAACTTTCCCTGCACATAAATACTAAATTATTGTTATGGAAAACTTCTACGCTTCTCTTTTCGCGTCTTCAGATCGGTAGCTGTGTATTCTTTAATAAATATATCATGCTGTGAAACATTTATCGTAAATACTGGGTTGGGTAGCTACGCAAGATATCCGATATAGCAACTATCTGTAACTATTAACTAATTCAGGAGGAAGTGTTCACGGAACCCCATTTCAATTCCAATCAGCATCGCGTGCGGCGGGGCATAAAGCTGGCCCTGAGTCGCCATTACTTACCATCTTACCTAGCCCTCGACTCCACTCCATTACAACTAAAATATAATAATCAACAGAGTTGATGGCAAAGAAGCATACAGCCCACCTGATGGTAGGCTGTTACCTACGCCTGAAACTCTAGGGGCCCATTCGACAACAGAAAACTGAAATAACTTTGAATCACTCTAGTAGGTAAGTACATTACATGCATCAAACAATTTAAGTAAGTAATTTAATCTCATGTCACTGATCGGCATGTCGAATAAGGTCCGGGCGTTGCGGTCCCCTTTAAAAAAAAATACCTATCATACATAGTTATTACATAATAAACTATAAGTATAATTTGGGCGACAACGATTTCTTGTTACACTTACAATACCGGAACCGCGCGCCTGTAGTTACACACGCTTCGGCCAGAAGTCTGCCGAGGTTTGGGCAAAAGTAAAAAACTGTTCACTCTTTCTTTGTAGAACCCGTTGAAGTTGTTGAACCCTTACTGTTAGTCTATCGAAATCACTTTGGCAAGGAGCTCGATCCATAGTCAGAGCATTTGCAGGAGAAAATCCCTCTGAAACCGCACAATGCACGAACATTTACATTAGAGGGTGCGAGATGAACGCCATGCCGACGGCGAGCGGTGTGTGATGGAAGAATGCCGGGTCTATGTTCATGTCATACAGTAAGCGTGAACTTTTCTATGCCTTTCAACCATAAGATTCGGACATATGCTTCTTTGCCATCATTGTGGTTAAATGCGTAGTCGGAGGTCCCGATTAAACTGGTTAGTTTGAGGAAAGTACATGTTGAATGATGGGAATTAATGGTTGCATGTGCAACGTGCCCTGTTACGCCACACCCAGTCCTTACCTACTTCTTAATAGCTAAGTATCAAGAATGGATATAAGCCGCTATCAGCAACAGTGACAGCGCGTACTATCAGGCGGGCTGTATGCTTATTTGCAAATATTGATCTGAATTCTGCATACCTGCGTAACTTAACAACAAAATATTTTGGTGGCATCGAGCTATAGTCTAATGGAGACCGAAGGTGGTCAAGGTGTCCATAAGAATTGTATGATATAACAATGAAAGCTTATTGCTTGCGTTTATTAGAATCATCTTGTTGAACAGTAGGCTATATCGTCGGTTAATAAGCAAAACTCACTAAACAATATTATATACCATGGGCAAGAAAAATACAACAATCGGCGTTATATAAAATGAAACCGGCCAAGAGCATGTCGGGCCATGCTCAGTGTAGGGTTCCGTAAACTGAGACCATTAATTCAAAAGGTCGTTTCTTACGTGAAATTTGGCGGCGCTTACGTCATTTTTACTTACGTCCTTTCACTATGGGTTTTTGAATGATAACTCAAAAACGGCTCAACCGATTTATTTCAATATAGTTTTCATTGAAGGTACTCATTAAGCCTCAGTTTCATGAATTTTTTCATAATTTTAGGACCCACGATTCAAAAGTTAGATGGGGGAGGACGCCCTGTTTTAAACTTTCGGAGCTACTATTTCCGAAAGTATTAGTTTTATCCAAAAATTGTTTTAGAAGACCCTAATTCTTTTTAAAAGACCTATCCAACGATACCCCACACAACTTGGTTGGAACGAAAAAAAAATTCGGCCCCCACTTCACGTGTACGGGAGGTACCCTAACAAAATATATTTTTCGCGTTTTTATTCTACCGTTTTGTCGGCTAAGTTAATGCACATATTCAAACCAAATTTCAGTTTTCTAATGCTAACGGTCACTGAGCTAGACCGCGGACGGACGGACGGACGGACATGGCGAAACTATAAGGGTTCCGTTTTTGCCATTTTGGGTACGGAACCCTAACAAAAACTTATTAAAATTCGTACGTTTCTTTTTTCATTGGTTTATACTTCACAGTTAGCTATTTACTCGCACTTTTGTTTGATCGGAAAAACTCTGGAAATCCATGAATATTATGCAATTTTAAAAAGTCTGAAGAAACTTATATTGAGCAATGTTAAACCACATGCCTATTAGGTGGACATAATGTACAGAATAAATGATTTTATATCAACATTTTAAAATTTGTTATTAAATAGGATTTGCCCCGTAAGAAATTATTTTTTAACTTATTAAGATCACCCGTTTTCTTGTTATCAAGTTCAAATCAAATAGATATCAAACTGAAATTGACTAACTAACATTTTGAATAGCATTATGAAAGAGTAACTTTATGAATCCATTTTGAAACAGCTGTAAAGCAGATTTTTTTACATATATTCGTTTATATAAGAATTTGAGTGAAGATACATAACAGGTGGTTTAAATATTCTAAATATAATCCAAAAAATGTCTTAAGAACTAGGTAAAATGAAAATAAGGCAACCCATGTTTTCGAAGTCAACAACAGCGCCCGTGTCCCGCTTGTCAAAGCAGTTATCATTAACAGAAACGTCAGTCAAAACTGGCAGTTACAACAACACATTAACATTGTGTCAGCATAAACAATAGGCAACTACCATCTTCATTTGGTCTTAAGGAACATCGCTGCAGGCAGATTAGTTAGCTAATTGAATAATGCAGTAACTGACATGAACTTCATGCAGAATGTTCCGCGAAAAGGGGTCTTAGAGAGAAAGGAACTTACGTCCTTATTAATTTACAAGTGCATCACTTGGTGACGTAAGCGCCTATGGCTGTAGGGTAACCTTTTCAGTATGAACGACACGTAGGTTTAATATGTTTTTGCAATAACGGTAGGCGTTCAAAAGCCGTAACGTGTATAAGTAGTCAGTAGGTAAATTGGTAATAGTCTATAGAAGAAGACTTTAGTCTTGGCCTCATTGATTTTCAACTTAAAATATTATGCGTACTTGATATTATACTACACCACCTAGATTAGATGTTGTATTTGAATGACAATAATTCGTCAAGCAAGAAAAAAGTAGCAGTATGCACGCTAAATGATGATGCACGGTGTTCCGGACTGTCTCCGACACTTCACTTTCTATACAGAACTTCACGTGGCCTCCGAGGTTCTATACAAAAATGAAGTGTCGGAAGTTGCGTGTCGGTGACGGTCCGGAACACCGTGCATCATCCTTAACTCTGCATGGACTTTAAAATGGCTTTTTTTGTATATCACGACAGCCCAGATAGTAAGCAACTCCCGTAAAGCTGTCACGTGCGCGTTACCAACCCCTTTTATATGAAGGAGGATTCACGTTACTGTGTTTATTTCTGGGACAAGAAGGTCCCCCGCCGTCAACCCAGCATCCTTTGAGCTCCTCCATCCTTTTCGAAAATGTGAAACTGCCAGTGCCACCACACTGCATACCTGCACGGAAAAAAAAGCTTCCGGGATATTCTCAATCCAAGACAATATTATTTTCTTGAAAATATTTCCTCCTGACAAGTATTTATTTCCTTTACCAAAAATATGATTCTTCGCTTAATAAAACCACGTTTTCTTAAAATAGAAATACTAACTTGTATTGTTTCAAGAGTATATTGAGTAAATAAGAGAGATTGTACTTTAATCAAACGAGTTATTATCTTAGGTAAAAGAAAACTAGAAAATCTGTAAGAATATATTCGCATCGTTATATTTAAAACTATAGTTTGTTTTCGTAAAAGGAAATAAATACTTGTCACGGGGAAATATTTTCAACATAATATAATAATGTCTTAGATTGAGAATATCCCAGAAGCTTTCTTTTCCGTGTACTCTGTGGCTTGCAAAATCGGTTCAAACTTAACGTGGTTTGACTATACATAGCTAAAAAGTAGAGTTATTAAGACGGGTTGTTGTAAATTTCCATCGGGAGGAAAAATTTCGTTGAAATTAGATTAAAATTGAATAGTTAGAGCTGCTAAGTTAAATTAAAACAATCTAATTGAGTGGAGACAACATTTACAACTGCAAACGACAAAATGTTTTAATACTTGTTATTGTATTTGCTATCATAACTAAGACAACCTTTTTTTCTTGCCAAGTGAGTAGCACCATGACCACAGAGAAGAAAGACATATGAAGGTATGGATTGTGTATTCCTACGACGTTTCGTTTTAAATGACAGTTATCTAAATACATTAATCTTTAAAAAATTAACCAGTACAAGCGACCGATCAGTTCCCACTCAAAGATAAATAGTCATGTTTGAATTGAGACGTCAAATAATCGACATAAGAATTTTCTACCAACTTTGAAATACTAATCTAAATTCTTCTTAGACTCTTTATAAGTAGGTAGCAAGGGGGAGTTTCGTATATTTTCTTGTTTGAGGAGAGTATTATTATGTTGGTATACGATCGGTACGTTCGATTAGAAGCGAGATGGGTTATCGAGTCGGCATTCGAGGTGGAATGTCAACCGATGTTGGTTTGTTTATGTCGTTGTGCTGGGAGCCGATGGGCAGTGTTTGACTTTGATCTGAAACCAGAGAAATAGCAATGAGAAGTCTCGTCATACAGCTGGCAAGAACTCATTAAATTAATTTCTAATATCAGTCAAAATTTCAAAAAGCCTGTTGGTCGAAAATGTCGAAATTACATAACATCACTCACATAATGATAAACTTGTAATAAACATTAACTTGTCCCCTAAAATAAATTGCATTATCGCGCGCGTCTCCACATGTTAAACGCAACGCGACTTACAAGTTGTAAATACAAAGGCAAGCGACTAGTCACCTGCGATTTATAATACATTGCGGTTTTTGATCCATAGATTGATTTCGTTGCACCTACCTAGACGGCAATGTCTCAAATCGCGCGCGAGTTTTGTGTCAAAATTGCGCCAATTGTAGAGTAGAGGCCATAATATTTTGTCGCGCGCGACAACTTATACTAGGCTACATCATGCCAAGGGATCTGATGCAGTTTATTTTCTTCTATTTCAGTTACATAAGCAGCATAGTAAAAAATAAAAATCAGTAAAGCTCTATAAGGGTGCAGTGTATCGACGACGGGGGACCATCTTGTCTCTTTAGCCATCAACACAGTGACTCCTTTTTTTATATGGTGGGAAACGCGTATGTGACACCTTTGGAGTTTCTGGCGCCCATGGGTTACGGTAGCTACTTACCGTCAGACGGGTCGTATGCTTGTTTACCACCGTGGTTGTATACAAAAAAGGCCATAGAAATAAAGATCTTCTAAAATAACAAATTCTTCGCATTCCCCTTAATGACACCTCCGTTCACACCCGCACCATCTTTATTCAAACGCCAAACTTCACCCGTTTTTACTAGACGAGCATTAGTCAAACTGTCAAACGCGCACACGACTGTCAATGCCTCATCCATAAACCTGTCAAGAGTCACCGGTAGCTATCGAATTAAATTTGACAAGGACAATAGACCCGCTGATGTATAGTGACGTTTGAACCACTGATTTTGATTAACCGTCCCCCAAATGACGTTTTGTCAAAATCTTTAATAGAGTTGGCGATTTGTTTTCGATTCGAAAAAAGTAATTAATTGTCTGTGGTTAGAGTAACGGTGATTTAAGTGATGTGGGAGCCGTTCATCACGTTGATAAGTCGTTTAAAAATGGGAGAAATAAAGTGGTTGGCAGACAACAATGCCGCTCATTTGAATTGAATTTAAACTGTTAGGTTTGTTTTGTTTAGACAACATCTAGGTAGCGTTTTAGTTTTGTTGAAGAGCCGGCGGGAAAATAAACGGTAGTCTTCGAGATGCAGTCGCAATCGAGATCAGTCGCATAATCTGAATACTGCAGTTACAATGAGGTTCAAAATCTCAGTTTAATAAATTGATATATACCTCTATATGAGCGTAGTAGAGAAAAATCCCAGATTAATCCTAAATTATCATATTATCAAGGTATATGATCGGAATAGACATAAATGTACCTATGTATAGTGCACTTAGTAGAGTGCAAAATTAAAAATACATAAGTACTTAACATTAGCTTAACGCATACTCCATTGAACATTCAAAGTTCTTTAAGTGTTGTACTTTTAATAACTTACTCACGGAATAATAATTATTAGCGCGCAAGAGTAATGGCGGCCACGAAAATCGCAGGTGCAAGCAGCAGGCTGCAATTAAATAAAGAAATGCAAATTAGGCCTTTCGCCTCCGAGGTGTGAAAATGTATAGGAGTTCAATTTGTAGCGTGCATGGGGCCAGGTGCTGATTCGATCAATAAAATATAAAGCAACTTTTTAAATGCCATCTAACGGGGAAGCCAACTGTCACTTTGATTATCTATAGAATTCTTGATTTTCCTATAAAAAAGGTATCATTGTCGAAAATGTTTACTGGCCAGACACCTCATCATTTAGCTTTTACAAGGAGCAAGAGGTCACCACACATCAGCGCAATTTTATTCGTAAATTTCTACGATTCGAACAGCACATCTCAATAGTGTTCTACACCAATTTGTAGTATAACAAATTGTAGTATGTTCACCCCTGTAACTTGAATTTTGTGGATATTTTTAATTCACATGACTAATAATCAAAAACGTTAACTCTATTGAAATAAGCGGTTGCGCTCTCATACAAAATTAGTTCGGGAGCACAGATGCGTGGTGACCCCGAGTTGTACTTATGATCTATCTGGTGGTTGAGGTTATCTGTGCTGGTAGGTTTTACGGGCTGTGAAATTCTATATAAATGACAATACCTCCGTCGAAAAAGTGCCATATGATTAGCTTACTCCTGCTTACTCCAGTCTTTTCCATTTTCTAACATTTAAGCCAAAATTAAGAAAAAATAAATGGTTTTGGGCGGCATTTAGCCGTCGGCCATATTTAAAAAAAGGCGCGGTGTGTTCCAATTCCGATTACGACGCATGTAATTTGTCAGCGAGGGGCGTTCCAAACTCGTTAATTGACCCGGTGGTTAAAAATTGCATTGTTTATTCAATACACACGCCCACTGTTTTATTTTAAGTTCTAAATGATACCCACATGGAATTACCATAATGAATTATTGGATGCAGTTGCGTAAAAGAGTCATATTTTTACGTCAGATGATTATGGCTGAATTTGCAGAGTAGTTTTTTAAATAGAATGATTTCGCAATGTATTAATTATTTTTGAAAATAAGCACTTTAATTGCTGTATCGTCTCATTACGACAAATTGAAGGAAACAATTTAGGTACATGTAAAATAAACTTGTCATTGGTCGTCTATAAGTGAGACATTTTACTCGAGGAAATTTTAGTAAAAAAGGTGATGTTCATTATTTTCAACAAACTTGATCATAAAGAGTGGCGGAGCGGGAGTTATAGTAATACATATTATATTCCCTAGGATGTTATGAACTTTCTAGTACACTATTTATTAAAGGGACAGTTATAAAGCGGAACTGGATCTTCTTGACATGCAATGTACCAGCGGATTCAGAATTGCATGGCCAATTTATCAATGAATTCATTCCTAAATTGGTCATGCAATTCTGAACCCATACATACTTACTCTCCCAATTACATACAAATAATTTTTTACATAATCATTAATTTTAATTTCATTTCATTAATAATTATTTTATTACTAACAAGTTTATGGACCCAGTCTGCAATAAATAAATAAAATAAAAGAAATGAAATGAAATTACACACGTGAAGAAAAATAAATAGGTCACCTAACACAGAGATTTTTTTTACTAGAAACGTATAAAAAATAGTAATTCCCAGGACAAGTAAACGTTTACTAAAAACAAGGAAACGTTTACTAAGAACAAGTTTTAAACTTTACTAAAAACAAGAATAGGGTTTACTTGTTTTAGTAAATGTTTACTTGTCCTAGAAATTACAATTTTTTACTTGTTTCTAGTAAAAAAAAATCTCCGTGGTATGCCAAAAAGACCCAGTTTCGCTCTCGGGCTTCTATTCGATGAATGTTTGCAATATTTCTCCACATTGCACAATGTACTATTCAATTTGACAAACGATTAGCTGGTCAGGTAATTATGTAAGCTTAAGACGTAAATTGGAATTCTGTCCATTCTAATCGA
This sequence comes from Pammene fasciana, assembly GCA_911728535.1. Classification (NCBI taxonomy): domain Eukaryota; kingdom Metazoa; phylum Arthropoda; class Insecta; order Lepidoptera; family Tortricidae; genus Pammene; species Pammene fasciana. Next base: position 1,821,072 of record OU452289.1, read on the forward strand.
ATGCCTGGGCCCATAACCTAATAGAACGATTATTTAACAAAAGTTTTTGTGCTAATAAATATATTTTCTTTCTTTCTTCCATTAAGGCAATACCAACAACTTATAGGCTTAAGTCATGCTTAAATCTATATAAAACGTCATTCTAATATTTTAATACGGCCCGCAGCGCAGGACAACTCACGGGATTTTTCAAGAGGTTAAAACGCCAGTATCCGTAATTAAAATCGGTTTTTTTTTATAAAATTCCCTGTGCTTAAAAATTATCCGTCTATGTTCTTCTTATAAAGACCAATGTATACATATCAATGTGAATTATGTAAGAAAAGTAGGTAAAACTCCGTTAAGACGATTCTGAAAGAGCCAGGCAAAAAATGCGTTCAAAAAATTATGAAAACGATTTGCGACCAGCAAAAAACCCATAATGCGCGGGAAACTGTAATAATCATCGTATTTAACAGATTTTACTGCAGTAAACACGCTAAGGCTGCCTGATGCTATATGGGCCATCATAGGGACGCAGCTATACAACAGAAAGAGATCGCAATATCGTTAGCTCCCTCTAACGCATAGCTGCGTCTCTATGATGGCCCATCATGTGGAGGAGCCATAAAACACATAATCGCCGCTAATTCTCTCCACCGCTTATTCCCTTTTAACTCGCTTAAAGGGTTTAAATTAGGCAGCGGCTATCTTCGGACGACATCTAGCTGAAACTGGAGCGGCACATTGTATGCAGATCCCGGCATTTGCATCACGTTTCGGATGGATACGTCTAATTATAGCTATAGCGGGGATACAGGGTGACATGGAATGGACCTGACTCACCACCATTTCAATACATAATGTTTTTCCAACATAGACATACTGCGCGAGGTCATCTTGAACAATGGGAATAACTAAGAATTTCCATTTCTACTTGTACTACCGGGTTCTCACCATGTCGCTAGGGCAGTGAGCAAAACAATGAGCTTAATATAAATGCTGTTCTTACTCCCGAAGCTGTCCTTAGGTTACCAATGCTACTAAAAGAAAAGCAACCAATAGCGTCAACGCACCACCATGAAGCACAATGCAAGTAAGAGCATGTTCCAGTGGCGTAACTACGCTAAGTGAGGCCCTTGGCAAATTCATCACATGGGGCCCCTTTTACAGAAAATGCCTTTAGTCGCAGCTTCTCAGACTGGGGGCCCCTCGGGCCGGGGGCCCGTAGTATTTGATTTTGACGTTGATTTTGCCAGCTCTGCCACCCTATAGTTACGCCGCTGGCATGTTCGTATTTAGCTTTAATTTTTAATTTTGCGATGAGATATTAATATAGGTAATTGTTTTTATTAAAAGGTTTTTGTACGTTTTTCTTGTCGCTTCATTCTTTGCTTGTGCCGGCTTATCCTGTCACTCTAAAAACATCGATTTTTTCTTTATTTATTTACATATTGGTGGTTATTGGTTACGTTTCAGATTCCACTCTGTATTGAAAAGCGTGGGTAGTAGTGTCTATCACAACAAGTAAAAAATAATACGGTATGTTTGACCCTCATTATTGTGGCATTACTAGATGTATGTATGTAGTTGTAGGTTTTGAGTTTGTGTAACTACAAAAATGTAAACTGACAGACATTCTTTACAGGTGATATCTGGTTGTACGTGTTTTGAAATTACAATCAATCGAGATAAGTTGCAAGGTGTGTGAAGTGTTCTTTAAGATATCATTTTCAATAATAGAAATAATGGTTATCGAGAGTAGCCATTGTTCACATCACAATGCCCCGCTCATTACTCAGCGGCTCGTTAACGTCGCGGCCGCCGCAAAACACTAACTTTATCAGTCCCTCACGTCAAATATCTACCGATCTCAAACTATATCTCTCTCGGACACAATCGAGCTAAAATAAAACCGAGGCAAAACTCTCGGGAGCCAGATGCATATCGCCGCGCCAAAAAACAAACGCGAGCGGACGATGATATGACGTTTCCCGCGTTCCTTTTTCGAAATGCCCGCGAATTGTCAACGCGGGCATAGACAAGCGGCTGATTTGAATACGCCGATTTGAATATAAAGGTCGGCATTCACGTGTCGCCGCCATACATCAAGCGCAAAGGCTTTAAGTCTTTCGAGCGCTTTTCGGACACAAATAAGCGTCTGATGTTCGACGGGGCGCGCATAATGCGCTCGATTTACCGCAGTTTACGAGACATTGAGCGTTTGCGTGAAAGTTTTAGCCGCTACGGGTCCAAGTGACGACTTTAATGCCGCATTAAAAGCATTCATATTTTAAATATTTATAGCGTGTAAACGTCGATATTAAGACGGTAGACACCCACGAGAGAGGGTTCGTCCGAGAGTTCATATCGGTCGGTGCCATAATTCATTTGGCCACAATTACAACCATTAAACTGGGCGCAACTCTTTGATATCCTCCTTTTATTTATTGCAGCAAACTTATTAGTATACGCGGCATTAATGATGACAGATGAGGCGGAGCTTTAATGCGTTTTAAGGTTCAGATTCTGTAACGATGGCTATCGTTGTTGAAAAAAATAGTTTATTATAAAGTAAATTATTTCATTTCAATGCACCTTATTAACATAAGTCGTGGGTGGGGACAGCTGGAATATCGCCTATTTATTTGTGGTAATTTTTCTATGCCCCAGTTTTGTAATCCACCTAAGTACTAACAGCTCTTTTATGCTATAAATTATCAGCTGTCACATTAAGCTTTGTAGCCGCAGGGCAATTTTTAATGTAGTCATGTTACGACCCTTCACTCTATTTAAAAAAATTTTAAACCTTGAATTAAGAATTCCAAGAAAGCGCACAACTGACGATTTAACAATTATCCTAATGCAACTTTCTTTTTAAATTAATAGCTTCGACCCGTAAACAAAAAAAGACAATCTGCTTTAAACAAAACACAATCGTCTTTCTCATTGAAAACGGACGAACATTCGTTTCATTTAACGAGTAACAAATGTTCGTCATTACTGCACCAAATTTAATTATCAACTCATTATTCCTTGACCCTTCCTATTGTTTCTCAGAACACACAGAAAACCATTCCTGTATACAATTTGTCCACAACCAAAGAAAAAAACTGTTTTTTTTTCTATTTCTCGGTACGCTATCTGACTACTGGAGGCATAGACAAATTAGCGCAGATCGAATCTATTTCGAATTTGAATAGCGAACGCGGCGAACGGAAACACGTTGTTTTTACCGCGTTTTAATTTAATTCGAATTCGGAATGTCGTGTAGCGCGCCCCCGCTGCGCTTACAAATGGCGTCGATACATCACCCCGATGATATCTCTTTCAATTTTTAAAACGTTGGAGGATTAATAAATGGTGGGACTAATAAAAAATAACCCTTCAAGGTGATTTTGAGACTTAAAACCTAATAGATTAAATAATTAGTAAGTATCATGACCTCAGATGTTAGGTTACCTTGACTTGATGGATTAGGTGATTTTTTAATTTAGGTGATGGCATAAAAGTTAATTATTTCGAGTCGTTAGAAGCCGTTTTAAATTCACGCCCCTTCGTATGTAAAGTAGCTTTACTTAACTAGAATAATAAGACAGTACATATTACACAATTAGGTACCTACTGGAACCTCTAAGTACGTACCTAAGTCCTAAATATTAACGTTTATAAAATACCTATTTCCGGTAGTTATTTAATAAATATATAGTCTGCTAAGAGAATATACAGGGAGATGACCAGCAGCGTCTTGCGAAAGCCTAAACAACAATAAACAAAAAAAAATTGAGCGCGCCAACCCGCCTGCCAAGCGTGGCGCGTATGGCAAACACTTAAGGGTCAAAACACACCTAGCGGAATCACAGCGGAATTAAGCCAATTCATAGACAAAATGCTTAAATTTGTCTATGGTAGCGGAAAATTGACTATGGTAGCTGATTTTTTATATGGAAGCCATAGACAAATTTCCGCTACTATAGACAAATTTCCGCTACCATAGTCATAGTCATAGTCATTTATTTGCAGAAAATAGTGTACAGAGGTTGGTAAATACAGTGGGTTCGATCAACTATTTTACTACAGTGTAGCATGACAAAATTAAGTATTTTGTCTATGAATTGGCTTAATTCCGCGAGGAATTTCGCTAGGTCTGTTTTGACCCTAAAGGGGAGGCCTATGTTCAACAGTGGACGTCTTATGACTGAGATTATGATCATGATGATTTAATATATAAATTTAATTTACTGTACTTTAGGTGTTCGCTACGCCATCGCCAATGATTTTTATAAACAATAGGAAGGGTAACTGTCAAAGGAAATGTAAATTTGTATGGCGGGAATAATAATAAAAAATACTTACTTATCTATTACACATAACTTTTCTAGTACCGACGTACCAAATAAAATTGATAAATTCAGTAAAATTGTTTCAGACCAACGACCCGGCAGATTTTGTACAAAAAAATAATTTTACACGACATTTATTTATTTTTATTTAAACTTTATTGCACATATACCTAATATCCAAATGGCGGACTTAATACCTTAAGGCATTTCTACCACTCAACCACTGGACCAAAAAGAGATATGTTTGGTGTAGGCTTTATGAAATAATGGATTGAATAATATCACAGCTAGGTACTAAATATAAAATAAATACTATTTAGGTACTTAATCATACATAAATAATAATAAAATAAACTTACACATATACTACATGTGTTATCTCAATTAAAAAGTAGTTAAAATCCAATACGTCTGGACCTAGGTACTCAATTAAAATCATTTTATCAGCTCGAGATAAAACTAATGGGCTCAAGATTTAATATAAACGGACCGGGAAACGGACGTTCACGTTTAATTTACAAAATGGCGCGAAAAGTTACGTTGTGTTTGATTTTCATGATGGTCGTGTGCCTTGTCTATGGTGAGATAAATCATTTATACCATAGACTTAAATATATAGTAGACGGCCATAGTCTAAGAACTTTTTGTGGCTCCAAATATTTAGCGCCATCTAGTTCAGAGCCACCTAAACAGAGCCAATATGCATGAGATAAAATCAGCGCCACCTAGTAACGAATAACCTACTAGTAGTACACTAGTCGTTACTAGGTGGCTGTCGTTACAGAGCCAATCTCTGTTTAGGTGGCTCTGAACTAGATGGCGCAAAATATTTGGAGCCTCAAAAAGTTCTTAGACTATGGGCGTCTACTATATATTTAAGTCTATGTTTATACTGACGGAAATGGAAGTCTCGTACAATAGGGGATTTTACTGCAATATTCTGCCACCAGAGTGCAGCACTAGCACACCGGTAAACCATAGAGTTTTTAATACATACTAGGCCTCAAACAGTTTTTTTACAAGTTTTCATAGACAATTTATAACGAATAAATATGTCAATGCGCACCAAGGCGGTTTGTTTACAAAGGGCCTATCGTGAAACGAGAGAATCGAAATTTTGACATGTGCCTCTCTATCGCTCGAGTATGAAAGAGTGACAGAGAACCAGTAACGAAATTTTTATTTTCGTGTTCCGTGGTAGGTCCTCTGGATGTGCTAGTGCCGCCCCCTACCTACGCAGAGTTTTGCGTAATATTCCCTATTCATGAGTACCTATATACCACGAGACTTGTCTTTCCGCATAAACTGTACAAATTATTAAGTTTAAAAATATAATTAGAAAACACAGTTTAAAACCAAAAGTAAAAAGAAAATTAAAATAATATAACAACTAACACAACTCTAGTGTGACCCATGTAATCCATGGTGTTTTCCCTAAGATACTAGCCACACAGCTACATGCCCCGTTTCTGTGGCTAAACTATGCCTTTGCCCTTTTGAGCCTTTCCTTATATGTATAAACTATATTTTATAGTCAGATCATTATTATTTATTTATTTAAATTTTATTGCAAACGACAGAAAAATGTACAAATGGTAAATGGTGGACTTAATCCCTAATGGCATCCTCTATCAGTCAACCACATTATTTATCCTAATCTATTATTTATAAAAAAGGATAAAAAGGGTAACGATGTTAGCAGTCTTATACAGGGTGTAACAAAAATACTGGTGATCCGTTTAAGGGCATAATTGGTATCGTATAGCGAGTAGGAAAAAGTAGGAGAAATTTTTTTTTGTATGGGGCGAGTCGTCCCAGCTGGCCAACCCTCCATACAAAACCAAAAATTTTTTCGCGAGAAAATTATTTTTTCTTAGTTTTTCACAATGAGAATACGATACCAATTATGCCCTTAAAAGGATCACCAGTATTTTTGTTACACCTTGTATACATTAATAGTCTACTTATGTGTAATGTGTAGGTAAGTTAGATGGTACTTACTAGTAGTAGTCAAAACTAATGAATCGATTTGGATGCGATATATATTCATAGGGTACCTAAGTGTATTATGGGGCATATGTGTAAGTGTTTAACCGACAAGTTAAAGAAATACTTAATAGAGAAATGTTTCTAGTCAACGCAAGAGTTCTTTGATTCTAGTTAATCGTAAAATGTAATGCAGTGTATGAAAATGTAATTAGATTTAGGTTGTGATCTCATTACCAGGATATCTGTAGTTTTAAGTTTACATTTGCAATACCCTATCATTTATATTCAATTACATATCATTTTTATTGTTATTCTGTAACACCAACGTGAGAGCAAATAAAGTTGTTCTATTCTATAAAGTTATTATATATTAGTTTTCGTCCAGTTATCGATTTTGCCAGTTATGTGATGTAAAAAGATTATTTTGAAGTGCCCTTACTTAAAGAGAATAGTTATTTGTGCAACAAGAGAGGAAAGTTGGTTTTTCTTGCGAGTGTTGCTTTTGAGTCCCGAGTAAGCGAAAGATTCTATAATTGTATCACGAGCGAAGCGAGTGATTCTAAGTTTGAATCTTGAGCGTAGCGAGGGATCTCAAGAACATGAGATGTAAAAAAAACTTTCCTCTCGTGTGACACATACAAGTTTTCACCTCAGTAGTGAGAACATATTAAAGTTAAAAAAACACATTTATTTACATTCCTGAATGAAAGGCATCATCATTATGACGAAAAGCTTCTAGAAACAAAATTTCACTCCCTGGAGTGACGAAAGTCGCAACTTTCCTCACTCCCTGGAGTGATGAAAGTCGCACTTTCGTCACTCCAGGGAGTGAGGAAAGTAGGCTTGTTCGAACTGCTGAGGTGAAAATGTATTATTATATTTAACTCTTCATTTTACACATGTGGTTTAGTTTAGTCATCGGGCTTAGCTTAGTCGAGTTTAATGCTGAAATCTTCTAAGCTAGGCTTGGAGTAGCAGACCAGTGACAAAACTCCCATATAGTATAAGGTTTCTATAATATATTATATATATATGTAATAATTTTGTATTTTGAAGGCGCGGGATCGGATTGTGAGCTGCCGAAAGCTGTTGGCGACTGCAGAGGTCGGCTTCGAGCGTAAGTATTACCAATATTACCACAAATTTAAAGAAGATTCGTGTTTTTTGCCACTTAGTCCAAATAACTATTATTATGATTCCTACACCAGTACGTCTAGCATGACTTACGTTGTCGCGCGACTCCCCATACTTCAGGCGCGAGTGGCGCGACTCGAAATATGGAGTCGCGCGCGACAACGCATGTCATGCTAAGCCGCCAGATTACCTACACGTTAGAGATCTGTACTTATACTTAGTAGGTACATATACTTACTGCAGTGGTTCTAAACTTTTCATTGATGAAAGTACCCCTTGATTTTTTTTTGGCATGGACCACCTGCTTGGAACTAAATAAAAAGACGCTGTTCATTAATTCCCTTAGCTTAGAGCATTCAACCACCCGGAGCAGTCATTGACAGGCGTTCCCCTCTGCTCTGCCCAAAATATATGACCAGTGGTCATACTTGTTGTACGGACTGACGTTTATCTGACGTGGCTTTTTTGACGTTACGTATACATTTGACGTTGCCTTCCCCTGTAAAAATCGGCAGAATTATTTTATTTGTATAGAAAATGACAGACATGGCCGCTCCGGTTGGTTGAATGCTCTAAGTTAATTCCCGGTCCACTTATATTAGTGCTTCCAGGGACTACCAGTGGTCCACGGACGGACCACTAACTAAAGAATCACTATAATGTCTATAATACAGGCTTCATTCATAGCCTCGAAGGTACAGTCTGCAGCAGATGTAGCCTAGAGGGTGAGGTTTCAATTTGATCTACACATGCGCCTATGCTCTTAACAATAAAGTCGTGTCAAGATCATTTTGAAAGTCTCACCCGATTAGCTACTTCTGCTGACTGTACCTTCGCCGTGCGTTAGAACTTAGGCTCTCTACAGACGTAAGCGACTAGTCACCTGCAATTTTTAATACATTATCGATTGCTTCGTTGCACCTACCTAGACAGCGTACCTCGACGTATCGAAATCGCCATCACCGTTGATTTTGACTTTGTAATTTGCTTTATCAACCTTACCTTAAGAATTTCGACCTTCTACCATGTTGTTTTCCGAGAGCAAAATACAAGTGAACATCAAATCACACTTTTTCTCACGTAACGTAAGCTCCTTCGCCAAATGATCTTTTCCAAAAAAGTGTATATGAATATTATTTGCTCTGATTTTTTTAGTAGGAGCTGGTAGTATAAACTCAATAATTTACGCTGATAATTCATTGCAGAGACAGTCCACCTGAAACCTATATTATTTAGTCGTGTCTCTGTTTAATTAATAGCTGTTAATCGCCAAAACTGTTTCCCCCCACCCCACACAAACAATAGTTACTTACCAAAAAATATTTACGTAACTTACGAGATCACTTCATATGTAAAATCTGTCTTCTAATGTAAAATCATTAAACGCGTAACTTTTAATTTTAGTCCTAGCGGTACGCCTTAAACATGCTGCAAATGGTGTTAAAAGCATGAAAATTGGAACGATTGATCTTTAGGCCAAATTAATCGATTTGGCCCGTAGCAGTAAAAAAAAAAACAGAGTGCAGTTATGACGTCATCTTTTTTTTGTATGGAAAAAAAATAAATTTTGTTCTGAAACCTATCGTGTGTGGTATCAAATGAAAGGGATTTTTGAGCCAATTCTAAAAATATATCACATCATTATATTTATGTCACTTGTTTCAAATGAAAATAAAAATAATTTTCAAAACATACCAAGTTTGGGCTCCTACAAATACGATACGGTTGAATATTTTTTTGTAAAATATACCTTAAATGATACCTGATATCCTCATTTCAAACCCCAAGAAAGCAATTTTGAAAATAATTTCACTAAGTATTTTTTTTTCATTTTTCATTATTACGAATGTGGGATCTATCAATCTATCAATTAAATATAAAAAAAAAAAATCATAAAACACTGGTGTTTGTGCAATTATTAGTTTTCTTTTTGATTCGATTTTGTTATCTTGAGCATGGATTCCGCCCCCGCTCCCTCCCCGCGTCCCTTTCTTGCCCGCTCGGATAATTATCGGAGTAATGAAACTCTGTTTACACGTTCTTTTGATATAACGTGATAGGTGAGCTCGAGGAACCCGGGTTGCACATATCAAGATTTTATTCTTACTTAAAGCGAATTAAGTTTATCCCATTTTTTGCGAACTTGAGGGTGGGTAAAGTTATATCGAGTTTTACCCAACATTGCTCAAGTCGATTTGCGCTTAAATAATGCGATTATAGTATTATTAGTATTAAACAAGAATTACAGCAAGTCTCTAGGGTAATCCTATCATTCCCTTTAAATAGTTCAGCGATAAGTACGTAAACTTTTGTACAAATTAGGTGGGCAATGATAGGTACGCGTTTTTGATCTTTACGGTACAAGGTGCATACAAGCATTCCAAAGTACAAGGGTTGTCTCATTTGACTTAATTTTTTTAATTTAGTCATGCATTAGTATGTATATTAAACAAAACATAATTAAATGAGTTATATTTCATTATTTATAATAGAAACAATATAATATCATAACGAACCTATCTTAGTAATGTTTACAAATAAATCGGCAGATCAAAGAAAATTATGTATATATTGAATACTATGGTTTCACATTAACAATTACATTAAAAAAATAAAGAAACAGTTCCAAAACGTCATATATATATTTCAAAAACAATAATCACCTTTTTTCGTGCCGAGTGGTTAATACAAAAAGCTGATAATAGCCCTAAGATTTTTTTTCTCTTGGGCAAAGTTGGCCATCACTAGTTGTTACATTACAACGTAACATTGCCCACATCAAGACTTCTTCATTCATTATCCTTTTGAAATCGAATTACGATATAAACAATCTAGAGTAATGGCAACTGTCACAATACTCTAAAATGAAAATGCTGAAGCAAAAAGCTATAGGGAAACAATTGCATAAGAAAAGCCTTTTAACTGTACATAGTTCCCGTACATTGTTAAGGACCATTCATCTTTTGTTTCTTTTCCTCATTGTATGGAATCTAAAAGAGCACCCTCTACAATAAGGTTTCACTGGCTTTCCCCATTGCCTTATTATATACAGGTATAAGTATAAGTATGGGTTTTACTCACCATGCTTTCCCATTTTGTGAGATTCACATCAACACTTTCCCGCACCAGAATACTATAAAATTACGTAAATTAATGAATTTGTTCAAAATGTTGGGCAAAGTTTCGCCTGGGGGCAAAATTGGAGGATATTACGGTACTCGTACTCGTATTGAGTAAAACGACACACTTTGTAAACATTAAAAATCAGAAAAAAAATACTCAATGTAATTATTTTCAAAATTGCATTCTTGGGGTTAGATATGAGGATATTAGGTATCATTTGAGATATATTTTACAAAAAAATATTCCTTGGTGTCGTATCTGGAGGAGCCCAAACTTGGTATGTTTTGAAAATGTTTTTTATGTTTATTTCAAACATGTGACTGAAATGTAATGATGTTACATATTTTTGGAATTAGCTCAGAAAGCCCTTTCATTTGATACCACACACGATAGGTTTCAGAACAAAAATTTTTTTTTTCCCATACAAAAAAAAGATGACGTCATAACTGCACTCTGTTTTTTTTTTTTTTTACTGCTACGGGCCGAATCGATTCATTTGGCCTAAAGATCAATCGGTCCGATTTTTATGCTTTTAACACCATTTGCAGCATTATACTGAATTTCGGCGTGTACCGCTAGCACTATTTAGTTTCTTTTATATTTCCAGCTTTTTCTTCGACACAACAAGCCGCCAGTGCCGCCCGTTCGTATACTCGGGCTGCGGAGGCAACGGCAACCGCTTCTACACACGCGACGAGTGCCACTTCGCGTGCCAGTACTTCATGAAACTCCAGCCTAAGAACTGGTGATGGCCCGGAGCAAATTACTGGTTTTAGGCGTAGACGGTTTATACAAAGTAGTGTAATTTTCTGTCAATATTTTTTTTATATTAGTAAATATACGTTATAACTTGGTAGTTTTTTTGCAGTATTTTCCTTAAGTTAGCGAGACAGATGTCCAAAATCCATATCCTGTTCCTTAACCTTTTGACCGCCAAGTGTTGAACAAAAATAACGCGCCACTGACGCCAAGTAATCGCGTTTTGTCAAACGAAATTGAACTTTGTGGAAACCTGCGTAGGTCCCTATTGCACTATAAAGCATATCGGCTGTTGCCGTCGTTGGTACGACTTTTTGATGTGGGCCACAGCCGACTGTGGCGGTGAAAGGGTTAAAGAAATATTACTTTCCGGTTAGTTCTTTTTTATTATTGGGTTGATGATTTTTAGTAATGAAAGGATTTTCGCGTCAAAGTTCGGGCAAATAAACACCAAGATGCAATAACTATATTTTATTGTATTACACAAAATCTTAATTTAAGTATACATATTACATGTTTAACCTAGGCGTAGTAGCTGAGGTTAGCCTTCTTCTTGGCCTGGACCTCGAGTATGGCGTCCATGAAGTCCTCGTGCGTGACGGCGGTGGCGGAGCGCCGGAGGGCGATCATGCCGGCCTCCACGCACACCGCCTTGCACTGCGCGCCGTTGAAGTCGTCCGTGGAGCGCGACAGCTCCTCGAAGTTCACGTCGGGGCTCACGTTCATTTTACTAAAGATAAAAAAAGTTTTTAACTGATAATTTCGTTTAGAAGGTTAATAAATACAGACAAGTTACGTTACTAACAATATTGTTAAGTCCTACGAGTTAAAACCGCTATTGCACCTTCCTGAATCGGGTCCTAACGACAAGGACGCTGCAATACGTTAGACAAGTTTGGAGATATTGCTTAATGTGTCTAACGTATTGCGGCGTCCTTGTCGTTAGGACCCGAGTTAGGAAGGTGTAATAGTGGTTTAAGGCGATTATCACACTGGCGACGGATCCGCATGCGACGCCGCTGCGGTAGTGTGATAATCGCCTAAGGAATGTGGATAAAAACTTACAGATTATAAATAGTCGTTTTTCACCAGTTCAGTTCCGTTCTTTAAAATAATTATGGCTTTTGTCCATTGGGACAATTTTGCCAGCGTCAAGGTTGGAAGTTTTTCACCACAATTTTGGAACCATTTTTGACAATTTTCAGAGGTTTAGCTAGAGACTGTACCATAGACTGTATGAATGTGACATTTCGAAATCATAACCAAAGAAATGTTTGTTTCTGCGATGGCAACACCATCTGCGCATATTTTTTAAAGTTTATCCTCATTGGTATGTCACTCAACTTTTTTATCTAAGGTTCGATTGTAAAAGTTGATAAATCAGAACCAATGTTAAGCATTTTAAATTAAAACATGTCAAAATCTTACTATAATTTGCATGAACAATTGTTCAGTAAAGTCATAGAGTAACTTATATAATAGAGCAGCACAGTCGAAGAACTTTTTGAAGCTCAAGTTTGAAGCGCCATCTGCTCGAGAGCAACCTAAGATATAAATATAGTAGGAAAAACAGAGTGTGTTGCAGTGACATCTCGTAACGAGTAGCGTACCGTAGTAAGGCTGGATATCACTGCGACGCAATGTAATTTTTTCCTACTATATTTATATCGGGCAGATGGCGCTTCAGACTTGAGTTTAAAAAAGTTCTTAGACTGTACTATTCTATTTATTATATTAGTTACTCTATGGTAATGTAAAGAAAGAGGGTGCTAAGAATCTCTGGAAGAGATCCGGCTGCCAATCGAACTGTACGACGTTCGGAAGGTTGCGGGTCACTTTTGGATGAAGTTGGCTCAGAACCGGGACAAGTGGGGTACACGAAGAGAGGCCTATGCTCAGCAGTGGGCGATAAAAATGCTAAAATGATGATGATGATGAATGTAAAGAAAATGTTACGATTGTTATGTAACATACCGTGAATGGATCTGCATAATCCTAGCCCTGGCTTCCTCGTTGGGGTGTGGGAACTCAATCTTCCTGTCCAGACGGCCCGACCGGAGCAGTGCGGGGTCCAGAATGTCAACTCTGTTTGTTGCTGCGATCACCTGAAAAAGAGATAGTTCCGAACATTTTATATATTATTATACCAGTAACGTAACGTAACCAGTAACGTAAGTTTCATGTTTATACTATGCTTTACCATAATGTTTCCTGCTGCTTACTTAAAAATCTAACGTGACGCTGTACGCATGATGTCAATCGGAAATAAAAGCCTTTATTTTTGGCGCAAATGACGCTCAACTCACGTGAAATCAAAGATTTATTCAGTTAATAACAATATGGTTAATAGGCTATGTGGGACGTGGGCTCTACATGTAAACTGGTAAAAGAAAAACTACACTGGTTCTAACCCTACACCTCTGACCCGAGAAAAATTATGATTGGCAAGTAAGTATCATCCCTCACCTTAATATCAGCAGTGGAGCTGAACCCATCGAGCTGGTTCAGCAGCTCTAACATGGTACGCTGCACTTCCCTGTCTCCGGCCTTCTCGGAGTCGAAACGCTTGGTGCCGATGGCATCCAATTCATCAATGAAGATGATGGCCGGGGCTTTCTCCTTGGCGAGGGCGAAGGCGTCGCGTACGAGTTTGGCTCCGTCACCTGAAAGAAGTTAACCTATTAATACATTTTGCAAAACAATTGGTTGGGGTGCAGGGCAGGGCAAATTGATGTATTAATTTTTTCACTATGATAATAATGTAATATAAGCCTTTATCAGCAGTCACTGATTGTCTTGCTTTGCCATGCCAATTTGTCTCTTGCCATTCTCATCCATGTAGTTCTTGCTATGTTCTTTATGTTGCCCTCCCATCTACAATATTGGCCAAAGTTTTTCACTAATAGATAATGTATATAGTGTAGTTTTAGAAAGTGCTTATATACCATCTCAACAAAGTGGGTCTTTTTCCATACACTGTCACATTTATAAACAAAAGAATACTAAAGTATCAAGTATGCAATCCTTTCTCTTAGTAATTGCAACAATGCTAGTACAACTAAAGAAAAAAATATAATAGAATCAGCCTTTGACGCTTTCTGTCTAACAAAAAGACTTTACCAATAAACATCTGCACCAGCTGTGGGCCAGCAAGCTTCAGGAAGGTAGACTTGGTTTGTGCAGCGCAGGCTCTGGCCAGCAGAGTCTTGCCTGTGCCGGGAGGGCCGTACAGGAGCACCCCCTTGGGCGGGTGGATGCCGAGGTTCACAAACTTCTCCTTGTGGGTCATGGGGAGCACCACTGCTTCAATGAGCTCCTGGAATAGTGGAATATCGAATGTTTATAGCGAAATAAATTAAATATAATAAGAAAGAAAAAAATGGGCTCATTTTTATATAGTTTTGTGACTAAATGTTGTTGTTGGTAGTCACACTTAAAAAATTTCAGGCATAGATATAAAAGTGGAACAAATACTAACAGTAGTTTGTATAAAAAAAATTATAATAATAACTTCAATTTAAAACACCCAAAAACCAAACAATCAAAACAAACAAATTCTGATTTGTCATAATTAAGATTTAAAATGTAGTGGGCACTAAAGGGCAATTTAAGTAATGGGGAAAATAGTAATTAGTAACAATTATTGTTTGATGACCAGAGGTCGGCGGGGGTGAGCTGTTTTCATAGTAATTTGACGTATGTCGTGTCAAATTAATATGAAAACAGCTCACCCCCGCCGACCATTGTTGATGACATAATATAAGCATGTTGCACTAGTCCCCAAATGTCCTAAAATACATATTTTATTATTTTATAGATATCAACATACTTACTATACAAAAAGCTAGCTTCATTAGTTCTAGTGACAAAGCAAATTTAATATTATTACTGAATAGTGTAACCATTCTGTTAAAAATAATACGAATTGAGACTATTAAATAACATACTGACCTGAATTTGTTTGTCCAACCCTCCAATATCAGAATACTGTTCCGTGGGCCTCTCGTCCACTTCCATAGCCTTCACTCGCGCGTCGTACTCCGCCGGCAACGTCTCCAGGATCAGATACGAGTCCTTATTCACTCCCACCAAGTCGCCAGGCTTGAGTTTCTCAGCATCAACTAGACCAATGACTGGCAGGAAGTAGGTCTGACGTGTAGAGGTTTTGATGACTGCGCACTTTCCTTTACGCTGCGAATCTAAGTCTACTACAGCTCCGTCCTCCTCTTCTTCTTGGGGATCAACGTCTAGCAGTTCAATCACATTTGAGACTAAGTAGGGCAGGGTTTTGTTCACTTTGATTTTTTCCGTATTCTCTTTGATTTTCTCGTTCTGGGCTTGTAGCTCGTGGGATATCCTCATGACCTCGCTCTTCATGATCTTAATTTCATTGTCCAGCAGGCGAGTCCGGCTGATAATCTCGTCTGTTGGCATGCGAAGAACTTCCTCGCTGAGGGCTTCTTCCCCATCTTCCCAGATTGATTTGTCCTCGAGCGTTGTCGCCATGTCTTTGAGATATTATAACAGTTAAAATTAAGATATCAGTTTAATATTAGGCTAAAACTACAAATTTAATTTGTTTCGGTTTCAGTCACAAACATGGAAAATGAATTGTCATTATTCGAATTGGTGTTCCCATTTAAAAGAAAATTAAAATCTACCAAGTGTTTAAAATATTGCATTTTAAGATAATATTTAGATCGAATTATAACCGGATTAACAAATATAAGCATGTGGAAAAATGAGCTTGTTTGGAATACTTTTGCAGTAAAACTTGGACTGCATGTCTACAAAAATACTTTGATGTAATATTCTACCAAATAATAATAATCTTTGACAAGTGGCAACCCTCTTCATGGCTACCAAAATAACGATAAAATTTAAAGGTAGCTGTAGAATATCAAGCATGTCCATCAAGACGTCTTCGAATGAATGATGTTCGAGTAATTGAACGAACGAAAATTAGTGTCAACTGCTGGTGTCAACTTTGAATGAACGATACTTACACGAATTTCGAAATTTGCAAAAGCAATCGTGGAATATTTTTTTATTCCACGCAATATTTAAGTGTCCTGTGATTTTTTTGTTTGTACATTTAAATAAAAAAATGGCTTTCTCCATGTTCGTTCGTAATTCAGGTAAAATCTTTTTATTAGCTGTATATTTACTATTACATAACAGATGTTTTGTTTTTCTGGATGCATTTCGAATGCATTGATATAGTTATGGATATTCTAAGACGTTTTAATAATTAAGTAGTATATTTCAAAAGTAGTGAAAGTTTGGCGGGTACGGTTCGAAAATTCCTAGTCGTGTGATCTCTCGATTCGGTGATCAGAATTGGCCCCCTAGAACTTGCGATTTAACGCCTTTAGACTTCTTTTGGGGTTATTTAAAGTCTAAAGTCTATGCCAATAAGACCACAACCACTTCGACGCTGCATTGGAAAATTCAGCCGCATCTATGCAAAATGGTCATAGAAAATTTTGACAAAAGAAAAGCCTAGGACGACATTTGCCTGACTTATTATTCCACAAAAAACCCTATTTTATGTATTTCAAGATTTATACAAATACATTAAGTAGTTATTGCGCAATAATTTCCATGTAGTATTAATCTTTAGTAAATAATGAATGTAAATATAACATTTTAGGTTAGAATTGTTTTATAGCAATCTCTTGTTTTTTTATTATTATACTGTATTATATTCAAATGTTTACTTACTAAAACTTGCAAAAACTATAAACTTCTACTACTAATTTAATAATAAAATTGGTAATTGTTTGGGTAATCCCAAAAGTAACATAAACGAATATCATATATTATAACTATGTATATGTATGGTAGGGCTCCGTGAAATATTTCGCGTTTCAAAATAGTTCCATCACCAAAAAAGTTTGAGAGTTATAACTAACAACTTATGGTAACCTGCCATAGATATACATCTATGGCAGGTTACCATAAGTTGTTACATTCAATAATAGTTATAGTATTCATGTTTCAAAGGTGTAAATAGTGCTGTACATTCTTTGAGCAGGCAACCAATTGAGAAATAAATATGTTGAAATCAGATAAAATCACCACTTTGCTATTATCGACACACATTTGCTGGAAACCCTTGTCTATATTAAATCTGTGGTTTCAGTATGGACAAGCCGCACCTTCCACCAGCAAGTAATGCGGCTGGCAACACAGCCTGCCTTCGCACAGCATGCTGCGGCCGCCTCCGTGCCTCTCAAGAGCCTAGCTCTTACACAGAGCAATAGCATGCCTATCCTCAATGCTGTAAGTGTATTCCACTTTGTTGCTATACTATAGGTATTTCATTCTATCTGAATTTCAAATCTACTTGCAAAATTAGTCACTTCACCCCATTATTTAGTGTGATTGCACTTGATAATTGTTAAAATCTGCAGCAAGCAAAATGTTAATTTTACACTGTTTAATTAACTGTGTTTATGCCTAACAATATACCTTTCTGAAGAGAACAGCAAAGACATTTAATATATCACTATTAGTGCCTATACTACCTATTGACAGATAAACATATTTTACACAGTTTTATTTAGCTTGACCCCGTATATTTGTTTGTTTATTTATGTATTTATTGTTTCTTCTTCTTCTTCTTTGTCGTATCCTCATGGCTGAGGGACGTGACGATTGTGGACACTTTTCACCAACACTCTCCAGGCCACTCGATCCAGGGCCCGATGCATGCTTGCCTGTAGTGTGGCTTTAGTGATGGATGTTATCCTATCTGCCCAACAAGTAGCCATAGAGCCTTTCCTTCTCGCCCTTGACAAGCGTCCAGTCATTATATGCTTCTCCAGACTCTCTGGCCCGGATCTGCTCAGATGGCCGAAGAAACTTAGTACACGTTGGGTGCAGATAGTAGAGAGCCTCGTGGTGATCTTGAGCTCGTCGAGGATAGACACATTTGTGCGGCGTTCAGTCCAAGAGATCCGGAGCATTCTGCGCCAACACCACATCTCGAACGCATCTATCCTAAGGCGGGTGTCTTGTTTAATGGTCCAGGTTTCTGAAGCATACAGAAAGATCGAGAAGACAAGGCTCCGCATTAGTTTAATTTTTGTTTTGCGGTTTATACTTCTGTTCACCCATATCTTCTCGAGTCGTTTCACCGCAGCTTTAGCCATCTGGGATCTTCTTACAACCTCCTGGTAGCAGTCGCCATCGTCACTTATTTGCGAGCCCAAGTAGACAAACTTGTGGACAACCTCAAGATCGCGCAACTCATTGGTTCTCTGCATGGTACCAGGGCGATCAATGAACATTAATTTGGTCTTGCTCCTGTTAATTTTAAGGCCATATTCACGGCTGATCAGCTCAATCCTTTGCAAAAGGACCGCTAGTTCTCCTTCTGAGGCACCTATTATTGTCGTGTCATCTGCGAAGCGGAGGTTATTGATTAGTTGGCCACCAACTTGGATGCCACCCTCCCAGCCTTCCAATACCCTTCTCATTATGTGCTCGCCGATGAGGTTGAATAGCTGCGGCGACAAGATGCATCCTTGGCGCACTCCTCTTTCAGCCCTAAAGGGTTGCGACACAGTGTCCTCTATTCGCACTCTAGACACGCTGCTCGAGTATAGGTTTTGCACCAGAAAGGTTAGGTGTTGTGGTATCCCCATCTCGCTCATAACCCTGAACATTTTTTCCCAATTGATGCAATCAAAAGCCTTTGCGTAGTCGATAAAGCACATAACCATCAACACGTCGTGTCCTCTGCATTTTTCTATTAATTGCCTCACGTTGAGAATTTGTTCCCGGGTACCTCTACCTCTTACAAATCCTGCCTGCTCCTTAGGTATTTGCCGAGCGATATAATTTTCCAGACGCTTGTTCAGGATTCGCAAGAAAACTTTGCTGGCATGTGATATAAGCGATATAGTGCGGTAGTTTTGACACTTACGCGTAGAACCTTTCTTGTGCAGGGGTATCACTATGGATTCGGTCCAGTCCTCCGGCCATACACCGGCTATTTATTGTTTATACGCCTCCAATGTTGTAAGTTAAATTTCGACCACTTCCCTGTGTCTGATTGAGCTAAAATTTGGTATACTTCCGTGGTTTACATGACAATGATATTAGGTATAGTCAGCAATAAAGACTGTGTACCAAAAAACATTTTTGGGAGTTACTTGTTATACTATATATTTTGGTATGCAAAATGCTCAAATGTATTCAGTCAGTGACAAATAGTTTAATAAAAGATAAGAGATATTTATTTTTCAATTTAGGCACATTACAATGTACTTATGAACGTCAGAAATAAAAGAATAATACTACCACCAGTTCTAACCCTACACCTCTGTCCCGAGAAGTATTAGTTATTACTGGCAAGATACTAAAGAAAAAGTAATACATTAAATCTTAAGGCATATCAAAACAGCTTGAGAGACAGATAATGTACCTGCCTATTGTGTAATTAAAAGAAAAAATAAACAAGTTCATATTTGCGTATAACCAACGTAAACCTCGATAATCTTATAACAGGTACGTTCGTTCCGCACGACGGCGCCCGCACTGGCCGAGCACCCGCACGACCACTCACGGCTCTGGGTCATCGAGAAGTCGGTCACCGCCGCCATGGTGCCCCTCGTGCCGCTGGCGCTCCTGATGCCCAACAAGGTGTTGGACTCCCTGCTGGCCGTCCTCATCACGGCACACAGCTTCTGGTGAGTTCACCGCAGCTATAAAGCACAGCTTTTCATTGCCTGACTTTGGGACAGGTTGTTTAATCAATAAGGTCCTTCCTAATCAATATAGGGTGAATCGCCATTAACTGGCCACCTTATACTAAAAATGAGCTCTATTCATCTACAAACCAAATTCATTTTAGCATGAGGTTTTAATAACTGGCCACCCTTCAATAACTGGCCGCGTTATATTAAAATTACTTACTGGCGATTTACTCTATTAATCCTTTTTTTAAGTATACAGGCATAAAATGATGACATGTGAAAAATAAAAGTTTTCATGGGAAAAGTTTTCCTAGGTTTGTGGCTTTTCTAGACAGATTTTTTTTTGGTCCTATACAAGCTTTTGAATCTAGATAGGAATGGGATTGAATGGCATCATAAAAAAAGTTTGTCAAAAGTTACCTTTTTCTCACACACTGTATGTTTTTTCAAAAATCTGTGAACGCGAATCTTCATTGATTTAAAATCGAAGGAAGGTCTTCTAAGACCATTTTCGCGTAGCAGTCCGGGAGCTGGTAGCTGCCCTCACTGACCCAATGAAAATCCACCCTGTATGGTGTGGCATTTTAGCTATTGACGGTAAACGCAGTGGCTGCGCGTCAAAAATATTGCAAGCCTCAACTTTCCAATAAGCAAAAAGTTTAAAAAATCTGTAATCCGATTACGAAAAAAACATTCTGAAGTCAGTAAAAAAAAGACATGTCCTAATATATCCTAAATAGTCCCATCTACCTATTCCTACCATTTTTCCATCCCTCCACTTTCCCTCCCAGGGGCCTGGAAGCCATGGTGGTGGAATACGTCCGAGTGATCCTCTTCGGAGAGCTGATCCCCAAGATAGCCATGGGCATCGTCTACTTCTTGTCTGCGGTGATGCTGGGCGGGCTGTTCTACCTTAACTTCAATGATATTGGGATCTCCAGGGCATTCTGGAAGATTTGGAAGAACATGAAGAATACTGGGGGAAGTGGGAGGAGTTGGAGGTCATAGGGGGGTTCTCCGCCTCCGAAGGTTAACAGTTTACTTACCAATGTCCTCTGTACAGTCGCCATCAGATATATCGGAGCGGCCAAAGTGGTCACAAATGTGGATATCTTGGGTGCGTTGGGTACTTGTGCGCCGTGCGCGATCGTGGCGCGCCGGCAGCCGGCAGCGGGGGCTGCTGGCCACCACGCAGCCGCAACGGCGAACAGCGAGAGGCACGGCTGACGCGCGCCGTGCGCATCATAAACCTCCTCTCTCTAATGGGGCCCACCCACTATCAGTCGGCCTGACGATATCGGCCTGTCAGTTGTTCGGAGCTGTCAAATTTTTGTTCTAACTGACAGGCCGATATCGCCAGACGGTCTGATAGTCGGTGGGCCCCCTTAGGCGCGGATGCAGGGGAGGGGGGTGTGGGGGGGGGTGGGTGATAATTGTGTGTAAATAAATAAATAAAATATCTGAACAACGCCTCTATTGTCAACGCGATAAAGTGCATGTTCAGATATTTTCGAGTAGGTACCTTGGCCGCTCCGATATATTCGATGGCGACTGTTCAATATTACTTACAAGCTTTTATTTACTTGCACCTGTTTCATTGTCTGTGTCTGTAATCAAATCTTGCAAGTTAAAGGCTCACTTCCCGGCTTTCGATTGAGCTGAAATTTTGCACGCACATGTGCCTATATTATGATGACATCTGATAATGGCGACCGAAGGTAGTCATAAGAACTCCGTGATAAAACCATGGGAGCTCATTGTGTTTCGGGTTAGAATCATCTCGTTCAGCAGTAGATAACTTTAAAAAAAGTACAGTCGGGCTATTAATAATTTTAAACAAAATAAGAACCGACTTCACTTAGGATCCGCTTTTCCAAGAGGAAATGCTCGAGTTGCTGTAAAAAATACTGAAATCACTATAGGTGTTCCTATCATAGTTAAAGAGTTCCCTAGATTTCTCTAGGATCCTATCATCAGATCCGTACCTGCTGACAATGGGACCAGTGAATTTAAAATTTAAAAACAATGTACCTACATATTTTATTTCACAACCAATGCTGTCTAATGCCCTGGTTACATCTACCGAGTAGTGGCGAGTCAGTACTCTCGACCGAGTACTCGCAAGGTGTAAACACATCGCCGAGTACTGGGCCGGGCCATTTTACTCTCTCGGCCGAGTGGCATTTTGCTGTCTCGCCACTGTACTCGTTAGGTGTAACCAGGCCTTAAGAAACAACGGTATCGTTCCAGGGGTCTGGAAGCCATAGCTGTTGACTACGTGCGCGCGAGCATCTTCGGGCCCTTCATCCCGAAGCTGGCCATCAGCCTGGTGTACCTCATCTCCATCGCTACACTCGGGGGGCTCTTCTACATCATCAGCCATGATGTGGGGATCGCCAATGTCGTCAAACAGTTCTGGGGTATTAAGGCTAAGCAGGCGTAAATTTTAAGGTGATTTGGGCCCTTTTTTCATGCGTTTATAGTCGGACCAAGCTGACTCTGCACTGATTTTGTTTGTCAAAGCGTGGAGAGGTGTAATAAAAATACGGGTGATCCGTTTAAGGTCGTAATCGGTATCGTATCGTGACTCAGAAAAATTGGAAGGAATAAAATTTTAACACGTAAAAAAATGTTTTTGTACGGGAGCCGCTGTCCCAGCTAGCCAACTCTTCGTACAAGACCAAATATTATAACCCGTGAAAAAAAATCTTAGTTTTTCGTACGAAGAATACCAATTACTTACCTTGTATGTATTGCGGCTACAAAGTCAATGAAGAGTTAGTGTGGTCAGACTGTAATACATTTGTCTATTAAAACGTCAATATTAGAGTTCTTCAACTCAATAATACAATATTTGAACGTATTTTTACTGAAGTCTCTACATTTACTGATATTTTAAGATTATTTGGTAGAATTGATAGGAACCTGGCCAATGATACCAAAATAAAAATACTTCCAGAAAAATGCGTCCATTGTCTACAGTTTGAACGCTCTAATATTAACTTTAAAATTTAAAGATGTTCAGAAAATGCCACATAGCACATGCATGAAAAAAGAGTAGGAGGTTTATGTAAATTACTAGAACCAGTAGATTCTGAATTAAATAAGTCTTTATATCATGGTAATTTACAAGGGCCATATTTCAAGTTCAATCTAGTGGCAATGTTCTAACTACCAACGGAACATTTTTAGGTGATTTCATTTCTATTCCATTGTCTGGAACAATCGGAATGTTCAATTCACGTTTATTTATTTATATGAGCAATTTTCTTAATAAAATCTAATTAAAAAATAATCTAACTGGTTCTAGCGATTCACACAAAACAAAGTTATTGTACTATTTGCTGCTATAAACTCTATCAAGTAAATAAGTTGACTCAATTCTTTTTACGAATTGAGAAAACAGCATTTCAAAATGTAGGGTAAACCTACCTGTTTCAGGCACTGGGCCTAATATTTTTAGGGTTGTAGCAAATGTTACATATAACTGGGTAATTTTGGAAATATTGCCAGATATTTGACTCGAGAATATCATCTTTTACTCTTTTTAAGGTTACCGGAGGCTGTATTTATTTAGTGACATAAAATTCGAAATTTTATTGAGATTAACGTTTTATTGGCTTCAATGTATTTGAATTGAAATTTTATTATAGATTATTTGTATATAATGCATGCTTGTCTCGAATCAGAAATCTGGCTAGGTGGCCATTTATTCATTACGTCAGGCACTTGGTAAGAAAAAAAATTAAACGTCAAAAGCCTCATTAACACTTTTTTTTTGTTAATTTTTTTTTAAATTACTCAGAATTAAGCCTATGTAATAAATAAAATGTGCCACATCGAGACAATACCAGGTACTTAATGCGTAGCAACTTTACTTTTTGAAAGTATTAATTCGGTTTAGTATAGGTACGATCGCGCTGTGAAGTATCCGGGGGTTTTGATGTCATTAATTTATTATAGTTTAATAAATGAAGTAACTTTTATTCTGTTTTTTATTTATTATCTGTCAAATAACCTTGCGGTAGGGTAACAGTGCCTGTCGTTGTTACTTGTAATGACACGATGGAAATTAAAAAAAAAAAACGTAAGCCTTAATATTATTTATTTAATAACATTCGTATAAACATTTTAGTTAAATTTGCAAATTATAGTCTTATTATACCACAGGTAACTATTAAGTCTTAAAATAACAGTGACTTTATTTACAAAAATATATTACAAAAATAATTTGAGCTCATATCATTAGTTCTTTATTCGTCATTCAGATAATTAAATTATGGCTTTTAAATTAAATTAGCTTCAAATTTCCATACTACACGTAAATAAATAAATTATTTAGTTTAGGTAAATTCACTCTAGGATGTGTACGACATATGGTACTCAACTAAATTACATATTTTTACCACAGACATAGGAGATAAGACCAGCAGACTCCAACAAAATTACTAAAGCTATGGCATGTGAAAATTAATTATGGTTGTATTTAGGATTAATCGAAAAACAAAAACAACCCTATCTCAACTACTACAAGATTCAATTTGGTACAAATCATTAAATTTAATATGACGTTACTTTTGCAAAAGGAGTACTGTGCAACTTCCTAAATACTAATTACAACTCTCAGAATTACAACATGAATACTTTTTACAGATAATAATGCTCATAGTTTCACTGTACATGATTATGATCATACGTATACAACAGAGTGGAGGTAGAAATACTGTTTTATTGTAAAATTCTGCTAACTTATATCAACCTTTTGAACGCCAAGTATCGGACGAAAAAATCGTGCACTCATCAGCAAGGCAAACCGGTTATATTTTGGACGTGATAACACGTCCTGTCGCTGAGGGCACAACTTTCCGTGCGCGTGATTTGACGGCTTTGGCGGTCAAACCACGCTAACCTAACCACACCAATTATACAAGCGATGAAGCGACAAATAGAAAAATGAACATAAACGTAAAATTTATATGAAAATATGACGTTTATGGTGGCAATGGCAGTGCCAAATTTTGTCGCTAGAGGTTGCCCGGAAAGATAAGTGTCGTCGTTTATATGGGAGCGCATACATTCTGAGACACTTCTCTTTCCGGACAAACTCTATTAGGTACAGTAAACTGCAATAGTAATTCCTCAATGAAGGCCACAAAAATATCCGACACATTATTATGTACACATACATACATACAATCACGCCTATATCCCAAAAGGGGTAGGCAGAGATCACGGATTTCCATTTACTACGATCAATGCAGCAAAACGGTTCTCCGTGAGCCACTTCTCGCTTCTTTTTTATAATGTGTAGGGTCATAATGACGTTTCTCACCGAACGAGCGGCGTCGGTGCACGTTTTACTAGCAGTAAAGGAAGTTGAACCTTCTATACAGCAGGTACGTTTCATATTCTAATGGCAGCGTAATGGTCGCGAGCATGCGCGAACACGTCGCGTGGCGCAGAGCTGTCGTTCAAACATGGAACGTAATTCCATACATGAAAGGTTTAATTTCCTTTGTTTCTAGTAAAACGCCCGCCGACTCGTGGGGAAAGTACACAAGAGCGTGTCACATATTTTTACAGCCATCGTTTGAGGAAGATACTATTGCAGGTCTGTACAGAGTTAGCTTAGATCGACTATATATCTTGTTTACGCTACGCCTGCACGTGATTCTTGTGGAATATCCTGAGCGCCTCCCACTGCTTGGTGTGCAGCAGGATGTGCGGTCTCCGAGACCGCATGTGCTCGACCGCCTCTGCCGGGGACCAGCCGTTTTTCTGCACAAACATAAACGCCACTTAATATGACTGGTTGTAAAAGAGGGTTAGGTATTCGTGAATTATTTGTACGTAAAATGGCTAAAACCTTGGACTACAAGAAACGCACACAGCGAATTTGTTGTAATCGGATTTTTTTAACGGACAAAAAGAAGGGTGTATTTGGTCCGGTATGTGTCTGTATTATATGTCTATGGCACAGTTTAACCGATAGAACCGATTTAAATGCCTTTATAAAAATAAACGCATTTCTATCGGTTCAACAGTGGCTTTGAAATCAGGTTTTCTAGCGAGTACACGTTTTATCAATATCGGTTTAGCCGGGGGCTTATCATGTTTTAATTTAAAATAATTATTGCAATAAGCAATCAAAAAACATATATGAATAATACGGCACATTTATTGAGCTACAAAAAAATGGGGGGATAAATAATTGAAAGTAACGTACCATCATAAGGTAGCAGCCGACTAGCGTCGCGCTGCGGGTGCGCCCGGCCTTACAGTGCACGTACACTGTGCCACTGTTCACCGGCTTCTCGCTTGATATCTGCTTTATTTTACTGTCGAGCGGCAGAAACCTGGAATTGAAAAGGTATCATTAATTAATACGTGATTGAACGAATTTTTCACTAGATGACACGACCGTGGCGGCAGGACTTTTTGACAAAATCCACCAATAATAAAAATGTGAGCTGCCATCTAGTGAAAACCTCGATCGCGGTAACCGCTTATTGTAGTACTATAATGAATGTGAGTCTCCCATGAGATCGGCCGATCAAATAAGGACTGTAACGAGCTACCGCGTGAACCAAAACTCCAGGCGCGCAAATAAAAGGGGGAAAATGGCGCCGGGTGGTAAAGCTTGTCACCAACACATGACTGCCACAACCACTCTGTCTAGCTCTCTTGTTTGTCCGATGAAGAAGAAAGGAAACTTTCCCTCACCTGTTAATGAACCTGACGCCTTCATAAAGCTTATCCTGGTCAGGTGTCTCGAATATGTCCGTGGTCGCTAACTGTAGGAACTCTACGCCGTGCTCGCGCCATTTCTGAAAATATAAATGCGATTCATCTTATACTAATGGTAGGTAAAAATAGTGGTGTTATTCTTGTAGGTGCACCAAGCTGCAAAAGATGAATGAAATCCGATCGACGGGAAAAATTGGAATAGAATTTACCTACAGTCGACGTCAAAAATATGTTTACGCTTTTGAACCTTATTAAAAGGGAGTAAAGTGTAAACATATTTTTGA
Organism: Pammene fasciana; assembly: GCA_911728535.1. NCBI lineage: Eukaryota > Metazoa > Arthropoda > Insecta > Lepidoptera > Tortricidae > Pammene > Pammene fasciana. The sequence continues at coordinate 1,848,135 of OU452289.1, forward strand.
CGTCGACCGTACAGAAAAATCAAGTTGTCGCTCGTATTATAGTTTGGCCAGGATCTTCAAGAATGGACAATGAGAATCATACTGTCTTTTTCATTCGCTAGTACCCTCACCACTAAAAAAGGGATGAGTATAGCTTAATACATCTACTGATAGGTACTGTACTTTTTAGTTAGACTATATGTAAAAAGTTTACGATAAATACTCAAAAAAGAAAAGCAAAAGATTTTAATAATTAATAACAATTTACTTCATCCCTGTTGCACAATTTGAACCTGCTGCGCTATTTATTCTTAGCATAAAAAGGACATAACCAGTACATATCTACTACATAGTGGATACATACAATCTCGATTATTTTAAACTGGCCCACAGGAAAGTTAACCCAGGCCAAAGTGCCTGGAATAGGCTAGATGAATGTTTTTCATGCATGGTATCAATCGATTCGTTTTGTTATGAGGATCAAATGTCTATTGCCTTAAATCAACATAAAAGACAGGGAAAAGACTGAGATTAAAGTCTGAGATTTGCATTTGTTTCTCAAAATGCTCCTAACAAAATGATATAAAGCCTTGACGTCACGGCTTCATATTTGCCTTGTTTAAAGTATGGAAAAATTATGAAATTGCTATTTTTACAGTGAAATGTTGCGTTTATGTATATGGTTGCTATACAATTGATTTCACAATAAAATGTTAGAAAGCGAATGGTATCAATGGTTTTTTAAATTTCGTACTTTCAAAAATCGAAAAAATTTGAAACTTTGAAGCCCGATATCTTTGAACCATTTCAATAGATTTTTTTAATGTTTACTTTATTTGGATATTTTGATCATTTTGCATCCTATCAACTAAATTTCATTGCATAATTCAACATGTGTCATCACCCCTATTACGCATCACACACTGGAGTGAAATTCAGCTATCACTTGAGTAAAATCAGCCGGAAGTCCGAAATTTGTCTCTGGTAGCTGATTTTTTTTTATGGAGCCCAAGCAAAATTCAGCTCAATGTTGGATTTTTCCGTCTACCGACGGATTTCTGACTAGGATAATAGTTAGTCATAATAGAATTCCATGTTGAATTGAGCTCAAGGTGTTATGCACCTTACAAGCGTCATTTAGTTAATTTATGGGTGGTCTGTTTCATGTCAGGGGATAATTATTTTAATAATAAACGAGGAAGTAACACAATAAAAATAAGTATCTAGACTTGCTTAATAAATTAAACATGACTTCTAGCACGCACGCATTGGAATCTCCCACCGAGATCTAAGTATTCAGACAAAGGCAGTTTGTTATGTTATCGCATCGCAAGAAAACGATCTATCATAAAGATAGAGGCATATTTTGGGAACAATATGTATTTGTCTCTGAACTGTGAACTATATTTGCATTTGAAAAATTTGTCGTCTTAATGTTTCTTGCGGTATCATAAATATTCTAAGTAAATACCTTTTTTTCAATTTCAATTAAAATGTTAAACAAAATGCTCTTAAAGAACCACAGTATATCAATTAAATAGGTCTAAATAACACCTACACCTACACCTGTGCCGTGGGGTGCCCGGCCTTAGAATTGTCCCCCACCATATCGTCCCGTGGTTGCAGTACGAGTCTGCTAAGGGAATATACCGGGAGATGGGCAGCAGCATCTTCCGAAAGCCTAAACAACAATAAACAAAAAAAAACTGCGCGCGCCAACCCGCCTGCCAAGCGTGGCGCGTATGGCAAACCCCCCCCCTTTAATGATGGTCCAAAGGGGAGGCCTATGTTCAGCAGTGGACGGCTTATGGCTGAGATGATGATGATGAAATAACACCTAAATGTTAGTCATGGAATGTAAGGAGAATTAAAGTTTTCTGGGTCAATAGATTTGCCTGGTGTGTTTTGTATGACTGATCATGAGAATGAAAACTCATCTATTTCCACTGAATTTCACATTTTGTTACACATTAATTAAATGAGTAACAAATGAATACCCACTTTGTGAGTAACTTTCAAACAGAAAGAGTTAATATTGATAATTTTGTTTGAAAGTTTTCCTTTTATATTTTTTATACATTAATTCTGTATAACTAGGTACAGTCAGCGTCAAATATATTGTAACAGCTAGAGTAGCCAAATAGTTCGTCACACCATGCAAAATATATGGTGTGACGAACTATTTGATCACTTTGGCTGTTACAATATATTTGACGCGGACTGTACAGTCCTGGACTTTAATTGTTGAGCCATCTATTTAAGCTACTTTCTTTTGTTTCATACTAAGGGTGGGTTGCACCACGCATAATTAATGGACTCATTAACGTTAAATATGGTGACAGAGCTGTCATTCCTTAGAAAACTGTCTAACTATCCATACAAGATTTTTTTTAACAATGACAATGACGTTAACAGATGGTTTGGGGCAACCGGCCCTTGCTGTATGAAACATCCAATGAACCTTCATCATCAATTAAAGTATGTGGCTGTACCCTCAGGTATAGGTATATTTAATGAAATGAAATACTATACCCATGTTGTACCAAATATACTATCATTACTATCTTACCTCGGCATCATTGGAAAAAATCTTCAATTCATAAGTCTCGTTCATTGACACCACTGCCTTTAGGTTTTCCTCCTCCTTGAGCTGCAAAAATAATATAAGATTTTAGAATTTACTAGGCAAATTTACTTTATTAATTATTGGTTAATGGACAGTAGTTTAATTACTTTATTTATGTTAACCCTTTGACCCCCCAAAGCCGTCATATCACGGGCACGGAAAGTTGAGCCGTCAGCGCCAGGACGTGATATCACGTCCAATTTTTTTTAATATATAACCGGTTTGCCTTGCGCGCGTGGCACTGCGGGCACGATTTTTCCGTCCGATGCTTGGCGTTCAAAAGGTTAAACAGAACCAAAAGCTTTTAATTTAAATTACAGTAATACAATCAAATATACACAGAAAGACAATTAAAGGAACTCACAGGTAATAACAATAAAGTTTAAATTAAACCCATGCTAGGCTTAGTACGTAGGCGCACATGTGAACAAGAAGGGAAAACATGTGGACATACAAATACTTTAGTATGGAAACATTTGTGCTTAAATGTATTAGGCTATGCTAGTAAAAATTCCTACAAAGAAGAAAAAAAAATATAAATTATAAATAATTATTTAAACAAGAATTTGTTAAACTGAAGAACAAATCAAATTATTTTAAAAAATATTTTGATTTGTTTATTAAGTAGTCACACCACTATAATATAAATTATAAATTTTATATAGATGTCATATACAAAGGAAAAAGTGACCTTTCGCGGCCGCAAATGCAGAAGACACTGGTTCGATCCCAGCTCTGGGCACCGGAGCCTTAGTATATGACATCTATATAATTTTATATGAAGTAGTTACATGGTTTTGTTTTATTGATGACTAGCGACCCGCCCCGGCTTTGCACGGGTGCAATTATACATATAAACCTTCCTCTTGAATCACTCTATCTATTAAAAAAAACCGTATCAAAATCCGTTGCGTAGTTTTAAAGATCTAAGCATACATAGGGACAGACAGCAGGAAGCGACTTTGTTTTATACTATGTAGCGATTAGTAACATGGCAATAAATTGAGTTTAAGCTTTATGAATATATATGTACCTATAGTGGTCTAAAAGTAGTATTTTTAAGTCAGTGGAGTAATTTGACAGTAATTTAACTTTGCAGGATCCGTCAGGTTACTAAGCTGGAAAAAAAATACTAATTTAACAATTTGAGAGGGTTATGGTAATTTTAAAGATTTTTTTTGACAACTAATTTAGTAACTATACATTGATCTAGGAGCCAGTAGGCTTCTAACCAAGGGTAAAATGTTCTTAGTCTTCAAAGTGTTAGTATACCTCTAATATTAATCATCACCACATCATGCCATAAAGCAGCAGCATGGTCATTATTTGCCATTAGTTCATGAGTTTCATGACACAAGTTCATTTACTAATCACTGAACAAACACATTATTAACATAACTATGCCTATACACAGAATACCCATACAAAACTACCAGGAAGTAGGTATTTCAAGTTCAAATAAGGGCCACAGACAACAGCAAACAAAGTTAGCAAAACCATGCAAATAAAATAACCCAAATATCAATAAACATTCATTAAATTGAAAGTTAATTCCCTTAAAAAAGTTTCACTTTTCAAGGCTAGAACTTCATAATATAACCTCTAATGAGTACCTGTTTCGTCATCCCCTGGAAAGGCAGGGCGCCCAGGATCACCGTGTCATCCATCCGATCATACCATCGCCTGCTGGTCACCCTTTCCATCACCACATTGTAGAACAGAGTGGGATAGAACGTCACCCTCGCGAACATAGCTGTGCCCTAGAATTTACAGTTAACTTTAAGTACCAATGTCAACAGACCGGCGTCCAAGACATGCCACTTGGTAATGAATCCGTACCATGGTGAAAGCAGTCGTGGTGGGGCGACTTGAATTAATTTTGTTGTGCGTCCCCCTTTGAATTTGCTTCGCATGGATCAGCTGTCAACTTGACAGTCTTGACACTATTGAAAGTAACAGTGACGTTTTAAAATGTTGCCAGATGATATTTTAAGAATAAATCTGCCTATTCATTATCGTTCATGTCCTGCTTGTAGAACTGCAAGAGTGAGAGGCAGGGTCGTATTTTATAAAGTTAAAATTTACAACTTTGCTGTTTGCCTCTCTTTCTAGCACACATATTGGATAGAAAGAGAGGCAAAAAGCGAAATTGTAAATTGTAACTTTATAAAACGCGACCCAGCAATCTGCTAGACTGAGAAAGTTATATACGGGTCACCACACACCTAGCGGTTTTCCTCGCGGAATTAGCGGAAGTAGCGGAAATTCATAGACAAAATGCTTAATTTGTCTATGGTAGCAGAAATTTGTCTATGGCTTCCATACAAAAAATCTGCTACCATAGACAAATTTCCGCTACCATAGACAAATTTCCGCTACTTCCGCTAATTCCACGAGGAAAACCGCTACAGTGTGTGGTGACCTTACGTTAGTATTGGCATCTTACTCTAGTAGATAGCTATCTCTCGCTTTTGCAGGACTGCAAATTGTGACCGTGAATACTAGGTTTTCGGATGCATCCGTATTGAATTGAACTGAACGCAGCTAAAACCCCGTTGTGCTAAATTTGAAACATTGAAATGAAGCTGTCAAAATTTTAGTGATCTTTTTGAATACCTTTTTAAAAAAGGGTAAAATTAAACCAAAAAAATAGAAATGTGAAATTATTAGTACAAAAATAATTTACCTTCGCCTGCGGGACATCTCCAACGGGATCGGTCCTTAACTCGTAAGTAACCTAGACGTTAGTTGACGAGATAATAAAATTGTTTTAATGTGCTAATGCCGCATAATGTTATCGATTTGTGATTGTTTAAAGAGAATGCGGTTGTATATGTGTTTCCGCTTCGCGCTTCTGACTGCGGCTTTCGGGATGACCGTAATTAAACTTGTGCAAAGATTGGCTTTAAATAATATTTCCTAACTTCTGTATACCTATTATTTATGTATATCACTATATTCCAAATTATTTATGTAACCTATATGCTAGCTAGCTCCTTGCGTAGCCAGGATAACTAATTAAATACCTCGATATCAAAATTCAGAGACTCAGGCCAGGTAGTTTGGATACCATAGATAAATTTAATCTGGTAGTCCTGCATAAATGAGACGAACCTACCTGATAGATTGAGAAAGTTATACAATGAGTTATTACCATCTTTTTGTAGCAGTTGGTTCATCTCTTTCTGGACTGTAAGAACATTAATAACAGTACTGTATAAAGCAAGTCTTGAAAGACATGTCATCTTATTATAAAATAATAGTTTGTTTTCCTCATGCTGGCATGAGCCATGGATCCCGTGGAGGAGGCAGTGCTTGTGAGTAAGCCCTCTCCCGTCCCGGACATACCTAGGGTACACACAAAATGCAACCGTCCACACACCAGGTGGTCCACTCTACTTGACATACTTTTATTATATACATTTAATATTATAATGATCTTAAAATCCAAATGTTGCTTTTTTAGTCAGGTACAGGGGGATAATCTCAACTGCAGGGAAATTTCAACTACATAGAAATATCTTCCATATTTATATCATCATTAAATATAGTGCCATCTATAGTGCGAAAGAGCAATTTTTTGCTAGCCGGACAGAGATGGCCCTTTAGAATAGAATAGAATAGAATAGAAATAGTTTATTCGTAAACACATACACATAACAGAAATAAAAGGAAAGAAGACATAAAACAAGAAAGTGCCACGAAAAGGAGGATATTTTAAATTAGTAGAAATTTTCCCGCAGTTGAGATTTCCTGCTGTACATTACTTATTTTAATATTAATAACACAGCTTCTGGCATGAAGTAATTTTCAATAAAACTATAATCAAAAGATTCTCTTTAAGTAGTTTTAATTTTTATTTACAACTTAATATCAAGAGTAACATTATTAAAAACTTAAATAAGAATAGTTAAAATTAATTGGATTTCAAGATTATTTTGACATGACATCAACTACTGTTACTATAATTTATACACATTAGCACAAAATAAAACACAGCATGATATATTTTTCACTTGCAGCTAAAGTTAATGCTCCATCCTTTAGCCACCTTTTGATACATAAGATCTTGGGCAATACAGATAGAGAATGTTTTATAGTTAGTAAATAATGCTTGCTTGCTTGTAGATTTTTTTGATATAGTTAATTATAAAGGAGCAGTAAGTTTAATTTTATCCACAATTTTATAATCCACGCCGCAGCTGCTTCGTAGGACAGATAGAAAAATAATAATAATTATTATTATAAGTGATTATAAAAACTGGCATAATTACCATGAACAATTTTTTTCATCTAATTCCAATTTGTATCCAATAACTAAATCTCGCTAGTATTTAGGAAACCACTAGTTTGGTAAAAACTAGAATGAATTACAGTCTACTTTTAGACTTGTAACCAAGGTATAGGTAATCAAATTTAATGCTACCTATTTGTTTCTTTTTCTTCTGGCCAAAAATTGATACAATTACAATGGCGCAAAAAAAAAAGATTAAGAACTCCTATATTAATTAGTACATACGACTTTACAGGTGTTTTAGTACATCCTAATATAGTGTATACAATTACTCATGTTTTTATTGAAATTCTATTATTACTAGTTATCATCATGGCCTCAATCAAATGTCCATTCAATTGTATGTAGTTCTTGTTAATTGAATATTCATTTAAATACTAGTTTTCACCTCATGTAATCACCCTATGGGGTAACTAACTAGTCGACATGCAGTCAACCGTGTCTGAAAAAATTACACTAATAACATTAGTAACCATAGCAACCTCGCAGCTGAACGGTCTGCGTTATTGCAAAAACGACTTTAAAGTCTCTTATTGGAAGTCTAAATTCCAAACAAAAGAAATCGCAACAAAAGCTTATTAAAACTACTAATCGATAACAATACTGGCACACTGGCACGTCCATCGACAATCAATTGTTTTTTTAACGATTTGAATTTTTCGCGCTCATTGATGATCGCGGTGAAAAAAGTTTTCCCAGAGCGAGACGAACTTATGCGGCTCGTATAGTGGTATCTCGTTTTAGCGCAGCGCGTGTTTTGAACTGTCAGTCGCTAGGTGACTCAGCGGCGTAACGCTGTGTCCAGTGTCGTGAAAATTGTGCGATGGGGAAAATATTCGTGTGAGTTTTTATTTCTTCAATCCTATGATATTGTTTATAGCAAAATATAACCGATTAATATTTAATTCATGAAAAGTAGAATTTCTTAATACTATGATTTAAACTTTTTTATTTCCATGAAACTATCAGGAAATGAGATATATTAATATAAATAGTAAGTTGGGTCTGTTTGAATGTAAATTTTTATATTATACTTGACCTAACTTACCGTTTTATTGATTATTTGTAAGTTCATTGGTTTATAATAGATTACATTGGCATTGGATTAGAAGTTTATCCTTGGTATCGTCATTGTTTTCAATTACATTTAGCTTAATACATTTTGACGCAATTTTATCGATTCACTAAAACACAGCAAAAAAATCCCTTTAAAAAAGTCTTATAGAAGAAATCCCTTAAAGTTCGCCTTTTTATGATTTTTTTTGTTGTATCTCGCTGTGTTGTTTGTATAATAAATTGTTTACTAATACTACTAAAATAATTTTTATAATTAACTTATCAATAAAAAAAATCCTACTGTTGAAATATCAATATCACTACAGTAAAATAAAAAAAATCGTTTTTCAAACTATGTCAGGTCAGAATGCAATAAATATCATGATATTTATGATGCAGAATCAACCGTACTCTCACCAATTAAAGTTTAAATTACTACGAAGCTCGCAATGGTGAAAGATCAAGTGTTCGCGACACCAATCGCAATGTTGTTAAACCTTAAGTCAACACTTCTTGCATTTCCATACATATTGTCAACATCCGTAATGGTATGCGCTTTTGAGTATTGACATATATATCACTTTACGTTAAGGTGCTGGAGCGCGGTAGAGTAAGCAAAAGTTTTCTATCTACCATATGTCAATGACTACACAGAAAAAATAGAAAACCGTATGTTCCACGCAAAACACGGGGAGTGAAAGATTTCGTGGTAAAAACATGACAAATCGAATATTTTTAATATACATACATATGTAACTAATGAACTGGGTGCACTTTTTTTTCTTATAATTAATAGTCGATAACATACGTGAAAAGCGCAAAAAAATCCAAAACAAAAATGTAGAGAAACGAATTTTAGGAGCTCATATTGAATCTCCAATCGAAATTCAAGAAGTTACAAAATAAAAATCAAACGCACAGTGAGTCTTTCTTCGCCATATTTGGCCCTCACGAGTCCCGAGCCAGCCTGTGACTCAAGAGTGACTAACCATAGCTTATGGGTGCGCGATATGCCAGGATTTATAATTAGGCTCTAAAACACCCAGTGACAAACTATTTTCATTTCGAACTGTTTGATGTCGACTTTGTTTACCTACATCACAGTATTTCACTCAGAATGAATAATTATTTTCTTACAAAGTGAACCATTTCCATTGCTCTACTAAGCATTTTTAAGTTTCTATAAGAAAATGGGGGTAAAGATGCGAAAGTTAATGTTAGTGTTATCTATGGCTACATTGGATACTTACCTACAAATATTAGTTTGCTAAATTTAGAACTTTTGCTATAGCTAACATATGTGAGCTTGTGTTAAGACAACACGATATATGTACTTACCTAGTACCTAACTCAGTACAAATAAAACAAACATAATATGAAATGTAAAAAAAAACCTGTCGATTGTGTATATGTAAATGTAGGATACAGGTCTGAGTTACTCTTTTCTTGAATTAAAGACGTTTTCAAATACAAAAAGACGACAAATTCCTCGAACTTACTTGGCTATTGAAAACATTGTTACAACTTGGAAACATGCGATTAACGGAAGTCGATAGACAACAGCGGACACAGCGAAAGCCTTGAAAAGCCCAGCCCAGACCGCTCCTAATGTATTAATTTTTCACCGTCCGCTTTTCATTCTATTTTCAGAATCATAGAATAATTTATAAGCACACACGATCGACGTTTTACTACGATTGCTAGGGTGTAAAATGATCAAAATGCCCGCTATTTACACAACTTCAGTATAAGTTTTTTCGCTAGATTTGTGGCTACTATACTCTACTACTCCTTGGTTTTCGAATTTGAGTTCTTAAGTTTGTTTTCGAAACCTTTAACTATCTAAACAAATAGTATTAACTATGATACTGCCTTTAAGACATGGCAAATTTTTATGACGATTGCGCAAAACGCAGAACGCTACACTTAAAAACAACGAAAACCTGACAGGTTGTATGGAAATTTATATACGAAATGACAACTTTCCATAGTCCTTCAGTATAGTCATGACTACGAAGTTTGCACAGGAATCAATGAATAGAAATGGCAGTAAAATGTCGTCATAAAGATGGAAATGTAGTGTGTTATATTATAAAATTTATAGTTTCAAATAGAAAGATACCGACGTACCTATCGAAATGTATGCCATTGTAAATTGTACTTACTGACTTACACAAGGTAAAGGTACCTACTACTAATTGTACTTAAGTAAGGGATCGACTGTCGTGTGATATTAGACGGACGAGCGTAAGCAAGGTCGATTAGGTACGCAATCTCTATCCCGATTGAAATACTATAAATATTTTTTGCATTTTAATTTTTATCATTTAAAAGTATTTAACCAGATTTCATCTACTTTCTTGTCCTAAGACTTGAGGCGCCCTAATTTGTTATATATATGTGTGCTGATTTCACTACGCGTAGGTAAATATACTTATTGCCAATCTGTTACTATACCATACTTAATAGTTATCGTCACAGCTCAGGAAATGTATAGTTGGCGACGTTGGCGTGTCACAAATAAGCAAATATGTATGTATCAAAAAGGCGGCCCATCCACTTCAGACTTGATGGGGCCTGTCTAAGTTGAAGCGGTATTTACCGAGGTTGCATGTTGCGGTGCATTATATTGGGGTTGGGTATTGACGGGTGAGCGGCAGGCGGCAGTGCGTGGTAAGGTTCGAAGGACCAAAGTATGTTTTTTTTCCTGGTACTCGTAAATATATGTTTGTTGTTTTCGTGTTACTAAAATATTAATTTAGGTGTGAAACGGTGAACATTTTGGCAGGTTCATAAATTCATAACTGTTTAGAAGTGCCGATTTAAACATTATTTTCTAAGATGGTCTAATCGATCTTATGTCGTATTTTCCTATAGAAAGATATCCTCTAGCAATCTTGTACACCGCTAGACTATTAATTAACTGCAATGTAGAATACGCAGCACTGGTCTCTTGCATTTGACTAAATAGTAGTTCAAACAGCCTATCTTTGTTTTTTATACCACGACGGTGGCAAACAAGCATACGGCCCGCCTGATGGTAAGCAGTTACCGTAGCCTATGGACGCCTGCAACTCAAGAGAATTCACATGCGAATTGCCAACCCTTTAGAAACCTATACACTCCTTTTTTGAAGAACCTCATACTGTAGCCCTCTGGGAAAACCTCGACAAGGAGTTCATTCCGCAGCTGGAGCGTTCGCGGGAGGAAATTGCTCTTAAACTGCGCAGTTCTATCTATAGGAAACCCATAATACATTATAACAATATTTTCTGTAATGAGGAAAGTGAGTCAGAGATCTGCATACGAATCATACGATCCCCTACGACCGTGACCTTCCCCTTTGTTTCAATTCCAACCTGTCCATTAACTGTCCCGGAGGGCTAACTCAACACGTGTATACAAACATGACATAAATTATAGACTCTATCGTAACGATATAAGGTCTAATTCTCAGTTATGTGTTCCTGGATCGATACCCGAATCGCGTTGCCAAGGAAACCCGCAGACACTTTTACTCTTTTGGTTCGTGATCGTGTAAATTACCGAGGACACGTGAATGGTCTATTTATTCTGTGCGCGAAACTGCAACTCGCTAATCGTGGACCGTATCTCAATGCGCTAAGGTTTATTACAGGTCATGTATTTTTTCCAGCTGTTCTCATTTCTTTTCCTTGTAATTAGTATAACATAAACTTATTTTATCAACCGACTTCAAGATTTCGAAGGGGGAGGTTCTCAATTCATCGGGATGTTCACCGATTATTCGAAGACGGCTGGAGAAATCGAGGGAACTCTTCAACTATTATAGGCACCCCTATAATGATTTCACAATTTTTTACAGCAACTTCTGCCACTTCCTCTAGGAATAGCGGATCCTAAGTGAAGTCGGTTCTTTTTTTGTTTAAAAATATTTTTATTACAAATCCACGAGTAGATATAACTTCCCTTGCGATGGATGAATTTATCTTATCTTACTTATCTTTTCGTTATAACTACGCTTTCCTAAACTTCATCTTTCATCATAATTCATCAATCGATAAACTTTGTTTATCGATTCGTTTGTTTACGTGTTGTAACGTAAACAAACGACAAATCGAAAAGCCGTTTATTCCCTCCAAATTCCCACCTGACACCGCTTTCCCGAAGCAGGAACTAACCTTGCGTGTCGCTTAGAGCAGGGGTCGGCAAACTTTTCAAAATAAAACCCATCCATACAAACAAACAACCAGTATTAGAAATCTCAATGAGTAACAAAGATTGTTGACCGCCTGAAGATCTTTTTAGGTTCTAACTTTTCGGTGATCTGAAGAACCAGAATTGTTCCGAAAACCCGTATGCGGCTTACGAGCCGCGGTATACCGACCCCTGCTTTAGGGAATAGTCTCCCTATTCGAATGTAAATGGCAGGCAATGTTTGCGACACCATGCAGATAGTGTCTAGCGGCTTAAACGGTAACATGTCAGGCTATTTTTTAATGGTTTTCGATATATTCCAAGGGAAATTAAACCTTATGCCGATGCAATAAAGATGTTGAAAACCTATCTATGTATACACGCATCTATCTCACCAGATACATACCTAAGTGTTTCCTAAATTTTAAAATAGAGCCCCAAGATCTAGTGAAGTTGGTTGTGATTATGTCAAGACATGAAGTGAATATCGTGGTAGTGGAACATAGAAATATACGGATTTGGAGACAACTGGAGAAAGACATTTATGACTCGTGAGTTTGGGATTCAACGTAATACTTGATTGTTTTAAATATTTAATTTTAGACACGAAAATAAAAGCTATCTAATTTACAGAGCTAAAGACTAAAATAACAAGTGGTTTCCATGCTTACTAAAATTATCAAATTATACTTTCATTAATTACTATATTATAAAAATCACTAGCTGTTATAGAACAAGTAAAACACTGCCAAACTACCGTCAAACGTCAAATTAACTCCCAAAATAAATTTGTCAATTCCATCAGCACCCACGCATTCATTACGAAAAATCATTACCCCCATTTCCCCGGTCGGCTAATAATGGCACTTTCGTCACGTATCCAAAATAATGCCGACTTGTCCAATATGGGCACCCGATGGCCCAATGCATACCAATTTCCAACAATAATTTTCAAAACGTCGTTTCTTATTCCCTTCCTCATCTTAGAAATGGACCCTATGTCTATTAAGATATAGTTTATTTGCATTAATCGCTGGAGTGTGAGATAAGAGATTTAGAATGTTGGAGACGTTGAGAAATTACGTAAGACGATTACGTTTTGATGCTTAGTGTCGTGCTAAATCCAAAAGGCATAGCAACTTTGTACTATTAAAGGTGCATAAAATGAAATGAAATGAAATGAAAAAGGTTTATTGCCACAAAAACAAAATTAAATTTTATACAGACTTAAATTAAATTATAAACTACACTTATTTTTAATTATTTCTTATAAAAATAGTTTGTGGCAAACGGTTTGGGCGTCAGCATAATGCTAAAACCTTTTGCTGGGAAACAAAGGCAAAGGTTCAATCAACTTTAGTGACACTTTTTTCTTATCCTGCAAATTAGAATGTGCCAAATAGGTACTAGAGTCGGAAATAGGTTTGGCATGACGGATATTGAGTACATAGATTGATGGGTTTCTGATATTTGCTTTCCGATTACGAAAAAATTACGCAAAATTGGGTAAATAAAAATGAGTATCTACAATCCTTGAGCTTTAAGAAGAACCTTCGGGAATCGGCGATGACACACGAAGGTAATATTGCTGTTCTGCTTTTTCATGTGTCACTGTTGATTGATACCCGACGTCTCTTTCTAAAACCCGAAGGTTCTTTTAAGAGCTCACGGACTGTACGTTGGTACCTTTTAGTGTCCGACCGAAGTTTCGGTTTCGGTTTCGGTTTCGGCCAGTTTCGGCCAAAAAATCGTGTTTCGGCTCAAGTTTCGGTTTCGGCCAAAAAACGGCCGAAACTTTCGGCCGCGCCGAAACTTACAACATTGTACTTAATCGGTCCACAAGTTCTGTCTCAGTAACGTTTTTAACTGATAAAATTATAATAAATAAATATCAAAAAGTGTACATGTGATTTGGAAGATTATTTCATAAATTGTAATATGATAATATCATTTAAGTATTAATTTTATCAAACAGTAAGCTCTCGAGTTCATGCAAGGGACTGCCCAAGGAACTGCGTCGGCCTACGCTGAAAATTATACACGAAGAAATCAAGTAAAAACACTAGATGATTTATTTTAAATACTGATTGTAAAACTAAAATAGTCCATGCAACCTTGGCGAATTATTTTATAGAGACTTGTTAACAGCATTGATGTCTCAGTCGATTAAACTTTGCTGTATAACTAACTGCAATATAACTAATGAATAACACACAAATTTAAAAAATCGTATTCATTATTTTAAAGAAAACATACCAATTTTAATAAAGCACAAATTAATGTTTGTTTTTCCGACTCATATATTCCTCAGTACGTTTATTTTAACCATAGAGATAGATGCTATAAACCTTAATTAAACTCCAAGTATCGAACAAAACTGTCATATTTTTATTTTGTTTATCGTAATTTTACTCTGAAAATACATCTGTGAAGTTTAAAATCGTGTGGATTATTTTATTGCTAATTTTAACGTAGCAGATTTATGTATTTATTTTATCAAAAATCAGATTCAAAACCTAAAAAAATACCAAAGAAAAAAAACTGATGTCAGGCATCTGTCTGTTTCCCATGTTTTCGTACACGTCTACATATGTACGAAAACATGGTCGACTTGTGACAATTATACTTTCAATAAGGGGGGAAAAATTTTACGTTAAAGTTGTTAAAAAGTTACATAATTATGTTTATTCATATGAAACCTTTATTAGAAAATATTTCGCGCTCCGCATTTATTTCGCGAAAAAAAAAGCTGAAATATCTAACCGCACAATGCGTAACTCGGCTACATAACAAACGAGAGCGATGTAAAATTCTACAAACCAAAACGAATTTAAGGATCAAAATACGCCTTACACTGATATAACTTGGAGTTGTTTACAAACTTGAAAAAATCATGGGATTAGGTTGCCAAGTGGACCCCAGGCTCCGTGGAGTCCGTGGGAAAACCCCAGCACAGACGCTAGGAGGATGATCAATAAAAACTTACTAACCTTCTTTTTCTTTATACCACCTATCCTATACAAGTTACAACGGCTTATTGACATTTAACTCAACGATTTTAACATGTCTATAAAAGTTTCGGTTTCGGTTTCGGCCGAAACTGCACTTAGAGCCGAACCTTCGGTTTCGGTTTCGGTTTCGGCAAAAAAACATGTTTCGGTCGGACACTAGTACCTTTGCATCCTACAAATGTCTTGTATCGTAAGAGAAGCTAGCTTAGTACCCTACCTTACAAAAAATCTTTTGAAACAAATACATTCTCATTTGCAATATCAAAGCGCGCAAAAATATATGACACACGTTATGACTCAGGGTACAGTCGCCATCAGATATTTCGGAGCGGCCAATTAAAAAAAAAAGATAAAAGATATTTATTCTTCAATTTAGGCACATTATAATGCACTTATTGAACGTCAGAGTGGTCACAAACATCTGAACAACGACTCTGTTGCCAAGGCGACGAAGTGCATGTTCAGATATTTTGGGTACCTTGGCCGCCCCGATATATTTGATGGCGACTACATCTAAATATATAAAAGAAGAAACTGACTGACTGACTGACTGACTGACTGACTGACTGACATATCAACGCACAGCCTAAACCGCTGGGTCTAGAGTTTCCAAATTTGGCATGTAGGTCCCTTATAAGGTCTAGGGGTGCACTAAGAAAGGATTTTTCAAAATTCACCCCGTAAGGGGGTGAAATGGGGGTCCAAAGTTTGTATGGGGAAACAAGATTTGTTAGACTATTTTATTTGAAACTTCACCGGAGTATTCCTTACGATAAATGAGTAAACACGTGTTTCAGCTTTTTTGAAAATTTAACTCCTTAAAGGGGGAAATGGGGGTGAAAAAGTCTGAAAATCAATATGGGTATCGTTCCTATGGTTTATCGGGTCGCTGATTACGAAAACAACAACCATATTATCATACAACGTGGCAGGTGTAAAATATCATCCCCCAGGGGGTGAAATGGGGGTCCAAAGTTTGTATAGGGAAACAAGATTAGTTAGACTATTTTATTTGAAACTTCACCGGAGTATTTCTAACAATAAATGAGTAAACACGTGTTTCAGCTTTTTTGAAAATTCAACTTCTTAAAGGGGGAAATGGGGGTGAAAAAGTCTGAAAATCAATATGGGTATCGTTTCTATGGTTTATCGGGTCGCTGATTACGAAAACAACAACCATTTTATTATACAACGTGGCAGGTGTAAAATATCATCCCCCAGGGGGTGAAATGGGGGTCCAAAGTTGGTATAGGGAAACAAGATTAGTTAGACTATTTTATTTGAAACTTCACCGGAGTATTTCTAACAATAAATGAGTAAACACGTGTTTCAGCTTTTTTGAAAATTCAACTTCTTAAAGGGGGAAATGGGGGTGAAAAAGTCTGAAAATCAATATGGGTATCGTTTCTATGGTTTATCGGGTCGCTGATTACGAAAACAACAACCATTTTATTATACAACGTGGCAGGTGTAAAATATCATCCCCCAGGGGGTGAAATGGGGGTCCAAAGTTTGTATAGGGAAACAAGATTAGTTAGACTGTTTTATTTGAAACTTCACAGGAGTAATTCTAACAATAAATATGTAAACACGTGTTTCAGGTTTTTTAAAAATTCAACCCCATAAAGGGGAAAATGGGAGTGAAAAAGTCTTAAAATCAACATGGGTATCTTTTCTATGGTTTATCGGGTCGCTGATTACGAAAACACCAATGATTTTATGATACAACGTGGCGGGCGTGAAATATCATCCCCCTGTTGGGGTGCAATAGGGTTGAAATTACTAAATATCAATATGGGAGATGGAAGTCGATTTATGGTATTTTGGGACGTTAATTAAGTACGAAAATGGCATCAATTTCGAAATTTTTGTTAAAGAAATAATTTTACCTCCGGGAAAGGACATAGGGTAGTTTCTATACCGAAAATCAGCCCTTAAGGGGGTGAAAAGGGGATTGGAAGGTTGTATAGAGAATTTCTTACCGTTAAATCGATTTAAATGAAACTTGATATAATAGATAGTTTGAATCACGGGAAACGACTAAGGGTTATTTTCATTGAAAAAATTAACCCGTAAAGGGGTGAAAAGAGGGTTGATAGTTTATATAGGATTTTTTCACAGCTAAACCGATTTAGATGAAACTTGGTATACAGATAGTTTGAGGCCCGGGGAGGAAAAAAAATAGTAATATTTCGCGAAAACTACCCTTAAAGGTAAAAAAGTTAAGGATGAAACGGGGGTTGCAGGTTTTTATAGGGAATTTTAAACCGTTGAACCGATTTAGACGAAACTTGGTATATAGTAAGTGTGAATCCCTGCAAATGACTAAGGGTTGTTTTCGTTCCGAAAATCATCCCTTGAAGGAAAAAGGGATTGGAATTTTGATCAGGAAATTTTTAACACCTGGACCGATTTAGATGAAACTTAATGCTAATTAGCATACAGATAGTTTGAGTCCCGAGAAGGAACATAAAATTGTTTTTACCACGAAAATCAGCCCATCAGAAATGAAAAATCAAAAAACAAATAACTTTATCGTGTGGCGTATCAAATAAAAGGGCCTTAATGTGAGGATCTCTAATTAGTATAATTTTAACATACATAACTTTGAAGTTATTAAAAAAAAGGTGTAAATTAATCAATATCGGAAACTGTTCGACAGAAAATTTTGCAAAAATTACAGATATAATAGTTATTTACGTATAAATTACAGGAAAACTAATAAGAGTGCAGTCAAGCACCAGTCCGACTTAAGACAAAAATAAATAAATCGGGGTACGTGTCCGATTCGCACTCAGCCGCCCTATTAATTCTCATGAAATCATGCTGAAAGCGTCTTTTTTCAAAAATGTAATAAAAAAGTTGTTCGTACGAAACCTTTGAGGCGCAAGTAAGACCCGTACTTGCGTGTTTTTTTTTTAATTTCCTAAAATCGTTACTTAAAGTGGTGAAATGGGGGTTAAAAGTTTGTATGGGGCATTTTTAAATGTTGAACCGATTTAGATGAAACGTGGTATGGAGATAGTTTGGGTCCCGTGAAGGGGCAAAATTGTATTTATCCCGAAAAACAAAGCTTACGGGGTTGCATAGCAAAGAGGTTGGAAGTTTTATATAGAATTATTTACAGTTGAACCGATTTAGATGAAACTTGATATAGAGAAAGTTTGAGTCTCGAAAAACGACATAGGATAGTTTTATCCCGAAAATCAACCCTTTAAGAGGTGAAAAGGGGGTTGAAAGTTTATATGGGGAATTGATAACCGCTGAACCTATTTAGATGATTTGGTATAGAGATAGTTTGAGTTCTGGGGATGGATACATAGTAGTTATCCCAGAAGTCATTCCCTAAGAGGGTAAAAAGGGGGTTCAATTACTAATTCTACGCAAAGGAAGTCGCGGGGAAAAACTTTTATTCAAGAGTAGAAATCTGCATTAATCATAATGTACGCGGGCGAAGCCGCGGGCAACTGCTAGTAATTATATATTATGGATTTGATAGATGCTTGGATTTTTAAAAAGAGATTTTTTTAAATATATTTCTGCTCCGTGTAAGCGATACTTTGCGCATTTATCCACATACATTTTAATGTGTCAGTTTAATATTCATATAGCTTCAAATGTGTTCTAAAAAAAGTTCGCAGATGCTTTTACCAGTTTTTATTGCCAGCCTGTCTGCGTGACGTCATGACATGTAATAGCGCCCAGATTAGGTCTTAATCCACCATCGCGATCGGTGCCAGACGGTCGGCCGACGAGCTATAAGAGCTGTATAAGAACTTAGTGTATGCTGCGATTATCTATGTAATAATGACATGGTAGAGCTACGTCACCATAGAACACCAGTTGAAGGAAAAATATGAACGCTTTAACGCATCGATAACCGCGTCCATTATTGTCCGTAGTATAAAACATTTGCTTTCAAAAGGAATCTGGCCTAGATTCATCTATCAATCTTGTAGACGTTTCGGTCAATAATTTATGAGTAGGAGGAGCGTTGTATTTTCCATCTTTTGCAGGGTGTTATTGAGAATTTTAGCGTGTTTGGTTAGTAGACTCCTCACCTGTCCCGTCAACTTGTAAGTTTTTGACCCACTTCCAGTTGAGCTGAAATTTTGCTGTGGAAATCGGATGACAATGCAATATTATTATTACATGGAGCTGATCTGATGATGATGATGGAACTGGAAGGGGGCCACAAGTACTCCTCAACTACTCAACATTATCCTGTCGTTTTGGATTAGCCAATCCAAAACTGGCTTGCATTTGTCTTGGTGAGCAGTTAGCCGCCTTTCACGCTGCTGCGAACGAGATAGCGCTCTGCAAGTGTATAGCGCTGTCACGCTTGCATACCGTCGCCGCATGCGATTGCGGCTTACTTGATAATCGCCTTAGGAATTGTACAAAGAAAAGTGCAGTCAAAAAAAAATAGTTAAAATAGTTCTAAAATGATTTCAATGAAATTAACTTGTTATCATGTCTTCATCCCAAAAGGGGCGAGAAATTTTATGTGATATAATTGAATATTTGCCAATATTTTAGTTAGGCGCGTATGAAGCCGCGGGCAAAAGCTAATAAATGATAAATGTTACGTAATCTGTCTGTACGTCGTTATTTGTCAAAAGTTAATCGTCGCGTTGACATCGGTGCGCCTACGCTTCGCTATTGTAATTAGGTTGCTCGCAAGATGGCTAATTAATTATAATGATATTGCAATCGGATTCATACATTATGTATGGAGATTGCAAAAACATACATGTTCATAAATAATATAACACGTTCGTCGATTGACTACTGTCAGCCTACTACTTCTTCCGTGGTAAGTGTAACTAACTAGTGTATACAGATCAGATTTACTCGCTTTGGTTCATATAGTAGACGTATTTGTATATTATATTGATTTGCTGGTTATGGGTTAGGTATAGTGCCTAGAAAACACAAAGTTCTGGATTTTACTATATGTATTTTCGCTTTATCTTTAAATACAACAAACTCAAGACGTGTTAAGATCCACTAAAATACTACCCCTCGACTCTAGGTATTTTTGCTAAAATAAAATATACTGTATTGCTAAACGCCAAAACTTATAAATGTCTGTGACAGATGATTGATATATGGGACAATATTTTATAACTGAGCATTCAAAATTATACCTTGAATGTTTATGTCACGGTACATATTTCATTAAATACTTCAAAAGGGCTGAAATGAAACAAGGGTAAGTCAAAAAGAAAGCTCCATAAGGAATCAATCGTATTGAATCGATACAGATTGCAGTCTTGACATGCAAAGGACAGCACTCCATTTTATAAATTCGGTATACGAAAATCACGAATGGGCTTGTAGATTTAAAAAAATGTTATAAAGCAAAGGTGTTCATATAATATAATAGTGAATTAATAAAGTTGACACTATCAGCCATCAAAGTAATATAGCCTATAAATAAGTAGATATGTCTTGCAACATAACATTACAATTATATTTATTTACATAATTATTTCATGGTTACACTAATTATTAAAAAAACCTACTTATTCAAAAATTTACACGAACATCCGCTCCCGACACGAAGGTGCCCATAAAACTTACGGCATTACCACGTTGGATTATTATTATAACAATTATATATTATGATGATCAATGATCATCTCTCATCTGTGATAATATTACGCGCGATGCTCATAAATCCAATGATACCTACATAGTTTATAGCCCACTATCCAAAGTCATTGTGTACCAGGCTGTATCATGCCCTAATATAGCACCTGTGCAACTACGTTCACTAGGCACTGCACATACAAATACAATAGCACTTATGTTTACAAAAATGTATTCTGTAATTCATACAAAATAGGGTTCATTTTTAAACCTGTAATAAATGAAGAACAGAGTTGATTTATGTTTCTATATAAGATATTACCTCATAAATATGTAAGTTAGTACTTATGTAATAAACACCTAGTCAGTAGATTAATAAAAAATATGAAATATGAAGCATTGTTTTAATGTCTAGTTGTCTTAGTAGCATATGTAGAAGTGTTAGTCGCATACAGTTACTTACCTCTACTCATTTACCAAATCAAAATGTAAAATATGTGTTTTAATAAACGATTGCGTTATTAAAGCAAAAAGATTGACGTATAAAAAAAACTATAGGTTCGACATCTACTTACGTCGGAGGTCGCGGTCCATTGCTGCTGACTATAATTTTAAATCATAGTGGCAGTTTCGTAATAATAGTGACTATAGTCACTATTACACCGCGGCGTGGTGTATCATAGAACTGAACAATTGGAAATACAAAAATTTTGTGGCCATCTATTTTACTTCCCGTGTAAAAAAAACCTGTTTGCCAGATCGTGTCATTATTAGCCCAAAGCGTTGGTAGTTTGGTCGTAAGACACCCGACTTTTCACTCCGAAGTCTCAGGCTTAAACATTGGCTCGTACCAAAGAGTTTTTCGACACTTATGTACAAAATATCATTTGATATTTAGTAGCTTTTCAAAGGGGAAACTGCACATATCGGAGAAAAAATACATAGGTCCCGCTTTGGCCCAGAACAGATAACAGAATATAGCCTGCCTGCAGTGCCTTGGGTTTACTGTAATGCTGTGTTACTTATTTTAATAATAAATAAATAAATAGCCCGACACGACACCTCTCGTGCCGTGCAAGAGGGAGGACCTGTCCCCAGACATGGAACGTAAATAGGCTAACATATTATATTAAGTGACCACATGTTTCGACAAAACCCCATCATCATTACGCAACGGTGTAACATACGGTCCACAAGTTATTGAGCACCGTCAAGCGCGTCAAATCGAAGCTGACCTTATTTGGCCTACAATCGACCATTGACCATATGCTCGCACATGTGCTATTTGCATACTGCATGTGGCACGTGTGAACTAATGCTAGTACAGTCAGCAGCAGAAGTAGCTAAGCGACTAGGGAGAACAAAATGACCTTCACACGCTCATGGTAGTTTTCAACCGACTCTAAGATTTCGAAGGAGGTTCTCAATTCTTCGGGAATGTCGGGATCTTTGTTTTTTTGTTTGTTTTTATTTTGCATGTTCACCGACTATTCGAAGACGGCTGGAATGATTTAGAAAAGTCGCTTTTTTATTTGAGAGTTGTTCCCATTTTCATCAGGATCTGATGATTGGATTCTGGAGAAATCCAGGGAATTCTTCAAAAATTATAGGCACACCTATAGTGATTTGAGTATTTTTTACAGTAGCTCGGGCATTTGCTTTTGGAAAGGTGGAGGCCAAGTGAAGTCGGTTCTTTTTTGACGTAATGTCGTGTATGACGAAAAATGTGGTCTACCACCCTACGGTTGAGGTTCGTTTGAACGTTATGAGACAACAAGGTCGTGCATGTTTGAAACTCTGTTAGAAATGTCAACCTTAGCGATCGTTACTATCGTTAGATCTCGCAGAAACTTTTGTCAAAACTGGTAGACCAACTTTCTTGGTCGACTGTACGTCTAGCTATGCTTGGTTTACTAATACTTAACATGCAACTTCTAATTGCATGTTGGCTTTAATACGCTTATCGTGGCGATCTATATTTGCATGTTAATCTCCATATTTATTATGTAAGAGCTGCTAAAGCCATGGGAAGTTTAACATTTAAATTGAAATACATTGTGTTTAGCTTACGTTTGCAACGTTTCGTAGATTTAAACAATGTTTAGATATAAATGAAAAGTAGAAAAACCCACCGCCTAAGGTGAGACTCGAACTCGCGACTCTGGAATACATGCCCATCGCTCTGACCAACAGCTATTTAGACTTACCTTATGGCTGTGAATTTCTCTACCAAAACCTTTATTTTATTTTATTTTCTGCAGTGAGGCAGTGAATTTTAGGGTTTTACCCGTGGTACCACGGGGGACCACGGGAATTTTTTTTCCCCGTATTTTCCCCGTAGACCCCACTGCTCCAGTTTTAAGTTATCTTTTTGAATACGAAACTGTCCGTGGGCCCACGGGTCATTCCTCGAAAATAAATATTTCCCGTAGTCCCACAGCAATAGATATGTCATAAATTACGCCTCTAAATACTATTATTTTTTTAATAGGCAAGGTAGGTTTTGGTTATTTTTTTTTGCTGTGCCTTTAACTACTAGCAAATGAATACCATTCTCGAGCAGTGGGTCTATGGGGACAAAATTAGTACTCGTGGATCCACTGAGGGTCATAGCAGTGGGACCATGGTTAATACCCGGTTCTTTTCAATTACCCATAGTCCCATTTCGGTGTTGTGGGTCTACGGAGAATTTTTTTTACCCGTGGTCCCCCGTGGTACAAAGGCCGTGGGACCACGGTTAAAACCCGTGAATTTTGCAACTTTTCCTTTATTTCTAAACATTGTGGTATCGTTAGCAGAAAAAAGTTTAAACTATGAATAATCGTCACCTCGATAAGAAAATATAAATACAGGATGTAACAAAAATACTGGTTATCCGTTTAAGAGTATCATTTGTATCGTATTACGAGTAAGAAAAAGTAATAGAAAATTTTATTGGCCGCGAATAAAATTTATTTTGTATCGGAGCGTCCAAGGTGGTCATAAATATCTTAACAACGCCTCTAATATCAAGCGGATAAAGTGCATGTTCAGATATTTTTGAGTATCCTGGACGCTCCGATATATTTGATGGCGACTGTACATAATAACACGATTGAGCACGACGCGATATGTAAAAAATATAATGGTCACCACCATTATTCTATTTCAGACCAATGGTCACCACTATTTCAGAGAATTCATGAGAATGAGTGTTCATTAGCAAACCGTCATGTAAAATGGTAATCATTTTAATGTTTGCGTCAAAACCTATCCGGCTAGGACGTGTCCCATACAAAAAAAAAACCATTTTCCAAAAAAAATATCCTACTTTTTCTTAATCGTATATACAGGATATTAGACAGATGAAAGTAAGGGCAGCGCAAAATGAAGGCAAGGATGAAAGTGTGACCAAAACCGACCGCATTGAAGTTACTGAATATTACTGATAAATATACAAACGTGACTATATTGTCAAGGGATTTAGACGGTGCATTTTCACCTGTGTCCTCTTTGGACAGATGGAAATACACCGATTCTACCAGTTGAAGTGATCAGACATGCCTATCAACTAAATTTAATATAAGTATTACCAATTACTCAACCTCATCTACTGGTACCTAATACGTAACGCAGTAAATAGACCATTGTTCACAACTTTACTGACACTCGCTTAGTTATTCAGGCGAATAAAACACGACTCCACGATTAAAAATCGCATTTGAATCACTGACAATGGGAATTGCAAGAAGAGACGAGAAAGATGTTGAAAATGAGTTTGAAACGACTTGATTGCATTGTCAAGAGACAAGAGAAGAGCTTGTCAAGATCATTTTAAACATCGCACCCGCTTAGACAGGGCCGGATCTAGGGTGGAGCGAGTGGAGCGGGCGCTCTAGGCGCCGGATGGCAAGGGGGGCGCCAAAATGGCAAATGGGAAAAAAGACGTGAGTGTGGCGGGGGCCCCAAAATACGCTTGAAAACTTCGACGAAGGGCGCCAAAACCCGATTTCGACTCTACTCTACCCTGATGAAGGGCTCGGGCCGGCACTGCGCTTAGATACTTCTGCTGCAGACTGTACCGCTTATTTACCCAGAAAGAGTAGAATCAGCAGCAGAAGTAGCTAATCGGGTGAGGTGTTCAGAATGACCTTAAGACGCTCTTATTCTCCTAACAATAAAGTCGTGTCAAGCTCATTTAGAACACCTGACCCGCTTAGCTACTTCTGCTGCTGACTGTGTGTATAGCACCTTGTGTTGTACGCCTAAAAATTTTATTCATCTCTTGTTTACAAATCTAGAAGGCTTCACAGCACACTACTTACCAACCCGCCCGCTTACTCCTAACAAATTTTCACTACTTTTTTTCCAGTCCACATGTCATATCAGGAGCATCGAATCCGTCTACCTCCGGCCTGCAAGATACTCAAACCAGTATGAAAACACATGATGAGGAAGTTAACACTGGTAGAGACAAGGACAAGAAGGAGGCATGTGTGTCCGACTGGCTTTCGGGTAGGTTTATTATCGCGCCCTGTAGCCCGGGCATCAGAATACGGCTACGGTATTCCCTGCCTGTCCAGCGACTAAAAGGGAATCTTGGGGCAGCCAAGGGTCACTATAGGGGGCTGTGATCCTCAGACAGACTGGAACCCGCAAAGGCGTAACGTCGGGGCGGCACTGGCGCGTTCCAGAGCCGTCCAAAAGACGTTGAGGAGGACCCTCGGGGGGGTTTTTAGTCGGTGCGACTCCGACATAACTTCTGAGTTGTCCTGTGGCGCGGAAGTATCCATAACGGTTTTCCCCCAAAATAAAAGTTTATTATCTGTCTCGATCATTTACTGTTTTGGTAAAAAAGCTAGGTATTAAGCCACTGTGCCCGGCTACGTTTCCACCAGAGATGTGCGAGGATGCGTAGCGAGGGATGTGTTTGTTAAGAACTTCATATGAACGAGGATAGGTAAATGAAATGAAAATGAATCGGCCGACGGCTGCCGACGCGTCGACGTTTTTTTTTCTCTTATTGCGTAGACAAAAAGCTTTTTTTCTATCGGCGAAAATCGATTCGGCGTCGATAGGTGTGGGGAGACGCTGATTCTCTTTACAATAAAGTCATGTCCACTTGTCCAGCTAATTTTGAACACCCTACCTGCTTAGCTACTCTTGCTGCTAACTGCACCTATGTATTAAAAATATTTATAACGGGTTACTCACGTAATTTTTGTCGATTTTTGCTCGACATGTTCCGATCAATTTACGAAGATCATTTTCACGAAAAAATCAAAATGTCGTGAAAATGATCATCGTAAATTGATCGAAACATGTCGAGCAAAAATCGACCAAAATTACGTGAGTAACCCGTTATAAATATTTTTAATATGTACCTATGTACCAAATAAACCTGCAAATTTTCTCCTATATACTCTATATTTATTCTCAGGCGGACCAATAGGCTCAAAAGGTGTCGTTCTCGTGTTTCGATCATGCGTCCTTGCCTCCCGCACGCCCTCTATGGAATCCGCTACCAGAACAACAGGACAAAACACAGGTAATATTGTCATTAGTATAAAATTGATAACTGACTTTTAGGCTAACCCCACCAACGCGACGTCAGTTCGCCTTACAAATTAGTGACGTTGCGTCACTCGCAGCTGCTGAGACGCCGACGCCCGACTGACGTCGCTTCGACGCTGCGCGGGCGCTCGGGCGACGTTGACGCTCGAAAGACGCTAGTCCGGGGTTAGCCTTAAGTTTCTTTTCCTAGTGTAGTTATAGTCAACGGCGCGGTAGGAAGAGGACCAGCTGGTTAGCACGTAGCACGTAACTTATAACAGGTCGAGCATTTTTTTATAAATATTAAAAGTCTATTAGGCTGGACCCTTCTCCCCCTCCTTCGAAAAGTATACGCTTATAGTTCTGTCTACAAAGTCTTAATTCAAGCATTAAAGTCGACGAGCCAAAAACAATGCGGCCAACGCTTTCATAAAGAAAAAAACACGAGCTCTATTTATTTCAGGCACCGCCATCTTACTGAACAAAGCCAAGCATATGGCCAGACGTCTAGTCCCGGAGCCCCACACTTTCAAACCCAACAACATAATGCACGAAGTCATGGAGACGTTTGGCAATACCAACAAGTTCGGATCGAAGGCGTATGTAGTCAGACATGTCAGTGAATCAGGTAATTTTCAAGATTTCAATTCATGACGTACACAATATTACATACATTTTTACAGACAAAGTAATTAAATACCTGACTAACTATTGCGGTTTAAGGCCGTTCCTCGATTCGGACAAGCCACGCCCATCCGTTAGAGACACGTTTATGGCTCCCGTGCACGAAAGAAAGAGATGCAGCGCTCTTAAGGATCAGACTTTTTGACTAACATGCGATAAATAAGCGAATCTATAAAGTTTTGTCTAATTTAATTTCTGTGACTTTTTAGATAAACCAGAATACCATATTTTTTACTTAGTTATATTGCTCAATATCTTATAGTTTACGTAAGCTAAGAAAAATAAGGGGGAAAAGGACCCAACTTCGGATTTTTTTTCTATCGAGGCAACTTTCAGTAATCGTGTTTCGGCTTGTGCCATAAACAAGAGTATATAGTCTAGTAATATATATTCGGAAATAAATTCAGTCCCTTTTCCCGTTTAGTCAATAGAGGGTTTGAAAAAAACCTATATTTTTCAAAGTAGCCCCTTGCCGATCCAAAAATGTGCATGCAATTTTGAATCTCACTATACAGTCACCATCAGATATATCAGAGCGGCCAAGTTGATCACAAATACCTGAACAACGCCTGTCAAGGCGATAAGGTGCGTGTTAAGATATTTTCGAGTACCTTGACCGCTCCAATATATTTGAACAATATAGTTGGCCGCAGGAGATTAATGTACATTTTTTAGTTCTACGTATCTAAAGTAAACGATTGCTATTTTTCCTTTACTCAGATGTACCACAGACCATATCAATAGAAGAGCAGGGCCACGAAACGGCGGTGCATAAACGAGATATAGACGATGTACTCAACGATCTAAGTAAGATCACTTTAAAAAAACATCTGAACATCGAGAATACCACCGCCAATATCAAGCCTCCGGAGGATCCCCCACCTCCCGCTGTCGGTAAATATTCCATTTTATAATACTTAGTATACCACGTACTGATTTAAAATTTAAACTCACACGATTTTCACTCATATTTTGACAAAATGGGACTTAAACGCGTACACTTACTTTTATTTTGCTGACGTTTCGTTTCGAGCGTGTCGTGACGCTCGTGGTCGCAGGCAGACTGGCGAGGAGTTGTATCATTTGGTATACTTCCGTAATTTACATGACAGGTACAGTCAGCAATAAAACTGTGTACCAAAGAAAATTCTTGGGTTGGGAGTTACTTATTTACGAGTATGTCGATGTTTTAAATCTATCTTTTCCCGCTCTTAAGAAATACTTACTTGAAAAAAACTAGAATGTCAAAGGGTTATTACAGGGTCGAGGACTATATGACAGACATAGATGCATGGCCCAAACCAGAAACTACTGCAAAATCATCTAGCATTTAGAGGACACAGTTCAGGTAAGAAGGCATATCAAACGTTTTGCGAAGCAGTCAGATTTGGATTTAATTTTTTATTTTAATTACTCAATAGGCAGGTACATTGTCTCTCAAGCTGTTTCGATATGCCTTCTTGAAGAACTACGCATTTTCGTATATATTATCTTTAATGTATTACTATTACTGTTTTGAAAAAATAAGTCCCCCCGAGTTTCTTGCCGGTAATAAGTAATACTTCTCGGGTCAGAGGTGTAGGGTTAGAAACGGTGGTAGTTTCTTTTTTCTCTCTGACGTTCATACCATTGTAATGTGCCTAAATTGAAGAATAAATATCTTTTTTAATACAGTTGCTCAAAAAAGTGCTTTTCTTGTAGTGGTTTAGCGTGCGGAAAGTTTGATATAGCGCACTAGTGCTTTTTACTTTTCCAGCCAATCACAGCTAATGACAGTGACAGACAGCCAATCACAGCGCCGCACCGCACCGCGCGGAGCGTTCGGATACATGTACTAAAGTAACCTCAAAGTGAATAATTGACAATTTTATAATTTTTTCGCAACTGTATTAAGAAACGTCGTTCGATACTCGTGCGTAAATGTCATTCTTCGCTCGTCCCGAGTCTTGCCACTCGCCTACGGCTCGTGGCAAGATATCTCGGTACTCGTGAAGTAATGACATACTTTCCGCACTAATATCGAAATGTACTATTTTATCTTTATCTTTTATAGTAAGATTTAGACCCTTATCCCGAGAAGTCTTAATATAAAAATCTTTTTTTTATGTGTTAATTTGATTAAAACCATTATTGTTATGCAGAAGACAAGAAAAACAAGAAGAACAAAGGGAAAAACAAAAGAAAATTGATTACAAATAAGAAAGGTTTCGTAATTAATTCACAAACTGGCAGCCCGCACGACAGCGATGATTCGGAGCAGCTCGTCAAAGAGGTGGACAGTGTAAAGGTATGGAGATGTTTTATATTTATAAGGCCAAGGGATCAATTTTACTCTGCGTCCGCAGGAAACACCTTAGACGACCTTACACGTGATCCCTGGGTGGTGCTAGAAGAGTAACAAACTTGGCAGCTGCACTGCCCCATCTGGACCTCGCAGCACTCACTGGAATTTCTTCACCATCTACTTTCCCACTACTATTACCACCTAAAAGAAGAAATGCCTCTATATCCAGTGACGTGTAGCCATACGATAAATAAAAATAAAGGCCAGGGTCACATGGCCGTTTAGTGTAGGGATGTCACGAATATTCGCAGTCGTATAATGCGAATATTCGCGTAATTTTTGACATTCGTGTCAACATTCGCATTCGCATCAAATGCTGCGAATATTTTACGAATGCGAATGTTGGCAGCATCCTGTTTTGACCGCGCTCACCCGGCCAATGGTCATATGCTTGCTCATACATAGGAAGTGAAAACGACGGTCACTTGACTCCTTTTGATCAATAATATAGGACTTCATCACATATCATGTTCTGTATTTTTAAACTATGGAAGGTATAACAATGATTAGCAGGATTAACTTTTTTGAATCTACTCCGTAACATTCGTATTTGCATTCGGAATGTGAGATAAACGACATTCGTGAACGAGTTCAATGCTAAACCGCCTAAAATTATCCGCATGGTGCATATTTTTTCATGAATTTTTTTTTGATGGGATAGCTCAATGATCAGCGTTGACTCCTGCCTGCCTAGCTCAGCTTTATGCAAAGGCGGGTCCACTTCGTGTATATTTTATGTTATATTATAGTTTTAAACGAAAATATAACCGATTTCACGTAGCCTTCACCTTTCCAATAGCAAATGCCCGAGCTCCTGTAAAAAATACTGAAATCACTGTATTTGAAGAGTTCCCTCAATTTCTCCAGGATCTCATCATCATGACCTGATAACAATGGGACCAACTATGAAGTAGGTACCTATTCCCTTTCAAACAAAAATGTCTCAATACTGACACAATCTTATTACAATGAAATACTAAAACTAGCTGCTAGCTAGATTTTTAAGGTTTTGAAGTGTCAATAAAGAAGTAATAAATCCTTAATACACGTTGGTAGCATAACTTGTGTTACAATCGTGGTTTACTTACTGTTTTTTACCATCATAGACACAGTTATACCAATCTTGAACCTTATTATAACGAGATAAGATCGACTAATGTCAGATTAAGGGTGTTGATACTTAGATTCTCGTACTTGCACAGTCGCCATCAAATATATCGGAGCGACCAAGGTGGTCACAAATATCTGTACAACGCCTCTATTGTCAAGGCGATTAAGATGTATTGTTAGCCACTGTATAGTCGACGTCAAGGAGTCAGGTGAAAAAGTGTAAACTCATATTTGTCGCGACTGTACCTACTGCAGTTTTTGCTTGAAACAAACCGCGAGGTATTTAATAGGTATTATTAAGAAGTGTAAGACTTCGTCGGCAGATGTCGCTAGGCGTCACCCTAAGGCGCGAATATAAAATAAAGGATGTGGTGGAGAAATTCGCTGCCATCAGGTATAGTCTCAGTAGCTCAGTTGGCAGAGCGATGGGCATGTTTCCCAGAGTCGCGAGTTCGAGTCTCGCCTGAGGCAGTGGATTTTTCTACTTTTCCTTTATTTCTAAATATTATTATTGACCTTCGCTGTTAAGGCGTTTTTATGCTCGCTGATCGTAATCTATTTACTAATAGGATTTTCACGGCCGCGCTACCTACTATACTTTTATAGGTGATACTGATAATTTACTAACTGTATAAGCTTCTTATATTTATAAGTATTTTGTAGGGACGGACGTTATAATAAGTGCTTAGTTTGTCAGACATGATTTTTATGGGTTAAAGTCTAAGGGTGGATTGCACCACGCACAATTACCTAACAGTGTCGTTAACGTTACCTAAATATGGCGACGGAGCTGTTATCCCATAGAAAACTGTCAAATTTTTCTATCAAGATTTTTTAACGATTACTTTGACATTGTCTACGGTTGCTGCGATAGTTGTTCATGAAATAAAACGACTTTAAACGGATTATATCGCGTATACTGAATTTGAATTACATCCCGATGTTTCGAACACTTTACAGCGTTCGTGGTCACGGGCTGACTGAGGAAATAGTTATTTGTGCAACAAGAGAGGAAAGTTGGTTTTTCTTGCGAGTGTTGATTTTGAGTCCCGAGTAAGCGAAAGATTCTATAATTTCATCAAAGTTTGAATCTTGAGCGTAGCGAGGGATCTTAAGAACACGAGATGTAAAAAAACTTTCCTCTCGTGTGACACATACAACTTTTCACCTCAGTAGAGTGAGAACATATCAAAGTTAAAAAAACACATTTATTTACATTCCTGAATGAAAGGCATCATCATTATGACGAAAAGCTTCTAAAAACAAAATTTCACTCCCTAGAGTGACGAAAGTCACGACTTTCTTCACTCCCTGGAGTCATGAAAGTCGCACTTTCGTCACTCCAGGGAGTGAGGAAAGTAGACTTGTTCGAACTGCTGAGGTGAAAATTGTATTTCATTACGCCCTTATGCATAAAACTTAAAAACTCAGACCTGTTAAATATTGTCTTGACAGAAACTTATGAATAACGCCATTAAATTTTAATATTAACCGCATCAAAAAATCCATCATTTTCCAGGTCCTAGAAAGCAACTCTATGCCCGCCCGAATGCTAAATATCACATACAAACTAGTCAACACAGAAACCAAACTACTTCACCGACTGCTCCAAGCCCATGGTCTCCAAGACGCGGGGGCAGATGCTAAAGACTTCAACCTTATGTGGTCCGGTTTACATCCTAAACCTGATGTGCTGAGATCCCTGTCGCCTTATCAGAGAGTCAACCATTTTCCGAGGTAAGATTTTTACCCATATGAGCACAAATTGGCCCACAGAATGCTCCAAGCCCATGGTCTTCAAGATTTAGAGCAGATTCCAAAGACTTCAACCTTATGTGGTCTGGCCTTCGTCAGAAACCAGATGTGCTGCGATCCCTATCGCCTTACTAGAGAGTCAACCTTTTGCCGAGGTAAGATTTTTACCCATACGAACACAAATTAGCACACAGGATGCTCCAAGCCCATGGTCTTCAAGATGTGGTCCAGATTCTAAAGACTTCAACCCTATGTGGTCCGGTTTCCACCCTAAACCTGATGTACTGAGATCCCTATCCCCTTATCAGAGAGTCAACCATTTTCCGAGGTAAGATTTTTACCCATATGAACACAAATCAAACTAGCCCAAAGGACGCTCCAAGCCCATGGTCTTCAAGATGTGGGCCAAATTCCAAAGACTACAACGTTATGTGGTCTGACCTCATCCTAAACCAGATAGACTTAGATCCCAATCGCCTTTTCAGAGAATCAACCATTTCCCGAGGTAAAGTTCTCAGCTCAGCTTAATTTAGCATGTTTTTGTTTTTCAACTTACAATTAACGGTCTATTCCACATGAAAATCTTGATCCCAACAGATACTTAGATCCTTATCAACTTCCCAAAAGGTCCACCTACCAAGGTAAGGTTTTTTTGAACAAGATAGTTGCAATTGGAAATCTCTGATGATCTTTTGGTTTATCATTCCCGGAAATTGTTTTATTTCTTGCTTATGCCCATCGCCAATCTTTACATTGATAAGTCAATGACTGAAAGTGAAAAACCCTACAGGTAAGGTACCTACTTACCTAGCCTAGCTAGTTTACCTAAATTGCATACTTGTATAGTATTACCACATCTATAATTGTAACGAACGTAGCGCAGATGTAAAACTTTTGGTAGATATGATTGTAGCCATAATAACATTACCCTCATAATTGTTCAATTAAATTTATCTAAGTTTACTGTTTTCTGCGCTTACAAATCACGTAATAACTTATATTTGTGGTTTTACTGATGCGAAGTGAGAACCTGGTCCCGTCGCTACTTCAAGCCCACGGGTTGCTAGAGGCGCCGTCCGAGGCTTCAGACTGGGCTCTGATGTGGTCCTGCGACCCGATCCCGTTCGGCGTCCTGCAGGCGTTGCATGCCAGGCAGCGCGTCAACCATTTACCGAGGTACTGTTACGTCACAGGTCCCGCTACTACACGGGTTGCTAGCGCCTGAGGCTACAAACTGGGAGCTGATGTGGTCCTGCGACCCGATCCCGTTCGGCGTCCTGCAAGCGTTGCAGGCCAGGCAGCGCGTCAACCACTTACCGAGGTACTGTTACATCACTGCCCAAGTAGCACAGATAGCTGCATAACTACCCACATTTAGATTTATATAGAGCTCTGTGCGTATTAAGACAGTTATAAGGACACACTCGTGGTCCTAAAGCTGCATAATAGCTGTCAGTGATAATTAAATAGCTTAGAGCTGATTAAGAGCTGCATTACAGCTGCGAAAACTACACTTAAACCGCAAAGAGTGCTATAAAGGCATATTCTCTACGCCTCTATACAGCTTTAAGCGTTTTCAATGCTTTAACCGTAATAAGGTCTGTTTAGTAGAGAAAATTACGCCAAGTGCTGTATAAGAAGACAAGAGTGGACTTCTACTACGCTGACTAATTAAGGGAGTACGAATGAACTATTATGAAGCTAATATACGTATAATGGAACACATGTGACACATAATACAGCTTAGCGCTGACATATTTACCGCTACGCAGCCTTTATACTGCCACTGAAACTGTCTGCATAGTAGCTGTTTAAACGTAAAGTTACCAGATTACAGCTGCACACAGGATCATATGTTCAATTTTATGTGGGTTTGGGTTATTTAACTTTACAGAAGCAATCCATTAAACAGCATTTAGCTGCTTATTAGACTTGTAACGGTTAACGTCGCTGATTCACATCAGCCACCATTTTATTTTATGTAACCTATAAATATTTTGATTTACTTTCTAACTTTTATAATGTTTCGTGTACGAATTATGAACGTATTGCATTCGCTTTTACTTCCTAATATCGTTATAGTAACTTTTTACCTTATAATTCCATCCAAAGCAATAAAAATTGTTAAGTCAAGATTTTACCATATCTGATTTATATCACATAATTAATAAATAACTTAATATTTTCAAGGCGCACTAAAATTTTATTAGATAATATATATGTATAATGTCAGTAAAATTGCATTCCCAAAACATCTTTCTCGCATTATTATAGAACGTCGTGTACAACCACCGTGGAATATTATCCAAATAATATTATAACAATGTTATGATGGCGGCTTACATGTTTTGTTGTCATTTTCGCTACTGTATTCACTCCAAATAAATGTTACAATTTTTTTATTTAGGCAAACGTCAGCCTATCCGAGTATTAAGGGTATACATATGGTATATTTTCTGAATAAAGGGTACCGACGGTCTCTTAGTCAGCCAGTATACTGCTCTTATAACTCCTATTACCCCTTATAACTCTGTAAAATTTCTGCTACAACGCTCTTAAGCAGCCATGTGAACTTAAGGCTGAAAAATTTGTGCCCATTTAAGAGGTATAAAAGCTGAATAAGCTCGTATACAGCTATTATGCAGCTTTTATATTCAGCTTTACGCGTAATCGTAATACATTATTCAGCTGCTATACAGCCTCAGTGTGCTACTTGGGTGGTTCCGCTACTACACGGGTTGCTATCGCCCGAGGCTACAAACTGGGAGCTGATGTGGTCCTGCGACCCGATCCCGTTCGGCGTCCTGCAGGCGGTGCAGGCCAGGCAGCGCGTCAACCACTTACCGAGGTACTGTTACATCACTGGTCCCGCTACTACACGGGTTGCTATCGCCCGAGGCTACAAACTGGGACCTGATGTGGTCCTGCGACCCGATTCCGTTCGGCGTCCTGCAAGCGTTGCAGGCCAGGCAGCGCGTCAACCACTTACCGAGGTACTGTTACGTCACTGGTCCCGCTGCTACACGGGTTGCTATCGCCCGAGGCTACAAACTGGGCGCTGATGTGGTCTCGCGACCCGATCTCGTTCGGCGTGCTGCAGGCGTTGCAGACCAGGCAGTGCAAACCAACGTACTGTTGCATAATTAATCCCAGTGGTCCCGGTACTACACTAGTTAGTCCCGTTCGGAGTAGTACAGGTGTTACAGGCCAGCAGCGCGTCAACCACTTACCGAAATATTGTTTTATCAGCGGTCTCTCTATTATATGAATTGTTGACACCCTGGGCTTCAATCTGGGACCTGATAAATCTTAGCTGGCCGTCTTTTGACCATACGTATTTAATAAAATAATAAAAGAGATTATTTTTTATTGTATCGATCGAAAAACTGATAAAAAGTAACAAATATTCAGAGGAGGACGATGAACCAACTATATCGACAACTTGGCTTGAGTCACGTATCAAGTCAAGACTGACCATTTTACCATCCATTCGTGTTTGTATTATCAACTGGAACATCTCACTTTAAGAACGCCGTTCGTTTAGATTGACTAACTAAAGCACTTAAAAAAATGAATTAGATTGTCATTGTCATGTTTTGGTAGTAGCGTGCACAGTTACGCTATAACATGCATATAGTGTACATACACCACAAGCATATTACAATTATTTATCCACATGCAAACCTCGTGATAATTTGATTTATAGCTTTCCTTCTCGCTTTAACCTGTAAAGTAGGTTACACTTTGAGTCTTTTTGCTTACCGTAATGTTCTCTCGACATGAACGCTGTAAAAAGTTTAGTGTAAAAAAGTAATTGCTCATTGTAACGTAAGGAATGCCAGGTATTTTATTTGTCAAGGTATAAGTACATACCTACCATGAGTCATGACATAAGCTATCGGGCATTTTTTTGTTATTGCAGAGTTTTTGTTAATTTTTTTAAAACTTACCGACGATGATGCGAGCTTGATTTGAGGTAGATTACAACATTTAACTTTATTAGTTCTGAAATCTTACTTTACCTTAGTTCATGTAATGGATTATGTGTAGCAAAAGCAACAATTGCTCAGCGAATGAATCTGAATACAACGCTATTGTTACGGGAGCAAGAACTTGTGTAAATAACCATCTCACTCGGCTAGCTACTTTTGCTGAGAGCTGTATATATCCCAATCTTACAAGAATAAAAGTCTATGAACTTCAAAAATCAAAATGTACATTTTGATTGCTCGATATGGTAAGACGATCATCAATTTGTGATGTGATCTGAAGCTATCCTCATTAACATTCTTTTTTTAACAGCATTTCTTGTCCTCAGATCATACGAACTCACCCGCAAAGACAAACTATTCAAAAACATAGAAAAGATGCAATACTTCCGAGGCTTGAAGCACTTCGACTTCATACCCACGACGTTCCTAATGCCGGCCGAGTTCAAGGAGTTATGTACGGCGCATTATAAGACGAAGGGGCCGTGGATAGTCAAACCTGCGGCCTCCAGTAGGGGACGGGGGATTTATATTGTCAATACTGTAAGATCTATAGTTTGTACATTAGCTAAACTTCTATAAGGTTTTTTTTTACATTAGTACTACCACCATAAAAGCATAAATTTCAGTCGCTATCTACGCGTCCAATCGCGTAAAGGTCTTATATTCTACGTACGAATTACCTACTTAACATTTTTGCACCTCTGGTTACATACTGTAATAACTTTCCATACTAATTTCACATCACTTTCAGCCCGAACAAATCCCGAAAGGCGAGAACGTAGTCGTTGCCAAATACATAGACAAACCACTGCTAATTGGCGGTCACAAATGCGACTTGCGCCTCTACGTGTGTGTGACGTCGATAGACCCGCTACTCATATACTTGTATGAGGAGGGATTGGTACGGTTTGCGACGGTGAAATATGATAAAACCAATAAGAATCTGTGGAACCCGTGCATGCATCTGTGCAATTACAGCATCAATAAATACCATACGGATTATATCAAGTGAGTATATGTTATAGTTATTTGTTATACAAGTGGTGAAAGTTGTATTTTACGTGCGAGTGTTATTTGAAACACGAGCTAGCGAAAGGATTCTATTATTGACCACGAGCGAAGCGAGTGGTTCAAAAATAGAATCCTGAGCGTAGCGAGTGCTTTAATACACGAGACGTAAAATAACTTTCACCCGTGTATAACACAAAACTTTTCACCTCACTACAGCGAGGAAAATAAGAAAAAGGATGCATTTTGCTCGGTTTCCCGTAATTCCTCAGGTGTTTAATACTTCTTCATCACTCGAATCACTAATTTTTAACAAAACAACCTAGAGAAACATGCGAATATTTAACGTTGATATGATGGATGATTTGGATGAATTGAAATGAAAAGTTTTGACGTAAAAGGTTTTATTAAATGTCAGATGCGTTTTGTTCGTACGTAGACTTATTCGGCTGTCAGAACAATTTATCCGTTTTTACAAAAAGAATGAAGATTAATGTTGAATGCTGATATTTATGAATTAAAATAAAGTTGTAAGACTGTATTAAGTGTTTTTACTCGATGCAATTCATTAATTGCGATGTTAAAAATTCTGCACTTTTAACGTTTTACGTTTTGTTAGCTGTCAAATGTCACTTAAGCCACTTGTCACTTATGTCAAAACTCTTTCACCACATGTGGATAAAAAGCGATTTTCACAATAGATATTAAACAAACAAAAAGGGCTTTCCGAGCTAGTGAGGTGAAAAATGTATTTCAGTGCTTTCTAACCTTTAAAGTCCCGTTCCTATTCTATAGGCGGGCCCACACCTGACGCACCGCCTCGCGAGGAAATTGCAACGCGAGGCAGCCTGGATAAGGTGGACATGCCTCGCCCGAAGCATCGCACGCGCGGCCGCAATGCCCCGGGCGAGGCACTCCTACACTAGCCCAGCAGCCTCTGTCAAGTGTGGACACGCCTTATGACTAACATGGGAAACCGATTTTAATCTGATCTTAAAGGAACCACAATTTTGTTTTTCTAGCTTTCTCCAGCAACCCCACGGAGAAGCTATTTTACCCCCGCGGGCTGATTAGCTCTAAGTTTAAAACACAGATGTAGTTCTGATACGTTTCGAAGAAAGGCGTAGTACCAACAGCATAATGTCAATGTAAACCAACTGGATAATCCAATGGTACTTCCAAAATAAGTCCTGATATGACGTCTGCTTTTAATGTAACATTTTATTCCGGTTACGGTTAAGTCAAAAGAAGCGTTATGTTTTTGGTAGCAGTGGATTGTCTGGTATACTACCGACTTACATATCTAACCGACTTCCTAAAACAAGGTGGTTCTATGAGAGGAAAATCGTAGTCTCATCTCAAATTAAAGCTTTTTACTTTTTTCAGATGCGACGACCCGAACGCCGGCAACATCGGCCACAAATGGACACTATCAGCCTTACTCCGGCACCTTCGAAAGCAAGGCCGCAACACAACCGCCCTCATGGCTTCCATTGAGGACCTGGTGGTCAAGTCTGTCCTGTCGTCAGCACAAACCATCACGGTCGCTTCAAGGGCGTTTGTGCCCAACTTCTTCAACTGCTTTGGTGAGAGTTTACACTAGAATCTCTGTTATTACTATGTAGATAAAGACTATATTTTTACGTCAGCAAGGTTGTAACACAGCCGTCCTCATGGCTTCCATTGAGGACCTGGTAGTCAAGTCTGTCCTGTCGTCAGCACAAACCATCACGGTCGCTTCAAGGGCGTTTGTGCCCAACTTCTTCAACTGCTTTGGTGAGAGTTTACACTAGAATCTCTGTTATTACTATGTAGATAAAGACTATATTTTTACGTCAGCAAGGTTGTAACACAGCCGTCCTCATGGCTTCCATTGAGGACCTGGTAGTCAAGTCTGTCCTGTCGTCAGCACAAACCATCACGGTCGCTTCAAGGGCGTTTGTGCCCAACTTCTTCAACTGCTTTGGTGAGAGTTTACACTAGAATCTCTGTTATTACTATGTAGATAAAGACTATATTTTTACGTCAGCAAGGTTGTAACACAGCCGTCCTCATGGCTTCCATTGAGGACCTGGTAGTCAAGTCTGTCCTGTGTCAGCACAAACCATCACGGTCGCTTCAAGGGCGTTTGTGCCCAACTTCTTCAACTGCTTTGGTGAGAGTTTACACTAGAATATCTGTTATTACTATGTAGATAAAGACTATGTTTCTACGTTAGCAAGGCCGCAACACAACGGCCCTCATGGCTTCCATTGAGGACCTGGTGGTCAAGTCTGTCCTGTCATCAGCACAAACCATCACGGTCGCTTCAAGGGCGTTTGTGCCCAACTTCTTCAACTGCTTTGGTGAGAGTTTACACTAGAATATCTGTTATTACTATGTAGATAAAGACTATGTTTCTACGTTAGCAAGGCCGCAACACAACGGCCCTCATGGCTTCCATTGAGGACCTGGTGGTCAAGTCTGTCCTGTCATCAGCACAAACCATCACGGTCGCTTCAAGGGCGTTTGTGCCCAACTTCTTCAACTGCTTTGGTGAGAGTTTACACTAGAATCTCTGTTATTACTATGTAGATAAAGACTATGTTTCTACGTTAGCAAGGCCGCAACACAACGGCCCTCATGGCTTCCATTGAGGACCTGGTAGTCAAGTCTGTCCTGTCATCAGCACAAACCATCACGGTCGCTTCAAGGGCGTTTGTGCCCAACTTCTTCAACTGCTTTGGTGAGAGTTTACACTAGAATCTCTGTTATTACTATGTAGATAAAGACTATGTTTCTACGTTAGCAAGGCCGCAACACAACGGCCCTCATGGCTTCCATTGAGGACCTGGTAGTCAAGTCTGTCCTGTGTCAGCACAAACCATCACGGTCGCTTCAAGGGCGTTTGTGCCCAACTTCTTCAACTGCTTTGGTGAGAGTTTACACTAGAATATCTGTTATTACTATGTAGATAAAGACTATGTTTCTACGTTAGCAAGGCCGCAACACAACGGCCCTCATGGCTTCCATTGAGGACCTGGTGTTCAAGTCTGTCCTGTCATCAGCACAAACCATCACGGTCGCTTCAAGGGCGTTTGTGCCCAACTTCTTCAACTGCTTTGGTGAGAGTTTACACTAGAATCTCTGTTATTACTATGTAGATAAAGACTATGTTTCTACGTTAGCAAGGCCGCAACACAACGGCCCTCATGGCTTCCATTGAGGACCTGGTAGTCAAGTCTGTCCTGTGTCAGCACAAACCATCACGGTCGCTTCAAGGGCGTTTGTGCCCAACTTCTTCAACTGCTTTGGTGAGAGTTTACACTAGAATATCTGTTATTACTATGTAGATAAAGACTATGTTTCTACGTTAGCAAGGCCGCAACACAACGGCCCTCATGGCTTCCATTGAGGACCTGGTGGTCAAGTCTGTCCTGTCATCAGCACAAACCATCACGGTCGCTTCAAGGGCGTTTGTGCCCAACTTCTTCAACTGATTTGGTGAGAGTTTACACTAGAATATCTGTTATTACTATGTAGATAAAGACTATGTTTCTACGTT
The DNA here is from genome assembly GCA_911728535.1 of Pammene fasciana. NCBI lineage: Eukaryota > Metazoa > Arthropoda > Insecta > Lepidoptera > Tortricidae > Pammene > Pammene fasciana. The sequence goes on from OU452289.1 coordinate 1,888,841, forward strand.
AGCAAGGCCGCAACACAACGACCCTCATGGCTTCCATTGAGGACCTGGTGGTCAAGTCTGTCCTGTCATCAGCACAAACCATCACGGTCGCTTCAAGGGCGTTTGTGCCCAACTTCTTCAACTGCTTTGGTGAGAGTTTACACTAGAATCTCTGTTATTACTATGTAGATAAAGACTATGTTTCTACGTTAGCAAGGCCGCAACACAACGGCCCTCATGGCTTCCATTGAGGACCTGGTAGTCAAGTCTGTCCTGTGTCAGCACAAACCATCACGGTCGCTTCAAGGGCGTTTGTGCCCAACTTCTTCAACTGCTTTGGTGAGAGTTTACACTAGAATATCTGTTATTACTATGTAGATAAAGACTATGTTTCTACGTTAGCAAGGCCGCAACACAACGGCCCTCATGGCTTCCATTGAGGACCTGGTGGTCAAGTCTGTCCTGTCATCAGCACAAACCATCACGGTTGCTTCAAGGGCGTTTGTGCCCAACTTCTTCAACTGCTTTGGTGAGAGTTTACACTAGAATCTCTGTTATTACTATGTAGATAAAGACTATGTTTCTACGTTAGCAAGGCCGCAACACAACGGCCCTCATGGCTTCCATTGAGGACCTGGTAGTCAAGTCTGTCCTGTCATCAGCACAAACCATCACGGTCGCTTCAAGGGCGTTTGTGCCCAACTTCTTCAACTGCTTTGGTGAGAGTTTACACTAGAATCTCTGTTATTACTATGTAGATAAAGACTATATTTCCACGTCAGCAAGGTTGTAACACAGCCGTCCTCATGGCTTCCATTGACGACCTGGTGGTCACGTCTGTTCTGTGGTCAGCCAAACTATCACGGTCGCCTGAAGCGCGTTTGTGCCCAATTTCTTCAACTGCTTTGGTAAGACAACTAAATTTAAATTTACTTAAGTATTGTAAAATTCAGCTAAGTATTCAAAAATTATTTAGCATCATATCCCCCTTTAAGATGTGTGTACAGTCAGCAGCAGTATCTAAGCGGATAGGGTGTTCGAAATGACCTACACACACTCTTCGCTTAGGGATAAGTTCGCCTTTGTACACACTTACTATATTTTTGTTGGTCATGTACTTGTTTTGTGCAATAAAGTGTTTTACTACTACTACTACTCTTATTCTCTTGACAATAAAGTCGTGTGAAGCTCATTTTGAACACCCCACACGTTTAGCAACTTCTGCTGCTGACTGTACGATAAACATTTATTCGTTTTTAATACGTTCGGCCAAGCAACGTTCTAAGTATTTTGTTAATTCCAGAATTGTTCGGCTACGATATTCTAGTGGACGATATGCTGAAACCATGGCTTCTTGAGATCAACTTATCGCCTAGGCAAGTATCCAATTTTTGTCTTTATTCTTTCTTGACTCAATAATACGCTAGTCGTTACTAGATGGAGTAGCAGAGCAGGCTCTTACATTTTGGCTATCTTTAGGTCGCTCTGGACTAGATGGCGCTAAAGACTTGGAGCCTCAAAAAGTTCTTAGACTATGGCCGTCTATTATATCTTTAAGTCTAAGATTAATTTAACCTGTTCATGGTTATCATACTTATTTATATGTTGTCCCACAGCTTAGCCTGCGAGAGTCCGTTAGACGCACGCGTCAAATCAGCGCTGTTAGCTGACACGTTAACATTAGTCGGACTCCCTGCCGTCTCTATGGGGAAGGCCGAAGTGTCTGCGCCGCAGAATTCGCTGAAGATGAGGATTGGAGCGGTACGTCACAGTGTTTATTTTTACTCTGTCCCTGTTGTCCGAGGACTTCTATTGTGTCATATAAAAAATTTGGTTGTCCAAGGGACGTAACCATAGTAACGAAGGCCAGTAGGAAGTTAATTGACTCTTAAGGGGCTACTTTGAAAAAATATAGGTTTTTACAAACGCTTTAGTGACTAAACGGGAAAAGGGGCTGAATTTATTTTCGTATATATATTATTAGACTATATACTCTTGTTTTTGGCACAAGCCGAAACACGATTGCTGAAAGTTGCCTCGATAGAAAAAAAATCCGAAGTTGGGTCCTTTTTCCCCTTATTTTTCTTAGCTTACGTAAACTATAAGAGATTAAGCAATATAACTAAGTAAAAAATATGGTTTTCTGGTTTATCTAAAAAGTCACAGAAGCAAAATTACACAAAACTTTATAGATTCGCTTATTTATCGTAGTTTAGTCAAAAATTCTGATCCTTAAGAGCGCGGCATCTCTTTCTTTCGTGCACGGGAGCCATAAACGTGTCTCTAACGAATGGGCGTGGCTTGTCCGAATCGAGGAACGGCCTTAAGGAGTGGCACGAGCTGAATTGAAGCTGTTGTTAGTTTTGACCCTACCGACTGCGCCAAATGTCAATATCAAAATAGTTTGAATTATCTTGAGAGGTGATCCAGCATTTTTTTTAACTATTAGTCTTATAATTAGGCTAAAACTGTTTCTAACTTTAACAATTTTTCTTGAGTCAACATTTTGGGTCTACTTTGATTGGAAGGTCTAGTATTTATGATACCCGCATGTTCCTTATACATATTTTTTTTAATCTCAATATTGTTGTATGGTACTAAAAAGCCTTGACATTAGGTCAAAGTTCCTATTAATTCCAGTGTCGTCGCGTCCACTCAGCCGAGAACGTATGCGGCAAAGCCAAAGACAAGCAGAGCGGCCACTCCTCGCCCGCGGCCCTCACCAGCGAGGAGCTGCGCCTCGTGCGGGCCGTGCGCGCGCAGTACGCCCGGCGCGGGGGCTTCGTGCGCATCTTCCCCAGCCAGAACAGCTGGCAGAAGTACGCGCAGTACCTAGGTCAGTATGCTACACCCTATGTACAACGACAGCAACTGACTGGCTACAAGCGGCCAGAACTCACGAGCGGCTCTAACTAGCGAAGAGTTGAGGCTTGTGAGGGCCGTGCGAGCACAGTATGCGAGAGGAGCTTTCTTGCGCATCTTCCCCAGCCAGAACAGCTGGCACAAGTACGCGCAGTACCTAGGTCAGTACACTACACCCTATGTACAACGACAACAACTGACTGGCTACAAGAGGCCAGACCTCACGAGCGGCTCTAACTAGCGAAGAGTTGAGGCTTGTGAGGGCCGTGCGAGCACAGTATGCGAGAGGAGCTTTCTTGCGCATCTTCCCCAGCCAGAACAACTGGCACAAGTACGCGCAGTACCTAGGTCAGTACACTACACCCTATGTACAACGACAACAACTGACTGGCTACAAGCGGCCAGACCTCACGAGCGGCTCTAACTAGCGAAGAGTTGAGGCTTGTGAGGGCCGTGCGAGCGCAGTATGCGAGGGGAGCTTTCTTGCGCATCTTCCCCAGCCAGAACAGCTGGCACAAGTACGCGCAGTACCTAGGTCAGTACACTACACCCTATGTACAACGACAACAACTGACTGGCTACAAGCGGCCAGACCTCACGAGCTGCTCTAACTAGCGAAGAGTTGAGGCTTGTGAGGGCCGTGCGAGCACAGTATGCGAGAGGAGCTTTCTTGCGCATCTTCCCCAGCCAGAACAGCTGGCACAAGTACGCGCAGTACCTAGGTCAGTACACTACACCCTATGTACAACGACAACAACTGACTGGCTACAAGCGGCCAGACCTCACGAGCGGCTCTAACTAGCGAAGAGTTGAGGCTTGTGAGGGCCGTGCGAGCGCAGTATGCGAGGGGAGCTTTCTTGCGCATCTTCCCCAGCCAGAACAGCTGGCACAAGTACGCGCAGTACCTAGGTCAGTACACTACACCCTATGTACAACGACAACAACTGACTGGCTACAAGCGGCCAGACCTCACGAGCTGCTCTAACTAGCGAAGAGTTGAGGCTTGTGAGGGCAGTGCGAGCGCAGTATGCGAGGGGAGCTTTCTTGCGCATCTTCCCCAGCCAGAACAGCTGGCAGAAGTACGCGCAGAACCTAGGTCAGTACACTTCACCCTAACTCGATATTCAACAGTTAGATGACGTATAATCCACCTCTTTATAGTTACTATAGTTAGCCCTTTTTTGTAACTTTATCATAACATGGCAGCTGCAGTTCAGAGCAGAGAAGCTTTACATAACATAAACACTCTTTATTGCACACCACAAATAAAGAACACACAAAATAAAAATTACAAAAAAGTAAAGTAGCAGTTTCACAATTGGCGGTCTTATCGCTAAAAAGCGATCTCTTTCAGACAACCTTTGGGAATCGGAACCCATTGAAAATTACCAGAAAGACGATTATGTCAGATCTTCCTGAACCGATTCACGATAAAAATGTACACTGTTATATATGCCAATCGATCCTATTTCTATAGGAGTTCAGTTTCTTAAAAACATACCCATTTTAGGGCACTAGGGAAATTATATCCAACATTTTTCTGTTCATCGTCAGACCCTGTCTCCGGGATCCCAGTGTGCTCCACGTCTCTCAACAACAACGTGCCTTACAACGTGGTCCAGCACAACTACAACCTGCTCGTGCACGCGCACGTGCTGCCGCACTTCGCGCATGCCACCGCCGCCACCAGCACCCACGGCAGCCCCATGCCCATGGCCACGCCGACCAGGTCAGTACACACAGTGTGCTCCACGTCCAACAACCACGTGCCTTACAACGTGGTCCAGCACAACTACAACCTGCTCGTGCACGCGCACGTGCTGCCGCACTTCGCGCATGCCACCGCCGCCACCAGCACCCACGCCAGCCCCATGCCCATGGCCACGCCGACCAGGTCAGTACACACAGTGTGCTCCACGTCCAACAACCACGTGCCTTACAACGTGGTCCAGCACAACTACAACCTGCTCGTGCACGCGCACGTGCTGCCGCACTTCGCGCATGCCACCGCCGCCACCAGCACCCACGCCTGCCCCATGCCCATGGCCACGCCGACCAGGTCAGTACACACAGTGTGCTCCACGTCCAACAACCACGTGCCTTACAACGTGGTCCAGCACAACTACAACCTGCTCGTGCACGCGCACGTGCTGCCGCACTTCGCGCATGCCACCGCCGCCACCAGCACCCACGCCAGCCCCATGCCCATGGCCACGCCGACCAGGTCAGTACACACAGTGTGCTCCACGTCCAACAACCACGTGCCTTACAACGTGGTCCAGCACAACTACAACCTGCTCGTGCACGCGCACGTGCTGCCGCACTTCGCGCATGCCACCGCCGCCACCAGCACCCACGCCAGCCCCATGCCCATGGCCACGCCGACCAGGTCAGTACACACAGTGTGCTCCACGTCCAACAACCACGTGCCTTACAACGTGGTCCAGCACAACTACAACCTGCTCGTGCACGCGCACGTGCTGCCGCACTTCGCGCATGCCACCGCCGCCACCAGCACCCACGCCTGCCCCATGCCCATGGCCACGCCGACCAGGTCAGTACACACAGTGTGCTCCACGTCCAACAACCACGTGCCTTACAACGTGGTCCCGCACAACTACAACCTATTTAAATACCAATTTTTATTTTATATTATTGGTACAGATTGAAACGCTACGAAGCGGTGACCATAACCAGCACGGCGCCGGCCATCAGCATGTCGGAGCAGCCGGCGGCGCCCGCGCAGAACGACTCGCGCTACGCCAAGACTCTCGTCAAGAAACAGATCGGCGAGGGCATGAGACTCACGTGAGTATAGACTAGAGACGTGCAACTTGTGAAAACTTACAAGGATACTTTTCAACATTTCACATGAAACGAAATTTTGCCACTTCGATAATTCGCAACCCGAAACTTTCCGTCGGCACATAAGCAGCTAAGTTTAAGAGTCCGGTACTTAACTTTTTTTTTCGTATTCGCTCAACTTTTCACAGTACAGTCGTACAGTCATTTTAGCATTAAAAAAAACAGTTGAAAGGTCGTTCTTTTCCCACAGGATGGGCGAAGTCCGACGCGCCTTTGGTCTATACCTGACCCACGTGCTGAAGCGCGTGTCCTGCCCGTCCAACGAGCTGGGCGTGGAGCACGCGGCGCTGGTGCTGCGCTTCCTCAAGCGCGCCTCCAGCACGCTGCGGATGCCGTACAATGTAAAGGTGCACTCGTATAAGCATGCAAGCTTGCTTTTTTTTTAAACATTGTTGTGCCTGGGCTTGTATTTGACGCACGTGCTGAAGCGGGTCTCCTGTCCGACCAACTATAAGCATGCGCAGGAACGCTTTGCTTTGTTTTTGTTTACATTTAGTTAACTTTTTTACTGTCAGAACTGGGCCTCTATCATGCTTCTTGTTTATTTTTTAACACGGACTTTTACATATGCCACCACTGTTCATCTTAACATTCTGTCCATGCGATGCTTTGTTATGTTTGCTTTTATTTTATTTATGGCACATACAATCGACGTAGTTGGAGGTAAAATGTAGCCTTACGAATACAGCAAAAGCTTGTGTATCTATAACTTTTACAAATATGTGTTATTGTAATAACGTTCTTTATCTACAGCCTTGACCAGAAGTGTTGAGCATAGGTGTTTTTTGTTTACAATTTTGATGTTAAGCATTATTTCCCTATCCTAACAATGTACGGTAACGGTAAATGTTATATTTTATTTATAAATATAGAAAACTTCACTTAATAACACTTTCAAGGTACTTAAAAAATATGAAAACAGAAGGTACCAAAAATGTAAATTTAAGCCGGTGCGACATATTGCAAATATTCTATGCAGTTACTACTAACTTCAACAAAACATGCCTATTAGTTTAAATTAATTGACAAAATAACTTAAACAAAGATGGAAACGATGGACTAAACTTTCCAGTTTTGTATGAAAATCGCATTGGTGCTCAACACTTCTGGCCAAGGCTGTATTTCTGTTTATATCTCGAGATTATTCACTTATGTCATTTTGCTAAAACAGTCTCAAACTTTATCATCTCATTTATTTTCAAGTCAATACAACGTGCAAGCTGCATTTTTTAGCGATTGGGGCTATTTTATTCGTTTCACGTACTTCTCCTGAAGTGCCCAATATAATTTCCAACGTGTAAATTGTATTTATATCAATATTCAAAAACCTATGTGCCAGGGTCCATCAGCCAAGATGTGCGACAAGGACCGCTGCGCAGTCGTCGCCAAGCAGCTCAACGATTTCCTCTACATGTACTACCGGGAGACGGATCTGTACACCGACAGCGAAGACAGGGACAACTGTGTTTCTAACATTAACTTTGCGCAGTTCCTGTATTCTGCCAGGTGAGCTCATTTTCACCCTGCTGTATTTTTAGGAAAATTGGGAGCCAGTGGGAGTTTAATGAAAATGTATCCGATTTTACTATAATCTAAAATATAACGACCTTTACTAGCAGTTTTACTCCTACAAATGTTACTTGCATAGATGAGACTAAATAGATGAAAAGCATAGCCATTTGTACAGTGCCTTATAAATTGTTAATCGGTCAAAGCGTCTTGGCAAAATAGGCAAATTTAATATAAATAAAATAAAAAACAAAAATCCAGGAAAGTTCAGAAACAGAGAGTTAATTTAAAATAGTGTAGAAATATTTGTTATCAGGTGTTACTTTTTGGAAATCCATATATTATCAATTTATCAACGACAATAATGTTGCTTTGCTATTCCGCGGTATTCGCTGTGTGCATGATTGTGGCGCCATCTTTTGGGCAGGTGGTCAATCTCTTTTTTTCCTTTTTTTATAAATAGGTTGTATTCCTTGCTTATATGAAATGTAACTGGCTGATTCACTATTTTGACAGCAGACAGGGGATTTGCAGGTTCATTTCTTGTCACACTGTGCACTGCGATCGTTCTCGTTACCCCCACCATGCACTTCGCACATAGCGAATAACAACCTAGTCAATTAGTGTCAAGATTATCAGTTGCTGGTGTCAAGCCGTTATACTTCCTTGCGTATTTTTGCGTTGTTATACCGCAATAGTACATTATTGTCGAGGAGGTGAAGTAGCCCATTGCGGGCTGAGTATTATGTTTAAACGGACGACCGGAACGGGAGTCCGTTTAAGTTAATACGAAGCCGGCAATGGCTCTTCACGCCGAGTCAAATATAGTGCTTTTCTCAAAAATGGTGCAAGAAAATAAAAATAAGTAGGTATGTCAATCGAAATAAATTTTGTCCTTAGATTTCGCTGGAAACAAGTTATTCATTGCAGAATTCGCCTCTGCTCTTAATTCTGGAGGCGTATATTCCATATTCTCGTCACATGAAGTGGAACTCATTTTCTTTAAATAAATACTTTCACTATTACTACTATTAGTATTTCGTTTACTTCGTTAGCTACTTATAAAATTTTCATAGAAAAAGTAAAAACATTTGCTTTACCGCCTTTTACTTTTTTTTAATATTCAATAGAAGTGTATTTTTCTGCCGAAAAACGCCAATCTATTTGAGACAGCTAAAAACACGCGGTACCAACATTATAAATAATTGTAACTCGTTCTCTATTTTGGCTGTTTAGGAACTGTTCCACCTAGTTCTATAGCCGTTACTACTTAAAAAAAAAGTATGTACCTCGACAATAATGGAATTTGTATTGGAAATTTACGGATCGAAATCGAGACTGCAATTTCCGTAACTTTTTAAATTTTTAACTGACCATAAACGAAGCACTTCACCGCCTGATATTAAACCGTAAAAGTCAACCTTGCGGGACATTTTTGAGAAATTAATATTATTGTCGTTGAAAATACTTGTTGCTTCTATTCCAGCGAGGCAGACTTAGAAGACGTGTTGCTCCTCCACCTGAGGATGGAGAACTACGTGACGCTGTTCCTGAGCGACACCAGGGCTCCGTACTGCGTGGACCTGCCGCCCTCCAAGCTCAACCAGGCGGCCGGCCGACACACGCTGCTCAAGTTCCTGGCCTGTCTCGCTCCCGTCAATACTAGGCGGTTCAGGTAGGTACAAGTTACAGCCTCCTGAGTCTGAAGTGTTGCTCCTCCACCTGAGGATGGAGAACTACGTGACGCTGTTCCTGAGCGACACCAGGGCTCCGTACTGCGTGGACCTGCTGCCCTCCAAGCTCAACCAGGCGGCCGGCCGACACACGCTGCTCAAGTTCCTGGCCTGTCTCGCTCCCGTCAATACTAGGCGGTTCAGGTAGGTACAAGTTACAGCCTCCTGAGTCTGACGTGTTGCTGCTCCACCTGAGGATGGAGAACTACGTGTCGCTATTCCTGGGTGACACCAGGGCTCCGTACTGCGTGGACCTGCCGCCCTCCAAGCTCAACCAGGCGGCCGGCCGACACACGCTGCTCAAGTTCCTGGCCTGTCTCGCTCCCGTCAATACTAGGCGGTTCAGGTAGGTACAAGTTACAGCCTCCTGAGTCTGACGTGTTGCTGCTCCACCTGAGGATGGAGAACTACGTGACGCTGTTCCTGGGTGACACCAGGGCTCCGTACTGCGTGGACCTGCCGCCCTCCAAGCTCAACCAGGCGGCCGGCCGACACACGCTGCTCAAGTTCCTGGCCTGTCTCGCTCCCGTCAATACTAGTCGGTTCAGGTAGGTACAAGTTACAGCTTCCTGAGTCTGAAGTGTTGCTCCTCCACCTGAGGATGGAGAACTACGTGACGCTGTTCCTGGGTGACACCAGGGCTCCGTACTGCGTGGACCTGCCGCCCTCCAAGCTCAACCAGGCGGCCGGCCGACACACGCTGCTCAAGTTCCTGGCCTGTCTCGCTCCCGTCAATACTAGGCAGTTCAGGTAGGTACAAGTTACAGCCTCCTGAGTCTGAAGTGTTGCTCCTCCACCTGAGGATGGAGAACTACGTGACGCTGTTCCTGGGCGACACCAGGGCTCCGCACTGCGTGGACCTGCCGCCCTCCAAGCTCAACCAGGCGGCCGGCCGACACACGCTGCTTAAGTTCCTGGCCTGTCTCGCTCCCGTCAATATTAGGCGGTTCAGGTAGGTACAAGTTACAGCCTCCTGAGTCTGAAGTGTTGCTCCTCCACCTGAGGATGGAGAACTACGTGACGCTGTTCCTGAGCGACACCAGGGCTCCGTACTGCGTGGACCTGCCGCCCTCCAAGCTCAACCAGGCGGCCGGCCGACACACGCTGCTTAAGTTCCTGGCCTGTCTCGCTCCCGTCAATATTAGGCGGTTCAGGTAGGTACAAGTTACAGCCTCCTGAGTCCCACAATCGTTTGATATGTTTTGAAAATTCGAAGGTTCTCGAATCCAGTAAAAGCTCAAATTATTTGTTTTATTGTGTCCTTTATAACGGACTCTAGGAAATTAGAGAAATTGCGGGCGAAAATCAATGGTTCATTTTAGGACACATGATTATCAGTTTACATTCAAAGTCCCGTACTACGACTAGGAGCGTATCGACAAATTGGTGCTCACAAATGCTAAGTTGATATTCGTATTCGTTGCTAGGAAGTTTTGTTTAATATTAAAAAAAATTAAACCAAATTACAAAATAGTAAATTGTCAGAAACATTCTGGTGCTTGCACAGGAATGCCTTATCAAAATAGAAAACAGGTTAACGTAACCCTTGGCACTCTACAAAAAAAATATAGGTAGCGTTTAAAAAAAAAATCGACCCGATTTCCCCGTGGACTCGTGTATAGGATTTTAAACTGGACTTTATTAGGACCATTACAAATTACTAATGTACGACTTTGTGCAAGCTGCAGTCGTAACTGCAGGACCTTGGGCCTCGGAGGCCAAACAATTTGTGAGGGATTTGGGTCGGCGGCTGAGATATAGGGGTTGTGACCCGCGGTCTGATCTGGTTCAACAGATCTCGCTGGCCATTCAGCGTGGCAACGCTGCCAGCGTGATGGGGACTTTTGAGCCAGGTACGATTCTAGACGGGTCCTTTAGCTAGCTTCTGTTAGTGGATAAGTATGCGGATTTTATAAAAAAAGAAATAGATATTACAATTCCCTCAAAAAACATGTATTAAGACTGTCCTATATTCATTTTAATTTCTTCCCCCAGGCCGTCCTCAGGGTCCCCCAGCAAAAACGAAACGGAGGAGTCCATGAACTCCTCAGAGCTGCCCTCCTTCACGGACTCAGACGTGGTCATCAAAGAGTCATTGAAGAAAGAGAAACCGCTGACTCAAGCACTGAAGTACGCGAGATCATAGCACAGGCTCAGGTTGAGGAAACAGCGCTCAGTCACGCTACCACGCATCCACTCGTGAGACTAAACGTTACTTATAATGTGATTTCCATGGTCCTTAGAACTCACAGAATTGTTTTTCTTCACGAACTGGGTCGTGGTCATTAAGGAGTCTTTGAAGTAAGAGAAAACGCTGCTTCAAGCCTTCGATGGCCCTAAAAATTGGGAAACTGGGAACTAGAAAAAAATTGCATGTTGTATACACGATTTGTCATGTCATGATTCTAAAATTACTCGTATCAAAAAAAAGCTTAAGTCTAATGAATATGGATATGTTTATAATGCTGGTGGCTTATTTAATAAAACTATAAATGACAATTTACAGTAGTAGTCTTCTAATACATAGGGTTAGAAAGAGACTTCTGCTTGTAAATAGGGTACTTTCCAGTAGATAAACTTAATTGTTTCGTTTCATTCCTGAAATCAAAATTTCAAAAATACGCAGGAAAATCCAGGTGTAGCATGTGTTTGCGCTTTAAATTATTTTATAATGGTTAAAACTTCTATAAAGGAGATGTATTCATCGTATAGTATTGTGACGTCACAATGTTAGTCTCCCGTATAAAACAAATCGTTTTGACGTTTCCTAAAGAGTAGCTGATTTGACTTCATAGGAAAGAAGCCTATTGTCACTTGTAGCTTCATTAAATAGGCCACAGATCGGGGAACATATGGTGATAACTTAGTATTTAATATTGGATGAAAACGCAATAATTAAATTTCATATGAGTGTGTATCTTTAAAAGCACAACCATCGATTATTATTGAGTTTAATTGTTAAATTGAATAATTAGGTATAGTCCATGCTATCAGAACGTAAGGTGTTAAGAAAGATTCTGGGACCCATTAAAGCACACGATGGTAGCCTGAGGATCCGCAAAAATGCCGAAATCCAAGAACTGGTGGCCGAACCTAATATAATTGGTGAGAATAAAGCACATCGTCTCCGCTGGCTCGGCCACCTCGAGAGAATGGGAGAAGATCGCTCAGTAAAAAGAGCATATTTGTCCTGTCGGTCATCCTCAGTATCGCTGGGCAGACAGGGTAGGAGCTGATCTTCATGAGCTCGGTGCCGGTGAAACCTGGCGTGACATAGCGCAGGACCGAGCAAATTAGCGTGCTCTTGTGTCGGAGGCCAAGACTCATTTTGGGTCGTTGCGCCAAATAAGTAAGTAGTCTGCCTCGAACTGCGAACTCGCGACCCATATAAAGATTTTTTTTCGCCTTAGTCCACAACCCCTTGATCGATCCAGCTCATAAACGAACTCTCAAATTGTATGTCTGCTACAACTCCCAACAAATTTCATAAACATCAGAAAAACGTTACTAAAGTTAGCGTCGGACAAACTCTCAAAATCAAAAAGCCTTCGAAATACCGAGACGTCTCAGTAGCGAGTTGTTTGTAAGAACTCGCTTCGCTTACGTTCCGCTCGTTCAACTATCACAAAATTTTGCTCGCCTTTAAATTAACTAGTAGTCCGCCTCGAATTGAGAACTCGCGATTTACTTGCAAACGAGTTGACCAACATAACAAGACCCACATGAAGATTTTTCTCCACAACCCCTTGATCGATCCAGCTCATAAACAAACTCTCGAGCTCGCTTCGCTTACGCTCCCGCTCGTTGGATTAATTACGAAAACGTAACTATTTTGAAGATACTTTTAGAACTTAAGATCTTCAGGATTCGTGCGGCCTGAAAAAGGGTTAGAGAAAAAATTAAAAAGTCGTTTGGTCAACGACTTAATTCTATAGGATCATAGGAACCTCCATGATACCTAGGTACCAACCTACAGAAGCTCACTCTTTATTGGGCAAATCACATTGTATGTTTGTAGAGATTTTAACTTTCTTTTAGCTATGAGTATTTGGGCTACATTTGGACTTAAATAATATTGTCTGGTAATCTTCGGAATCTCTTTGCTATTCTTACCTCGCTTGAAATTAACGGATGTGAAAACAATTAACCATAAGGATATAACGTTAGGTGACAACCAAAACTCATTAATTACAAAAAAAATTAGACGAAAATCAACCTTGTTATGATACCAGTATGGTTCATTATGGCTATGAACATGTACAGTCAGCATCAAATATATTGTAACAGCCGAAGTGATCAGATAGTTCTTCACACCATATATTTTGTATGGTGTGACGAACTATTTGGCTACTCTAGCTGTTACAATATATTTGAAGGGTACACGGAAAGAACATGTCTAGTCACAGAGCAGTTTTAAAGTTTGGAACGATTCAATTAACCATACTATTTCCGTAACTAGATGGTTTTTATGAATTAAAAAGTGGATTTATGTTAAAAATTCCAGCTGTTACAGAAGTTGTTACTAATAGTTCATTGCAAGCTCTACATTTTGATACAAAAATCTCATTTTACGAAAAAAGGGACTAGACATGTTCTTTCCGTGTACCCTTCATTTGATGTTGGCTGTAGTAGCACTTAGTGAGTATGGGTTGTCATCCGACGAGATACAGTCCGTGAGCTTTAAGAAGAACCTTCGGCAATCGGCGATGACACACGAAAGTAATATTGATGTTCTGCTTTATCATGTGTCACTGTAGATTGATACCCGACTTTCTAAAACCCGAGGGTTCTTTTTATAGCTCACGGGCTGTAATATAGTTGATAATACCACGTGATAATAATGGTGTAATGTAAAATTAGGCCGCTAGAGTTTGGCAGTGTTAGTACTTAAGGGATTTTGCGAGGTTTGTGGGTATTCTGATGGATAGAGGATGAGGGCAGCTTAAAGCCAAGGATCATGAGACTTGTGTGTGAAGTGTATCTTATCAAACTTACATATTGTTCAATACCTTGTACAATGTACAGTCAGCATCAAAAACATGTATACATTTCGGCACTTATGTCTGTGGGATGAGACTCAAATTCGTATACATATTATTGATGCTGACTGTACGTAAGTAGGAGTGTACAGTAAGCAGCAAAAGTATCTAAGCGGGTACGGTGTCCAAAAACAATAAAGTGGTGTCCAGCTCATTTTGAACACCTCACCCGCTTAGCTACTTTTGCTGCTGACTGTATTAGAAAATGAGTTGTATCACAATTTGAATTCAAATGATTTAAATTGAGAAATGATAAAAAGCTAAACATGCCTACTAAATTGGTAGATGGATAAGAATTTCAAAGGTGTAATAGTACATTACGTCGTAAAGGTGTAATAGTATTAGCGGAAAATCTCACTTCACACCCAGGAGAAGACGTAAAATTATGTACGCACCACGGGCGGTAAAATAAAGAAGGGCTCAGATCGCTGGCATTTGTGGCCCGAACCGAAGGTAAGGGCCATAAACAAGCGATCTGAGGCCTTCCTTATTACCGCCCGTGGTGCGTACATAATTTTACGTCTTCTCCTGGCCATAAAGTGGTCTTTTCCGCCCGCTGCGCGTACGGAAAAAGACGCTTTCTGGCCAAGTGTAGACATAAAATGATGTATACAACACGGGAGGCAATAAAGAAAGCCCTCGATCGCATATTTACGTCCCTCGCTTGCAGCTCAGGCCGCAAACTTCTGCGATCTCGGCCTTTCTTTGTTTTACTACCCTAGTTGTGTAATGTACTATTAGTACTATTACGTCTTCTCCTGGGTGTGAAGTGAGATTTTCCGCTGCGCTCTAGGGCGGTAAATCTCACTTAGCGCCCAGAGTGACGTAAAGTTTGTTAAAAATTATCTACTTTGTCATATCAGATAGAGTAGAATTGAAAATAGAAATTGTGTCTGTTCAAAAATTCGAATTTTCTAGATTATCTCCAATAAGTGGATTAGCTTTGCATCTTTTCTTGGAATAAACTTACGCTAATATATATATAGTTACCTAAATTAAATTTTGAAATCCAAATTAAACGTACTTATCGAATGTTGTAATATGTAACCCAGGTTATACGAGTACACTTGGCTTGGGCAAATGTAGCAGCATCGCTTTCTTTTGCAGTATTAAAGAAAGAGATGCAACAAGACGGTTTGGACTAGAAAAGCCAGTGTGTTGCTAGACCCGCTAGGGTAATATGGGATTTTAGGGTAAATTACAATTCGCTTTTAACCCTGTTGATCCTCCATCATTCCGAAGCTAAGACTTTTCTTAAGAATAAAATTAGTAAAATTACCTAAATGCATTAAATGTTACCCGTGTTTACTTTACCAAAGAAAATCTAAATATGTTACCATTACTTAAATCATCCAATATAATTGAATTTAAACTTTCGTGAGAATTATTATCCAATATAATTTTATTGCACTAGAAGTAAAATAAGCAATCCTAAGGTGCTAGACAAGAACGAAATTGAAAAGCAGAGTAGGTCATATTTACCGACCAATATAAGAGTAAATTTACCCGGATATTATTGTTTAACTGAGAAGTATTTAGCAAAACTGGCATAAATTAGTTGCAAGACTAATTTATTGTAACAAATTTAGTACAATTTCCTTTTTTAATTGGTTAATGAATGAAGCTGGTGTAAAATTGCCATCAGAAATAGTTATAAAAAGTGTTCATTATGTTACAAGTGCTTTCCTCATTTTTAAATGTTACTGTTTGTTGTACATGGTGTAACAAAAATACTGATGATCCGTTTAAGGGCATAATTCGTACCGTATTGCGACTAAGGAAATGTAGGAGAAAAGTTTTTTGGAGCGAAATAAAATTTGTATGGGACACGTGGTCCGAGCCGGGCAACCCTCCATACAAAGGCATTTTTTTCTCGCGAAAAAATATTTTTCTTGGTTTTTCGATGCCCTTAAAAGGATCACCAGATTTTTTTTTTAGTTTAGACAAAAGTATACAACTAGGTTTTTTTAATTGAATACAGTAATTTGACAACTCTACCGTACATTGTTAACCACTTTGTATGATAAGAGCTGAAAGATTACTGTAACCAATGAAAAATACTACTTTAGCCTCCCGTATTTATATAACTTTAATCAATGAGGGTTTCCTGACTCGATGGCAGCACCGTGGCGAGAAGTCTAGCTGTCATGTTTAATCACATTTTTTTAATTGGTGGATTTTGACAGCTGCTGTCAAAAAAACCTCGTCACAATGCCGCCACCTGGATTTCAGGAAACCCTCATTATAGTATGCTAGTGTCGCATGGACTTGATATAAAGAGCTAATACTTAATACAATGGTTGTTTGATAAACTAAGTAGTTGTATTTATATAGCCGCTTTGTATTTTTGTATCATTATGTTTTAGACATTAGTTGCCATGTTTTAACCAATTCTCTCTTTAAACCAATTGTTTGTAGAATTTTTATTCACCACGTTTATATTTTTATAGTGTTATATCATATCCTTTTTTTTGTCTCCTGGCAAACGAGGCAGAATAATACAAGGAATAGTCGATTTATTCAATTAGACTCGCTTGATGCGCATTATTTGTTATTTATAAATATTTCAATGCTAGAACGGAACGGATGGTAGCCGTTTTATCGCCTATCACCTCATGCGTCTCTTTCACTCTTACATACTTGTTAGAACGTGACCGCGATAGTGACAGATGATAAAAACCCGACCATATTAGGCTAGCAGGCTTCTGAGGCAATTTTTATCACATTTGTGTTTCTGTTATGTTTTTGTATTATAATTGCATGTTAGTAATAAGATAGCCTCCACGATGATGTATTAAGTCCGTATTGATTTTCTATCAGTATTAAACACAAAGATACTTTTTATTTTATCCCTCCAATTTATTAAAAGTGTCAGACTAATTTATGAAACATAGAACAATTCTAATAATATACATTTTGATAAATGCATTAGAATGTTTGGATTATTGATTAATTTATTATTTTTGTATTATTAATTATAGCAAACTATATTTTTATTTCGTATTTTTAGCCGCGCTCGTTGCAATTCTTATGTACGAAAATAGCTGACGCAATATTTTAGTGTTCATTAGCATAGGTACGAAGATTTAGCATAGTGTTAGTGATGCGAAAACCGATGCTAGTCCGGATAGGTCACACCTAGGCTAAAAGCACCAAAGTTTATTTATGTACGTACATCCCTAGCGTTCATAGCTTTAGCTTCGGCAATAAGGGTCACAACACACCTAGCGGAAGTAGCGGAAGACAAATTTCCGCTACTTCAGCTAATTCCGCGAGGAATTCCGCTAGGTGTGTTGTGACCCTAAGTATTACAGTCAGTATCTATTTTTTTTTAAGTTTAGCAATAATTGCTTAATTGTCATTAATAAAGCTTTATTCCGTGTTTTATATATGTCTTTGTTTAAATAAATAAATGTGACCTCAAAATAATATATTTAAATAATTAATATATTCGCCAAATTAATTGTCAAACATATGTTAACTGCTAACCCGCTTTTTCGTCAATCTTGTAATACTGTACTGTAACTATATGTATACAGTAAAATAAATAAGTAAGGAGATGGATTAATTATCGAAGTCTTTACAGTAAACTTTAATTCTAGGTAAGAATGTAGGTACTTACTTACCGAAAAAATATTTGATTTAAAATTATAGTAGTCTTAATTTTACCAAGTAAAATTTATCGTACTTAAATAAATCATCATAAGCATACACCAAAATTGTATTTACTTTCTATGAACAAGTATTTTTAGAAGTTTGCATTGATGGTACTTCTTATCAATTGATTCTATGTATGTACTTGGTTTTTTTTAAATAGTATGCCGCCAATAATGAGTAATGACTTATGCTTCTAGGAATGTTTGTCGAGCTTTCCTTATTATACACAAGATATACATATTTAATATGTCATAGTTAGGTATTAAAAACTTTTTTCTTAATGAATCAAATAATATAACAAATATGTACTCTAAAGCTACGATTTTTTCATAAAACATGTTATCTTATGATTTGATCTTGATTATTTTACTCGAATATGTATATTTCATATGATAAACAAATTGATTTATTTTTGTGTCACTCTTGATGATGTGGCATGATATTGATGGCATTTGGATTAATTGATACTCCTTAGACGTGCCATACCTATGCAACAAGCAAAACATCTTTTTTTCGTATTACAAAAATTGGAAGCAATACCTATTTATTAAAAGTGAAGCTTTGCTTCGCCAAGTACAAAGTGATGAATTTAGTATCCACCAGAAATTTTATCTCTTAAAATATATTTTAAGCTAATAAATTGAACATTTCAATGAAGTCTTTTATTTGCGCCCAATGACGAAACCTTTCATCATAAACTATCTGGATATTAGACAACAAACAAATATTTAGATTCAATCTTACACTCTTTGATTGACTCTTGAACACTTAAACTAACAGGGCTATTTCCTAATCAAGTTTGGGTCTAGAATTGCATTATTAGTATTTTTACAATATTTACACTTGGAAAACAACTATACATTTTCATATGGAGCATGCGGATACTGCTGATTTTATGATATAACTTTCCCGCTCTTTTTAGTTCAGGGTTGCCGTGACTGCGTAAAACCAGTAAAGCTTACCATGCACTATCAAGCACGTTATTAATTTAATCAGTAGAAAATGTATGAATGTATGCCTTCTCTTTAGTACTGAATTTATAAAATTATCGATTATATAATGAATAACATATATAATTTATTAATGTACAATTTAGATCAAAGAATATAATTTTAGGGTCGCCACACACCTAACGGTTTTCCTCGCGGAATTACCGGAAGTAGCGGAAATTTGTCTATGGTAGCGGAAATTTGTCTATGGTAGCAGATTTTTTGTATGGAAGCCATAGACAAATTACCGGAAGTAGCGGAAATTCATAGACAAATTGCTTAATTTGTCTATGAATTTCCGCTACTTCCGGTAATTCCGCGAGGAAAACCGCTAGGTGTGTGGCGACCCTTAGTTCTTACCGTTTCGGGTCACCACACACCTAGCGGTTTTCCTCGCGGAAGTAGCGGAAATTTGTCTATGGTAGCGGAAATTTGTCTATGGTAGCAGATTTTTTGTATGGAAGCCATAGACAAATTTCCACTACCATAGACAAATTAAGCATTTTGTCTATGAATTTCCGAAACTTCCGCTAATTCCGCGAGGAAAACCGCTAGGTGTGTGGTGACCCTTCTTGGTATTGATAGATTTTTTTTAGCTAGCAAGTATTAGTATTGTGCGAAATTTTAGCCAATCACAATCAGGATTCGGCGTCCATCCTGCTAGCGGCGTCATTTTTCGGCGCCATTTTGTTGCTAAAGTGAAGCTGGCTCGATTGTGGTGTGCTGCGCTAAATGTAATACTGATTATTCTAATAATTAAGGATAGATATAAGAAGTGAACACAATATGGTGCCGGTAAGTGTCTCTTACAATATGAAACAATGTGTATTCTCTTTTAAAATTCGCCGTTAACGTGTTCTGCGTGTAATTTTAGCAAACGAAAGTGTTCATCGGGAGCCTGCCCCAGGGCTCGAAGCCGGAGGAGCTCCGCAAACTGTTCGAACGCTTCGGCGTCGTCACAGAATGCGACATAATGAACCGGTGCGGCTTCGTGCACATGGAGACGGAAGATCAGGCGGCGGCCGCCATCCGCGGTCTCAACAACTCCACCTTCAACGGCGGCGTCATCACCGTCGAGCGCGGCCGCATCAAGGAACGCGGCCAGCGCGGCGGCCCGGGCGGCGGCGGCCGCGGCGGCATGGGCGGCCGGGGCGCCATGCGCAGCGGCGGCATGGACCGCCGCGGCGCCGGGCCCATGCGCGCCGGACCCATGGGCGCCCGCGACGCGCCCTACATGCGCGACTCGCGACCCATGGGGCCCATGGGCGCCCGGGACATGCGCGGCCCGCCCATGGGCGGCGGCGGCGGCATGGGCCTGAGGAACGGCATGGGCGGCGGCGGCTACGACCGCGGCGCCGAGCGCGGCTTCGGCGGCGGCGGCGGCGGGGGCTACGCGGACGAGCGCTACGGCGGGTACGGCGGCGAGGACCGGCGCGGGTTCGCGCTGGCCCGCGACGGCGGCTACGGCGCCGCGCCCCTGTACGACGACCGGCGCGGGGGCTACGCCGCGGAGGACATGAGCGGGATGTACGCGGACGAGCGCCGCGCGCCCATGTACCCCGACGAGCGCGACATGATGGACCGCCGAGCCCCCATGAGAGGCGCCATGCCCATGTCCGGTGGCTACGACCGGGGCGCGCCTCCCCGCGCAGCGCCCATGGGTAACGGAGACATGTTCAGCAGAAGATCCCCCATGTAAGTAGACTTATCATTGGTCATATTACAACATCATTCAAGTTATCATTTTTGGAGAGACTTGAGCTATGTTGTAACTGTTGTAAGGTGGTAATAGTATCTTTAGATAAAGCTAAATGACAAAATCAGTGTTCTGTGTGTAGTGTGTACAGACAGTTTGGTGCAACTGACCCTAAGGTAGAATCCATAATTATTCAGCAGTGTATTTGGCTACCGCTTTGTATGGAGCTGGAGCGCTGGACTGTTGGAGCTGTCAAATCACTGAATTATGAATTCTACCTTAATTCACTTAAGTTTTCACAATCTGCATTTACATTATAATTGCTTACTAGCCTAACCTAGAACTCATTATTATTACATAACTTAAAACCATTTTTTATTGTATTATCTATAGCATTAGCATATCTAGTCAGTCGGAAACAGAAACTTAATTTACAGGTCTAAACTAAAATTTTAAATGTTTCCATTGTTTTGTATTTGGTTTTTACCTGCTGAATAGCATCATCTGGATTCCTGGTCGCTTTGTAACCTAGTTTAAAAAAATATTATTATTGTCTATGTTGAAACATTGCACTGGTTTTGTTTGAAAAAGTTTGCAGTGAAGTTGTATTTCTGTCTTGGCTTAACATTTTGTAACTTAGTACAGATAAGTATTAAAGGCACAATTTACAATATTAAATGTTTGTAATGTTTTTCCAGGCGCGGTGGCGCAGGAGCCGGTGGCTACGACCGGGATCCTTACACACAGCAGTACCCGCCTATGGGCCGGTGAGTGTTCATTATTCAAGTTGCATTTAACTGTGACCTCGGAGTAAACAGACAGGACGTTTCCACTTCAGGCGGTCATTTATTTTCATCATTGAGTAATTTCATAAAGATGTATAATATAACAAATTAAGATCATTAGCTTAGTAAAATTATATATACACTAGACACACAGTTTCCATGTGTTTTTTTATACAGATTTTTCAATGCATGAAGTAATTTTTTGCATAATCAATGTCTTTATAGTGTGTTTCTGTTATAAAGTTAATAGTGTGAATTGTTACAATTAACATGTTTACAACCAATTTAAGTAAATCCCTGTGATCTGTTTACTCTTTGGTTTCCTTGCAAAGCATAATGAGTCACTATAAGTCATCAGTGTAACAGTGCAAGATGAATAATAATTTAAACATTAGATAACAGTCGAGTCTTCCGTATACTATAATAAACACTTGCTATGCAGCTAAAGTGAAATTTGGATAACTTAATACAAATTGGTAATTTATTCTTTACTTTTTCTACGCCTTACGCATAGTTAACGTAGTGGGACGCCTCTTAGGTCGTAGCGACGTAACTCGTACTTACGGACTCCGAAACGTTTCTAACGATCACGTACCTATCCATGAACAAACGGAAAGTAACGATTAGTAAATAAAGAAAACGGAATTTTGCTAGCAAAAACGTGAGGCTAGGCAGGATAGTAGTCAGGACGTCCACGAGCTAAGCGGTGTCTAACGGTTGCGTATGAGGCGGAGTGGCGCTTGTCTGACGTCACGCTTGGGGCTGTTGTAGCGGGGGCGGCGGCGCGGCGCGGGGAGCGCGCGACGGCGGCGGCGCGGCGCGCCGGTACTAGGCTTCTCCGTCACCTCGTCGTCTCCTAGACATAACTCGTAACTCGTACGGCACCACGTCACGTCGCAGAACAAACGTACCGTAGTCTTAACGTACCGGCGCCCGAGCGGCGAGCGTAGCTAACCGATTAGGAGATTGTACCGCACACGGCGGCCCCTAGACATGTAAGTTTCGACGGTGGGATGCAATGTGAATCGCTTTGTAAATTGAATAAACGAAAATCATTTTCACGAGACGGTTTCATTTCACCAGTCGCTGGCGTTCGGTTCTGACGAAATCTTGACTTGATTTGTATAATTTTACCGATCACCTTTATGATTATAGAATAAGACTAAATGAAAATATCGATGGGTAGCGCTACTCTACTGTTTTAAGTTGTATATTTCCGTATGAATAAAATTTCGTAGAATATTCATTTTTATTTTGATTTTGTCCCTCCTTGATAGTTCATGCATGCGATCCTCGAACGCCTCAATGCTTCTCCTGTGGTTGCGGTGTCCAATTTGACTGATTTAAATGTGTTTAGAAATATCGATCAAAGTCGTAAGACTGCTTTATAATACATCTATGATGCTAAACTAGCGAATGCGAGCGTCCGAGGCGGACGCCTCGTCGGACCTTCCGATACGTGGATTACAGAGCACTAGGTCCTGCTGCGACCGAGGCTCGGTCTGTAGGTAGAACAGGCTAGGCGTCACAATCTCGCCCGCTCTGTAATCTAAGCATTCGCCAATATATTGTACCTAACGAGCGTCGACATGGAAGTGCGTGCGAGTCCTTTCAGATAGTTAGAGCGGCTTGACGGTTGACGGCACAGGCTCGGCGCTGCGCCGGCTAGGACGACAAACCTCCACGTTACGGCGTAAACGTTAGGCGACACCGACGAAGACGGCGATGCGATAAGTCAATCGTAAGTACGGCGTATGCCACCGACCCACGGCATGCGATCATTGTCAAGTTCTCCACTAAAACGACTTTCGTACACGAGCTCCTTCAAATTAATCAGCAGCGTAAAAAATTGCTTCGTTGGATCTGCTAAAAACTACTAACAATATCTTCAGTTTTAAATCTAAATTAATAAGATATTTTAAAATATTCCGATCTTCTGTGTTAAATCTTATGACGTTTCGCTGCAGTCGAGTTTATAAACACGTCAGTAATTCGGTCCGTCGTTACACGAAATTGCGATGTAGCATAACGACAAGTTGAGCGGTAAATTGTAATTAAAATTCGTTAAACTAAATAGACCGAGATAAATGGAGAACGTCGCGTCAGTAGGCCGACCAAGATCTAGCTCGATGTTAATATTTTTATGGTTTACAGGATTGGGGTTCCTGGTTGAAGAGACATCTGTGATGAAAAGAATTTGAAACTAATGCGGCTCGGTGTCGCCCTCTAGGCCAGAGAACTGGATCTATGTTGAACACTGATAATTGATTGTTGGGAGACAAATAAATGAATTTATAAGAATATCAATTTTTATTTCTGCATTCCTTACATCCTAAAACAGTCAAAAATACAATATTTGTGATGGTTTAAACTCAGGGTACATATTGTCATAAGGCGTTATTTACTGCCTTAAAAAAATAGAAATACACTTTTAAGTCTTAACATCCGACAATAATGTACCGTCGACTTGAAATCGTCACATTTGTAGATAATACTTAAGTTTCTACGTAATCACATTTTTATAGGCAGAAGATTAACATATCATTAAAGTTTAGTCTTGTTGACACAAATTTTGGCTTACAGCAATGTAATATGGCATACAAATGTTTAAAGATCAGGTTAAATCGTGAAGCAGACATGAAATTTTTATTAGTTTTCCTGCAAATGTTTTTAACCTTTTGAACGCTTTTTCTCTCGCATCAAAATGTGGCATACCTACACGCCAACATCTCAACTAGTGAGAAACTAATTTAAACCTTATCTGTCAACAGTAAAATTGCTTTGACAGCGTCTGCCATAGCCACTTTAGTGGTTGTTGGCGTGGTAGGCACGACAGTACTCGACCACTTTAAAGGCTCTTGGCGTTCAAAAGGTTAAAAAAATTGCGTGTCCTCTTCGGTGACTGAACCTATAAATTTTAATAGCCATATATTTTAATATTGATCTACTGTCATCTCAATGAGTCCAAGTAAATGGTGGCATTATTCACAGATTTCAACAGCCTGATGATCTTGAAGTTGATCGAACGTTTTATGAACTCTGCCACATTATAGTTGCTAATAGTCCCGCACTCTGCGTGCGTGCAGTTGAATATGTCCAAGAGTCTCGCCGCGACTTTCTCCGGGTCGCTATGATGGACGGCTTTTGGCGAAATTCTTTTCGCCTTTTTGTACAAATTCTCAGCCGCGATCGTCAGGTTGAATGATACTATATCGTTGCTTCGTTTGATGTCATTGCGCGACATGCGACAAAATAAATAACCTGGAAAATTTTCAAGATGAGGTAATTCACTCTGAAAATTAATGTGAACTCTAAATGCATACAGTCAAAGTTATGTTTTGATTGCAAAGTCACTGACAGAGTTATGCGGCTAAAACAACACATTTTGCCTTCATCAATCACTTTGTAAAGGTCGTAATATTAACGCTCTTCTGTTGTTCAATAAAATTCTTATAAACAAGTGTTTCAAGCACATAAAACTTGTCAATAACCGCTTGTAAAAGAAGTTTGTCACTTAACAGTTTGTTAGTAAATAAATAAAATCTCACCTCCAAAAACACAAAGTGCTCCGATGAAAAACACAATGGTAGCGTAGAGCCGCTTGGTGACGGGCGATGGCCCGCTCGAGGCACGACGCCCGATACTCATAGCGAAGATTTCAATATCTACACAAGTTTCAGTAAATATTTTACCAGCAGAAAATTAGTGGTTTATGTGGAGATGCGCCGCGAAGTCGGCATGCAATACTGATATTTCGGTAGCGCGGCGTTCCCCGCGAACGGCCGTGTTTAACATTTATTTTTAGCTGCGGTCTCACGTTGTGTCTGCGGGTGTTAATGTCCGTCCATCATGTTCGCGCCGAGCCATTTCATTGTTTTTTGATACAGTCAGCAGCAGAAGTAGCTAACCGGGTGAGGTGTTTAAAATGAGCTTGACACGACTTTATTGTTGAGAGCATAAGAGAGGGTGAATGTTATTCTGAACACCTTGCCAGCTTAGCAACT
Organism: Pammene fasciana; assembly: GCA_911728535.1. Taxonomy (NCBI): domain Eukaryota; kingdom Metazoa; phylum Arthropoda; class Insecta; order Lepidoptera; family Tortricidae; genus Pammene; species Pammene fasciana. The sequence continues at coordinate 1,913,959 of OU452289.1, forward strand.
TCTGCTGCTGACTGACTGTACGATCGGTAATATACCGAATTCAGATTTTGGTGTTTTTCTTCGCGCAAGTTCCGAGGGATCAACTTTACACACACACATACATCACAATGTAAGGATAACGTAACATTAGCAAATAGATTGATTGGTTTCTATCACCGCACCGCTCTCTATCGGCAGGGTGTTCATCCTCACACCCTGGAGCCTAAAGCGTCGCACAATGCAGTTTAAGAGGAATTTCCTCCCGCGAACGCTCTGGCTGTGGAATGAACTCCCTGCCGAAGTTACCCCAAGGGGCTACCTACAGTATGTGGTTGTTAAAGGGTAGGCAACGTGCATGTGAATCATCTGGAGTTGCAGGCGTCCACAGGCTACGGTAACTTCTTACCATCAGGCGGGCCGTATTCTTGTTTGCCACCGTCGTAATATAAAACTCAGTATAAACAAATATGTACCTAATGACATGACCTATGACAATTTTGAAAATAAATAAATAGGCAGGTTACAAATATTATTTATTGTAAAACAGACAGTCTCTTATAACCGTTACATTTAAAATCATTTATAAAACTGAATATAAAATCTAAGATATGTCAAGTACTCATTTAAAATTATAAAATAGTTAAGTATCCATTATTATTATTTATCACTATAAAATTCTCAGCCAGTGTTACAACTAACGAAACAAAAGAGTGACTTAAACAGACCTCCAAACTATCTACATTATTTTCGTTACTTGTGGCACTGACTGTACCTTTCATTCTAACATTTCTCTCAATAGGATTCCAAGCATTTTGTATAAAACATTATTCATATAATTCGCGGACGCAAAACATAATATTAATAAATCCTCACTATCTAATATTGAAATTCCGAGATTCTACATATAGAGGAGCTACATATGACCTGCCCTGTACGGTTAGCTAGCGTATTGACAATAAGGCGGATTTATCCTTAAGCCGTTTAGGTGTGAGCGAGACAGCGTGATAGCGACGTCCCGCTAGCACACCGGATCCTCATTATTTAAAGCGTGAAATATTTTATATTCCATAAGCCAGTGCGTCCAGCGCGCGATGCCGAAAATTCTTACACTACTTAGTTTCATCGGTTTGTTGTGATGTCTCCAGCCTAATTGTACCTACACGATAGGCTCACTTACAGCAGTAAACATTATTGCGATATGGTTCTATAGTTGATATAGTTCCACTCCTATATTGGGCTGTAGCTTTAATCTGGCTAGGTTCGGATGTCAAGGACCTTGTCCCACTAGATATATCGGATCTGGACTTTTTGCTTACATTACCCGTTAGTTTACAGCAAATTTTTCATTTCTTTTTCCATATTGCAGTTGAGATTGTAGTAGTTTAGCCTGTAGCCTGTTTCTTCTAAGACGTTGCTCCTGCTCCATATTGAAGAGCAGCTTCGGGTCTTCGATGATGCATTTGTAGTCCTCTATAGGTTCAGCGATCTACTTTCTAATGTTTTTGGACACTAGCCCAGTGGCCCCATATTGCAGATCTTGAGCTTCTAGCCCGTTCCTACCATGACGTTACTGCTGCCCTATGTTGAAGAGCACCTTCAGGTCCTCGATGCTGAGCTTGGAGGCGCTGGTATGTAGTCCTCACTCCTCTATAGGTTTAACGATCTACTTTCTAATGGTTTTTGAGTGGTCCCATATTGCAGTTAATATTTTAGTAGTTTAGCCTGTAGCCTGTTTCTACCATGACGTTACTGCTGCCCCATGTTGAACAGCACCTTCAGGTCCTCGATGCTGAGCTTGGAGGCGCTGGTGTGCCGGGCGCCGGTGAGCACGTTGGCCGCCATCTCTAGTTTCGCGTCCTGGAGTTTTCGGATGCTCTGCTCGACTGTGTCTACGCACATGAATCTGTGAACAAGAAAAAGTTATTATTACATAATACGATAGTATTTAGTTTATTTTAACAGTGTGTTTCTGATAATATTTAGAGCCTAGTCTATAGTCTGTATCTTTAGGTATTTAAATAAAAGTAAACAAACAATTTGTACATTCTCGGGTAGTTATAATATTTATTGGTTAACCAACCAAAAAGAGTATTATATAACCAAATACAAAAGCGCCTAGATCTGTCACTGAACGAACGACCTGACTTTAACCAAAGACCTATATAGAGGGGACCTGACATATGAATATCAATATGTTCGTCTCGTTTTAACTCAGCACTATATTCATAAGCAAAAAAGGATGACTAGTATATACGTAAAAACCTAATGAAGCCGAAAAATCAGCCATATTGTGAGCTGATGACGTCATCTTCTGTCAGTTGAGTGGTAATTTTAGGGTTGTACTCTATTGATATCGATCTATTATTAATGCCAACTACCATTTTCTTGTTTCATTATGCTACCCAGCTTGAAATTCACACGAATTATCTTATCTAAATAATAATTATTTCCTGATAAGTACCCATTTAAAAAAAACGGACGATTTCTGGGGAGTCTCTGTCGATGTTGTCAAATCCCTACTTGAAATAGTAACCCCTGCCTTTGCAATTGTATTTAACAAAAGTGTTGACTGCGGTGAGGCCTTGTGGCCTGTGTGGCCTTGGTCACTATCGATATCGATTTATCGACAAAACCTTACACAGTTAAATCTTCTTGGAAGCACTATGAACCGCCATGTTGTGAGCTGTAGCGACTTCAAATTTTTCGTTGATATGCCATTTCCATATTATTCCTTTTTCATTGACTTTAACCTACATTATTTGGTCATGTAATGTTCTCATCTACCCTCAACTGGTTTAAGGAGCCATTGGAGGGTACATTTTGTTTACTTTTATTTAAATACCTAAAAATACAGACTATAGACATCCTTATAGATATATATCAAACAAAGGGACAACGAACATGCATGCTTAGGTTGATGTCAAGCGCATATCACTACCTAAGGAGGCATTTACTCATATTAATTATTACAGAGTTGACCTATGATAAAACTTATTAATTTTGAGTTTCTAGTTTAGATGAAAGCATCAATGATTTTCACAGAAGAACGTAACCTCAGGGAAACTGTAGTAAATCTGCAGAAAATGTTGTTTACACAACCTTTATGCATTTCACTAGCCAAGGCCTTTTATCGCAGCACACGCGCCAAATTTCCACATCTCTGGGGAATATTTCCACCATACAGGTTAAAAACGTTGTATAAAGTTACGGATATGTTTGGTACATGTGACCTTTTAAAATGGAGTTGCGGAGTTGGCAGCGACGTTTCATTAGTGCTAGTTACACGGATAAAGAAAATATAGATGAAGCGAGAGATAAGTCGTTCGCGTGCCAGATTTTGGAATAAAGCATGCTATTATAAAGTACGAAGAAGTATTAAAGTACTATCATCAGAGGTGGTGAACTATACCTGTGATTTCTAAACGAAGCCGCGCCATAAAAATACCAAATGATATTTGACATAGGTCAAATCAATTCATGCGTTATTTCAAAATAGTGAAACCAATAGAAATCTATGTATGGTTTCCTTGATACTGTGGGAATGTAACTATACTAGGAAGACATTACTTTACCCAATTAAAAAATATCTGTTTAATTGCCGTTGCGGCTCTGCGCCATCGACGCATGTAGTGAAATAGTTAATATCTCTCACAAAAGTTTAAATTTAATAGGTGGGTTTTGTTTTAGCAGTGGTTTTTATTTATTTATAATGCACGAATGGTTTACACCAATTTACTTGTTCATGGTAATAGTTTTTTTTTTTAAATAAATGTTTGTAATTCTGAATACCATACAGCCTCGGTATAAGCTTTAATTCCGTGTAAGCATGTTACATATATATATGAGACGTCTCCGTGTAACGTCTTTGTTCGGCCGGATGTCCACGTCGAACAAAACGGCTTTTTCCGACGGGAAATTCCGACAAAATGACAGTCATTAGGAAAAGATAATATTTCAGCACACTCATACACACATATTTTGTATCGTGCAATAAAGTTTAAATAAATAAAGATTTTCTAAAGTGCAGTTCAAATGGGTTACTTTTCAACCGTCTTCCAGTTTTCGAAGGAGGAAGTTATCAATTCGTCGGGATATTTGTTTTTTTTTTCCCTATTTTTTTATGTATGCTCACCGATAATTCAAAGACGGCTGGACCGATTTGGAAAATTATTTTTTTGTTTGAAAGAGTATACTTCACAGTTGGTCCCATTGTCACCAGGTCCAGATCTGATGATGGGATCCTGGAGAAATCGAGTGAACTCTCCAACTATTATAGGCATACCTATAGTTATTTCACAATTTTTTACAGCAACTCAGCCACTTCCTCTTGGAATACCGGATCCTAAGTGAAGTCGGTTCTTTTTTTGTTTAAAATTTTGTCTACGGCATATTTGAAATCGAAAAACCTTAGCCTAAAGAAGTAAAGACTGCATTAATTCTGCCCTGCTAGCATGACTTACGTTGTCGCGCGATTCTCCATACGGGAGAAACGCGAAGTATGCAGTCGCGCGCAACAACGCATGTTATGCTACACCGCCATTTTACTCCCTACTGTCACCCACTCTGGGAATATTGGAATGAGTCAATGCAAAGTTCATACAAGTGTGCGTTATAACTGTTATATTATGAGGAACGAATGCTTAATATTGAATATAAACGCGATTTTTATTCGATTAAGTCCGCCATATGTATAATTTTATGTGGAAGAAACTTTGAATAAATTAGATATTAACCAGTAACGATAATAATAGTCATATACAGCCTTGGCCAGAAGTGTTGAGCATAGGTGTTTTTTGTTTACAATTTTGATGTTAAGCATTATTTCCCTATCCTAACAATGTACGGTAACGGTAAATGTTATATTTTATTTATAAATATAGAAAACTTCACTTAATAACACTTTCAAGGTACTTAAAAAATATGAAAACAGAAGGTACCAAAAATGTAAATTTAAGTCGGTGCGACATATTGCAAATATTCTATGCAGTTACTACTAACTTCAACAAAACATGCCTATTAGTTTAAATTAATTGACAAAATAACTTAAACAAAGATGGAAACGATGGACTAAACTTTCCAGTTTTGTATGAAAATCGCATTGGTGCTCAACACTTCTGGCCAAGGCTGTATATATCATCAATTTTTAATCAATGATTTTATATATACTAGATAAGAAATCAGCACTCCAAATGTGGCACAGTAAAAGCCGGTGCAACGCAACTAATTTTGCCGAAGAGAGCCGAGCCCGAGCCGAGCCAAGCCCGATCGTTCCGACGAGTATATTTACAAAGGACTAACAAACGTTTCGTTAAAATATTACCAGTGTAAGTGAGACTAGGGATTAAGCTTAAATGCTACAGCATGAAGGTCAACGAACTATAGGCACAATCGGCGATAGGAAGTAAAGGTTTCGTAAATTTAAACCGAACTGACAGCATTGAGGCATAAGGCTAGTGGAGTAGTTGTTGTTTTTTTTAAATTACGAAACTCAGAAAATTATTAAAACTTATTTAGTAAATTTTATTATTATTTTATATTTTATAATGTTGAATCATTTTTTATGGTTCCGTGGCTAAATTGGCAAAAACGGAACCCTTATAGTTTCGTCATGTCCGTCTGTCCGTCCGTCCGTCCTTCCGTAAGTATGCCACAGACATTTTGAGACGTATCCTTATAACATTTTAACACAAGGTGTATTTTAACACAAGGCGCCACTAGTGAAATTGTTAAAAAAATTATTTGAACAAAGGTTAAGGAGTTTTTGAGTGATCTCCAAAAAACTACGTACATAGGCAGATACGACCTTGTGATATAACTTGTGATTTTTTTAAATAACTCTCTGTTATGCGTGGTCCGACACGAACTTTAGCCGGTTTTTGTAAAATATACCTCAAATGATATCGTAATATCCTCATATCTAATCCCAAGAAAGCAATTATGTAAATATTTTCGTTTATTATTTTTTCATTATTTCAAAGTGTGATCTGTCAATTTTTGAATTAATGATTTAAAAAGAAAGCATGAAATACTATGTTTACCGAGCTATTGTGTTTCTTTTGATTCTAAATTTGTCTTGAGCATGTACTTCGCCCCCGCATGGGCCGCATGCCTGCTTCCCTTTCTGCTCGCTCGGCGGCCGAAAAACTCAATAACCCTCACCCGCCACCCATTGTGCCCGTACGGTTTACACCGTCAGGAATACGTTAGGTCAGAACGCAAACAAGTAAACATAACCGACCGTGTGCAGTTTTCATTCCATTCTGGAGTCTAATCAGGCAACCGATCTGGGTACCTGACGTTTGCCTACAACTTTTAACATTCGCCTCACAAACTTAGGTAGAAAATCCGTCCGAGAGCATGTCGGGCCCTCCTCAATGTTGGGTTCCGTATTTGCCGGCCCGTCACAATACACAATACACCAAAATCGGTTTAAAACTCAACCTGTTGGAACTATGTCCCTAGTTATCTACAGAACCCCAAAAAGAATTAAAAAGGTTAGGGGGTCACAATTAAGTATACATAATAAACAAATTAAGTATACATAATAAAGTAATTGATCCAAGAGCGACTCCATTGCTCTTATGTGCCATGTGATTTTTGAACGCCAGATGAATGACAGGTGACATTTTATCATATCTTTCTTCTAATTTGTAATACAACCTTAACGATGTTAAATAATTCGCACTGGCCGGCTACACATTTTTTTGTGCTATATTTTCGGAAAATCTTGTTTGTGTCTGCGCCTCTATTATATTATAACTCAATGTTTTTAATGGAATAATGTGACCTTTCAAATGTATTCAATGCCAAAGTCAGGCATGACGCTTAACTGACAGCGCGCAAATTACGCGTACACCCACGCGCTGTCATAAATATGTGTACGTTGAACCCCAACGGAAATGAGCAATTCCCACCATAAATCTCCCCAATATAACATAAATATATACCATTATTTATTTTTAGAATACATATTTAAATTAACAGATTTACTAGCCTAACTGACCCTGCTTACCAAGATGGAGGTTCTAGGTATGTATACTAAAAAAAATGTTTATTAGTTACTTATATAAGTTTTTATATGTATTTAAGGATTTATTTATCTATTACATAAATTATATTGTATGCATTAGTCTTATGGAACCTAGTGTGGGACTAGGTCGATTAGTGTAAGATTAATGTTTATCGAACTCGCGGAGCGTAAGCGAAGTGAGTTCTTACAAACAACTCCAGACCGAACTGTCACCTGGCTACTGGGACGTCTTGGCATTTGGATGTCTGACGTTTGAATAGTTTGTCTGACGATAACTTTAGTAACGTTTTTCTGATCTTTATGAAATTTCTTGGGGCTGTAGCAGAGACACATAAAATTTGCAAGTTCGTATATGAGCTGGATCGATCAAGTGGTTATGGAGCTAGAAGGAGAAAAAATCCCTCCCTGGGGTCTTGTTATATTGGTCATCTCGTTTGCAAGTAAATCGCGAGTTCTCAGTTCGAGGCGGAGTACTAGTTATTTATGTATTTTAAATAGCTATCCTCTCAAAATATGTTCAGAAATTAAAAATGAAAACTGTTTCAAATAAAACTACCACAACAAGTTTATGAAAGTCGTATAATAATCGATGCAGCAAACAACGAACAGACAGATATTGCCGTAATTCTTGATTTACAACAACGTAACGATAAACTAATGTGCCGATAACTATTTCCCCTATTATTCTCTCCGCTTCACACAACTGAATGTTTTCCCAACTCAAACCTTAGTGTTCATATGATAAAGTTGACTTTCCATCATGGTCGTAAAAGCCAAAGCTTCGTAAACGGTGCGCCCACGCATCGTCTCGGGAAATTTGTCAGCGACCGGTGCATTTTGGCGGCATGTATAAGTGTTATTTTTACGAGCTGAGGCAGATCTTCGTTGACAAACTTACGTGTTTTACATGGAAATGAAGATTAATGGTTTAAATATGATTCATAGTTTGTAATGCGATTTAATATGATTCATGTTTTTGTACCTCTAAATTGAAAGTTTGACGTGGCCGCCGCCAGCCTACCAATTATTTAGAAATTAAATTAGGCCAATAAGTTACTGTTTTGGAGGGTTAAATAAAACGTATGTTCTGTTTGGCATAAAATTAAGTCAAAACCTACAGATAATGGAATGGATAATCTCTTTCTTACTATAGGGTGTATGTTCAGAGATGTTTTTTGAACGCTTGAAGCGCTACCTGCGCGTTACTTTGCGCGTCTACCCACTTTGAGTAGTCTTTTATACCACGACCGTGGCAAACAAGCATACGGCCCGCGTGATGGTAAGCAGCTAGCGTAACCTATGGACGCCTGCAACTCCAGAGATGTCACATGGAAAAGTTACCTGTAGATGTGCACGGGGCGGGTCTGGCCGACGCGGTACACGCGGTCCTGCGCCTGCTCCTCCAGCTGCGGGTTCCAGTGCGGGTCCAGCAGCAGCAGGTGGGACGCGCCACACAGGTTGAGGCCCACGCCGCCCGCGCACAGGGATAGGAGCATTATCTGGAATACAAATTACAATAAATAACAAAATAACAGGCGAGTCCACGCAGGCCTTGCGGCCTAGTTAAGGAGCTCGGGCAGTTAAACCGGCCGGCAAACGATCGAGCGGCCTCAAGCCTCGGCCTACACTGCCGAGCTGCTTCGCATGGCAATTTCCTCGCCTATTGGGGCTGTGTGGACCCGTCTAATTGAAAAGGTTTTGAACTCAGCTGCTATATTTATTGACTATCGTATATTTATTACTTCTATATATTCATACGTCATATCGTAACGAGCTGTCAGCGAAAAAGCACGAATGTAGAATATGCCGGTTCGATTTCAGCCTTGGTACTTTTCTCTCTCTCTAGCTCTCTAGGGCTCTCATAAGAGTATGAAGGACATACCCGCACGTCGGACTTGGGGTCGTTGAGCGCGTGAACCAGCGCGCCGCGCGCCGGCACCGGCACGCCGCCGCTCAGCGTCACGCTCTTCACGCGCTCCTGCTTGAGCTCCTGCTCCACCAGGCTCAGCACTGACGTCCACTGGGACACCACCACTGCTTTTTCATCTACAACGAAGAGATCTGTCATTATTTCATGTTTTAAAAAATGCTCGCAAATTAAGATAAAAGCGTAAAGCCATGCGCAGACGGCGCCGCGCGCGCAGATATCAATAGTACATTATTGCAGAGGATGGGAAAGAAAAAATCGTACACGAGCAATTTTTTGGACGAAGCGCAGCTTAATTTTTTTCAGCTTCAAGGGATCTGATGTTAACTTGGTACGTCCACGCATTCCCGATAAAAATTGCCTTAATTGAAAGACAGGTTTGTTTGGAGAGAGTACGGAGCGGATCGCCTCGGCTGGTGTTATGCCTTCTTCAGGGCCGCGCTCGACTCGTCTGCTTTATTGCGGCTCTACAATACAAGGATAGATAACTAAGGTTACCTTTTTTAGAGAGTACATTCTTCTTGAGACAGTCCATGACGGCTCGGATCTTGGAGGAGCGCGTGGTAAGTTGGAACACGGGGTTATTTGGAGACAGTACGGAGCGGATCGCCTCTGCTGCTGTCGTGCCTTCTTCTTCTGGGGCCGATGCTGATTCGTTTGCTTTATCGCGACTCTAGAAACAAAACGAAAATTGAAGAAGAAATATGTGACGTTCTACATCATAGGTACAGAACAACGCAGTCTGCCAGTTCCTGCATGGCCGGAAGTACCCGGCAGACTGATTCAAATTGAGGTACATTTGGAGTCAAATTCGTTACTTTAAAGTCTGCCTGGCACTTCCGGCTAACTGGCAGACTGGGATTTTCAGTACCTAAAACAAATAACTATTTGTTGCCACAAGTGTCATCTTTATATCCAATGACGTAGGTAAATGCCATCCATTTTTAACACCGGAAGTGGTACTTGTGCTTTCGGCCGATTCAAACTTTTTTTATATTTTTTTCGAAACTCAGCATCACTTTTATGAACATGTGCCATAGGGCTTATCTTTGTATCACGTAACGTAGCAGATCTTACGGTCCCCGCCCGTACTATGAAGCTTACCTTATTGGAGTCCTCCAAGGTCAGCTTGTTGAGCTCTGCCAGCAGATCCTTGCCGCCCTCGTCTTCTGCGAGCCCCTCGGTGTCGTCCTTATCCAACATGGCCGCTATGAGACCGCAGTGGCAGCACACTTGACGGAGTCGCAGAAGAAGTACCAGGATCTCATGGGCTTTGACGGGCTTCGCTCCTGCAGAAGATATGGAATGAGAAAAAACATTTCTAATGGAACAAAAAAATATCCTTTCGAATCTTGTTTTTTGGTTTTCCGTAGCCTTTATTAAACTTTTATAACACAATAGACTAGTAGCCCCTGTGAACTCGCGATTTACTTGCAAACGAGTTGACCAATATAACAAGACCCCAAGGAGGTTTTTTTTCTCCTTCTAGCTCCATAACCACTTGTTCGATTCTGCTCATATACGAACTTACACATTTTATGTATCTTTGCTACAGCCCCAAGAAATTTCATAAAGATCAGAAAAACGTTACTAAAGTTATCGTCAGACAAACTATCGAAATCAAAAAGCCATCCAAATGTCGAGACGTCCCAGTAGCCAGGTGACAGTTCGGTCTGGAGTTTTTTGTAAGAACTCACTTCGCTTACGCTCCGCGAGTTAGATTATCCAAGTATTACCTTGCAGCGCGATCATCTTCTTGTGCATTTCATAATAGGCGGAATCCTTGGGGGTCTGTCGCGGCATGAAGCCTCCGTCGGCGTCCTTCTCCGCGCGCTGGTGGAGGAACTGGGCGAACAGCGTCTTCGAGAACACTAACACCTGGAAAACACTCGTGTTACATACGATTCACAACAACATACAGTAGTGGCTCATATAACTAAAGTCAAAAGAAAACATTTAATAAAAAATTGCATACTTTTATTTATAATTTGAATTGAATTATTATCACTGAATTCGTTTAGGAAAAGAATTAAATAAAATGCAGTACCCCGTCTCCATCAAAAATACGAGCAAGCCAAGGTACTCAAAAATATCTGAGCATGCACTTTATCGCCTTGAAAATGGAGACAGATATTTATGACCAGGTGGTAATTTTACATGTTTCTCAATCGTATGGCTTGTGGCCGTAACGTTACCATGGAGATCTGTCCGCGTGACCGGAACGGAACGTGACACTTTTTCGTGCATGCTACCGGTGTTCATCGATTCATAAGACGCTATCACGTCAGAAATATCAACAGTAGGTACTTTTATATTTTGTTGAATAAGTTATTTAAAAAATGCAATTATGTTATTCAGAATGAAAGTAAATTTACTTTCTGATAGACGTTCATCTCTTCCTTAGTGAGCGACACGTGGCATTGGTGGGCGGTTCGCGCGGGCAGGTCCTGAAATCATTATTATCGTTTCAATATACCCAAAAAATATAGCAAGTTCGTTAGTTGCCATTTCTCAAACAAAAAGGATTCTTAATTTACGCATTCCACGAGTTATTGGCCGAGAAAAATGAAGCTAAATCGCAAAAATCCTGGCTTGTATATATCCTATTCATAAGCTGATTAAAGGATATTTACCTTGAGCTGCCCCTTTGCCTGCAGCTGCGCTTTAGTCCTCCGCAGCATGATGCAGCGCATGATCGTGCTCAGCCTCTCCTGTCCTCCCTGACTCTTGTTGTCGATCCATTTCTTCCACATCTGTCCAAATATTAAGTAGTAATTAAATCAAGATCACAATTTTAAAACTTTTCCGCTCGACATACAATATATGATCCGGTACACATGTTGAGGGAATTTCGATCTAAATTACTTGATTAGCCGTGCTACACCTGACGCTCGGCTAGTGTGGGAGTGCCTCGGCCGAGGCAAATGCACACGCGGCCGCAATACCTCAGGTGAGCCACGTCCACCCTAGCCGAGCTGCCGCGCGCGGCTATTTCCTCACACGAGGCGGTGCGTCAGGTGTAGTCACGGCTATTCAGTAATGAAATTAACTTACCATGAGGTCGTCGAATGGCGTACAGCGCAGGAACTTGAGTAACGCAAAAAGGTCCAAATCCTTAAACAAGTCGAATTAAACAGATTAAAAAACTCGACTGCGGTACGAATTTGCAGGCGATACAATTTTTGGCCAGTAAATTCGCCATTTCTTTTATTATTTTAATATATTTTATGCTATGTCACTCCACAGCACTTACGAAATTAATGACACATCAAGCACAGAATAAATATTTCATACAGAACGGCCACGAGACGCCTTAATAGTGACGCGATACGCTTCCATCTAATGAAAAGTTTATGAAATCCGATTAGCCAGACGGTACCTTGTTGTGCAGTGGCGTGCCTGTGAGCGCCCAGCGGCGGCGCGCGCGCAGGCCGCACACGGCGCGGGAGGTGGCGCTCTTGTGGTTGCGCACCATGTGCGCCTCGTCCAGGATCGCGCGTCGCCACGATATACGCATTAGCACTCCATTCTGGAATCAAACAATTTGGTATTCACATTTTTTTATGTCGATTGATCCCGATTTGCGATTTCAAAAATGTCCTAGGGGCAGGTCCATTCAAGTAAGATCCTTTCCGTCTCTCTGGATTACACCACAAGTGTCATGTAATATTACCTTCTCACTGTCCCGCTGCAGAATGTTGTAAGTGGTGAGCACGATGTCCGTGTGTGCCAGCCGCTGTGGTTGCGTGGCTCTCGAGGCGCCATGGTGCAGTACTGTTGTTACTCTGTGCGGCAGGCAGTGCTTCTTGACTTCACCCTCCCACTGGGTCATAAGGGAGGCCGGGCATACCACCAGTGTTCCGCCTTTCGTTACTAAATAAGACAGTTCTCAGATATATTGATCGAAATAAACTATAAATTAAACATTATAAAACACCCTGAAAAAAGAGGAACATATTTCCGAGGCTCGAAATCAAAGTCGATTTATCTGTTTAGCAAATATGATGTCACAAACTTGGATAACCGAGTGTCAGACTAATTACTAATTAGACATACATAAAAATGTATAAATTTTAACGATTTCTGTAATAAAAACTAGCACAAATAATAATTAGTATTTGACTTACATTTGCCCTTCGGTCTGTCGTCATCATCGTCGGATTCCTCCCCATCGTCTGAGATCTCCCGGTCGCCCGCGATCAGCGATATCATGGTGATGGTCTTCCCTAAACCCATGTCGTCCGCTGTGGAGAAAAAATTAGATTAACACCAAATAATCCCACACACTACATGTCTTCAAAATCCTTTTATCCTCGCTTTGAGCCTCGGGCTCATTTTCTTCGGGTGAAGTGGGTTGCTTTTCGCTCTCGTAACGCGGTGATTTGAGACACCAAATTATTTTTGTAAAAAGCAGTAGAGGTGTCTAAAAGCACTTGAGGCCATCCTTCACGGTAAGTCTTCGAAGAGCCTTTAGGGGGTTAGAATGGAAGATGTATCTACCAAGATAAACTCACCAAGAATACCGCCATGAGGGTTCAGTGTTTCTGATGCGGCATCAGCTCTGTCTTCATGGCAGCAGGAGCTGGTGCCTGCTTCTCTTCAGCAGGTCGCGTGCCCAACGCTGAGTGAAGGTCTCAGAGATACTCGAGGATCATGTTCTGCTTGGAAAGATGGGTGTCTAGGTCGTCTGTATGATTGCTAGAAATATTCACAAATTTACTAACCCAGGATGCCACCATGTGGGTTCAGCGCCTCACGCCACCTCAGCCAAGCCAGCGCGTGTTTCTGATGCGGCATCAGCTCTGTCTTCATGGCAGCTGGCGCCGGTGCCTGCTTCTCTTCAGCTGGTCGAATCCAATGCTGAGTGAAGACCTCAGAGACGCTCGAGGATCAGGTTGTGCTTGGAATTATGGGTGCCTAGCTTGTCTTTATGATGGCTAGAAGCATTCACAAGTTTCCTTACCCAGGATGCCACCGTGTGGGTTCAGCGCCTCACGCCACCTCAGCCAAGCCAGCGCGTGTTTCTGATGCGGCATCAGCTCTGTCTTCATGGCAGCTGGCGCTGGTGCCTGCTTCTCTTCAGCAGGTCGCGTGTCCAACGCCGAGTGGAGGTCACGGAGACGCTCGAGGATCAAATTCCGCTCCGCCAAGTGGGTGGACATTGCTGAAAAGTAAATGCGATGTGAGTTAAAGGAACATGATTCAGAATCACGGAAAAAATCTGTCTTGTATTAATTCAGTTGGATTATATATTACTTACCTTGCTTGCCAAACATCCTGGGCTGCACTGCGTTGCTAGCCTTCTGCAGATCGTCCCACGTGAGCCCCTGCTCGTTGAAGCCGTCCCTGGCTATGTCCGCCGGCGAGGGCTTGCTGGGCTCCACCACCATGTTGCCGACTCTGTCTCCCTGCCGACGCACGGCTGCCTCTAGTTCGGTGAGGCGGGTGATGAGCTTGGAGCCCCCGTCGGGGAGGGTGCTGACGTCCATGTTGTCCAAAAGGTTCTATAATATTCCATATTTTAAGGATAAGAATAAATACACATGGGTGATGACACCCACAGATTGACAAAAAGTACTGCTGTGAAACTAGTTCTCTAAGTTTTTAGGGCTGAGCGTCTATCTATAGAACTCGATTCCCACCGGCAAGCCTAATTTTTAGCAGTTGAGAGAGCCAATTTAGCTTCGCTTTTCCTATTAATATGTACAATGTAACTTAATATATTCACTGTTGAAAACTTAACATACCATATCAAGGTTCTTTGATTTAACCACTTTCTGGTGCAAACGCTGTCCAAAGCTATCCAGCGCGGTAATGCTGTGAGCGTTATGGGCACTTTTGCACCGACACGACAAGGAACAGTAGCAATAACTGTAGATATCAGTGAAATTGTCATTTACTTGAAATTATCTTTCTAATTTCTGTTATGTAATAACATCAATATAATGTTTGTTTTGATTTAAGTCACATGACAAAAAATCCTGCCGGTGAGTCAGGTTGCCAAAGAGTTCTAAAGCCTAAGAGGTTCCTTTTTTATTTTAATGGGATTTTTTTTTTTGACAACTGACGTTGATAGTCATTAAATGTCACCAATGTAAACAAATCGAAAATAATTGGTAATTAAATTTTAATTTGATACATTACAATACACTTGTGAACGAAAAAAAAACATAAATATACAACTTATAACGCTACCTAGACCTAACTTAAAAACTATTGGTACCTATACTATATGTACAGATGTCCCCTATATCGCTGCCACTTGGCAAGGTGCCCATAAGGCTGGCTGCGTTGCCTCGCTGGATAGCGATACTGTTTCGCTGGGCGAGGAACGTAATGTAATAATTGTAAATATTTCAGGATAATAATAGATTTTGCAATCAAAATGCCCAAAAAATTGTACACCGATGCAAAACAATGGATGAGGGATTCAGTAGCATTCCATTAAACAATGTTGTGAAATTAGTTGTTGACATGACGGGTCCTGATATTCATAGTGCGGTTGTAATAAACTAGTTAGTTTGGTACTAAATATGTATATTAATTATTAAGTTATTATTTTTCCCATTTAAGGCGTCTGTAGTACTACAATCAAAAATATTTATAAAAATAGTCAACTTCGACAAATGTACCACAGAGTATATTGAATAGTTATGTACCATTGCCATTAGGCACAAAATTCATGAATTCTATGCTGTGCGAAAGCAAGTACGAACTGTAAAAACTCTGCTTACCGAATTGACAAAAGATCTTGGTTTTACCGGTAGTAGGGAGTACTTGCGATTGCTTTTGCACAGTATGGGGTTCAAATATAAAAAGTACCTACCTACAATTCACAAGTACATAATGT
Organism: Pammene fasciana; assembly: GCA_911728535.1. Classification (NCBI taxonomy): domain Eukaryota; kingdom Metazoa; phylum Arthropoda; class Insecta; order Lepidoptera; family Tortricidae; genus Pammene; species Pammene fasciana. Next base: position 1,929,745 of record OU452289.1, read on the forward strand.
ATATCTCTCTCGCTCTTGCACGATGCCAATACACACTGTCCCGACTATTCATGGCATACACGTCGGATGCACGCACGAAATCGTGCGACCGGCCGCCGCTGCTAGCGGCGAGACGAGCGGCGGCACGAGCGGCGAGATCAAAATGTTCAGCAATGTGGCCGCCGCAGCCCGCGCGCGCGGCTCGCCGCTGTTTTCGGTAACAGTTTGATAAAATTTCATACATTGCTAAACATTTTGATCTCGCCGCTCGTGCCGCCGCTCGTCTCGCCGCTAGCAGCGGCGGCCGGTCGCATGATTTCGTGCGTGCAGCCGTAAGCGTAAGCCGTAAACGTGCAGCCGTTGTTGCTATATGTAAGCTGTTTGTAGCGGCACTATATCAGGGCTAAAAAGGAACTTGTCAGGCTTTAAGAGGACCCAGTGTGCTGACGACGAGGGACCCTCTTGTTCCTTTAACCGTCAACACAGTGAATCCTCCTTTTTGTAAAGGGTCGGCAACGCGCATGTGACATCTCTGGAATTGCAGGCGTCCATAGGCTACGGTAACTGAGGCTTCATAGGCAACGTCGTGGTATTTAAAAACATTACGATGAAGAAAATTTAAAAAAATTAGTGTAAATACAAAACAGCATACCCTGATGTTGTGCAAGTCCGCTTGCATGCCGTTAAGCTTGCTGAGCTCGTTGTCCAGCACATGTTTCTGCACGTAGACCACTTGGTTGGGGTAGCTGGGCGGAGGCAGGTATTGTTTGATGGTGTTGTCGCGTTTCTCTGGCTGGCTCTTCGGGGATTTCTTCACGGTGGGTTTCGGGGGGTTTAACTGCGAAACACATAACATTATGTTTGTACCTTGACGGCAAGTGACTATTTTTTCGCACAATAAAGGTACTAGTAGATAAGCTTGACGATAAGGTCTGAAATTTGTATGCAATATAAAAATATGTAATACGTAATCGCTAACCGTTTGCACTGCCGGTGAGTGCCTATGTGATCGCATATTTACGTCCCTCGCTTGCAGCTCGGGCCGAAAACTTTTGCGATCTCGGCCTTTCTTTGTTTTACCACCCTAGTTGTGTAATGTACTATTATGTATGTATAAACAAACAATCTGTTTAATAACGTAAAACAATACACATTTGTTTCAAACATAGTCGGACACTATCGATAGTAAGTTAATTTCTACGTGAGAATAATCGAATTCAAGAACTACATAGTAAAACACATGATTACCTTATCCGTAGATTTCCTAGGCATTGTTACTTTATTACACGACAATTACTACATAAATATAATCGAATAAATAATTGAATGTCACAAGATTATCACTAAAAATAAATAAAATAAATCGTTACAATGCGCCACGCTATCACATTTGCTTTTTGTCCGTTATTAATTCTCGATCTACCTTCAATTATAACATGAAAATTTATGCGGAATAAAAACTATCTACCCTCACCATAATTTCAAACGACTTTTTTAAGAACAGATTACAGTGGTATTTTACTTGCAATGCAAAAATATTTAAAACATCCAAAATAAAAAATAAATACCTTTAGAATAGCTGAAATAATGTAGTATGTCGTGATATGGTGTTTTTTTCAAGAAACACTTCTATTTTGACCAACCTGTTTGTTAAATCAACAAACAAAAAATAGAAGAGCTTTTGGTTGACGATTATTGCAGTTTTATTCAAACTAACTCGGAATTATCATCAACTACAATACCGCTAATACAATAAACCCATCACTTTGACACACGGATCAGATTACTCTGCGATAATTTTCTTCGCCTATTCCTATTTCCTGTAAAATTTTCGAGAACTTGAAGAATTTCTGTACATTAATGATTGCACTTTTCACCTGTCTTCTTTGTAGTAATAGTAATAAGGTTCACACATGTAAACTTGTCTTTTACGTCGACTGTATCTATGCAGTATGCACTTAACCAACTAACAATAGAAATCTGTACCTACCTCACCCTCCTCGTCACTGCTCAGCATAATAACTTCAGGCACCGATTCTATCACAGCCACATCTTCATCTTCAATCTTATTGTCCTTCTCTTCTCTCCTTCCATCTTCTACGACGGTCACTTCACCATCATAATAACTGTTCTTCTTAGGTTTCACTTCTGGTTTAGCTACATCATCAACTACTGTAACTTCTCCGTCATAATAAGCATTCTCTTTTTGTATATTGTTTAAAACCTTTTCTTTTAGAGTAGTTTTTACGTTTTTTGTGGGCGATTTATTATTAAAATCTGTAGTGACATCACGCAAAGGGCTTTGTATGGGTGAGCAAGTTAACACTGAATCATCATTATCAGAATCTTCTAAAGTCTTTATCGGTGTCAAAGGCCTAACAATTTTTGGTTTGTGTGGTGTCCGAGTGGTTACATTAACCTCGGGTAGACTAGAGTCGCTGTCCTCATCAGGTAGATGCATGCCTGTGGCTCGTCTAGTGGATTCGGCGAGAGGTATTCTGCTCGCACTGACTGCGGGTAGGTCAGTTAAGCTCTCTGTGGAACCTCTAATGCTACGTTTTTCGCTCTGAAATACACACAGTTGGGTTTACTTCGAATTGACACTGAACAGTCGTCACATTGACACGGTAACATTCATACAGAATTGACGCTGAACGCAGTACGCCCTGGGGCGTAATTTAATATTTTATTGAATAATGCACCCACAGAGTTGGCTAAAATTAGCCACGGAATGGGTGCCACAAGGCAAAAACCATGCTACCCAGGCGAAGATGGTGGGACCCATATCTCAACTACTGGTCAGATATTGCCCAGGACCGAGACAGATAGAAATCTAGGGAGTACCAATCTAAATTTTAAAATAACCATGGGAAATTGCGTATTGGGAAATATTCAAAGCAAGACGGTGAAAGGGTAATGTCAAAGAAATATCATGACCGTTTTGGAAGCCATTTTTGTACGTAGAGCGCCGTTTAAACCTTTCCATTGCTGCACTCACACTACTCACCTCGTCGCTCGCCTTGCATTTATTCCCATAATACACATACACGTCACACGCGTCATAGCCATCTGGTCCTCGTCAGGACCTTCATCATCATCAGTCATCATCGGGTTTATGACATTTACTCACCTCGTCAGACGTGATAAAGTCCGAGTCGTCACTGTCGTGTTGCTTCGGTATTATTCCCATAATACTCATTCGCGTCGCGCGCGACATGGCCATCTGGTCCTCGTCCGGACCATCATCATCATCAGTCTCATCATCATCTTTGCTTTGGTCATCGCCTTTGGCTCCTATAAGAATAAAAAAATTCTTTTGCCACACAAAATTATACCAAAATAATGGTATCTCGGCACCAAAATTCGTAAATTAAATTGTAAGAAGCTGTCCGAAAATAATCAGGTAAAAAATCAAAGAAAGGTATGAGAATGTACCACTTCAAATTCCTCTACTGTGAGATTTGCATAATGATAAATTATCACTTACCCTCATCATCATAATCAATACTTTCGTCACTTTCATTGTCTTTGTCATCTTTTTGTTTATCGTCCGTAGCTTCTTCTTCATAATGACTAGCATCGCTTTCAAACTCACTACTATCATTAGCTTTCCCATTGTCAATATTTACATCTTTACCATCATCACTTTCGCTATCAACGTCTCCTTTTCCCCCATCATCCATATCTTCATCACTTTCCTCGCTATCATTAACTTTGCCGTCTTTGCCACCGTCAATCTTCAACGGCGTGTCCTTGAGACACTTCATCTTGGTCTTCCCGTCTTTCTCTATGATTATAGAGTTGTCAGTATCGGAGTCAAGGAGGACCATCCGCTTTTTGACTCTGCGGATGACGGGGGAGTCTGTGGTGGAGTTGAGGGATTTGGGGCGCATAGGGGGCCGGCGTTTGGGGACCATCTCTGGAGATACTTCCTCTGTAAAAAATAAAGTTAACAGTTTAGGTTTCTAACCTTAAAAAGGGCCTATGCACACCGCGTAGACTCGACCCGGTGACACTAAAAGCAGCGAGGCCTCTGCTGTTGTTCAAAACAGGTTCCTTAAAAACTATACCAGAGCAGGGTAGGGCAAGCAGCGAGTTCGTACAACTCAATCGAATTGGACCAAGGGGATTTCTTTATGACAGGGGTTTTCAAACTTTTTCAGTCCGTGGCGCACCTGCCAGTATACATTTTTTTCGCGACACTAGGGTGGCCCTAGGGTAGGCCCTAGCTAGGCTATTTAAAATAGACATAGTATGGTAAGGAGGATTGCCTCACGGCGCGCCTCTGTACTTTCAACGGCACACTCGGGTGCCGAGGAGCATAGTTTGAAAACCCCTGCTTTATGAAGTAAAATGTATATGTCATACCTTCATCAGAGGAGACTGCAGCATCACTAGATGGCACATTATGTGACTGTCTGCTGGCTTGCCTGCTGCCATCTAATGAATATGAGGATGAGATAAATGCATTTCAGATGACATAGATCCCACAATGAATGGTTAATTGAGAGGTGGATGGAACAAAAGATGAATTAATTGAATTACATGCACACATGAAATAAAACAACTTTGAACGGATTATATCGCGTATACTGAATTTTAAATTACATCCCGACGTTTCGAACACTTTACAGCGTTCGTGGTCACGGGTCGACTGAGGAAAACATATTTACCCACATCTAAAATTACAATGTACAAAAGACTACCCACATCATCATCATCATCATCATTTCAGCCGAAAGACGTCCACTGCTGGACATAGGCCTCCCCCACTGAACGCCACAATGACCGGTCCTGTGCCACCCGCATCCAGCGGACTCCAGCGACCTTCACCAGGTCATCAGTCCACCTTGTAGGGGGCCTACCAACTCTTCGCCTTCCGGTGTATGGTCGCCATTCGAGAACCTTAGTGCCCCAACGGCCATCGGTTCTCCGTGCAATGTGCCCTGCCCATTGCCACTTAAGTTTAGCGATCCGACGGGCTATGTCGGTTACTTTGGTTCTGCTACGGATAGTATCGTTCCTGATACGGTCACGCAGAGAAACTCCTAACATAGCCCGCTCCATTGCTCTTTGGGTGACTTTAAGCTTTTTAATGAGGCCCATTGTGAGCGACCACGTTTCAGAGCCATAGGTCATCACTGGCAACACACACTGGTCAAAGACTTTCGTCTTGAGACACTGCGGAATATTGGACGAAAAGATATGTTTCAGCTTCCCAAACGCTGCCCAACCGAGACGGATTCGACGATTGACCTCTTTCTCGAAATTGGACCTACCTAGCTGGACTGTCTGTCCGAGGTATACATAATCGTCTACAACTTCGAGCGTAAAGTCTCCGACTGTAATAGGGGTTGGTACTACATGGGCGTTAGACATGACTTTCGTCTTATCCATGTTCATCCTTAGACCAACCCTCTCGGAGCCTTTACTGAGGTCGTCGAGCATCGTACTTAAGTCCTCCATGGTCTCAGCCAGGACTACGATATCGTCGGCAAATCGAAGATGAGTGATGTACTCGCCGTTGATGTTGATGCCAAGCCTTCCCCAGTCCAAACCCTTGAAAATGTCCTCCAGGGCAGCGGTGAACAGTTTTGGAGAAATTACATCTCCTTGCCTGACTCCCCGCTGCAGCGGTATGGATCTCGAGTTCTGGTCCTGGAGTCGGACTGACATAGAGGCGTTCTCGTACAAACACTTCATTACCTCGATATAACGGTAGTCCACTTGGCACCTCTGGAGAGCCTGTAGTACAGCCCAAGTCTCGATCGAATCGAAGGCTTTCTCGTAGTCCACAAACGCTAAACAGAGGGGCAGGTTATACTCCTCAGTCTTCTGTATAACCTGACGCAGCGTATGAATGTGGTCTACGGTACTGAACCCTCTTCGGAAACCGGCTTGTTCGGGAGGCTGGAAGTCGTCTAACCTGTACGAGAGTCGATTTGTAATGACTCTAGAAAACAGCTTATAGACATGGCTCAGAAGTGTGATGGGTCGGTAGTTCTTCAGCACGGTGCTATCACCTTTTTTGAAGAACAACACCACCACCCCTCTGTTCCATGCCTTTGGCGTTCTCCCTTCAAGTAAGACGGAATTAAACAGCTTCTGAAGGGCCATAAGGACCGGTTTTCCACCCGCCTTCAGGAGTTCGGCTGTAATTCCATCTTCACCTGGCGCCTTGTTATTTTTGAGCTGCTTCAGGGCCATTCTGATATCGTACAAGCTGATCTCCGGGATGTCATCGGTATAGTGTCGGGTAAGCCTAGCTCTATGGTCGTTCGCCAGGCTAACTTCGGGTCCACGAGTTGATCTATATAACTGCCCATAAAAGCGCTCTATCTCTCTCAGTAGCTCGGGTTTAGATGAAACCATTCTACCATCTTCAGTCCGTAATTTAGCGAGCTGGCTTTGCCCAATAGACAGATCTCTTGAAAATACTTTACAGCCCTTGTTCCGCTCGATAGCTTCGTGAATACGGTTCGTATTAAATAAGCGAAGATCGCAGGTAATGGACTTGGAGATCCGTCTATTAAGCTGCCGGAGTTGTATCGCATCAACTGAAGATTTTAGAACCATTTCGTTCCTCTCCTTCATGAGATTCTGAGTAGAGTTAGAGAGCCTCTTAGTCCTACTGGTGCGTTTCGTTCTAAAGAACTTGGACCCAGTGAAATGGACAGCTTCTACGAACCCGTCGTTATATTCGTCCACATCGCCGCCTAGGCAATCGAAACGGTTTTGAAGTTCCAGCTGAAAGCTCTCGGGATTTTGGTATTCGGTAGGTGCTGGACGGAGCGTAGACTTCACCAGTCGAGAGCGCTCTAGCTTGATACATATATTCAATGTGCCTCTTACCAATCGGTGATCACTCCCAGTTTTGACTGTGTTGATCACAGATACATCATTGAATATATGCTTCTTCGTCGACATGATGAAGTCAATCTCATTTTTTGTTGCACCGTCGGGGCTCATCCAGGTCCATTTCCTGTGCTCACGTTTCCTGAAGAAGGAGTTCATCATAAAGAGTCCCTCCTTCTCCAGGAAGCCGGCCAGCAAATGTCCCCGATGATTCCGCTTCCCAATTCCAAATTGCCCCACTTTCAGCTCGTCACCGTCTCTCTTGCCCAGTTTCGCGTTGAAGTCCCCCATCACAACGGTGAAGTAGGTTTTGGAACTATGCATGGCTCTAGATATGTCCTCATACATAGCCTCCACCTCGTCGTCGGAGTGTGCCGAGGTCGGTGCGTAAACCTGTATAACCTTCAACGAGTACCTTTTTGATACTCTGAGTATAAGGTACGCTACCCTGCTCGACACACTCTCGATCTTCACCACGTTGTTCACGAGGGACTTGTGGACGAGGAACCCGACACCTCCTTGGGACTGTTGATCGCCCTCCCGGAAATAGAGCAAGTTGCCGGATTTGAGAGTTATCGTGTCCTCCCCCTCTCTTCGGACTTCCGATAACCCTACTATGTCCCATCGCAACTTGCTCAATCCTTCCTCTAGTTCCAATATCTTTTCGTCGGTCCGCAGTGTACGCGTGTTATATGTTGCCAGGGCCAGTTGTTGTTTGGTGTGGTAGCCGGATAGGTACCGGTGATTTTTAGCACCCCTTGCCCTGTTTCTCTGGCCGCTACCGGAGCCAGGAAGCGCAGGACTGCCGGGCACTAGGGGCCTGGGCTTATTTTTAATATTCATGGGGGGGAAATGCCATAATCGCCACGCTTGGCATGCGGGTTGGCGATCGCAGTAGGATGGCTTTGTTACACGGAGTGCGCTGCTGCCCGCCCTCCGGTCATAGTCCCTTAGTCGCCTCTTACGACACCCACAGGATGCAATGGGGTAGTGCTATTCTAAGCCGGCACCACACGGCAAGTATAACACTACCCACATGTATAACATTAAATGCAAACAAATAAAGGTGAGTGTACATGCCAGAAGGGCAAATAAAGCTAGTTCTACAATAGCTAATTATCGATCTACTACAAACTTTAATTAATTAATTTAAAAGGTAGCAAACAAACTGTTAAATTTAGAAATTAATAGGTCTACATTATTTTACAAAATAGAGCAATATATGTTAACACTATCCAACGCTATGGCCTCACAGTCGTGTGTCCTGCTTGCTCTTTGATCAAATGAACCACTGGATCCCAAGCCGGTGGTAAAGAAAAGCCCTCCTCCCTGTTGAAGTTTGGATATTTCTTTATCTCAATAGCCTCCCGCAGCATCCTGGGAATATATCGTTTCTCCTTGGCAAGGACTAGAGGCTTGTCAAACTTAATTGAGTGATTGGGCTTATCCATGACATGATCGCAGACTGCAGACCTAGGTCGACGGTGCTTAACATCGGCTACATGTTCCTTCACCCGAGTGGAGATGCTCCGTTTTGTTTGGCCCACATATGAGAGCCCACACTCACAATCCAGCCTGTAGACTCCTGCAGTTTGCAGAGGGGTGATACTTTTCACGGGCCTCAGGAATTGTGACATCTTCTTCAACGGCTTGAAATAAGTTTTGATAGATGCCCGCTTCAGTATGTGGCTGATCTTATCTGTAACTCCTCTAACAAAAGGCAGGATGGCCGGTTGTCGCTCGACCGTAGGTAGTTTCATCCGAGTCTTCTGATTGAGCCGCGGCACCTTGAGCCCGTTCGCTTATTTCAAGCCGTTGAAGAAGATGTCACAATTCCTGAGGCCCGTGAAAAGTAACACCCCTCTGCAAACTGCAGGAGTCTACAGGCTGGATTGTGAGTGTGGGCTCTCATATGTGGGCCAAACAAAACGGAGCATCTCCACTCGGGTGAAGGAACATGTAGCCGATGTTAAGCACCGTCGACCTAGGTCTGCAGTCTGCGATCATGTCATGGATAAGCCCAATCACTCAATTAAGTTTGACAAGCCTCTAGTCCTCGCCAAGGAGAAACGATATATTCCCAGGATGCTGCGGGAGGCTATTGAGATAAAGAAATATCCAAACTTCAACAGGGAGGAGGGCTTTTCTTTACCACCGGCTTGGGATCCAGTGGTTCATTTGATCAAAGAGCAAGCAGGACACACGACTGTGAGGCCATAGCGTTGGATAGTGTTAACATTGCTCTATTTTGTAAAATAATGTAGACCTATTAATTTCTAAATTTAACAGTTTGTTTGCTACCTTTTAAATTAATTAATTAAAGTTTGTAGTAGATCGATAATTAGCTATTGTAGAACTAGCTTTATTTGCCCTTCTGGCATGTACACTCACCTTTATTTGTTTGCATTTAATGTTATACATGTGGGTAGTCTTTTGTACATTGTAATTTTAGATGTGGGTAAATATGTTTTCCTCAGTCGACCCGTGACCACGAACGCTGTAAAGTGTTCGAAACGTCGGGATGTAATTTAAAATTCAGTATACGCGATATAATCCGTTCAAAGTTGTTTTATTTCATGAATAACTATCGCGGCAACCGTAGAAGATATTATACATGCACACATATTAAATAAGTACAGTAAATAAGAATTCTCAGTAGAAGTGAGTTTTGTTCGTAATATTTTTAGTAACATGGTTGTTGAGTAACATCTAAAATGACATGATGAAATGACAAATTGTTATACAAGAAGTTTTTCAAAGCCTATTTTTGCAAAGTTATAAGGTTAAGAGAGAATATTATACGCATGGTAAAAGGTATTGTGTTAAATCTATAACAAAATTGTGGCTCTATTGAATAGCGGTATAAGCTAAATTGGCTCCATTAAAAAGGGCACAAGTTCTATAAACTGTACCATTTGTACAGTCAGCATCAATAGTATCTTCCTACACAAAGGCGCCAAAAATATGTGACACGCTCCTATGGCTCTACAAATAAGAGTGTGTCACATATTTTTGCGGCTTTCATGTAGGAAGATACTATCGATAGTATTGATGCTGACTGTACCCTTTTGTGCTACGCCAATTTGATTCTTTTCACTAGAGAATTAACATGCCACTCCTCTTCTATTTTACTTAGGCTCAAATAAATACAAAAATTACCATCCTCACTGCTGCCTATGACATAGTTCTCCGAGACACTTTTCCTTACTACAGTTTTGGGAGCTTGTGGACTGTCTTTTTCATCTTCAGAACCATCTGTAAATAAATATGACAATTATCATATTGACAGGCATAAATACAGGTAGAAAACATAAACATTAGCTTTGATTCTCAAGGCGCCTTAGAACCAGATGTTTAAAAATATATGGTGTTATAAGATGTATGATAAGCATATGATTTAATTACCATAATTCCAGGTGACAAGCAAAATTCACTAAGTACAACCACAAGTTCATAGCCATACTTAACCATACTGACATTATAACAAGGTTGATTTGATGAATATATTGCTCAAAAAACCTCTACATAAAAACATGTACCTGTTTGTGTCACTGTCCCTGTGTGTATTATGTAGTGTTATATCTTCATAGTAATAAAGGAATATAATTGACTTATATTTACCGTAAACAAGAGATTCCTCTGAATCAGGTACAACCGTGTGGTTATTTCGCAAGGGAGTTTTCATCGGAGTTTTGGGCATCAAATCTTCGAGATCACTTTCCTCGATAATGTCAGTATCTGAATCACTTTCTACTTCCACTCCCGACTGATCTCGGTACTCAAAAAATGAGTTCTCCATTTTTTTTAACTCAAATTAGACAACAATGTTATTTAGTTTAATATAACTCCAATTCTCCATTCTTTCCTAAATTTTATTTTGAAATGAAATGTCGTTGTCAGCGTTTCGATATTGCTCTACTCATATCATAGCATTCAAAAAGTACAAAATGTCTGATATATAATTACTTTCTGTATTTAATCATATTCAATCGTATTTAATCACATGTAAATTAATAAATTCAGCACATTCTTGGCCTGCGTTGGTAAATTTACTACGCGTAAAAAGCTAAAAGCGTTTTGTCAGTGCACTAATCTCTGTTGAGAAAATTTACGTTCCGTTTCCCGCTTGTTCTCAAGAGGTTCTTTGTCAGGAGTATGAGGATTTTGATTCCATGGCAAAATTGTGTACAATTGATACAAAAGAATAATGTGAAATTGAAAGCGTTATTGATAATTAAATAAAAGATTTTTTTTATTTAAATTATTGTGGCTGAATGTTTTCCTGTCGACTCTTGACTAAAATCGAAATAAAAAAAACACTAACCGTCAATCAAAGTGAAGTGACGTTTGGTTCCTCACGTTTGTGTTGTTTTGGCTTGAAGAATTTTATCTAGATTTTCTTTTCATATAAAACCCTTATAACTTTAAACGTAGTATATACTCATCTTTTCAACATCTACCTAATTGTTAATTGAAAATAAAATGACTGAAGTTCAACTGCAGGAATTCAAACTAGAGCCCGATTCAGAGCTTCGTTTCGAAGTCGAATCTAAGAACGAGAAAGTTGTTTTAGAGGTAAATAAATGCAATTTTTATCTTACCAGTGCAACATAATGAAGGCTACCTCAAATCCTGTTCATAATAATGTTTTGCTCGTTATAATTTGTAGATAAAGAGTGGTTATGCGGAGTTGTTTGGCACGGAGCTGGTCAAAGGAAAGCCCTATGAGTTCCATACGGGTGCGAAAGTGGCCGTGTTCACGTGGCACGGCTGCACGGTGGAGCTGCGGGGCCGGACCGAAGTCAGCTATGTAGCGAAAGAGACTCCTATGGTACGTAACTTTGATTTGTTTCATGTGCAAGAATGAATTACATTTAGAATAGATTATTAATTATGTTATTGTAAACAATGATAATACAATGAAATTCAAGACTACTACGATTAGCTTAGCATTTCCTGTGAAACTATCTTTAAATAAGTGTTAATTTTTAATGTGCATGGATGGAGAGACATTTTTTTCTTGGTTACACAATAACCACGGTTACATATATGCTGTGTAACTCCAGCAATATGGCATCTCTTATCCAGAATATCCAGATGTACAATTTATTAAAAATATTCTGTACTGTAAAAGTAAAATCTATATTAATAATCCCGAGGGGGGGGTACGGAAAAGTGAGACTATGCTCAAACGAAAGAGCGTAAAGAATAAAGAGTTTTTGAATTGGACACTAATATCGGCAAAATTCGGATTGTCGCGTATTTTACGTTCAAAAGTGTTAATTTCACTACATAACGCCGGCCATTTTTGTTGGTTGTCAGTGACGGGTGCGTTCGGAAATTGTGAACAATGTTTGCATTCGGCGCACACGCAATGCACGTCGGACCAAAGATTGTGGTCAAACAAAAGGAGGTAAAAAGTAAATAAATGTTGAGAATAAATGTAATAATACACAGCTGATTTACAAAATATTATTTTACAGTAAGTCTATTAGCACTATTAAAGGAAAATGTAAAGATGTTTGCAAGTATTCGAATTCGAACACTACCTACATGTTTTGTCATTGTCATATGCAATGAAAATAATGAAATGACCCGCGGGTTATGTTTATTTACCTACGTATTTTATCTAAATATGTCTCGAATACTATTGTAGATATTGTCACCGTTGGTTCTGTGAGTGGTAGTGTAGAAACTGATGCATTTTCTAAAATGTTTAGGCCGGATATTGTAGTGCCGAGCGCAACAAAAGTTTGTTTACAAATGTATAGGCTAATCTTTTATTAAAATGACTGTAAGTATGACAAAATTATGTGTTATATTGAATTAACTAAAACGTAAAGTCAATTTTGATCACGTTATCATTGCACATTTGGTTATATCTTTCGAGTAAATAACCATGAATACATTCATGTTCTAAAGGATATCACGTTGTCATGAGGCATGTAGAACATTATTTCTAAAATGAAACCAAATTAATCATAGTTTAATGAAATAGGCTGTGGTCAAAGTTAGGGGTGCTCATTTTTTATATTAGGTATTCACATATATGCTTATAAACATGAATTGTATGACCAAATGCTGTCATAAGTATAGTAAATAGTGTGTGCAATTGGATGGCGCAGTTATTCTAATGACACAGTGTGCGGATATGTATGTAAAGTTGATCCATGCGGTTTTCACTGATGTCTGATCCAGGTTGAAAGCAGCGTGTGCAGTGTCCTGTTTTTGTGGTTTTTAATCACAACAACCTCCTTCACTTCAAAGTGAATAAATTTAATGGCTACTGTCTCTGTCTGCTGTAATTAACTTAAACTACATTGAGCCGGAGTTAATTATTGGATCACTCAACTGGTAAAAAATTAAATTAAAAATGCATTATTTGTTGCACAAAAATAGACACAAAAAAAAGAGTGGTAATATACACTAGAAGTAAACAGAAAAACAATACTCAAGAAGGGAAAGGAAAAAAAACACAACAAACAATCAACTTAAGAACTAAACTCGCGACAATAGGCTCGGAGCTCAGCATTTGCTCCGAGCTTGGTCGGCTACACAGTGCTGTTTTTCAGCCCGCGCCTGTCTCTTGACTTATACAAAATGAAAATTTAATAGCTGGCTATAGGGTAAACATCGCATTCACAGCTTGCACTTAGTTTTTATTAGTAGTTTCTTTTTGTCTCTGTCGTTCATAAGTGCATTGTAATGTGCCTAAATTGAATAATTTTAAACAAAAAAGAACCGACTTCACTTAGGATCCGCTATTCCAAAAGGAAGTGGCAGAGTTGCTGTAAAAAATAGTGAAATCACTATAGGCGTGCCAATAATAGTTGAAGAGTTCCCTCGATTTCTCCAAGATCCCATCATCAGACCCCGACTTGGTGACAATGGGACCGTCTAGGCGATATACCCGTTCGATAAAAAAAAAAAATTGAAAATCGGTTCACGATTCACGGAGATATCGAGTAACATACATACAAAAAAATAATAATAATAATGTCTCGATCAACACCTCGAGAGACTTTCTCTAGGTGGCTGGATCAAGGGTCAGATGCAGAAGGCGGTGGTCATGGATACGGCGCGGATAGTCCGCCGGTTCCTCTCACTGCGGCCCTAACCACCGGCAGCCTGGGCCCTGCCATACCCTCTAGGATAGGTTTTTTATAATGTTTTTATTGTTTTTTTGTGTTTTTGATGTATTTTTGTACTTTACTTTTATAAAAATATTGTAAAAAACCTATCACTAAGACCAAAAATAAATAAAGAACATAATAATGATAAAAAACAGTCGAATTGAGAACCTCCTCCTTTTTTGAAGTTGGTTAATAATAAATATCTTTTTCACCTCACTAGCTCGGAAAGCCCTTTTTGTTTGTTTAATATCTATTGTGAAAATCGCTTTTTATCCACATGTGGTGAAAGAGTTTTGACATAAGTGACAAGTGGCTTAAGTGACATTTGACAGCTAACAAAACGTAAAACGTTAAAAGTGCAGAATTTTTAACACCGCAATTAATGAATTGCATCAAGTAAAAACACTTAATACAGTCTTACAACTTTATTTTAATTCATAAATATCAGCATTCAACATTAATCTTCATTCTTTTTGTAAAAACGGATAAATTGTTCTGACAGCCGAATAAGTCTACGTACGAACAAAACGCATCTGACATTTAATAAAACCTTTTACGTCAAAACTTTTCATTTCAATTCATCCATCATATCAACGTTAAATATTCGCATGTTTTTCTAGATTGTTTTGTTAAAAATTAGTGATTCGAGTGATGAAGAAGTATTAAACACCTGAGGAATTACGGGAAACCGAGCAAAATGCACCCTTTTTCTTATTTTCCTCGCTGTAGTGAGGTGAAAAGTTTTGTGTTATACACGGGTGAAAGTTATTTTACGTCTCGTGTATTAAAGCACTCGCTACGCTCAGGATTCTATTTTTGAACCACTCGCTTCGCTCGTGGTCAATAATAGAATCCTTTCGCTAGCTCGTGTTTCAAATAACACTCGCACGTAAAATACAACTTTCACCCCTTGTATAACAAATAACTATCTTTTTTATTACATGCCACCTAATACCTAAAAGGAGGGCCACGTTTTTTCGAAAGTATATAGAGGTATTACCCGAGCGAGGTAGGACGGACGGAATCCCGGGACTTTCAAAAGCCGGGATTTCAGGATCCCGGGATATTCGGGACTTTAAAAATCCAGGGTTCCGGAAATGCTTCAACGGGCTTCCGGGATTTTAGGCAGCTGGGGTCTTGAAATGCGGGACAACCGAATTTTAGGGTCCTGGGAGTCCGTAACTTAAGAATACCGGGATACTGGAACTTTCAAAAACCGGGATTTTTGAACTGCACGAAGCCGAAAAACTAGGGATTCCGAGAATGCGAGAAACCGAGATATAAGGATCCTGGGACTCCGGGACTTTAGGCAACGGGTGGGTTTCCTGGATGAAAAAGCCGAGTTCCCGATATACCAGGAGTGCGACGTTCTGGGGTTTTAGGATTTCGGCATTCGGAGTTTTAGAAACCCATGCGGGAAACCAAGATATTTGAATTCCGAGATTAAAAAGCCGGGATTCAAGAAATGCGGGCCGACGGGATTTAAAAGTCAAGGGAGTCCGGAGTTTTGATATCCTTGATTAGGAGACTTAAAATACGGGATTTCGGGGGGGGGGGGGGGGGGGGGTGCGCCAAAGTTCACATCAAATTTGTACTTTGATTATTGGAAGTCCGAAATTGTTGTTTATAATTTTTTTAATCATAATGATCATTTCTTATAAGTATTTTTTGTTCATAACTATCGTTACTCCGAATTATTTAAGTTTATAATGTAAATCAATATAAATGTCTATTATACTAATATTACTTTCCAGAGTCACCGTTAGGTACGACGACGAGCGAAGCGAGGAGGAGTGTTAGGTATCTTGCGATCACAACACAACACAATTTCGGTTAGGTTAGGTTAGGTTAGTGTGTCATCCTGCCCGAAGGGCATAACTACCCAGAATAGAAGCTCCCGCGAAGCGGGGGCTTCGTCGACCCTGTCACAGAAATGACTACTATCAACAAAAAACGTAGGAAATTATATTATGTCTCAAAAAATTCGGACAGCAAACAATTATTAACACTGTCGTTATATGAAAAAATATTAAAACCATAAAAATTATGACAATTTTTTTTATGACGAATGATAATTCTGATCACAAAACGGTATTACTGAAAAAATTATGCTAAGTAATTTTATGTGAGCCAATATGGACCCGATTTCGGGAATGTGGGAAACCGGGATTTTAGGGTGCTGGGAGTCCCGGTATAAGGGATTCCGAGATTTTGAGACATAAGGAATTCTGAGTTCCAAAAAAATCTGGATGGGGTCCGTGACATTATAAAGCCGGGATATAAGGCCGTATAATGCCGGACGCCGGAATTTTAGGGTTTTAGGAATCTGGAACTTTAGGGATGCAGGATTCTGAGATTTTTAAAAGCCTAGATTCCGAAAATGTGTATCTCATAAATTTTAGAGTTCCTGTCCCAGGAGTCCAGGATTTTATAAATCTGGGAATCACTAAACCCCGAATTATGGAAATAGTGAAACCGTGATTTTGGATTGCTGTGCGTGTGCACCCGAACCCGGACATAAGGGCATGCGGAATTCCGGAACTTTAGGAGGCCGGGATTCTGAAAATGCGGCTTGCTGGAGTGGTCCCAGCGGTCCAGGATTCCGCAACTTAAAAACATCGTAATTTCGGAACTGCGCGAGGCCGGGATTTTAAGATATTATAAACCAGGGATTCCGGGAATTGAAACAATCGGGATTTTAGGGTCCCGGGTGTGCCAGGACTTAGAAGTACAGGCTTACGGGACTTTAGAAATCCTAGGAATCCTGGATTGCGGGAAACCAGGTTGTTTTTACATATAATATTTTCATTTTTTTTTTTTTAAATACATAACATTTATTTTACCCGAGCGAAGCCGGGTTTTCATCTAGTTATAGTATATTGACATCCCTTTTAGTATAAAAAAAACCTTATCTGTGTTTTCATATTTCCACTTTTTTTAAATCTCCAGGTGGTCTACCTGAACGTCCATGCAGCGTTAGAGCAGCAGCGAGTAGCAGCAGAGCAGGAGAGCACCAGAGGCCCCGTCACCATGGTTGTGGGACCCGGAGACGTCGGCAAGTCTACGCTGACTAGGATACTGCTGAATTATGCTGTGAGGATGGGCCGGAGACCGATATATGTGGACTTGGATGTGGGACAGGGACAGATTAGTGTGCCAGGGACTATTGGTAAGTATCTGCACTAAAATAAAGTATTTTTTTTTGATATTGAACAAAAAATATATTAAAGTCAATTTCAAATCATTGTGCACTTGCACATTCATCCACATTCAACATCTTTTATTTTTTATAATACAATCATTGCGAAAAAGCAAATTCTAACTAAGTGATTTACAGAATTTTAAGCCCTATGAAAAAACTTAAGCTACTCAGTCAGCCTGTGATGTAACTTAAAAAGGAGAGGCTCAAATGTGACCACCGGGCATATGTAAAAAGTCGAAAAGGTCCGAAAGTGGTATGAATATATTCTTTGACAATTTTTTTTTTGTAATAAAAGTCTATGGCTCTTCTCCAATCTAAAGGAATCTATTGAAAACTCTCACATTTATCAACGCTGTAGGCAGTGCCGAAATAAAACGTACCTACATACAATCTCCTTTGCTTTAAAATGACAATACTTTTTTCAGGAGCCCTATTAGTAGAAAGGCCAGCTTCAATAGAAGAAGGTTTCAGCCAGCAGGCACCCCTAGTATACCACTTTGGGCACAAGTCGCCTTCAGAAAACCTAGAGCTGTACAATACTATAGTTTCCAGGCTAGCTGAAGTTATTGCTGAAAGGTGCGAGAACAACAAGAAAGGTAAATGTTTTTATCAGATTATGCTTCTGTATACTTAACTTTTAGGAACAGAAGAAATAGTATTTTGTGCAACAGTTACATAATAAGACCTAATTATGTACCGTTGCACACAATAGTTTTTCTACGAGTGCTAGGCAAGCCGGTAAGCATAGAGTTCGACGAATGACCTGCTGCCTCTATACAATTATCTTCAATCTCCTGGCGGATTGTGCTGGCGCTCCCCTCGTCTACAGCGGCGGGCGGCGCCGGTGCGGGGCCCGCCTCGGTAACAGACCCATTATATCCCTAAGAATCGACTTTTGAGTCATCTTATGACAATGTTCATAAAGTATATGCTTTGAATATACATGTCAGTCATTTTATTGGCAAATTAGGATGCAGGAGTAGAAAAACTTAATAAAAAAATTGTCATGACATTTTTAGAGAATTTAAACATATAAAACCATGGAACTTTGTCATTCGACCAATCAGGTTCCATTTTGTATCTATAGAATTATATCATAGGCAGAACTGCCAAGGCACGTGGGTTTTTGTAGTGGTTTTTGTTTACATTCTCTAACAATGCAAGTCAGTTTGTATGATTTGGACCCATTGACAAAATGTTTTTTTTTAATTATCTAGCATCGACGTCGGGCGTGATCATCAATACGTGTGGCTGGATCAAGGGCGCCGGCTATAAGATGCTGACGCACGCTGCGCAGGCCTTTGAGGTATTACATTAAATGCCATAAGAAGAGGTATTCCATCTTGTTTCTATCACAGTGATCACTCCGTCCAGCTCGGTTAGCACATTGTGCAGCGATAGACATCTTCCACTTTCTAACTGTACATCAGAGTGACAGAGACGCGCATGGCATATCCGCTAGATCGATACGGGTCTTCACGAATTTTAAGATGCTTGATTATCAGAGGTCGGCGGAGGTGAGCTATTTGCCTTATAATATGACTCGCCGAGCTCTGCTGATTATTCAACTAAACAAATTTTTAATATTACCCTTTTACCACAAATTAGAAACAGATGTCCATTGCAATGAAAAAATAAACTGAAGAACTCTGGAACATTACGGGATTCGAACCCGGGTCCTTCGGATCCGGTCCGACGAGCTTCCAATTACACCAGACAATCCTCTATCAATCACAGCTAATTTAGTCATGTAATGGTGAACAAGTCACTAGCGACAACTGTAACCTGATATTATTGAAGGTTTACAATTCGCCCTTTTGGTAAGTTTCCTTAAATTATGTGATATTTCTTAACTTTATGCGTTTATTGTAGGTAGACGTGATATTAGTACTGGACAATGAAAGGCTGTACAATGAGCTCAAGAGGGACATGCCGAAGTTTGTCAAAGTCGTATACTTGCCAAAAAGTGGTGGGGTGAGTATTTTTTTATTATAGATATTATAGCATAGCAGTCCCGTTTTCCAGGACAGAATAGTAGTTTATGTAACTGTTACGTAATAATAAGTTTCATAATAAGAACAACAGTTAAACACTCGTGTTAAGGCCTAATTGCGTACAGTTTCATACACAACTTTATCTACACACATACTTATTATAAATCCTAAATGATGTGTTCGGAAACCATTAGAATGACCGCCATTGCACCGCCATGGTCAACTCGATTGAGCCGGCGGTCGGGGCGCAGGACTGGATTTTCATTTCGCTACGTACCGTCGGTAATGAATTTTCATACGTTTTTACCACACTGTCACAGATAATACACTGATGCTACAGTACCTACTGGTTGCAATAATGGTGGTCATTGCATACAGTTTTCGAACGCAGAATAGAGGATTTATGATATGGGTGTAGATTAAATAAAAATGGGTGTTGACATAAGTATAAAAAATTACACTTAGTGTTGACATATAAGTATAAACATTATTAGATATTCAATGACATGCAATAGAAACAACATTTTGTACGCCAAACACTGGCTGATAGTTACGCAGTTCTAAGGTTGACTGGTAGAGAATGCCTTATGGCATTAAGTCCGCCTTTTGTACGATAAGTTTTCTTTTTGTGCAATAAAGATTAAATAAATAAATAAATAAATATATCATATATGTAAATATCTGTCATTTTCTAAACTTACTTTCGTACAATAAATTATTTGTATTTTGTAACCAGAGCTAATACTGATATTTAGAATAATAAAATAAGTAAATGAGTATTGCGCAGGTGGTGGAGCGTTCGTCGCAGGCGCGCGCCGAGGTGCGCGACGGCCGCATCCGCGAGTACTTCTACGGCAAGCGCACGCCCTACTACCCGCACTCCTTCGACGTCAAGTTCCAGGACCTCAAGATATACAAGGTAATTGGTGTTTCCCATCTGTACCCGCCGCCGGGGACAGTGGGGAGTTTTTTTGATAGTAAGCATTCCCATTCGTCGCCACGATTGCCATATTGCGTTCAACCGAAACGGAAACATGGGAATACACCAGGGTATTTTCTATTAGGCCTTTTTTGTGTCTCGTAGTTGGGAAGTCGAACCAACTATTTCTTTTTAGCCTAAGAACTATGTAATTTGAAATCTCTTAAACGGATCTACTGATTTAGTTGTGGTGTTCTGTAGAATTTTATAATGCAGCTATGGTTCTTAACCTTTTGACCGCCATATGTCAAAAATTTATCTTCCAATTTTGAACTCTGTCATAAGTTAAGAAGGTGTCATTCACGTTGTCACGTTGTCTTATATATCAGACGACGGCGGTCAAAAGGTTAAATATACTATTCTACCAAATAGTACTGCTACAAAATTACTAAGGAATTTTGTATAGCAAGAGAGATGGAGCTGCCGTCAATACAATTGCTATAATTGTGTAGTGTTTTTTTACATTGTCATAATCCTAAACTTCTTATTTGCAGGTGGGCGCCCCATCGTTACCCGACTCCTGTATGCCCCTAGGCATGCGAGCCGAAGACGCCTTAACGAAACTAGTAGCAGTGACCGTAACACCTGCACTTGCACACCGACTTTTGGCGGTCACATTCGCAGCGGGACCTGACGATGACGCGCCTTGCTCTAACCTAGCGGGGATTGTTTGTGTGTAAGTAATATCGTGTTTAAGTAGGGTATACATCGCTGTCAGACTCCATACTTCTGGGTATGAGCGCTAAAGACGTCCCGACCAAACTAGTGGCAGTGACCGTAACACCTGCACCTGCACATCGACTTTTGGCGGTCACATTTGCCGCGGGACCTGACGATGACGCACCTTGCTCTAACCTAGCGGGGATTGTTTGTGTGTAAGTAGTAATATTGTGTTTAAGTAGGGTATACATAGACTCCATACGTCTGGTTTGCCGCGGGCCGGATGATGCGTCGTTACAGCTACCGGAAAGGCATCCCTACACTACAGCATCTAGTCTTCTCGAGGTTTAAGGAACATCTGGCATTACTCCACACTTCGTAGAAACTAGTGTCTCTACCATTAAGGCTAACCCCACACTAGCGTCTTCTGAGCGTCGACGTCGCCCGGGCGTCGGAGGCGACGCAGCGTCGACGCGACGTTAACGGGACGTCAACGCGACGACGACGCGACGTTAACGCGTCAACCCCGCTCCCCCCACCCCCCTCATCCCCGCTCCCCCGCTGAGAGGGGGTGAAGGGGGGTGACGTCGCGTTGACGCCGCGACGCCGCTGCGCCGGCGCTCGGGCGACGTCGACGCTCAGAAGACGCTAGTGTGGGGTTAGCCTAAGCTTGGGGTTTCAAATCGGACCTCAAACTTCTTTAGTATGTAACCGGGAAACGCTGAGATGAAACTATAATTTTGTTAACCTAAGAACCTGCTTTTGACACCTGTCAACTCAGTACAAAAATCCGATTTTAGGTTATAAAATGTACTGAGATGACAGGTGTCAAAAGTAGGTTCTTAGGTTAACACAATTATATGTTCAAGATAACAGCCCTAAATCCATATTTCCTTTCGTTACAGGACGGCAGTGGACATGGACCGGCAGATGCTGACGATCCTCTCGCCGCAGCCGCGCCCGCTGCCCAACACTGTGCTGCTGCTCTCCGAACTGCAGTACATGGACAATCATTAATACATCCACATCTGCTCACTAAATGCGTGCGAACATTACTGTATAGCTACCATTACATTGAGGCGGAGATGAGACACGTGCGGAAATCTACCGATAGTATCATCGCCTCAGTGGAAAGGCATCCTTAACCTTTTGAACGCCAAGCATCGGACGAAAAAATCGTGCCCTCAGCGCCAGGCAAACCGGTTACATTTTGGACGTCATATCACGTCCTGGCGCTGACGGCACAATTTTCCGTATGCGTGATTTGACGGCTTTGGCCGTCAAAGCGTTAACTACAACATTGTACCTAAGTTTCATGATTCAACATTGTCTGGCTTCAAAAACGGTGATTCTGAATAGCTATCTATACCCATTTGTTCTTTCTCGTTCCCTCACTGATGTGGATCACGACGACATGTAGCTTCATAGGCCCTTTGCACCCGCCAGGCTACCTTTGCAGCGTCACCCGTTTGTCATTAACACTTTCCGTACCACACTTCGCTACGCGCTACGCTCGTAGCCGATCCTAGCGTTTTCCCGTTTTGTAGCGGAAAGCGCCTACGAACGGAGAGCCCGCCTAGCGGGTTCCTGGTCGTGAAAGTGTTAATTCGGCCCAGAATTATGTATTTCTCAACTCTGTATATGTGATATTCCACGAAAAAGGTACCTTATGGCGGTTGACGCTTACGCTATTTCTAACGACGCTGCAATACTAATGCGATGCTTCGCAACGTAAGCGCCAACCGCCATAAGGTACTTTCACCCGTGGAAAGTCACATATACCTCTTTACACTTAAAACGCTGACCCGATTTAGATAAAATTAGGTATAGAGATAGTTTCTAGACATGGGGAAGGGCATGAGAGTTTTTATTACTCAAATCATCCAAATACTAATTCTACGCCGATGTTTTGAGGAAATTCACTGTTTTTCAAGCCCCTCCATTTTGACTATCGTAGGCAACATTCTGGTACAGTTACCTGCAAAAGTATCTTCAGTAACGAAGGCCGAAAAAATATGTAACACAACTGACACACTTATGCATTATGGTCCTACCATAGATCTCATATCTCGATGGGTCCTAAAAATAAGATTGTGTCAGATATTTTTGCTGTCTTCGTTGGAGAAGATACTATTGTAGGTGACTGTCCTGACCTTACCGAACCTGGGTCCACAAAAAATTTGTCATTCATTACACGTGAGGTTCGCGAACGAACATTCGCAAAATCCAGACCTGTACTAAAGATGTGCTCAAAAGGCCTAAAATAGACCGTATGTATTTAGTAATAAGATTTACAAATCGATCCTCAAATCAGAAAAAGAATGTGATGTGTAAACCTTAGTTTTAGCTTTGATATGATCTGCGAGGATCTAAATCTAAAACCCACAAGACTGTATATAAATTATATTTGCTAAGATAATGAAATACATAAAATATGAAAATTATACTCATTTTTATTTTAACATTCCCTGCACCATTATTTGTGACACTTTTTTTGGAAAGGTACCATTTGGCGGCTTTCGCTTACTGTACATTCTACATAAAAGCAGGGCTTGTAACCGTAACCGAAATCCATAGTAAAAACCGGTTTGTTTTTTCGTTCTTTTCGTTACTGTTATATACTCAATCGAAAAATCCTATAATTTGAAGTGAAAACTATAATAAAACATCGGGTTTTACATTAAAACCATAAAATGATTAAATATATTGGATAATTTCGGGGTTTTTTGCATTAACCGGTTACAAGCCCTGCATAAAAGCGTAAGCGCCGCCAAATGGCACCTTTTTGACTAGACTATCACATTTTTCTCGAGGAAAAAGGTAAAAAAGAAACAAATTCATAATTTAAATATTTATTGACATATCGACAAAAAACAAACATAAAGGAAGACTAGTATTGAATTGAATTCATGAAATTTCGAAGCGACTTGTGTTATCTTATAACATCATTGCTAAAATACCATAGTACAATAATACAAAATAACAAACATCTCCTCTGAACGCTCTACGGGTTATCACTTATCAGCCTTATAAAAAAAAACATTAGATTACGAAATACAAGTATACTAACTATTATCCTGTCTTTTAAACCCTGTTCAGAAATATATAACTATGCGCCATGTTGCGGAATTTCATTGGAACAAAATTTTTCATGCTAAACTGAACTGTCACCATATACATGAGAAAAAAGCGCCCTCTTGACAATGGTCATATATTTCTGGTCAGGCTTTATATCGAAATATATTATCGAAATTATTCAACTCATACAAGCAAAGTTATTTACATAAACTGTAATCTGTAGGTATGAAAGCACGAAACACAAGCCCTGGACTGGATTAGTGGACTATATTATTTGCCACCGACGCCATAATAAAACAATAGACAGTATAATAATGGTAGTTTATGTAACTGTTACGTAATAGGGGTCCTTAAAACACGAGTGTGGTAGTGAGTTTCATAATAAGATCACACGAGTGTTTTAAGGCCTAATTACGTACAGTTGCATACACTGCTTTATCTACACACATATTATAAACCCTAAATGATGAATGAATGACTGCCATTGCACGGATTGCACCGCCATCGCCATGGCCAACTCGATTGTGCCGGCGGTCGGAGGGGCGCGTGCCGGCGGTCGAGGAGAAGGCCGGATTTTCAATTTCAATGAAATCGAATTTTTGATTATTATTTGATAATAATAACATCGTTACAGATAAGACATTTGTTCCAACTTCTAACAAAACAGTTAATTTTATGGTGGTCATAACGTGCGGTTTTTGAACGCATCATGGAGGGTTTATAATATGGGTGTAGATAAAAATGTAAAGTGTACAAACAAGACTTTACTTCAAGTCTTAGACCATCAACTTTGTTACCGGACTTATATAAAACTATAATTTTGCGACGTTTACTCAGCACCTATAATTACATAACATCACGATGAAAACTACAATTAAGTAAATCTCATTAAATAATAACTTAAATCATCACAAGCGGTGACTTACAACAAGCATGAACGTAAAATCGATACCTTATAGACATTAGAGCACCCTAATAAGAAATGTATTATGATTAGCTGCATGGTTATTATAAAAATCTCATTGGGTGTAAAATGAGGTTAAAAACTGGAAGTGCGGCCGAAGGACGTGACATACGAACGGACATAATAAAATTATAGGGTTCCGTAGCCAAAACGATAAAACGGAACCCTATAGTCATATATGTCACGTAATATCCCACAAATTAAAATATGCCTTGTTTATGGACGAACCCTCTACACGTATACAACATTTTTGTCCATGGTGTATGGATACATATGACACATTCAAAGCAGGGCTCGGAAACCGGAATTTGCTCCATAGTAAAAACTGTTTTATTTCGTTCTTTCGTTACTGTTTCATATTTAACCGAAAAATGGTATAATATGAAGTGAAAACCTAAATAAAACATCGGGTTTTACATAAAAGCCATAAAATAATTAAATATATTGGGTTATTTCAGGGTTTTTTGCTTTAACCGGTTACGAGCCCTGATTCAAAGTGAGGTTTTTTTAACGATTACGATGCCCTCTACGTTTTTTGCGCGTTAGCATATTTGTTTCGGTTTTATTTTCGTATCTCACGCCAGAACTAGCACGGGATTTATCATGAGCCTTTAAGGCTCGTATTATGTACATTTATGAGAACTGTAAAAGTTTCAGTTGGCGGATGCTAGTTTGGAGTTGGAATCGTCGTCGGTGGTGGTGGTATGTGTGTTGGCGAACTTTATAGCGGCTTGCATCGCATCTTGGACCAGCTGCTCGCATGTGATCAGGCTCACCTGGAACCACAGGTAATAAATGAAGCTACAACATAGACTTCCTATATTACGTATAAACGGGGAAGGTAATAAATAAAAGACCGAATGGGATGGTCTTATAGAAGATTCAATAGTATGACAGAGAAGGCGCTATTATCGTTGGTTGTCATAGTCTCACATTGTGAATATTGCTTACTACTAAAAGCTCGTAAGCACAATACAATACAAACGTTTGTTGCCCTCCACCGCTTTTTCAAGGGCAACAAAGAAACCGACTTAATCATGTAGGCTAGTTGCGGCATGCTATCAGCCGTCTTGAAACGTGTTTTAAAATTAGTCGCGTTGCGTGTTTTCTACTTGCTCGCTTGCTCGCGGGGATACTTGCTCTGAGACTTAGAAGCAAGAAATGCCCGTACTCCGCGTGTTATTTAGTTGACCAACGATCAACTATCCATATGATTCTTGACGTCCTGTCAGATTATTATGGTTCAATGTAATCATCACGTACAATCATAAGAGTTATAAAAAAGTTCTAATACATACTTATTGC
Source organism: Pammene fasciana (assembly GCA_911728535.1). Taxonomy (NCBI): domain Eukaryota; kingdom Metazoa; phylum Arthropoda; class Insecta; order Lepidoptera; family Tortricidae; genus Pammene; species Pammene fasciana. The sequence goes on from OU452289.1 coordinate 1,955,894, forward strand.
AAGAATACAACATTACAAGCAGTATTGTTATTTACCTGGGATTAAGTGAGCAAATGTAACACTTTCAAGAGAAAGGTACCTCATTGTCGGTTGTTGATAAGGTTTTTTTCTAAAGGAATTTTCATGACAGCAGCGCTTTAACCTTTTGACCGTCATACGTCAAAAATTGAACTTTCAATTTCGAACTTTGTCATAATTTATGAAGGTGTCATTCACGTTGTCACTTTGTCTCATATATCAGACGGCGGCGGTCAAAAGGTTAATCGGCGCCGACGTCTGAAAACATAACAAATAACCTATTACACGAGCTCCTCTTCATTAAAACTTCAGTCTTACACTGGTAATTCGATAATTCTAATTTACCTTAGTGCCAGTCATCTCCGCGAAGGTGTCGGACTCAAGGTCGGAAGGCAGCAGCTCCGCTTTAAACACGGGCAGGATACTGCTCAGCCACTGTTCTGCGTTGAATGAATGCGACGTCATGTCCTGCAGAAACAAAATTCTATGATCGAATAATAATTTTAAAAAACGGCCAAGTGCGAGACGATATACGAACAACGCTGGTTCTGTATTACTAGATACATAGACTTAAATATATAGTAGACGGCCATAGCCTAAGAACTTTTTGAGGCTCCGAGTATTTAGCGCCATCTAGTTCAGAGCCACCTAAACAGAGCCAATATGCATGAGATAAAATCAGCGCCACCTAGTAAAGAATAACGTACTAGTAGTACACTAGTCGTTACTAGGTGGCGCTGATTTTATCTCATGCATATTGGCTCTGTTTAGGTGCCTAAAAAGTTCTTAGGCTATGGCCGTCTACTATATATTTAAGTCTATGCTAGATACCACGGCTGAAATGATTAAACTATGAAATTATCAAAAGCATATACCTCGCGGCACGCAACTCTAGCGCTGACCTTGATTTCTGCGCATGTTCTTCCATAGCCCTTCACCCCCTGTACCCCCCGCGCGACCTATCGTCCGACTTCTGCGCAATAACGGTCAGCGCTAGAGTTACGTGCCGCGACCTGTACTAGATTGAGGTATAAAGTTAACTTTGCAGTTGAAAACTGTTGTCCCATTATAGCGTTCTACCTTGTGGGAGAGGGCCGAAGTGATAGTTCAGAGATGGAAACCATTACCAACTTTTAGTATGCTGCTGCCAAAACTGCCAAGAGACGAGGACGTAGGCGAATGTCTCCCGCTTAATGACGTCATCAAAATGGCTGCCGCTTCCTGGCAGAAATGGCAAATTGTTTCCAAAGTACGTAGGTATTGAATAATATCTGACCTTGGGAACAGTGCACACGGCGCCTATCACGCCCTGCGCGCAGCCCAGCAGCAGCGTGGGCGTGTGCGCGGCCCGGTAGCTCCGCAGCGCGTGCGCGGCCGCGGCGGGCGCCATGATGTACGAGCAGCGCACGAAGTGCACCACGAAGCGGCGCCCGCCGCGGACCATAGCCCCCGTCGCCTCAAGAACCTCTTCTTCGACTAGAGCGCTGAGGAGAGAAGGCTGATAAAGAAATCTAAACAGTGTATTGGAAGTACCGGTCCGGTCTTACCGGTGTATTGGAAGGCAACTATGCATACAAGATAATACTGATTTTAAGATGTGTGGCGAAGAGGAAGAGACAATGAAACACTTAACGTATGAATGTCACGCTCTAGCCAGATAAAGAATGATGGACTTTGGTACAGGCTATCCAGATCCAGAGGAATTCAAAGCACTGCCCTCAGCCTCTGGGTCCAAGTGTATCCATGAGGGCCCCCGAATCCAATAACATAGGTAAGATACCGGTGCAGTATTGTCAGTTTTCAACCGACTTCAAGATTTTGGAGGAGGTTCTCAATTAGTCGGGATCTTTGTTTTTTTTGCTATTTTTTATATATGTTCACCGATTATTCGAAGGCGGCTGCACCGATTAGGAAAATTCTTTTTTTGTTTGAAATAGTATACTTCACAGTTGATCCCATTGTCATCAGGTTCCAGATCTGATTATGGGATCTTGGAAAAATCGAGGGAACCCTTCAACTATTATAGGCCATCTATAGTTTTTTACAGCAATTCGGCCACTTCCTCTTGGAATAGCGGATTCTAAGTGAAGTCGGTTCTTTTTTGTTTAAAATTATACATATCGGTAGAGCTCTGCAAAATGAAACGTGTACGGTCGACATATTACTGGGCCAACGTAGAACCTTGTCATAATGGCAGTTGCCCGTGGATATGTGTAATTGATATGATATGTATTATAGATGATAGAGAAATAATAATTTTAGAGAAACAAGTAACTCCCAAAAAATTTTTTGGGTACACAGTTTTATAGTAAGTAGCATTGTCATGTAAACTACGGAAGTATACCAAATTTCAGCTCAATAAGACACCGGGAAGTGGTTGAAATTTAACTTACAAGATTTGAGGCACATAAATAAATAAACAAACAAATAAATATAGCTCAATAAATATAGGTCAAGCTAAACAAAGCTAAACAAAACTGTGTAAAAGTAACTCCCAAAACTTCCCAATTTTTGATAATATAGTGAATACTTACTGTAACGCAAGATCATTGCTGGCTACGGCCTTCTTCTGTATTCTATCAAGCACATCTAGACACTCGTTGTATTCGGCGTAAGGCGCTCCACTGCCAGAACAAAGGTCTGTCAATTTTTGTTTGATATCTGTCACTTGTTCTTTGCTCTGTTCTGGGTCTAGGAGGTCGACGACTTTGTAGAGTTGCTGTGCCTTGCAGAAGAGCTCGCGTGCCTGCAAATTATAAACGTAAATAAGTTCTAAATTTCTTATCGAACGAGCGGAGCGTAAGCGAAGTGAGTTCTTACTTAAACAACTTCTGGCTACTGGGACGTCTCGGCATTTCGATGGCTTTTTGATTTTGGGAGTTTGTTCGACGATAACTTTAGTAACGTTTTTCTAATCTTTATGAAATTTGTTGGGGTTGTAGCAGAGATACATACAATTTGAGTGTTTGTTTATGAGCTGGATCGATCAAGGGGTTGGTTGTGGACTTAGATGAAAAAAAATCTTCATATGGGTCTCGTTATGTTGGTCAACTCATTTGCAGGTAAATCGCGAGTTCTACGTTCGACGGACTACCAGTTGATATAAATAATAAAATAAAAAGCAGGCACTATGGTTTCACACTGACAATCGAATTTCAACTTAATGACATATAGACACGAGGTTCAAAATGTAAGAATAACAAAATAATAGCTTTACACACCTCAGTTGCCCTTGGACCGGTAATGGCGTGGATGTTAGGCGAGGTGCCCCCGGCTGCCTTTACCAACGTTACACACAGTTCACCGATATGTCCCGCAGATGGCACGTGAGTGCCGCAACACAACTCTCTGAAAAAAGTAGACCATTGTTGGAAAATAATCACCGTATTTATTAGTAGTTTATGTAACTGTATTACGTAACAGTTACATAAACTAAAGGGTCCTTAAAACACGAGTGTGGTTTTATGAAACGAACGAAGTGAGTTTCATAATAAGATCACACGAGTGTTTTAAGGCCTAATTACGTACAGTTGCATACACTGCTTTATCTACACACATATTATAAACCCGAAATGATGATTGAATGACTGCAATTGCACGGATTGCACGCCATCGCCATGACCAACTCAATTGTGTCGGCGGTCGGGCGGCGCATGCCCGCACCCGGATTTTCATAATGATATCGAATTTTTGCTTATTATTTGATAATAATAACATCGTTACAGATAACACATTTGTTCTAACTACTAATTTTTACTTTAAGAAGACGTTCGAAATTTGAACGTAATTAAGGTATCGGTTACCGATACTAAAATGTAAACATTAAGATGCAGCCACAGATACTCATCTATACATATAATAAAGCTGAAGAGGGTCGAAAGTCTGTACATGGAAGATATTCGAAAAAAAATTGGCTGGGGATACTTAGAATCGATAACAGAACGCGTTCCAACAGTTTTTAGAATTTTTGTCTGTTTGTCTGTTTATCTGTTTGTCTGTTTATTTGACCGCGCATCACGTGAAAACGGCTGAACGGATTTTGATGAAATTTTGTATAGAAATAGCTTGAGTCACGGGAAAGGACATAGGATAGTTTTCATCCGGAAAATCAACCCTGGAGGGGGTGAAAAGGGGGTTGAAAGTTTGTATGGAGAATTTTTAACCGCTGAACCAATTTTGATGAAAATTAGTATGGAGATAATTTTAGTCCCGGGTAACGACATAGGATAGTTTTCATTCCAATAATCAATCCTAGAGGGAGTGAAACGGGGGTTGGAAGTTTGTATGGTGAATTATTAACCGCTGAACCGACGATTAAGATGAAACTTGGTACACAGATAGTTTGAGTCCCGGAAATAATATACTATAGTTTATAGGTATCCCGAAAATCAACCCTTTAGGGGATAAAAACGGGGTTGAAAGTTTGTATGGGGAATCAATAACCGTTGAACGCTGGAGATAGTTTTTCCCCAGAGCATATAGAATAGTTGATATCCAGAATTCATTATTTAACGGGGGGTTACTAATTCCACGCAGACGAAGTCGCGGGCAAAAGCTAGTATCTAACTATAGGGCGTTTGCTCATCGATCCTGACCATAAAATAGACATATTAGGGTATGGATGTAGATAAAATAATTTTAAGTAGAAAACTACGCCTTAATTAGTGTTTTTCTTATGGTCAAGTAAAGTCGACTACAAAGAGATGTATCCACCTTATTGCCTTGTAATAGAGTCCAAACGTGGATACATCTCTTTGTAGTCGACCCTACAAAGCATCTACAGAGGATTAATTTCTATATTTTTGTCAGCAGTAGGCTGGTAATCATCAAGGTGGATCGTTATTTTAGAGCCGCGAGTTTTCTCGAATCCGGTATAAAAGCTTCGGGAAAAGGATCCAATCCACAACAAAATTAAAATTTTCTATATAAATAGTATTTTATACAATCGTGAAATAATGCTAAACGTGATAATTTTAAACAAAAAAGAACCGACTTCACTTAGGATCCGCTATTCCAAGAGGAAGTGGCCGAGTTGCTGTAAAAAATAGTGAAATCACTATAGGTGTGCCTATAATAGTTGAAGAGTTCCCTCGATTTCTCCAGGATCCCATCATCAGATCCCGACTTGGTGACAATGGGACCATCTAGGGGTTATACCTGTTCGATTCAAAAAAAAATTTTGAAAATCGGTTCACGATTCACGGAGATATGGAGTAACATACATACAAAAAAAAAAAATATGATAAAAAAAAAAAAAAATTCAGTCGAATTGAGAACCTCCTCCTTTTTTGAAGTCGGTTAAAAAGGCTTAATCCTTTTCAGTTGAGTATGAAGTATCTTGTTTAATTAATGAAGTGAATTCGACGAATGTCTTACATTACAATCTGCTGAATTTAGTGACCTCTCCCCATGTTTGTACCGGTGCTGTGGCTTCTGTAAGGTGGAGGTACTTCCCCAGTGGGGATCTGCTCCAGATTTGAACGAGATGTCACTCGCTGAGCTGTGCCCTACCACTACCACACAAAGCGCAATGACATTCACAGTACCCATACCTTTTGGACGTAGTTTAATGACGTACCCGGGGGTCCCAAAATTACAAAGATCTCTTAGAAGTTTCAACTCACTTGGAAGGCAGAGGTCCGCCAGCCTGGACCAGACGCAGGCCAGTTTCTGGGTAGCTCTCTCCGGGAACTGTTAATACTGACTCGTCCAACTGTAGGCTGTCTATGATCTTAGATTCTACCGGTGTGTTCGCCCGAATCGATTCGCTAAACATAAAATTAATATTTTTGGATAACTGAATTTAATATTTATATTCGTTATATTAAAGATGCACGCGCAAAATATCGTTATATATAGCACTTGTAGCATATTTCATAGTGCTTGTTTGTCTATCTTATAGTTTTCTCTCATTTGCTCAAAGGTTAACTGGAAGAGATCCCTTACAGGGATAAATTCGCCTTTGTACTTTGTTTTCTCTTTTATCATGTTTTGTTGTAACTTTTTTATGTACAATAAAGTGTTTACATACATACATACATACATACTTGAATCACAAAAAATATATTTGGTTATGTCAAATCCTAGACAAAAAAGGTTATCTGCCGAAGGAATATAAAAGGCAGTTGGATTGATGACAGCGCGTGCAAACCGGCTGATAGCTCAATTTGTTATGATCAATTTCTGATTTCCATTTAAAACGATCAGTATATACATATGTAGGTACTGGTGGGTTACCGCGAAGTTCGAAAATCGACAAAACGATGGTCCCGTCTCTATTGCTCTTGCATATACGAAAGAGAGAAATGCAAATAAACGATTCGAGCTTCGCGGTTATAGGCCAGTTTAGCATAATAATAAAAATAAAGAAAATTTGCAATCAAATAGACATTTGCTCTCTATGGCATAAACTCACCGTATCAACTCCTGCGCCTGCCTCATCACATCCTGCGTGAGCCGCTCCCCATAAACCGACAAATTTAAAGACAACCCCTTATCCGTAACACTAGACCCGGTCTGACACACCACACTATCCGGCAGCACTTTCCTAACCGCCGCATTCAACAAATGCACCGCCGTATGATTCCTCATCAGATTAAGCCGTTTTTCACTATCAATCTCTAACAACACTTCACTGCCACAACCGAAATCATTGTCTGTGTCCGTTATTGTGAAACAACCTTTATGGAACACGAAGTCGCGAATTTTAAAAACACTGTTCACTTTTAAATACGCTTTACTATTGATGCGAATAACGCCGCTATCCGCGATCTGTCCGCGTTCCTCGCAATAGAAATTTGTGTCCTTAGTTATCAGGTAATAAGGTTGATTTTCGTATGGTTCTAAAAAGTCTATCCATTCGCCATCTTCGTTTAAAATTGCTACTACTTTAGTTTTGAGTGGTCCGAATTGTATTTCGTTATTTACTAGTGAGTATTTGTATTTGAAGGAGTCGTCTGTTGAGGTGATGTTTTCTTTTTTTAAATTGTTTATGGCCTTGTCGAACATTTGCGCTCTGCTGGCTGTTTGTTCCTGGATGGCGGTCTTGTGCCTGGTTTTGTGCTGTTGCAGAAGTTTCCAGAAGCCTGGCTTGTCTATGGTCACGTTGTTTAGTTTGGCGATGCGATCGATGATATCCTCTTGAAACCCGTGGGTGTCATACAGTTTGAACACTAGCTCCCCTGGTATTACGGATGAGTTTTGCTTGGACATGACCTGAAAATAACATTAATTTTAGGTATAGGAAAGCATTTTCAAACCCACAGCCGGTAAATAGGCAAATTTATCTTCTGCTTAAGATACAGAGTAGCTGTTTGAGTAGTTGAAAAATAAAAAGTTAGAATTGGTACCAACATAATAGTAGCACGGGATCTAAGAGTTTCCAGATCTGACCCATTCAAAAACAAACGCAACTTTATATTTTAGTCGTCTATTTTAAAATTGCTAACTACAATTCTAGTCCAATCCCATGCCTGATCGTACGACCCAAGATTAGTTTCAAGTATAGTCGCCTAAAACTTCTGAATTAATTTATTTTTGCCCTAATATACCTCCTGGAACTTTTCTTTAAATCAACTGCCTAAGCCGATTCATGGGATTAAGTTGCCGACAGACCCCAGGCTCAATTTAGCCGTGGCAAGAGCCGGGATAAACGCTAGTAAGATGATGATTTTATTTTACCTCCTTGAACTCCTTATATCCTCTTGGGAAGCCGGCCATCTCCACGTCGGCCATGGCTTCGGCTTCGGGATGCTGCGCTAACAGATCCTTCCATTTCTTATTGAGCTCCGACCGCAATCTGAAAATACCAAAAAAACAAAAATGAAATTTGACATTTTCAAGACAAAGACACATTGTAGGTGTGGCCTAAAGTGGCAGCCACTTCGTCGTACTAGATACACACTAGTCTGTTACAAATAGTAGCTGGATATAGATCCATAGCCATAGGGCTACATTGCATACCTCTGGTAAGCTTGTTCCTCGTGCTCTATAACCAGCTTGGCGTCCTTGGCCCTAGCGTTCAGTTCGGGGTAGGTGTGGCCAAAAGTGGCAGCCACTTCGTCGTACTAGATACACACAAGTCTGTTACAAATAGCTAGATCTATGGCTACATTGCATACCTCTGGTAAGCATGTTCCTCGTGCTCTATAATCAGCTTGGCGTCCTTGGCCCTCGCGTTCAGTTCGGGGTAGGTGTGGCCTAAAGTGGCAGCCACTTCGTCGTACAGTATGCGCACGAGTCGATGGTTGGCGAACACGTCACTAGAAATCCTTAGGGATGTGCGCATTATCTGCTTTAGGTTTAGGCTGAAACATAACGTTTGACAGATTTTGTAAGTGCCTTTAACTTTGTGAGATAGTTATTTATATTGAAGAAAGATAAGTAACAAGGTAAGAAAATCGGTACGTTTTGTATAAGTAAATATGTCGGCGGCCGATTGTAAAATCAGGCAGATCGTAATGTTCCTGTGTAATGTTTTAGCGATAGTCACATTAAACGAATGTATAGGTAGGTTAGGTTCGTTAGGTTGCTTCAGATGCCCGAAGGGCAAATTGCCCAGAAATAGAAGCCCCGCGTAGCGGGGCTCCGTCGACTCAGGGAACGAGTCAAAGATTTTCATGTTTAACGATATGCCTGATCGGCCGCCAACAGATACATTATATTACTAAGGAGACCAGCGAACTAGTAAGAAACCTTGCGGTCTTTATTGTTGGAGGACACTTCGGCCCTTTACACTTCTGCAGTAGGTAAGTTTTGTCTTTAAAGTCGTGTTACATACTTGGTGTTCGGGAAGGCTCCGTCGGCGAGGCACACGGCCAGCATGCGCGCGTGATCGGCGAGGCGGCGGAAGGCGTGGTCGAGCGGGGCGCCGGCGCCGAAGCTCCCACTGTAGCGCGGCGCGCCCGGGCTGTTCTGCCGGCACACGTACACCACGTGTCAGGAACAAATTAATATCAATGTTTGGGGACACAAAGCTACAAACGGTTTGTACAAGACAACTAATACTTTGACATAACAATAGAGATACTCTTGTAATAGGTATAGCCATCAGCTTGACAAATAAAAACCTAGGAATTAAACTTAAAATACAATCAATTGTACAATTGACAAAACACCCCACAGAGGGATATACATAAATTAGTAAATAACGATTTAATATCACTTCCGTAACAATAATGCATAGTTTGAAAATCCTGGTCACGGCACCAACTGAACCAATAATGCCCCAAAATCTCTACCGTTACTTGCTTTAGCCTCCTTTTAGTAAAAAGTAACCGTATTGTTCGACCTCACCATAGATAAATAAGTAACTTTTCACCTCACTAGCTCGGAAAGCCCTTTTTGTTTGTTTAATATCTATTGTGAAAATCGCTTTTTATCCACATGTGGTGAAAGAGTTTTGACATAAGTGACAAGTGGCTTAAGTGACATTTGACAGCTAACAAAACGTAAAACGTTAAAAGTGCAGAATTTTTAACATCGCAATTAATGAATTGCATCGAGTAAAAACACTTAATACAGTCTTACAACTTTATTTTAATTCATAAATATCAGCATTCAACATTAATCTTCATTCTTTTTGTAAAAACGGATAAATTGTTCTGACAGCCGAATAAGTCTACGTACGAACAAAACGCATCTGACATTTAATAAAACCTTTTACGTCAAAACTTTTCATTTCAATTCATCCATCATATCAACGTTAAATATTCGCATGTTTTTCTAGATTGTTTTGTTAAAAATTAGTGATTCGAGTGATGAAGAAGTATTAAACACCTGAGGAATTACGGGAAACCGAGCAAAATGCACCCTTTTTCTTATTTTCCTCGCTGTAGTGAGGTGAAAAGTTTTGTGTTATACACGGGTGAAAGTTATTTTACGTCTCGTGTATTAAAGCACTCGCTACGCTCAGGATTCTATTTTTGAACCACTCGCTTCGCTCGTGGTCAATAATAGAATCCTTTCGCTAGCTCGTGTTTCAAATAACACTCGCACGTCAAATACAACTTTCACCCCTTGTATAACAAATAACTATTTAGCTTGCTCACTCCACGCAATTAGCTTGTCAGTATCCTTACTATTAGTAAAAAGAGCATATTTAGGTCGATCAACTGTCGATTATTCAAAGTATTACCACGATTCATTTATTCAACTAAAAATTTTAACATTACAGAACGTTACAATCAGACTAATACTACTTCTGGACTAACTTAAACATAAGATAACTTTGGTTCACACATATGTACAGTCGCCATCAGATACATCGGAGCGGCCAAGGTTGGCACAAATATCTGAACAATGGCTCTATTATCAAGGCGATAAATTGCACGTTCAGATGTTTTTAGTACTGTGGCAACGCCAAGCATCGTACGGAAAAATCGTGCCCTCAGCGCCGGCGCGCAAGGCAAACCGGTTACATTTTGGACATGACACCACGTCCTGGCGCTGACGGCACGACTTTCCGTGCGCGTGATATGACGGCTTTGGCGGTCAAAGGGTTAAGGAGAGCAGATACGCGAGGAATGAGGGAATGCAAGTAGAGTAGGTAGTTTTGGGTCGTTGCGCCAAACAGATGAAAGAGTGATAGCCTTTAGTCGTGTAATACCGTCACTCACCTCCTCTATCGCCCGCATAAGGGGCTGGAACAAGTCCGTATCGTAGTTAGATTTGACGCCTTGTATGAGGGCCGTGGCGCGCTCCAGGCCCATACCGGTGTCTACGTGGTGCTTGCGGAGAGCCTTCACCGATCCGTCGGTTTCCCTGCAAAAGAACATTATCTATGTCGTTCAGCAAGCCAGCGAGTAGATGGCGCTGAAATAAAAAAAGCAGATTTTTGAATATCATAGACAGAAGTCTATTTTGTGTTTGGTTGTAAAACAAAAGGTAGTCGGAAACAATTATAGTCTATGGATTTTAACCCCATTGAGAGGCAATTTCAAAAGATATAGCGATACATGATGTTTTTAAGGTATTGGATGTTTCATATATGGGTGCGGTTCACTTTTCATACAAACAAAATTCATATTTTCAGTTAGCATACGATTGAAAAGCATAATAAACGATTTTTATAACAACAAAATTCATAATTTTATATGTCATAACGATTAATTAGCATAATACTCATTTGTCATACCAACATTTGATATAATGTTTATTTTAACTAACATCATTTAGTATAACTTCATATATCATAATGTTTAATTGGTATACTACTCATTAATTATAATAACATTAATTATAACGTTTATTTTGACTAATAAAATATGACATATTATATTAACGAGTGTCTTTAGCAATCCGTAAGGAAACTAACTTATGACAGTAAAATAGGCTAGGTTAGATCTGAGTTCAAACTTTTGAACTGAGACTCCCACGGAAACGAAATTCTGCCCAAAAAGTTTAGGTTAGGTTAGAACTGCGACCCCTACGGAAACGAACTTATGCCGAAAAGTACGTTAGGTTAGGTTAGAACTGCGACCCCCACGGAAACGAACTTCTGCCGAAGAGTAGGTTCGGTTAGGTTAGAATTGTGACCTCTACGGAAACGAACTTATGCCGAAAAGTAGGTTAGGTTAGGTTAGAACTGCGACCCCCATGGAAACGAACTTCTGTCGAAGAGTAGGTTAGGTTAGATTTTTATGCACATTGTTTTTATACAACTTAATTATTATATAATTTAAAATTATGCAGTTCGTGTTTATGCAATTTGAACTATTATAACATTGGTTTATTATGAAATTTAAAATTATGCAAAATGAGTATTATAAGTAATGAAAATATGGAAAAAGTTGTTATGCATTTTGTTTTTATGCAATGTAATCCATTATACAAATTGAAATTATGCAATTCGTTGTTATGGAAAATGAAATTATGCTATTTGTTTGTATACAAAACATTACACACCCTTCATATATATAAATAATCATATACATACATAAATATATTTTATTATGGGACGTACAGTCAATTCAATCGGCCTTATAGGTACTTCACAGGTGTTATGTATTAACTATATTACTGTAATTTTAAAGTTGTTGGTTCTCCTTAACATAAATAAATAAACTATGTAATCACCATGAAAATTATAGCTATGACTAGAAAGTATTTATTTAATAGAGGCGCACAGTCTAAGAACTGTTTGAGGCTCCAAGTCTGGAGCGCCATAAGAATAAGAGCATCCATCCTCTACTTATTTTTGTAGTGATATGGCTGAAAAAAATGTAACTAATTGAAAAAATGTTTTTTAACTAATATACAGTCAGCAGCAGAAGTAGCTAAGCGGGTACGGTGTTCAAAATGACCTACACACGCTCTTATTCTCTTGACAATAAAGTCGTGTCCAGCTCATTTTGAACACCGTACCCGCTTAGCTACTTCTGCTGCTGACTGTACATCAATCGATGTCTATAAAAATAACATTGAGGTTTCTAAATAATCACTCCGAAAGTCAAAAAAAATTGTGAAAAAATTCAAGAAGATACGTTTTGAATATTCTTTCAACAAAAACTATTCTACATAACCGGTTTAGGCGCTTTTGAGTTATGTTCCAAAAACTACGTATATAGGCAGACACGACCTAGCGATATTCATTTTTTCGATAGTAGGTACGGAACCCTCTATTATGCGTAGTCCGACACGGTTTTTTTTACAGCTTCAAGGGATCACGGATTATTTAATGTTAGTTTCAACGTTGAATCCTGAGAAAAATGGTCAAGACAGACGGACCACAAAGTGATCCTTTAAGGGTTCCTTTTTTATTTTGAGGTACAGAATCCGAAAAATATCATTTATTATCTTCAATTGTATCCAAAACAAGGTGTTCTACGAAGAATATAAGATTCCACCGCGGACATCTTCACCATTCATTTATCTTTACAATATTTTTAATTGCAATTTTACGACCAGTAGATAACCAAACGAAATTAAAATCTAAATTTGCTTCAAATCAATTCGCAACAATCGCACGTGAGTCTCGAATGAAAGATTTACGAATAACAGTTACGGCCCTATTCCTGTTCGGTCATACCCTAGAAAATTATTTAAAAGAAAAATAATAATTAAGACCGTCATGAAAATTCGTTTCATCGTTGAGCTAATTTTAGTGTTATATGCGATGAAGAGCGAAGGACAAAAACTACGTAGGTGCCTAATTTAATAAATTCATTTCTTTAGTTATCATTCATCAACCAACGTGGGTCACTAAATACATTATCAATAGATAGGTACATTCAATGAAACTGAAAACTTACATCAATTAAAAATGGTAAAAAATAATTATAAGTCAGATTTTACCTAAACAACAAAGTACTTTGCGTATAGCGGTATGCTTAAGGCTTGGGTCCAGTATGTGTGTACCTCACACGTGCGCTTGCGGGAAAGGTGTGGACCAGCTGGGTCGGCATGGCCTTTCATGTACAAGAAGCGCCGGCCGCATGTATCGCCACGGCACCATCAATGACTTGGTCCGCCGCTCGCTTGCCACCGTCTCTGTGCCCGCAATTCTGGAACCCGTTGGTATAGCAAGAGACGATGGCAGGCGGCCCGACGGAGCCACACTGGTGCCGTGGAAATTGGGTAGAGCTCTGGTGTGGGACGCTACGTGCGTCGACACATTTGCGCAGTCCCACATCCAGGCGACCCGTACAAAGGCCGGTGCTGCGGCGGACCAGGCCCAGATTCTCAAGCACCGCAAATACTCGTTCTTGCTCAAGGACTACGAGTTTGCGGCGCTCGCCGTAGATACTCTGGGTCCCTGGTCGGCCGACATGAAGGCGTTCATGAGGGTCCTGTCGGCGCGGTTGGTCGACACTACGGGTGACCAAAAGGCTGGCGCTTACCTCTCCCAACGTATCGCTCTAGCGGTACAGAGAGGTAACGCCGCCAGCGTTATAGGGTCAATGCCGCAGGCCGATCTTCTAGACGGGGTGTTCTTTTTATAGGTAAGCTTTTTTTTTTAATATTTTTAATTAGTTTTTAGTTGTTATTTAGTTTTAATTTATTTTAATTTAGTTTATTTTTGTGATTTATTGGGAAATAAAAGTTAGTGACAAAAAAAAACAGTACTGACAAACACCAAATAAAAAGACTAGCATAGCTTCTAAAAAAAGACACAAATAAAGCGCAATGACGTCAGAAATCGTGGAACGATTGGAATATAGTATTTTATACAATCGTGACATAATTAAGAGCTTTTCAGTCGAGTACCGTGTTTAGGCAACGAAGCTTACTAAGGTACGAGATTGAAAATCTTGATTATGTCACTATTGTATACAATAGTTTTTCTACGAGTGCTCAAAATAGGCAAACCGGTAAGAATTGAGTTCGACAAATGCCGTGCACAAACTGTGGCCTATTTAATAAAGCTACAATTGACAATTTACAAGCGGTAGTCTCTTTCTAATACATAGGGTTAGCCGGCGCCGGCACGATGCACAATATTGTATAGCTACTAGTGTACCTACTACTAGTACGCTATTCGTTACTAGGTGGAGTAGCAGTGCAGGTGACATTTCCTCTTACATTTTCGGGATCTTTAGGGGGCTTTCGGACAGAGGGCTCTAAATACTTGGAGCCTCAAAAAGTTCTTAGACTATGGCCGCCTATTATATCTTTAAGTCTATGGTTTAAACATAATTCTCAGCCAACAATGTGCTACTTCGCCTCGATAATAATGTACTATTATGTTCCAGCCGCCGGCGTGACGACTCCTGAGATCTCCTACTTCCCGATACCCTACAACGACAACCACTGCGCGGACGTAGCATGCAAGGATGCTTGCTTGCAGAGACTGTACCGCAACACTGGCTACTGCTTCAGTCTCAAACTGTGCGTGTGCTATGACAAGGTGTAGCCGGCTAGGTCGCGGGAAATAAAACAACAAATACAATGTAATATAATAATTAATATACACTAAATTCAATATAATAAAATAAACTATCTCCAAATGGTAGATCTAAGCTGCTTGCTGGACAATAGGCTTGATGATTTTTTTTCATGCATGGTATCAATCGATTCGTTTTGTTTTGAGGATCAAATGTCTATATAATGCCAATTGACTTAAATCAACAGAAAAAGGGACTTAAAAGTCTGAGATTTGCATTTGTTTCTCAAAACGCTCCTAACAAAATGATATGAAGCAGCCACGCCCTGTTTAAACCTTTAAGTATAAAATTGCAATTGTATTAAATTTCTATTTTTACAGTGAAATGTTGCATTCATGTATATATATTATATTTCACAATAAAATGTTAAAAATCGAATGGTATCATTGGTTTTTTAAATCTCTCCAGGGGCCAATGTCCCATACAAACACGGCTATACCCTTTGAACCAGG
Organism: Pammene fasciana; assembly: GCA_911728535.1. Lineage (NCBI taxonomy): Eukaryota > Metazoa > Arthropoda > Insecta > Lepidoptera > Tortricidae > Pammene > Pammene fasciana. Next base: position 1,971,246 of record OU452289.1, read on the forward strand.
CACAGGAAAAGTCACATGAAATTAGTAGTGTAACATTACACCCATGTATTAAGACTGCAATTTATTCCATATTTTGTTAAAAATACCTTTCACCTCCAACCACGATTCCATTTGTATGGGATAATCGCATCCACCGCGCGCTACAAATATTACAAAAAAAAAAACGTATGAAGACGGACGTTATATTTTTTAATTAGTGAATATCACGAAATTACGATTCTCAAGGGCAAACTGGTAACAAAATTTGAAGGTTGGTTTTAATATTTTATGCACAAGTTTTTGTTTGTATGCAGAAGTCAAAAAATAATATTTCAGAAATGAATTCCTTGCACCCAAGTTATAGGAAAATAATATCAAACTAGACCTAGATCTGACTCTAAGCGTCCCTAGTAATGTATCATCATCCCTAGTAATTACTTTGTAAACAAGTGTCGGAGACCGTTTTTAGGGTTCCGTAGCCAAATGGCAAAAAACGGAACCCTTATATATTCGTCATGTCTGTCTGTCTGTCCGTCCGTATGTCACAGCCATTTTACTCGGAAACTATAAAACGTATCATTATCAAAAAGTGTATTATGCTGAGTTGGGTCCATTTTGTGATGCACGTTCATATTTTTTGTTTTTTAGTGTTATCTCAATGTATTTGTAGTGTAGTGAGCGTCACAAATAAATGATTTTACTTACTTACTTACTTATTGTGTGCCGCTACTTAGTTAGTTAAAATTTCTGAAAAAAATATTTTTAGGGGGGGCACTCCATACATGAAAGTAATAGGGGATATTACTGCAATATTCTGCCACCAGAGTGCAGCACTAGCACACCGGTAAAGCATAGAGTTTTTAATACATACTAGGCCTTAAACAGTTTTTTTACAAGTTTTCATAGATAATTTATAACGAATAAATATGTCATTTGCGCACTAAGGCGGTTTGTTTACAAAGGGCCTATCGTGAAACTAGAGAATCGAATTTTTGACATGTGCCTCTCTAACGCTCGAAAGAAAGAAACTTAACGCCCACATACTACTAAACATTCCGGTTGCCTAATTCCGGCCCTGTCTTGCACACAACATCTGTTGCTAATGCGGCAAGCAAAGTATGTAACAAATTATGCTCCTACCCGTTATAAAATAATGGAAAATGTACTTGCAGTTTAGCATATATAAAATCATTGCACTTTAGACATTTTTTACTTATTGGCATTTTTTGTAATTAATATTGAAAATTAGACATTTACTTTTAATGTGAAACTGGTAAAAATATTTTAGCGTAATCTTCAGTTCTCGTTAAGTGAAATGTAAATTTCTTATGAGACAATAAATTTCTTTTCTCCAATGTGCTCGGAAATTTTCAGCTTACTGTAGCAAAATGAGTACGTGAAGTTCTTCATTTTTTACCAAAACGAATTAAAAAAAATAAAAATCATTATTTACCTGTTTTAGCGGCCGTGAAGTAATTTGTCAACGCCATAAATATGTACACACTTTTGCACCTTACTCCATTGTAATAAGGTTCAAAGTGTATACATATTTTAGGCGTTGACTAGTAAAATCCATTACTGTATTGTTTTTTACCTTTTAAACTTTTCATCCGACTAAGAAATATAATTTCAAACAGCCAATACTTAAGCGACGTCTATACACCGTCTGAACGGCAATCCCTTCAAACTGTAGGATAGAGCGAGATAGTTAGATCAAAAACCTTGGTTGTCTCGTTCTTTGTCATAGCATCGCGTCTGATCGTGCGAATGAGGCTTAATACAATCATCATAGACAAAACAAATATTTTTAAGGTTTAATCTTGTATCTGTTGCATAAAAGGAGCATATTTAATACTGTCTTAAATAGCTTTTGACGAAAATTTCTTTTTAAATATTATTTGAATGAAAATTGGCAGTATACATAGTTCTTAATACTTTAAAAAAAAATTATAGAGGGAAGCTAATTCATGACATTGAACGCTAATAACGTAACCAAAATCTGTAATTTATTTCATTTACTTTACTTTATTTGCTCGCACATTTAGAGAAAAGCACTATATATGCCTCGGCGGGAATAGAAATTCGTGGACTCGTCTTATTTTTTCGCTCATCCACGAAAAAATCGCTCATCCACGAATTTCCCTTTCCCGTCCTCTGCAATAATGTACTATTAACCCGAATATGAAAGAGTGACAGAGAACCAGGTAACGAAATTCCTATTTTCGTGTTTCGTGGTAGGCCCTCTGGATGTGCTAGTGCCGCCCCCTACGCAGAGTTTTGCGTAATATTCCCTATTGTAAAAAAATATATCCGCGGATGTCAAAAAATCAACATCCGTAACATCCCTGCTATTGAGTGCCGCCAATCCCATGAATTTGTGCCTCTTAGTAACACGGTGCCTGTATCTGGTAGGTACCGTGGTCGGGCCAGGATTTTTATTTAATCGTATGGCAAAAGAAAAAACAGAAGTATAATACATTATTAATAAAGTAGGTATTAAATGTTAACACTAAGACCAGTCAGCCACTTGATGGCTTCGTCGCACAGGGTGATCAGATCATCTGGAGGACCGGCGGTATAGCGTGATATGGGGCAGTCTTCAATTATGTGCTGAATGGTCTGAGCCACAGCCCCGCAAGTGCAAGCAGGAGAGTCCGCCCACCCGCAGCGGTGTCTATAATAAGCGCAACGACCGTGGCCAGTACGAAGTCTGTTGAGTGTACACCAGTCTCGCCTTGAGAGTTCCGATCCTTTTATTTTGGAGCCAGGTGCAATTTTGGAGCCCAGTTTTCCCGCCATTAAGGAGTTCCACGTCTCAGACCATTCGCGTTCCAAATCGAATTTGCCGTCTACCAATTCCTTAGCGATGCTGTACGAAGGCTTCCTTGATTTAAGGCGGTGGTGAGCGGGTGCTAGAAACTCTTCATATATTGGGAGACGGGGGTTGCTGCGAATCTTAGCGGTTTCCCTGAGTAGGGCATCTTTCCTCCTTAAGTCCGGCGGTGCGATTCGGGAGAGCACTGGCAGCCAGTGGCAAGGGGTAGATTGAAGCGTCCCAGAGATGACTCGCATGGCTTTGTTTAGCTCTACATCTACTTTGCTGGTATGGGCGCTACCCAGCCAGGCCAGGATTCATGTCGTGACACTAGCGCATTATAGCACTGAAAGCGCGATGCACTAGTAATACCTGCCTCACTCTAAAGACATGTCAAAACCTCTCTTTACAAAAGTATTTGTTTTAGTGATAATAAATGAAGTTTTTATTTATTTATTACGCTGGTGGCAAACAAAGGTAAGCGTCCACTTGTCGGTATCGTACGCATCAGACGCATCGTATCAAACGGATAAATTTTTCACAGTGCGTCCACTGTATTGGCAGCGTACGGATTACTGACGGTGAGTACCAGCACAGGGATTGACGATGCCAGTTCATTCGGATTTTCGTAGTGAGCGCACGTGTGAACTCTGTGAGAATGAAGGAAGGATGGTCGACGATGCCGGGCGAGCGCGCGGGCTGCGTCCACCAGTACGTCTAGCATGACTTACGTTGCGGCGCGACTCTCCATACTTCAGGCGCGACTCGAAGTATGGAGTCGCGCGCGACAACGCATGTCATACTAAGGCCCCTGATCGGCATTCCGTATGACGTCATGAGCACGCATCGCAAAAGTTGCCTCTCGGTCTCGGAGCAACGGTGTCGGCATTGCCGATGTGCAATGCGTACGATGCGGAGAGGTGGACGCACTTATATGAGTTTCTAGAATACTACGATCCGTTGCGTGCGATGCGTCCGATACCGACAAGTGGACGCTTACCTCAAGCATGCAGTCCGCTCAATGATAAGTGGTTTCCGTAGCCTGTGGATGCCTTTGACGTCAGTAATAACTATTCTGACAATTGTCACATACATATATCAGCGTGGTGAAATAGGGGCCAGGCGCTGACGGCACGACTTTCCGTGCGAGTGATATGACGGCTTGGGCGGTCAAAGGGTTAATTACAGCCTACTGACCTGTTGCATTGTATAAACACAATATTCCATATCTCGGTGAGGCTGCCGTCCGGGTTGACATAGTGTATCTCGGTGCTGGGCCCGCAGGGACCTGTGCCACCCATTTCCCAGAAGTTGTCTGATGCCCCGAGAGCCTTAAGCCTGTTTGTTTGTACGCTGAAAAGGTTTTTGAACTTGTAGTACAAATTCTATGTCCCGAAAATCTGTCTTAAGGTAAGTTTAGACGAAGCCAGTGCTGGCTGCCAGTTACACTGGCAGTTAGCGCTGGCAGAAATAGACCGGTGCTCTATTTCCGCCAGTAGCGCCCGCTTACTACTACTGGCGCATGTGGTACTGTTTATACAAGGCCAATAACAAGCCAGCGCTGGCACTGGCAGCCAACTGGCTTCGTCTAAACCTGGCTTTATAGAACTTATTAAGTATTATTTTATCGGTATGTGTAATTCCAAACAATAATTAATACTAGACACAAAAAAAGAGATTTTTTTTCGTAAGTATGAGTACCTACCTACCTACAGTGTTACCATAAAGACAAACTTGTTGATTTTAAGAATAGTTTTTCAACCACAAAGTCTGTTACTGTAAAGTAATAATAATTATATGTTGGAAGCATCAAGTTAAATAGCCTTTTAAAATTTTAATATATGAAGGCTAGTAAGAAGATAATGAGGCAAGTCTAAAAATGAGAATGTTTCAGAACTTTTGTATACTTGAATCATACTTAATTTTGTACTCGTGGTCTGATATTTTGAAGAATATATATAGCATTGGGTCTCATTTTAGAATAATGTATTGTCTAACAAACCAAAAGCTGCAGTAACAGTAGAAGTAATAAGCATAGCTGGGCATTCATTAACTCGTTAATCCGTTAATCGTTAATTAACGAAGTTAACATTTTGATTATCGGATTAACTTTTAAGTTAACTTTTAAAAATGTTAACGGACACGTTAACTTCCGTTAATATGCAGAAGTCCGTTAATCCAATGCCTAATAGTTACCGCACGGCACCGCGGCGCGGCGCGAAAAACAGGTTCAGACAAGTGCCGGGCGGCGTGTGGCAGTGAGTGAAACAAAATCAAAACTAGAAACTAGCCGGCGCGTGCGAGTGAGAAAGAAGAGATTTGTTTCGTTTGATCATCATGAAGGGGAATATGCACCTTATGCCCGACGATTTTACACATATTAACGGATTAACGATTAACGTTAACTTGCGTTAATTCTTCCGAAATATAACGCTTTAATGTTTAACGAAGCTAACTTTTTTTGTAGCGGATTAACGATTAATGAAGTTAAAACTATTTGATTAACGGTGCCCAGCTATGGTAATAAGCTTCACTCATCCTTTTTTAGTTGTGTCGGTACTGACGATGATGTAAGAAAGAGACATTAGGATGCTCTCTGTCTATGCTCAAAATGAGTCAAACTACAGAACTTACCCCAGAGCTTTCCAAATGTCCCTGCACTCCCTGTCTTCTATGATGCCAATGATGGGGTCACCCTCAAAGTACGTCACCACCAGGTCTTCTGGCTTGAACCGGTATGGCCCCAGAAGAAGGTCCCATGCCATTTTACAGGCTTCTTTCTAAAAAAAAATATTTCAATATTAGTTAGTTACATTACACCACATTTGAAAGAATCAGTTGGAAATAGTATAAAATTATTTATCAAATATGAGCTGTTCAAGGATTAGGAGAGCCGACCCCAAATAAAGATGGGATTAGGCCTGAAGAACAAGAAGAAGAAATATGAGCTGTTCCTGCGAGTTCAACCGCATGCATTGTGGAGGAGAAACTACCCTAAATGTTGCTCCAGGGTATGAAATGTAACCTTACAAACTTTCATGAAATTCTGTGCAGTGGTGTTTGAGGAGTTCCCGAACAAGCAGATATTTTGTTACACATTTGTAAAATTTATAGATTTTTTTAATGTATAGATTGATATTGAAATATCTTAATTCTGGTTCCATAGCAACTTTGACTGAGAGAGTTTATTGTATTGTAGTACAGGCAGGTTCCCGCAACTCAATGGCTAGCGCCTATTTTGCGTGACTGAGATATGTACCAACTAAGAGAGTTATTATGTATTACAAATTAACCATAGAACAAATCAAATACGCTAATTAAATAGTTTGGTATGTTTTAATTGCAAAATCAAAAATGTACCTTATGATAGTCACCAAAGGACCAGTTTCCAAGCATCTCAAAGAAGGTATGATGATGTCCGTCAGAGCCAACCACATCCAAGTCATTGTGCTTGCCACCAACTCGGATACACTTCTGAGAGTTGACGGCGCGCAGACAAGGAGGCTCTACTTTCCCCAAGAAGACACCCTTGAACTGAAATCATTTTAACAATGAACCCTTGTAGTTTGTAATTAATTATTTAACTGAGGTTAATTATTTAAACACAAAATGTTAAACACAAGAATGTAATTTTTTACAAAACTAATAATTATTATATTAGTTAATATTAGTTCATTGAGGGTGGTTACTAAGCCTATTTTTGTATTATCATCATCTCAGCCATAAGACGTCCACTGCTGAACATAGGCCTTCCCTTTAAAAGGGGGGGTTTGCCATACGCGCCACGCTTGGCAAACTGGTTGGCGCGCACAGTTTTTTTTGTTTATTGTTTGTAGGATTTCGTAAGATGCTGCTGCCCATCTCCCGGTATATTCCCTTAGCAGACTCCTACTGCAACCACGGGACGATATGGTGGATTTTTGTATTATGCCAGTAGGAAATAAACGTACGGTCCACACGATTGAATTTAGACTCAACTACGAAATACTACTGTTGTTTACCTGATTCATACCAGCATTTACAAAGGGCACCGAGGGGTCGCACAAGGGCACGACAGAGCTTGATTTCACATGCTTATGACCGTGATCACGAACAAAGTAGTCAATAAAGGTACTCCTTATAAAGCTGCTCGACGACTTCATTCGAACCAGCGACTTTTCAAGTCCAACTCTGCTTCGAACCGGTATTCGTAGCATTCTTATAGGTTATACTGTTCTTCTGTTTTAAATACAGAATAGAACGTAAAAACTATAAAACAGATGGATATTAATACATTTTGAAATACATAACTGAATATCGGTTTAGTTTAGCCGCTTTTGTTTACGTAAAGGAAAGTTTCTTTTTAAATATGAAATAGAATTACGCACAGACAATTAAATATTAAAATGAATGACACTGCTGACTGACAGTGACATCTGTAAGTTCCAGATGTTTTTTTATTTTTTTATTAGTGCTTTGGCTAAAAGCGGTATTAGACATTGCAGCTTGCAGGGCCCAATCTGTCAGGTTGGAAGGTGTAATTAAAGGTAGGGCCCGTAGGGAGCTGAAGGAGGGTTAGGGAGAGGCAGGGTACACAACAGATTGGGCCCTGCAGGTTGCAATGTCTAATAGCCGTTTAAAAGCGAAATTACACATTGCAACCTGCAGGGCCCAATCTGTTGTGTACCCTGCCTCTTCCTACCCTCCTTCAGCTCCCTACGGGCCCTACCTTCAATTACACCTTCCAACCTGACAGATTGGGCCCTGCAGGTTGCAATGTGTAATACCGCTTTAAGTTCCAGATGAGGTAGAGGCACAGAGTAAATAATAGTATAAGGGTCAAAACAAACCTAGCGGAATTTCACGCGGAATTAAGCCAATTCATAGACAAAATGCTTCATTTGTCTATGGTAGCGGAAAATTGTCTTTGGCTTCCATACAAAAAATCTGCTACCATAGACCATTTTCCGCTACCATAGACAAATTAAGCATGTTGTCTATGAATTGGCTTAATTCCGCGAGGAATTCCGCTAGGTCTGTTTTGACCCTAATACAGAGAGACCTCTGTGGGTCACAACACACCTAGCGGAATCACAGCGGAATTAAGCCAATTCATAGACAAAATGTCTATGGTAGCGGAAATTTGTCTATGGTAGCTGATTTATTGTATGGAAGTCATGGACAAATTTCCGCTAGAATAGAGAAATTTCCGCTACCATAGACAAAATTAAGCATTTTGACTATGAATTGGCTTAATTCCGCGCGGAATTCCGCTAGGTCTGTTTTGACCCTAATGTCACATAACGTCACGAATCATGTTGTCCCTTCTTAACGCATGACAAGTTCTTTTTCGCACTTATGCAAACGTATCGGATACGTCGTGTCAAACTCAATTTTTTTGACAGATTTACTTTGAGTTGTACCGGTTGTACCCCCCTGGTAGAGGTAACGTAACAGAGGACGTACAGTGGAAGCTGGAAATATGGTTTATTATTATTGGAATTAAATATAAAACACTTTAAATCAAAATAATGGTACTATAAAATAAATAAATGCATTTTATTGGTCTAAAAAATCCAAGTTATATCAACCTAAATTCTTCGTACAATGGAACGGATAAATTTGATGGCTGCCAAATTGACAGATGTGCTGTGCTGTGGAAGGATTTCTTCCAGAAATTATTTTTACAGCAAATACTACGGAGTAAGACTTCGTAGTTCGCAACTTCATCTAAAACAACACACGTGTACCTCTACTAATGGTATTTGCTTACAAATACTTCCTGTTTAAATGTATACAATCAGTGTTAAAAGTGTACTAATTGACACTTTACTTTGGGACACGTAAGTCTTCAACTAATGAAATATTCGGTGCCTGTATTGGTGCCTGTTTACTAAACAATGAGGGGAATTAAGGTGTTTATAATATTTTTGTGTATAATTGTGTGTGCGGCGGAGTTGCTTGGGCCCGAGAGCAAGAAAAAAGATGACAAAGAGAAGGAGGAGGGCGAAGATGATCATGCCGAATCTGACTCCCTGGATTTCGAACGGGAATACATCAAAGGGCTCAACAAGGAAATTATAACGTTAAGTGAATATGCAGACGCTATGCGGAAGAGCAAGGATGTAACCAAAGAAGATGATATTCCTGATGGTAAGACACTAAATTTGTATAAAATAATATTATTGAGTTTTTGTAACTTAAAGACTTGCTACCAATTAAGCAATATGACTGCGTAGCATGTGAAAGTATGCCATAGTGACTAGCTAAGCTACTGTCTAAATCAAGTGAATTTACAAATTACTAATTTAGACACTACTTAATTATTCCAACAAGATTTTTATTCTTCTTCTTAGTGTTTACCTGCACGCCTAGCACATGACTGATGCGACAGTATCTCGCGCACGAGATAGACTAGCCTTCTCTTTTTAATTGATGCAGTCAGAAAAGGATGGATAGACTATCTCGCGCGCGAGATACTGACGTGTCAATCATGTGCTAGGCGTACTGGCTTGGTGTCTGCTTGACAACCTAATCCCGATCTCCCAACCCAGAGGGGAAACTCGGCCTTTTTGGGATTAACTCTGGTTTCCTTACGATGTTTTCATTCACTGAAAAGTGGTAAATATCAAAATAAATGATTCCCAAAAACTCAGTGGTACCAGCCAATGTTTGAACACGAGACCTCCGGATTGAAAGTTTAATTCACCACAAGGCTAACAGCGCTTTCAACTAGATTTCATTATTACATAAATTTCCTTACAAATCGTAAGATAGAAACGATTTACAATAATAACAACCGACCAGAATTGATAATAACATATCCGTACAAGGCGGGAAGAAGTTGACAAGTCGCAGCAAAAAGTTGAAGAAATTATAACTTAAAAAAAACTCATTAGGTTCAAATTTCTTCAATTTTACATCTCGAGTTATCAACCGCCTTGTATGGATATTTCCTCACGAGGTAGTGTGTCAGGTGTAGACACAGCTAAGTCACTTTTGTTGACTCGATTTTGACTGCAAGTGGTTTTTTAGAAAATCAGATGAAGCAAATGGAGTTTTCTCTGAAAATGCTGAAGAACAGCCTCCTGAGGCACACGGAAGACTGGGGGCTGGGAGACTTGAAGGATGAAGACTCTGAAGGTCTCGATGTAAGTATTAACATTTTATTACACATGTACAGTCACGTCTGAAAATATGGATACATTTAATGTGACAAATATATGTAGCCACGACTCTATTACCAAGGCGTAAAGTCTTGGATACATGTTTTTGTCACATTAAATATATCCATATTTTCAGACGTGACCGTACACTGTTTCTTCATGCAAAATAGGCGCCAAACGTCGAGTTGCGGAAACCTGCCCGTATTACAATACAATATGTATGTACACAGGCATCAAATATATCGGAGATACCTGGGTACTCAAAATTATCTGAACATGCACTTTATCGCCTTGACAATAGAGGCGTTGTTCGTGTGTTGTTTGTGACCACCTTGGCCGCTCCGATATATCTGATGGCAGTCGCCATGATACAGTCAATGCCGAGTTGTTTTTTCATTTGCCTGTGTGAAAGCCAATAAAATTATTTTCCTTCTATCTTTCTTTTTTCTTTCTTACTTTCAAATATGTGTACAATTTTGAAACTTATTCTATGGAGTAATGTTTAAAAGTGTATACATATTTTTGGCGTAGTCAAGGTGTTCAAAATGATCTCGAGATCGATAAACTTGGTGCTCGCCCTCTAATGGCGAAACATGGTGGTACCTATTATTCGAGTAAGAACTGGAAAATGAACTTGTGTTTACATATACATACATATTTTATAGGGGTCGGCAACCTTTTAGCAGCCAAGGAATGTAATACTTGGCTGCTAAAAGGTTGCACTGGTTGTCACTTGGGTCGCACTTTGCTAATAATTTGTGACTTTATCAGTCAAAAGGTCCCACAATGACAGTTGTTGATAACGACGATTTCTAACAGGAGGCTCGCGGGCCGCACGTGAGCACCTCGCGGGCCACCTGTTGCCGATCCCTGATTTATAAGATGCTCTTGTTGTTTAACACATATAGACACATTAATACATACATTTGAAATATTAAAATCAAACCACTGACATATGCATATCCTCCTAGCGTTTGTCCCAGCTTTTTGCTCTATTGAGCCTGGGGTCTGTTCGGCAATCTAATCCCGGGAATCGACGTAGGCACTAGTTTTTAGGAAACTGTCATCTGACCTTCCAATCCAGATGGGAAACTAGGCCTTGTTGGGATTAGATCCGGTTTCCTTACGATGTTTACCTTCACCAAAAAGCGACTAGCAAAATATCAAATGACATTTCGTACATAAGTTCCGAAAAACTCAGTGGTACGAGCCGGGGTTTGAACCCGAGACCTTTGGATTGAAAGTCTGACGTCCTACCGCCAGGCCACCAGCACTTCATGTTCAGGTTATTAACTGATTTGGTATAACAATGTAGTATATGATAAAAAAAAATCTATTGTTCAGAAAGTCGATGACAATCCACAAGACATTTTGGACACACTGCCATCTTTACCAGAAGAAGAAGAAGAAGAGCTGACCCCGGAGCTTAAAGAAGGTAATATCATTAAATCACAACTCCAACTGAGACATTATAGACGGAGAGCTAGCCACGTCACATATGACACAATAATGAGAGCGACGAAGCCTCTCTCGTTAGTTTGCTACGCTATGCTTATTTCTAGATCCGAACATCTCAAAGAATGCAAATAACTTGAAGAAATCAAATCTTAGAGTTCTAGGTTTGATGCAATATTATGGGAAATTATGTATTTAATTAGATTATATCATGGCCAGAACTTTCTGTTGGGGAGAAAAGAGCCAAATTGCCGTTGTTACACCTGACGCACCGCCTCGCGAGGAAATTGCCGCGCGCGGCAGCTCGGCTAGTGTGGACGTGGCATTGCGCATGCTCGAGTCATTGCGGCCGCGCGTGCGTTTGTCTCCTCCGAGCCACGTCCACACTAGCCGAGCTGCCATGCGCGGCAATTTCCTCGCGAGGCGGTGCGTCAGGTGTAGAAACGGCTAATGATGTATAAAGCAATTTATAGTTCATCGCCTGCTGTTTTTGTTTCCGCAATAATACACATAATTTTAACATTAGAACAAAAACATTATTCTAATGTTAAAATATAGGCCCTATTCTATATAAATGATACAACTTCGGCAGTCTTTACCTATTTTGGTAAACTTTTTTTCAACCGAACAACTTTGTTGGTCTGACACTCTGACCTCCACCCACCCATTAAAAGCTGCTCGATGCCCGGTGTAACGGAAAATCCAGGTGTATTAACATGTGTTTGCGCTGTAAATGATTTTATAATGGTTAAAACTTTTATAAAGGAGATGTGATGATTCATCATATAGTATTGTGCCGTCACAATATTAGTCTCCCGTGTAAACTTGATGTAACGTTTTGACGTTTCTTAAAGAGTAGCTGATTTGACATCATAGCCTATTGAAAATATATTATTTTACCATTATTTATACAGCTAAAGAGCTGTACGACGCAGCCCTAGCCAAGCTCAACCGGCGCTCGCCCGACCTCCGCGCCTCCATCCTCCAAGTGAAAGAGGCCGCGGACCGGGGCTACGCCCCTGCTAAGATCAAGCTGGCCTGGAGCTACCTCTTCGGTGAAGGGGTTGAGCTAGACTTGGATAAAGCGAGGGGCATCTTTGAAGAGCTGGTGGGGGAAGGAAATGCCGATGCTCATGCGGTGAGTTCCCTTTAAATATTTTCTCGAAAGTTCAGTGGAAACTTATCTTTCTTTGAAGCAGCCGTAACCTTAAGGCGGCCACCAACTATCAGTCCACCTGCAGTCTGCCTGACGGTCTCGGCCTCTCAGTTAGAACAAAAATCGTCAGGCGGACTGATAGCCGGTGGCCGCCCTTAATAAATAAGTAATTGACATTACCTTACCTACTTGAATTTGAATGCGAATTTCTTCTATAGCATACATACTGCTGATTTTGAGATAACATTTCTGGGTTACAGATAGATTTCTAATCTAATTATCTACTGCTACTGACGGTAAAGGCCTGCGTTACTTATGTTTTAACTTGTCTTCCACAGGGCATGGGCTTTCTTTACGCCACCGGCATCGCCGTCCCAGTATCCCAAGCAAAAGCCTTGGTGCACTACACATTGGGAGCCCTGGGCAATTCGGACTACGCACAGATGGCGCTGGCGTACCGCTACTGGGCCGGCGTCACCGTACCCAGCTCCTGCCAGAAGGCCATGGACTTGTACATGAAGGTCGCTGCCAAAGGTACTCCCATTAGAACAGTCTACAAGCAGTCCTAGTGCACTACACGATAGGAGCCCTGGGCAATTCGGACTACTCACAAATGGACTCACCGTACCCAGCTCCTGCCAGAAGGTCATGGACTTGTACATGAAGGTCGCTGCTAAAGGTACTCCCATTAGAACAGTCTACAAACAGTCCTAGTGCACTACACGATAGGACTCATTATACCCTAACCCAGCTCCTGCCTAGGTCATGAACTTGTACATGAAAGTGGCTGCCAAAGGTACCTGATCTAATTTGAAAATGTTAAATTACTCCTAATACCATAAAAAATACCCAACTTAAGTCGCTATAGACGTGCATAATATTTGAAGATTTCCCTTGATTTCGCGCGATAGTACTAACTGTGAAGTCTTAGTTAACGATTCGGTCGTTTTCGGTATCACTTGTAAAATTGGACAAAATAAAAGAATAATTTGTAGTGACCTTAGGTGCTTGTCCACAGTCGCCAGTGGCGTGACCCTAAGCGGAGGCCCATCTATCCAGCGGACTCGCCTATTAGACGAGGCCGAAGGCACTGGAGGCGGCGGGGCTTTGGACTCAGACCTCATTGAGTACTACCAGTTGCTGGCTGAGAAGGGAGACGTTCAAGCTCAGGTGAGTGTATTGCTTTACAAAATAGGACCTTATAACTAGGCACCATAACGTTGCGATTCACACTATAGGACTAACATTGGACAAAAGCATCATTGACTTTGATTGCTAATAGTTATTTGTTATACAAGTGGTGAAAGTTGTATTTTACGTGCGAGTGTTATTTGAAACACGAGCTAGCGAAAGGATTCTATTATTGACCACGAGCGAAGCGAGTGGTTCAAAAATAGAATCCTGAGCGTAGCGAGTGCTTTAATACACGAGACGTAAAATAACTTTCACACGTGTATAACACAAAACTTTTCACCTCACTACAGCGAGGAAAATAAGAAAAAGGGTGCATTTTGCTCGGTTTCCCGTAATTCCTCAGGTGTTTAATACTTCTTCATCACTCGAATCACTAATTTTTAACAAAACAATCTAGAAAAACATGCGAATATTTAACGTTGATATGATGGATGAATTGAAATGAAAAGTTTTGACGTAAAAGGTTTTATTAAATGTCAGATGCGTTTTGTTCGTACGTAGACTTATTCGGCTGTCAGAACAATTTATCCGTTTTTACAAAAAGAATGAAGATTAATGTTGAATGCTGATATTTATGAATTAAAATAAAGTTGTAAGACTGTATTAAGTGTTTTTACTCGATGCAATTCATTAATTGCGATGTTAAAAATTCTGCACTTTTAACGTTTTACGTTTTGTTAGCTGTCAAATGTCACTTAAGCCACTTGTCACTTATGTCAAAACTCTTTCACCACATGTGGATAAAAAGCGATTTTCACAATAGATATTAAACAAACAAAAAGGGCTTTCCGAGCTAGTGAGGTGAAAACGAATTCGAACCCTACCATTCGGCAATACAGTTGCATTTCGCATGTTCTTGAATGATGCCACGGAGTGAGAAGACTATCCGTCCAGCGGACTCGTCTATTAGACGAGACCGAGAGCACTGGAGGAGGCGGGGCTTTAGACTCTGACCTCATTAAGTATACACTGCCAGTTGCTGGCTCAGTAACGATCTTTTAAGCGAAATTGGTCCTTATATCTAGGAATCATAGCGTTGTATTTCGCATGAAGAATCTTCAGAATCTAAAGAACCTAAGCGTCGTACAATTCTGGATGCTAAACGTATTTGAACCTTACCATTCCTCAATAGAGTCGCATATTACACATTCTTGGTTGCGGCCATGTAGTGTCTCTACTCTACATCTAGCGGACTCTTTTATTAGACGAGGCCGAGAGCACTGGAGGTGGCGGGACTCTGGACTCGGATCTCATTGAGTATTACCAGCTGAAAAGGGAGATGTTCAAGCTTAGGTAGGTAAGAATCTTTAGACGAAATTGGTTCATATATTTAGGTATCATAGTGTTGCAATTCGTATAAAAAATCGACAGACTTCAAAGAGGCAAAGCGTCATGACACTAGAAATGATCACTGAAATTTTAATCTTGACCATAGAGTCGCGTTTCACACGCTGTTGCCTATATAAGGATTAAGCGGAAGCCGATACGATTATTTAACCGTGGCAGATGGCGGAGCGTTAAATTCAGACTTTATTTGAATACTGTTGGTTAGTCGCTATGAAAATTTTGGCATATAACATTTCGTGAAGGTTGTATTCAAGATTTAGCGAAAAATCAAACAAAAAACCTTATCTCAACCAGAGACTATAGAGATATAGACCACCACAGCCTAAGAACTTTTTGAAGCTCCTGTCAATTGCGCCATCTATGTCAAAGACCCCTAAAGATACCGAAAATGTAAGAGAAATGTCAGCTGCACTGCTACTCCACCTTGTAACAAATAGCGCACTAGTAGTACACTAGTAGCTACTAGGTGGAGTAGCTGTGCAGGTGACATTTCTCTTACTTTCTGTGGTGGTCTATATCTCTATAGTCTCTGTCTCGACTATAGCTAGTAGGGAACGCATTACCGGTATTTTAGTATGGCCCAATACTGCCATATCAATTTGGTACAATTAATAAAAAAAATATTTTAATGTGACCTTTTTCGATGCCACTCTTTGCGTGCTGATTATAATTTTCGGTATTACATTATATTACTCCAATTGTATATTTAAACTGGTAATATAAAGTTTTATGAGTCATATTCTCATAACTTATGACTCACCCCGAAAGTGCGAGTGCTATCCATTTATGGTCAGGCAGACAGGAAACTATATTCATATTATTTTATAACACATACTAATCGAAGAACTGGTGAATTTGTTGTTGCGTCATATTAACAATTAACTTCGTGATTTGTTATCTTGCAATTCGCTTTAAATTTGTTTTTAACACAGTTGCTCAAATCTAGTAGTAGTTTATAATGCGAGAAGTTGGATTTCTCGCACTAGCGCGTTTTACTTTTCCAGCCAATCACAGCTCAGGATTCATGATCAATTGATCCCCCGCATCGCACGGCGCGAGTGTTCGGATGAAGTAACCTCAAAGTGACATATTGTCCATTTTTATAATTTTTTCGCAACTTTATTAAAAAACGTCGTTCGATACACGGACGGAATGTCATTCTTCACTCGTCCCGAGTTTTGCCACTCGCCTGCGGCTCGTGACCAAATGTCTCGGAACTCGTTGAATAATGACATCCTTTCCGACCTAGTATCGAAATGTACTATTCTACGTCACTTCGTAAATTAGCTCACCGAACGAAGACGACTAACTGCCTGATAGGGGAAATAATTATTGTATAGCCAAATTTTGGTGCAGTTGTAGACTCTACTCTACAAAATTTGGCTATACACGAAGTATTTCCCGTGTAAAAGACACCTTTGTCTACATACTAAAAGTACCGGTGAATAGGGGCGCCGCTAACGGGGAGAAGGGGGTGTAAAGGTAAAACGTAAAGAAACTTTTTTGTAGAAAATTTTATGTGGATGAATTCAGTAACAGAACATTTTTTCGTATGAGCCACCGTTACTGAGTTATTTACGAAAAACCAAAAAGAGGGACCTTTGCACCCCCCCCCCCTCTCCCCGTTAGCGGCGCTCCTATCGACCGGTACTTTTAGTGTGTTGTATAATTCTTTATCTATAATCTACAACTAAGGCCTGTACCGAAAAGTCTTTTTACATAATTTATTGCTGTTTTTTGTAGGTATTTCCAGATTATTTACTTTCATGTTTTAATACATCATAAAGTATACCCTTAAGGCTTTTTTAACAACATTTTTCAATTTATTTATTTTGTTATCTAAGCAAGAGAGACATTTTCCCTTAAAATTCCAAGTTAAATTTTGCGAGCCTATGTTTAGATATATTTGCACGACTTGCCAATGTTTTTATTTCACTGGTCGTTTGTATGCCATAAAATTAAAAATGTGAATAAATTAACTATTAATTATGCTAAATATAAAGCATTTGGTGAAAGTTTAACAAAATTATAAGGGATTGAATATTTTTCAATCACGCGTTCTCGTTTTGTATGAAAACTGAGGCCTATTTATCACTATGGTTAAGTAATATTCAAATAATTTTCTGTCACCAATTTTAGGTCTTAGCAATGATTTGGTCCTCTTCTTTTGATTCTGGAACCTTGTTATTGCTTTGTAATTTGATTTGACTAATTTTCATGCAAATACAAAATACCAGCCGCAAATCGACTGCGAGTTGCGCAAAAAATAATTTCTTCCTTTTTACATTAGGGTATGTGTTGTGTAATATGTACGTATAAAAAATATTATTTTGATATTAATCATTAGGCAAGAGTTGTATAAGTAACATAGTTACAGATTAAATTATTTGGTACTTTATAAAGTTTTTTATCTTAATGTGTTCTTGTAAAAAAACTTTTCGGTACAGGCCACCAAAATGCTGCTATCCACGAATTATTTCCTCTAAATTTTCCTTCCTTGGGCGAGCTAAATTACAGTATTAATATCAAAGCTTGGCTCAATACGGCCATTTGTAGTGTTTTAAAGTCTGACGTATAGGTTGGTTTGCTGTCTGCTGGGTACTACAAAATCGAGTGTACGATAAGAAGTGACCTTAGTTATCATGTTTGTATAAAAGTGTATTTAAATGTGGGATATCTGGAGTGCAAAAATTTACGTAAAATTGTGTACAGAAGCGTATTAGATAATTTATGGATAAAACAATCTAGACCGGCCGATTTTCAGTTTCCTCCCACCTGCACCAGTCAAGAAAAGCGAACCTTGTCTGTCTATCGTCGTAGTCTACCTTGTCACCGGTGCTGTATCTTGTGCGACTTAAACAAAGATCGTACTTGTCTTAAGAAACGGAAGAAATTTTATTAAAATAGATATAAATCACGACCAATTAGAAGGTGTAATTCAAATTAGAAGAGAATAATAAGAAAACATGATCATTACGAGTGTGACTATTAACGCCACCAATGACACAATTACAAGCTCTTATAAAAATGACTTGGAATTATTTCGCCCTTTACGTTCCGAGACTTTCCATTACATCTTCTGGACTACCTTCGGCTTGTTCGTCTTCAGTGTGTGCTTGGCCGTCTTCAGCATCATATTTGGAGCCGTATCCTGGACACTGATATCGAAGTGGCGACAGTTCAAGAACTATGTGTTTCTCAATGTGATAACTTTAGCTGCGGTGTTTTCTATAGTCATGTTTTTTGCTATAAATATTACTAGTTATCCTTTTAATCGTATTTTCTTTGAGCAGAAAGTGTGTTTTGTTTTAATCTTGATACTAGCTGTGTTCTTGCGGTTATCGATGAGCCATTGGCTTTTCGTAGCAACTTTGATGTTTTACATGGATATTGTTCAGGTATACAACAACCGTATTAGCCGACAATATCTAGTTACCAACTTATTCGTCTGGGCAGCTCCTGCTATTGAGGCTACTTTACTTTTTACTATAGTATTCTTGTGTAAATTAAGTGATTATGCAGTCGAATATATAACTACCGGCATTAATAGTTTGTTACTAGTATTAAATATTGGTATATATACAACAGTGTTCTATACACTCATAGCTCTAGCTATACGTGGTGGCAGTTCTAGAAAATACATTTGTGAAAAGATTATCTTGTGCATTGCCTCGTGTATCGCTTCTGGAATTTTCTCGTACCTTCCTCTGACTTTAATTATAATATTCAATCAGGATTGTCTGTATAACATTGTTTGTATAATAAGCATGGTTAGCTTAATAGGAGTTATAATGTTTTTCTTGTCGTTTCGAATTCATCGGGAATCGTGGCGCGAATATATGCGTCGAAGGAAGGATCAAATGTCGATCTAGATATTGAACTAGCGAATACACACTAAACATAAAAATAGCTTGTAATTTTAAATGAAACTTGTATATGTGCCATTTTCAAGTAAAAGGTACATCATTGTCGGTTGTCAATAAGGCATTACTGCCTTAGTCATTCATTTAGAAATAAACTCTATTAACAACCGACAATGATGTACGTTTGAAAACGTCACATACTCGTATAATTATTCTAAGTTTATTTTAAGTTTACTTTTCCAATATGTTGTTAATTTTTGTTTTTATATTACCACGTAAGTGCTTTGGTGTTAACTTATGTCAAAGAGAATTAAGAACCTAGAGTGTTCTCTCCATACATGGCTAAATGCATATATATAATAAGTTTAAAGCGAGCTTTGCTAAAAGTTATTATTCAAAAGATTACAGCTTAATACGTATTACGATTTAAGTGTGCTTAAAACTTAGTAAAAATGAGTTTAACCATACCTCCCATACGACTTATTATTTAATTAGTAGTTTTGCTATGTATGGAGTTAGCAATCTATCTACTCATTTATCTATGCTTATGTGTAAATAAAGAAATATAAATAAATAAATATAAATAATAACCTCATTATGAATTAAATATTTTTTTTTTATCCTACTGCATCGGAGATTTTATTTCACATATTTGATTAATTCCTCCTTCTCTCCTGCCGCTGCCTTCGATTAGGTCTTCGTATAGAAATATTCGTCTCCACTCTCTCCGTCTTAACACTCTCATTAAATTTTCATCTTCCTATCATATCCTTAAGCGATGAATTCGAGGATAAAAAGTATCCTGTCTCTTTCAGGCTGTTGACTGTCTGTGTCTCAAATTTCAGGCTAATCAGGTCAACTGTAACGGTCTTAAAGAACAACAAACATCCAAATTCTCACATTTATAATATATGTTACTAAGATAGGATTACCAGCGATTAGAGAAAAGAAAGGGAAAGTATGTCAACTTACCTCGTGTGTTCATAAGTTTTGAGACGACGATAAAGTCAAGTAATCTCATAAATATTTATATAATCGTATTGCATTTTAGTAACTGAACTGTTTGAGTTTACATTCGTCTCAAAACTTATGAACACACGAGGTATATAAAAATAACGAAGCGTCCTGAGCCATATTTATTCAGGCTAATACGCGATAATCAGTTTGGATTCAGACCCGGACTTTCGACTGAAAGTGCCATTCTGAGCCTTAAGCACACTGTTGCGTACTATGTGACCAGAAACACGCCGATCTATGCATGCTACCTAGACCTTTCGAAAGCATTTGATCTGGTTTCCTACGATCTGCTATGGAAAAAACTTGACTCTTGACTCTGTAAACTTTCCTCAAGAACTCATAATGTTGTTCATATATTGGTATGGAAGCCAGATCAACTATGTTCGGTGGGCCGGCGCGCTATCTGAGTCATATGGTATGGAATGCGGTGTGAGGCAGGGGGGATTGAGCTCGCCAGCGCTGCTCAACCTGTACATGAATGAGCTGATTGTCGCGCTCAGCAGTATGCATATAGGCTGTCATGTAGATGGTGTTAACGTAAACAACCTGAGCTATGCCGATGATATGGTTCTGCTGAGCGCGTCAGTCTGCGGTATCAGAAGACTGCTGCAGGTTTGTGAGGACTATGCGCAAGCAAATAAACGTTATTTAATTTATTTATTTTTTTAATACAATGACTTATTTAACATTTGTTAGAACGAATATTCATCGAGTTTAAAAATTTCTGGACATACTAACAATATAAATTTTTACGTTTATTTCAAAGTGAGTTATAATAAATAAATGTCTTGTTGTGCATTTCGTCGGCGAATATATTCGCGCCATGTTTCCCGGTGGCCCCTTAGCGACAAAAAAAAAGATATGAGGCCGATAATAAACACTAAGTTTACTATGGTGACTATATTCCGTATCACAATAGACTGACCATACAAATACATATATGTCAATGGAATATATGAGAAAATGCCCGAACTTATACACGCTGCAATGCATAAGATAATCTTTTCACAAATATGTCTTTTAGATTTACTGTCACGTGAAATTAAGGCCAACAGAGTACACAACACTTTTGTATATATAACTATGTTGATCGCTAATAATATACTACTTATAGCAGTAGTGATATACTCCACTTGACTAACATTCAATTGACAATAAAATACAGTAGTAAAAAGTATAGCTCCTTCCACGAGCGGCGCTAGCCAAATGAACGCGTTAATGACCAAATACTTTCGACTTATGCGATTATTGTACACTTTCACGATGTCCATATAAAACATCACAGTCGCCACTGACAACCAGTTGCTCACCGCCAGGCGTAACACCACACATAGCATATGAATTATTATAAAACACAAGTTATGACGAAAGAACGTATGGTTGTACGGAAAACATCTAATATTGTTAGCTAAGAACATGACGATAGATAAAACCGCCATCAAGAATATTCCGTTGAGGAACACATAGTTTTGAAACTGTCTCCACTTTGCGATGAGGCTCCACGAGATTACTCCGAAGATTATGCTGACGATGGACAATATTACGCTGGATATGAATAAACTGACAGCTGTCCAGAATATGAAATCTTTAGACACACGCGTCAAGCCGTAGTGGAATAATTCGTGAATGTGTATGGATTCGGCAACCGTGGGAATCGTTTCGTGAGTATTGTTCATCATTAAAGGCCTCCACTGACCTCGCAACAAATCATATGTGATTTTCAATACACTGCGTCATTTGCTCTATCGATTAGTTTCCTTGCACCCACTTAGACGGCAACGTAACGGAGTTGCATGCGAATTTTGCATCCAAATGACATTATCTATGGACCCCAGGGTGCTTCTCTTTATTATGCGTAGGTTTAAATTCCATAGATTATTATTGGTTCCAGCTGTCTTTCCTCTTGGTACTATTAAAAACTTGTACAGTATTTTTGTTGTAGAGATGTTTATTTTAAACTATTACATCACTGTCGTCAGTGTTTAGCCACATCACAATTCGCTTTTTTTTAATTCACCTATTTCTGAGGTATAAATTATTTTGTCCTTAGATTCTTCCTTTTTCTTTGAGGACCTGGTTGGTTATAAGTTCACTATCACAAATATGAGACACGTATATATGGTTAATAAGATAATAAGGCAAAAAATGCTTAATAATAGTCCCAGACCCCCAGTTTTAATTTGTGTACGACTTTCAGATCAGATCGTACGAAACTAAATTAATTTGTACACTTTTTGTTGTTACATTAATCAGCGAATAAGGATAATGCCTTGCAGGATAATATGAATCATATATGTATATACATACTAAACTCGTAAAATTAAATTTAAATATACTAGGTGTAACTATACTAGTAGTCCGCTTCGAACTAAGAACTCGCGATTTACTTGCAAACGAGTTGACCAATATAACAAGACCCTAAGGAGGATTTTTTTTCTCCTTCTAGCTCCATAACCACTTGATCGATCCTGCTCATATACGAACTTACAAATTTTATGTATCTCTGCTACAGCCCCAATAAATTTCATAAAGATCAGAAAAACGTTACTAAAGTTATCGTCATACAAACTATTGAAATCAAAAAGCCATCCAAATGCCGCGACGTCCCAGTAGCCAGGTGACAGTTCGGTCTAGAGTTGTTTGTAAGAACTCACTTCGCTTACGCTCCGCGAGTTCGATTATTTCGGAGGTACCATTAGGCGGCCGGTATTAGAAGCAATAAAAGCACAACCGCCGGCCGCCAAATGGTACCTTTACCAAAATAATGATACTATAGATACCTACCTACATTTAGCAATAAGTAGTTAGTATGTAAGTAGGTCACTGATATTATTCCAGGTTGTATACGCCATCACTGCTATCAGGCAGTGTATATTGCAACTTACATTATTTTTTACCACTAATGGAACCACAGTTACCTATACATACTTACACGAAAAGAACATGTCTAGTGCCTTCCTTTTTTAGGAAAAGGAGATTTTTTTTCAAAACGTAAAGCTGGCAATGTACTACTTACAACTTATGTTACAGCTGTTAATATTATCGAACGAGCGGAGCGTAAGCGAAGATCGTTCTTACAAACAACAACTGTCACCTGGCTACTGGGACGTCTCGGCATTTGGATGGCTTTTTGATTTAAATAGTTTGTCCGACGATAACTTTAGTAACGATTTTCCAATCTTAATGAAATTTGTTGGGGTTGTAGCAGAGACCAACAAAATTTGCGAGTTCGTATATGAGCTGGATTGAGACGGGAGTTCTGAAATTAGAAGGCCTAAAAAGGTTTTGTAAAGGGGTCCTGTTACATTGGCCATCTTATTTGCTACTTTTACGAGCAAGTACGGTTGAGTTTGGTATCAAACGAAAGGTATTGATTAACACTCCCGTCAAATCCTTATTAACTGCTTACTGTTTCATAACAATTAGCAACATAAAATTGATTTCAAAAATATTTTCAATTATATTTTGATTTTGGTGTAAATATTTTGACAACTGACTTTTTTTTAATTTATTAGAGCTTTGGCTGCTAGGGCCATCAGCATACTGACATTAACACATTAGCAGGGGGGTACAACTCAAAGTAAATCTGTCAAAAAATTTGAGTTTGACACGACGTATCCGATACGTTTGCATAAGTGCGAAAAAGAACTTGTCATGCGTTAAGAAGGGACAGCATGATTCGTGACGTTATGTGACATTTCAGTGGTCTCTCTGTATTATACTATTATTTACTCTGTGACATTAGTCAGAGAGAGTTATCATAGACGCATAATGATGGTGACCGAAACCACAGAGTAAATAATAGTATAACAGAGAGACCTCTGTAATGTCACGTAACGTCACGAATCATGTTGTCCCTTCTTAACGCATGACAAGTTCTTTTTCGCACTTATGCAAACGTAGCGGATACGTCGTGTCAAACTCAAATTTTTTGACAGATTTACTTTGAGTTGTACCCCCCTGCCGAAACCTATATAGGTGGTCCACAGATGAGAACGAAATGTCAAAGCAACAGAGTGAGAGGCATGTAAGATGTCGATTTAAATTTAGATGAGACAAAAACTGTCAAATCTAAAGCGATTTCGTCGCGGTTAAATTTTGCGCATCAACCGCACAATTTAATATGGACGTTTAGTTTCACCGTGATGGTTAGTTGAGAAAAAATACCCGATACCTATTTTTGGTATTTGTAGTAATTCTACTATTGCACATTTATGGCAAAACACAAGATTCGCGAGTTCACAGTTCGGGGCGAACTACTAGTTAACATAAATCCATAATAATGTCGTATTTTGTTTGACAGGTCGGGCTGGGCCAACTGCACTTCCAAGGCGGGCGTGGGGTGACGCTGGACGTCAACAAGGCACTCCATTACTTCCTGCAAGCGGCCAAGATGGGGAACGCCGTGGCCAACGCTTTCCTTGGGAAGGTGAGACTTGTTTGATGTGCCAACTGCACTTCTAAGGCAGGTGAGGGATGACCTTGAGAGGTATTCAAATATGAAAGAAAATAAACAAGAAATACCTACCAAAATCAGCATTAACTTTTAATTAACCCTTTATAAGGCCGCAGTTACACAGATATGCTACGTGAAAGTTAAATACACTACCAAGTTTGTAATGCACTGGGGAACACATCTACGGCAAAAAAAAACCGAAATCATTAATAAAAACATGTGGTCATTATATGCACTCTGCCCGTTAGTGCACTCGAGTTTTCAGATGATCTGTTTCCAATACACCTATTCATTGACATTGACAACAAACATAATGATGCTCTTTACAGACTGGTGTTTGACTACATAATGTTAAGACAGATACGTGACAGGCAATACTCAATACTTCTTCACTTGTCATAACTGCCATGTACGTAATACTATGCAATATTATATTACAATATTTATCGATATAGCATGTAACCTTTTATAATTTTATTAATCTTAGGTGGCAAATGATACACTTTCCTGATACTACAAACAACGTAGTTCAGTTATTGCAAATATTGCAATTCACGATGGAGCGTGGATGGAGAGTGGATTTATCAAAATTAGACCTTATTATCATACCAATAACAGTCTCACCACTCGCCTATAATAGAAATTATTAGATACAGCGACTTGTGTATTTTTACCCGACTACGGCAAAGCCAAAAGAAAGGGTTATGATTTTAGCAGTCTATGTATTTAATAGTATAATGGAAACAGTGACAAATGCTTGCTTCCCTTAACGGGCATAGTGCATTCATTGACCACAAACTTTAGATTAATTAATTTCACTAAAATTAAATTATGACCGAAAAAGTATAAATAAGAAAAGAAAGCCTGATATATTTGCTATATAATACCATAATAGTTAAATAAAAAAGAGGATGTTCTTCTCTATAAATGTTTATTAACTAAGTGGTTTCCAAATCGCCTCTGCCTTATAAAGGGTTAATTTGTAAAAAGACTTCGGTACAGGCTTTACATACTTTTATGAACCTATACCTACTTACACTAACTCACTTGAGAACTAGAGGCGTTTCCTTTGCTAAACTCTGTGAGTTAACACATTGAGAACCAGGAGCCCGCTAGGCGGACTCTCTGTGCGTAGCGGATTTCCGCTACAAAACGGTAAAACGCCGTAGTCGGCTACGATTATAGCGCGTAGCGAACTGCGGTACGGAAAGTGTTAATTCGATTCAAAAAGTATAATATCACTCATTCACCGGTTTTCTGTATTTATGTGTATATAAAAAAACAGTAATAAGTGTGATAATATATATATAAAATAATGCTAAATTTTCAGATATATTTAGAAGGCGGGGACGGTATCAAGGCCGACAATGAAACAGCATTGCGGTATTTCCGTAAGGCGGCCGAACAGAATAATCCGGTCGGGCAGAGCGGGCTGGGCATCATGTACTTGCAGGTACGTCTGCAGACCATAGTTTCTCTTCTCTGTCGATTATTCTTAGGGGGCCCACCGACTATCAGTCCGCCTGACGATATCGGCCCGTCAGTTAGAACAAAAATTTGACAGCTCCGAACAACTGGCAGGCCAGTATCGTCAGAGCGACTGATAGTGTGTGGGCCCCATTACGGTTTAAGAAGTATTTTCTCCCACGGACGCTCCGACTATGGCATGAACCACCGCTACCGAGGGTTTCTCAAGAGACTACAGTATGAGGTTCTTTCAAATAAGTACTATCGTACAGGATTCTAAAGGGTCGCCAACTTGCATGTGACATCTGGGCTTGCAGGCTTCCATAGGCTGCGATACTGCGTACCTGTATGCTTGTTTGTCACCGACATGATATAAAAAAATACTGTTTGTTTTTGACCAACTGATAGCTGCCTGGCGTTTCCTCGACACTTATCGCGATCTTGCCAGCTCTTGCCTATGTGGTCTCATTCCTCTACTCTGCAGGTCGTAATTATCTTTATATTAAGCCTGAGTTGCCGCCCGGCTAAATTGGGCTACTAATAATGATATGTAGATAATATACCAATTAAAAAACGGCGGGAGTACGTATGAAAATTGCCCAGCATTTATTGCGTTATCTTTTCGTAACACGTATGATTAAAATTTAGGGACTTACCCCCCATCCATAAAACTTATCAGACCTTTACAGTTCTCTCGAACTTTCGTATCTTCGGCTTCCCAGACAGTTTTAATAATTCATTAAAAACTATTATTAATAGTCTCTCGAAAGCTTTATTGAAAAGTATGCACTTGTAGTTCGGTCTACATTGAAATAGACTAAGGGTGACAGCACAATTAACGGACTCATCAACGTTAAATATGACGACAGAGCTGTCATCCTATAGAAAACTGTCAAACATGTAGATCAACTTTGAAACGCGGTCTAAAGATTATATTTAAGTGTAAGGTGTGATGGGGACTCTGGTTCTGGCTGAAAAACAGCGCTGAAGTGTCATCCATGTGGGATGCCATCTGCATTATGCTGACGCCAAGACCGTTTGCCACTAACTAATTTTAGAAATAAGTTTGTAGAATAGTTTTAATTTAAATTAGTGTAGTTTACTCTGGATATAATTTAATTTTGTTTTGTGGCAATA
Organism: Pammene fasciana; assembly: GCA_911728535.1. Taxonomy (NCBI): domain Eukaryota; kingdom Metazoa; phylum Arthropoda; class Insecta; order Lepidoptera; family Tortricidae; genus Pammene; species Pammene fasciana. Next base: position 1,998,277 of record OU452289.1, read on the forward strand.
AATCTTTTTCATTTCATTTCAAACATTTCGTACAAGATTTTTTAAACAATGACTTAGTATAAAAACTATATTGTGTTAAACAGGGTCGGGGAGTGCCAAAGGACACCAGCGCAGCCCTGAAATTCTTCACGATGGCCGCCAACCAGGGCTGGGTGGAGGGACAGCTGCACCTCGGCTTCATGTACTTTAGTATGTATTATTATCTCCGTTTAAAAAAGTAGAGCATTTCGCGCCCGGTCATTTTAAGGTCGAGGATAAATATCTAACACGCAGAGGCCGTTTCGAGAGCTTGGATGTCATAAGGATCGCCTGCTGGAACCCATTCACACATGGTACATTAGATACCCGTGAATCGGCCCTGCGTATTGGTCTATGGTGGAAGTTTCGGTATATAACAAGATTTGCAATTTATGGTATCGTCGTTATTACAGCATTCCAAGGTCCTGTCCCGTACAAAACGCATGTTGTTAATAAGCCGATGTGGTTTATTCATAATTTATCCCTACAATTTTTATTTCCATGGAGATACTGTGGAGATGCGCTCCACCCCATATAAAACTGGTGCATGGTGCTCTGCTTTTTTTGCGCTGACAGCACAAAACTATTTATTGCAAACAGCTGCATAGTATGTTTAAAAGACAGAGATTTGGATTGAATCTTTTCATAAGAAATTAATAATTTGTTTTGTCGCAGGCGGTATTGGTGTTCGCCGGGACTTCAAGCAAGCCAACAAATACTTCTCACTGGCTTCACAGTCTGGACACGTATTGGCTCTGTACCATCTAGCACACACACATGCACAGGGACTGGGCGTATTGCGTTCATGTACCACCGCCGTTGAGGTTAGTTCATGAACTACGGTTTTTTTTAAATGTTCAGTCAAGGTTTAAAAGTTAGGTTTCACAGCATAAAAAAGTTGTAAAGAAAATATCGATCTGGAAATTGAGACAAAAAATATAATAACACTAATTTTGTTGTCAAATGCGTAAGTCCGTGTAGATATTTTTGTCCCTTATATACCCATTTGTATTTATGACTTTGATGTTACTAGATCTTACTTTTGGAAGCGAAAAGTAAGTTTTACAATTTTGGTGCCGTGACCAGGATTTATTTTACGTGATTCGAATGTGCTGTTTTTTATATCCATATAATTATTTGTGTTTAAATAACTGCTCCTTAGACTTAGACGTGACTTAACATGTGTCGCAATAACAAATGTAAAAGATGTCCGAAATGCAAGATCTTTAGACATAAAAAAACTTATTGTAATGTGTTGTTTATTGATCAGCTATTCAAGAATGTCTGCGAGCGCGGCGCCTGGGGCTCCCGCCTGATGCTAGCTCACGCGGCGTGGCGAGCTCGCGACTCCGACTCGTCGCTGCTGCAGTACCTGTCCCTCGCGGAGCGCGGCTACGAGCTGGCCATGAGCAACGCGGCCTTCCTGCTCGACATCGGTGAGTGCACGTCCCTGAGTGTTCGTCACTGAAGAGTGAAATCAAACCCGCATCTTAGAAATTCGTTGGTGACGCCTTAACCTCTTGATGCCAGAAACATTTCCTGAAATCGGGTCCCAATTGACTACATATGTAAGATTTGAATGTCTTGTCAACTTGTCGTGTCTGTTGGTCAAGTATGCACTTCTAATCCGAATGTATATTAGATAAACATTTGTTTTTCACAGGTGAAGTGAGCCTATTCCCAGAAGAGGAGCGTTACCGACGTGCTCTACAATTATGGGGCCGTGCCGCGGCGCAGGGCTACTCCGCGGCCAGGGTCAAGCTTGGTGACTACCATTACTACGGCCAGGGCACGCACCAGGACCTGGAGGCGGCTGCTCATCACTACAGGTACTAGAATGAACCTTATGTCCGTTGCAATAAGGTCTACTACAACTATGGGAGGAGGAGGCTACTCTGCGGCGCGGATAAGGCTCTAGGACTACCACTTATCGAACCTTATAGTCCTTTCAATAAGGGTATATATTTAATTTGAATGGTTTCTAATGTTTTTATTGCTTATTTAGAAATTAACAAAAGATTCGCCCTTACAGGATAGCATCAGAGCAACTACACAACGCTCAAGCGACCTTCAACCTAGGATACATGCACGAGCGAGGCCTAGGTCTCACGCAAGACCTACATCTAGCTAAGCGCTGCTACGACCTAGCGGCAGACACTTCCCCTGACGCGCGACTACCTACTGCCCTCGCGTTAGCCCGACTCAATGCTGAAGCGGCCATTACTAAACTTGCCAATGTAAGTACACAGTGAAATATATTAGTATCAGAGAGACCTAGGTCTCACATAAGACCTGCATCTAGCTACGCGCTGCTACGACCTAGCGGCAGACACTTCCCCTGACGCGCGACTAACTACTGCCCTCGCGTTAGCCTGACTCAATGCTGAAGCGGCCATTACTAAACTTGCCAATGTAAGTAAGTACAGTGAAATAAATACATAATTTAATCTAATTTATTACAAATCTAATCTATTACTTAGCCATGCTCACGGAGAGCCGTTTTGCTCTATTGATCGCAGCAAATGGAAATCCGTGATCTCTGCCTACTCCTTTTGGGATATAGGCGTGATTGTATGTATGTATGTATTATTACAAATAATAATTATTAGAATCTATGCAGTTATTTTGTTTAAAATTCAAGTACCAAAGTAGTGGTCTCAGATTTTGTTGGGAACCAACGACTCCGGTTAGACTCCATATGTTGTCGCGTCATGATTCTGGGCTGTAATTCGCTGGAAAAGTAAAAAGCACTAGTGCGAGAAATTAAACTTTACGCTCGTTACACTAGGCTGTCTAGCATGATTTACATTGTCGCACGCTACTGGATACTCTTCGAGACGCGCTTGAAGTCGTGCGCATCACACTTTTTGAGCAACTGTATTTTTATAGTACATTACACAAGATCGCAGAAGTTTGCGGCCCGAGCTGCAAGCGAGGGACGTAAATATGCGATCGAGGGCTTTCTTTATTACCTCCCGTGTTGTGTACATCATTTTATGTCTACACTTGGCCAGAAAGCGTCTTTTTCCGTACGCGCAGCGTGTGGAAAAAGCCACTTTATGGCCAGGTGTGGCATAAAATTATTATTTTGCAGTCGGTGTGGGTGACCCCGCTGACGGCGGCGCTGGCGGGCGGCGGCGACGCCATATCCAACTGGGACGTGTACCTCATCACGGCGCTGCTGGGCGCGCTCGGCCTGCTGCTGTACGCGCGCCGCCCCCCCGCGCCCGCGCCCGCCCCCGCCCGCGCCCCCTGACGCCGCCGCCTGCTGCTGCGCTGGCTCCACTGAGAGCGGAGCACTGTCCGCTTCCATATCGGATGTCGGAAAAAATAACCTCCTAGAGCCCCTATGGCATTCGGGCTCAAAACACACCTAGCGGAATGGAGGCAGTAATGTATGGAGCTTTGTCGATGGTGTCGACTGCCTCCATTCCGCTAGGTGTGATTTGAGCCTAAGTCTGCCTTTTTTGCGGTGTTTTCTTGGGAAAACGGATATTTGTTATAAAAAAAACGCAATATTTAATGTCTTCTTCGTGGTTCTATCCGACATCCGATCGGATAATGTGAAATCAAAGCCATTGAATGCTCTCGTCATACTTACAAATTAATTTAAACGACACGACAGGTCTGTACACGCTTCAGTGTGTACATGAGTTCTTAAGGGTCTGTCATTCAAGTTGTCGCTGTCGTAAATGACGTTCCACAATACACCGACATTTTGCATCATTTTATCGATGCGCTGCCAACCTAACTGATAACCTACCAATCTGCCGCCGCGGAGTGAGATAATCCCAACCGGGGCAGGGCATAGCGTGGGTATTGTATATGAAATACTGTAATCGAACGAGCGGAGCGTAAGCGAAGCGAATTCTTACTTCTGGCTACTGGGACATCTCGACATTTCGATGGCTTTTTAATTTTGAGAGTTTGTTCGACGATAACTTTAGTAACTTTTTTCTAATCTTCATGAAATTTGACGGGGTTGTACCAGAGATACACAGAATTTGAGAGTTCGTATATGAGCAGCATCAATCGAGGGGTCATGGAGCTACAAGGTGAGAAAAAATTACCATATGGGTCTTGTTATATTGGGCACCTCGTTTGCAAGGAAATCGTTAGTTCTCAATTCGAGGCGGACTACTAGTTTATTCTGGGCTATTGGTTGATTCCGTGTCTCTCCGTCTCAGTGGAAAGGTAGCCATAGTCCGGCCGTTATTTTTGTTTAGAAAATTAATAATTTCACATTTTTTGCGGCAAACCCTAAAATTTCGTGATCTCTAGATTAGTTTTTATTGTTCGACTGATATGAGAATCATCGGTAAAACCACCGCTCAAATGGTGATCGTCGTTTAATTTTTGACTTAATATTGCAATACGAAAGTCGCAAAAACATGTGACACGCTCTTATGGCTCTACAAATAAGATCGTTTTTGCTGTTTGTTTTGCATTAATTGTAGGTTGCTGTCTAAAGCATTAAGTTACATGATGTAACTGTACTGTTCACGAAATAAATTGTAGTTGCAATTTTTTTATCAAAATAACCTAATATTCGTATTTATTTATTCGAGTCAGACTACGTTTTAGGTACCTACTACCAGACGCCAGACTTAATAAAATACGTATGGTAGTTAAAATTCGATACGAAGTACTAAATGTACTAATATTTAAATCTCGGAGAGCCAAAGAAAGCATTACTGCGTAGAGTAATATGCTTGAAACATTTGCTAAATTATCAGTAATATTTAACTCGTCTTTACAGAAAGAAGAAAATGTATAAGACTCAAAACCTTAATTTATGTTTAATGAGTCGTTGTAAAATAACCCTTTTAATTTATTGAATGCACATCAGCACAATTTACTGACTAATCTTCAGCCTTATTACAACGTAACAAGGTATTTTGCGTGACTTCATACAACAATGTTTGGCACATCTTACGTAGTGCAATAGCCGTAATGTTTAGCAATCTAGTGCTGTAAACAATTGACGCAGAACTATATACTCTGATGCGTAATTAAATTCCAAAAATATAACCTCACTTCTTCACCGGTTTCGTGTATTTACGTTCTTTTTAGGGTTCCGTACCTCGAAAGAAAAAACGGAACCCTTATAGGATCACTTTGTTGTCCGTCTGTCTGTTTGTCTGTCAAGACCATTTTTCTTAGGAACGCGTGGAGGTATCAAGCTGAAATGAATATCAAATACTCAGGTCTATTGCCCCTGAACCTGTAAAAAAAATCAAACTTAAAAGCCAACGCAATCAAAAGATACAGTCGTTTATGCTGCAAATTTTAGAGTATTACGGCACTCGCAAAACCTACGGGTTACTTCCCTTGAACTCAGAAACTTGAAATTTGGTACGAAGCAACGTCTTATAGCACAGATAAAGGGAAAATTGCGAAAAATGCGAAAACCGGAACCCTCGGTGCGCGAGTCCGACTCGCACTTGGTCGGTTTTTTTAAAGAAATGCCACTGATATAACGTAACAATGGTAATTTTAATCCTTTGATGTAAAAAAAAATATCAGTTGCCCTTATTCAGAGAAATAAAAGCGAAAGGTAAGCGAGTGAGGTTATATTTTTGGAATCTAATTACGAATCATAGTATAAAAATAAATCATAGGTACTACTGATGTAAATAATGTTCACTGTATAACAAAAGCCCTGTTATAATATGCACTTATGTGAAACAGTTTGATAACATATGTATTATTGTGACCTTCGTTTACTATAGAATAGAAGGTACAGTCACCGGCAATAGTATCGTCCTACATGAACGCCGCAAAAATATGTGACACGCTCTTATTTGTAGGGCCATAAGAGCGTGTCACATATTTTTGCGACCTTCATGTAGGAAGATACTATTGCCGGTGACTGTACCTAGTCAGAAAGACTATTGTATATGCAAAATCTATGCTTATTTTCTCTTTTAACAATACCGTAATTAAAGGAGTCTAGTTGTCCACTGCTCCCACCGAGAGCTAGTAAGCTATGAGCTATCGGCTATAAACACGAACAAAAGATAAGCACTCCTGTGTAAATAAAAGAGACCCGGCGATATTTATAGCTCACCGGTGGGCGAGTAACTATAAATATCGCCGTGTCTCTTTTATTTACACGGGAGTGCTTATCTTTTGTTCGTGTTTATAGCCGATAGCTCATAGCTTACTAGCTCGCGGTGGGACCAGTGCCTTAAGAATATGTAGCTACAAAATTAAAAATTCCTAATTGGGTGGACTGCAACATATAACATGATCTTTCTGGTATCTTAGGAAAGTAAACTATGTGATAGTTTTATAGATGTTTATTTAATTTTTGTTGGATATTTACTATGTATTTATTTGGGAAATGAGCTCCGTAACTGCTTCCTTTAAATCTTGATTCAATTAAACTTAGAGAACGGAACATAAAGATTTTAATTCTGTATACAATGAATTTGCTTTTCTTTTGCGAATGAATCGCGTGTTTTAAGATCACTGATCAACTGATTGTGAATTTTTATAGTGAAACTTGTTACTTTTAACAATCGCATGTTTATTTTATTTATTTCTTTGTTACAACAGCAGCAGCGGCGCAACTTAGTCATATGTACAATCGCCATCAAACATATCGAAGCGGCGATGGTACTGAAAATATATGAACATGCACTTTATCGCCTTGACAGGAGGCCTTCTGATATTTGTTACCACCTTGGCCGCTCCGATATATCTGATGGCGACGGTACAGTCGACCAAAAATGTGGTCTACCACCCTACGGTTGAAGTTCGTTTGAACGTCATGACTTCATGAGACAACAAGGTCATGCATGTTTTAAACTCCGTTAAAAATGTCAACCTTAGCGATCGTTAGATCTCGCAGAAACTTTTGTCAAAACTGGTAGACCACTTTCTTTGTAGACTGTACCAGCCACAAAATCATGCAATAAAGTTTTGCTAACTACATGACGATTTGGTGCAAATTGTTAAACTTGCATTTATTTATTAATTCGTTTCCAAGAGATTCATGTTTTGGGTACTTCTATCACATCTTTTCTGCTATAAACTGTGACTAGTGAAAAGTGGTATAAGTCAATTGGCTCAGTGGAAAAGGATACTAGTCCTATAAAATGACCTAAACTTGTGCAGTCGACGTCAAAGATATGTTTACACTTTTGCACCTTATTACAATGGAGTAAAGTGTACTCTTTGACGTCGACTGAACTCTTTTTGGCTGAGCCGCATTGACATATCGTCAGGTGACGACCAAAACTCAATAATTAAAATTATTCGAAAATCAACCTTGTCATGATACCAGTATGTTTCATTATGGCTAGGAACTTGTAGAAGCACTTAGTGAATTGGGGTTGTCACCCGTGGATGTACCACTTTTCACTAGTGACAGTATTGTTGGGCAAAAGGGCTAGATTTTCTGTGCAATAAATACTTTAGATAGGTACAAACAGGGGTGACATCAAAGAGTATGATTTGATGTTAAAATCAATTTGTAAATAAAACGTGAAATATAGATTTGTAAGACAATTTATCTTTTATTTAATACTTACATTCCTACATGTAATCAGTCTGGATTTGTACAATAATCCAGCAATACGGGTCACTTACGTAATTTAGAATTTCGATAGGCATGTTTCGATCAATGGCGTAGGCAACTGTCAAAGGTTTGGCTAGATGGCGCCAGAATAGGTTGTGTACCTGCCACTAGTAGCTACTAGTGTACTACTAGTACGCTATTTGTTACTAGGTGGAGTAGCAGTGCAGGTGACATAGATGGCGCAATCGACTTGAGCTTCAAAAAGTTCATAGGCTGTGGTCTTCTATATCTCTATAGTCTCTGGTATTACTCTATGGGATTTAGCTTAAAGGGCTCGAATCCACGGCAGAAAAAAGAATTAGACTATTGGTAGGGCTTACCTATGATGGCGCCATCTGTTAAAACTTTCGACCGGCCAACCCCATTTACGATGATCATTTTCAAGAGAGTTTACCCGGCGCTCGCGGGGGATGAAACGGCATTAGATCACAGAAAAACCTCAATTATGGAAGTAACCCGTTATAAATAGTATTAATATGTCTGAGTCTTATATAATTAACATTGCTGTTAGTCATACAGTCGAGTCGCCATTAGTAATATCGGAGCGGCCAAGGTAGTCACGAATATCGGAACAACGCCTCTATTATCAAGGCGATAAAGTGCATATTCCGATATTTTTAGTACCTTGGCCGCTCTGATATATTAGATGCTGTACAAAGCCTTCACGTGTCCTCCATTTTTTCGAGCTGCTCGATCTTGCGGGCGATGTCGTCTGCTGAATAAATGAAGTCGACGTTCGGCTTTTGTTCGCTTTCGTTCAAATCCTTTTGAGTTTTCTGAAATATTGACAACAGGATCAAAGGACAGAAAAATATAAGTTATTAGATGATTTGAGGTGTTCGAATGGTTAATTATGTTGACATGTGTGTGAAATTTTCGGATAAAACAGGAGTCAAAAGATAAAATCAAAAACACGCATTTTGACCGAGTAGTGAGTTCTAATTAACCTTTACGGCGTAGTGCGATTTATCGACTACATCCGTATCAATGTCAATTGAATTTTAACCTTAATATTTCGTTTTGAGTTTCAAATTCGAACAACATCAGATTCTTCAAACCTCTTGTCCAACCGACTTTGAAAAGTGGCCCGGAAAAGGGTTAAAACGCTAAAGAGATATGCAATCTAGTGAAGGCACATAAAAGTATGATTATTTAAGGATCATTATTTGGTATCCTTAAGTTTAGAATAAATTGCTATCTCAGTCACCCAGAAGTCGGCATACTCCGGCGATATGGCCTGCAGGTGCGCTATTAGCCGCGTCTACATCAGGCGCACAGCCTCGCGAGGAAATTGCCGCGCGCGGCAGCTCGCCTAGTGTGGACGTGCCTCGGCCGAGGCGGCGCGCATGTTTGCCGCGGCCGCGGCCGATCGGCTCGGTGTCGGTATTCGGCGCCTCAGTCGTTTGCCTCGCGCAGGTCTGGACGTGATTATTTGGTGCGCGTGGTTTTTTATTTGTTCCGTTTGGTTATTTTGCAATTGTCTAAAGTTATAGTTTTGTATTAAAATAATAATTAGATTGGGCAAATAAGGTGATAAATTTGACATTTATCTAGTTTTGTATTAAAATTACTGATCGATTAGGAAGATTGAGGCAGATTGGGGCAGGTCAAGCAATAATACTAATTGCGTACTTTACTAGTACGTCGTACGTCGAAAGATAAAATTGTATGGAGACGTCATGTGTCACTGATTTTGTAGGGAAGATGAACTTCTGTATGAAATACTATTATATTATTCTGTGGTATGGCTTTAAAAACCAAAATAAACGTAACACAAGGCACTGCTGTTAACACATGTGACGCCATTTTGAACAGCTGACAGAGGGACGCCATCTTGCCGAGCAATTTGGCTCGGGCTTTCCTCGCGAGGCAAACGTCCCTACTAAAAATGTACACAAACACGCTGCCGCGCGAGGAATGGTCGATTAGTCGTTTGCCTCGCGCGTATGCGCGTATGTTGAGGAACTTCTCTATATTGACTCTAATATACACAGCTGTGTCACTCACCCAGAAGTCGGCATACTCCGGCGATATGGCCTGCAGGTGCGCTATCCTATCTTCCATCTCCTTCAGTCTCCTATAGATGTCAGGTGCCACGGATCCCATGTTGAGGAACTTCTCTATATTGAGTACTCGTTCCGCGATGGCGCCGGGGAGGGGGGCGGGGGCGGGCGGGAATGAAGAGACGGTCTGTGGGCCCCATTCGTTGTGAACCTTACGGACTAGAAAATTTGGTTCATTATTGAGTAACATTGTTGGAGCATGTTAGTGGGCTCAATCGTGGGGACTATGGTATCCGCAGAATTAAGTGGCGACTGAGTTCATAACGCTGTCGCCTTCTCTCTTGCCGTGGCGGTGCAAGTGTGAAAGAGAAGTTTTATGACTATATTAGGACAATAGGACTCGTTGCTGAGTACATGTTGCTGACAGTACTGACCTTAATAGTTAGGGAATTAGGTTCATTATCGAGTAACTTAACTCACTCTGCGCTTTGTAAGGTGTGCTATGGAATGACCGCATCAGTCTTGTAGATGCTTTATTTATGAAGTCGTTGTGATTGGTTGAAACTTGACTAGGCTTCTATGTTTCACTTTTATCGAAGTGAATTTTGAACATTATCATAGTGACTTTTAAGTCTAAATTTAACTACCCTGAAAATGTAACCTAGAATCCTGTAATATTGGGCCAGCAAGGTATCACCTGCAATAGTATCTTCTTCAAAAAAAGGCCCCAAAAATCTGACAGAATTTATTAGTAGGGCTATAAGAGCGTGTCACATATTTTAGGACTTCGTTGAGGAACTATTGTAGACAGTACACACAACACCTCACTAGGTATACACTTTTGAACGTTATTACAGCGGAATAAGGTTCAAAAGTGTATACCTAGTGAGACGTTGACTGTACTTACTTTTCAAGTGCCCCTTAGAGTCGCTCCTTCTCACGAACTGTGTTCTCACTCTTGCGCACGTATCTTCCGTCTCGCTCTCCTCAACTCCGGGGATGAAGTCATGAATGTTGCTGATGTTTACCTTGTAGGTAAAGAAAAAACTTTAGTATAACGCAAACCGACAAAAAAAAGTGTGGGACACCTAAGATATCTACCTAAAATGCGGTTATCTAATAATGACCATGACACATACAAGATGTAACAAAAATACTGGTGATTCTTTTAAAGTCATTATTGGTATCGTATTCTTATTGTAAAAAAAAAGGCGAAAAAAAATCTCTTGCGAAAAAAAAATGGTTTTGTATGGAGGGATGGTCGGCTGGAAATGGTCCCATATAAAAACTAAAAAGTATTTCGCGTTCATAAAAATATTCACCTAATTTTTCTGTACGCAATACGATACCATGTATGCCCTTAAACGGATCACCAGTATTTTTGTTACACCCTGTATTACCAGAAAAAGATATATTTGAAGAATGTGAGTCTGCAGCAGAAGTAGCTAAGTGGAAGAAACACAACATATGAACACTTTACTTAATATTTTTTTGTTTTTTTTTTACAATAAGGACGCGCCAAGATCATTTCAAACCCGCGGAGCTACTTTTGTTCTTGACAGTACTTAAAACTATAAAACTAGATTGATTAAAAGTGTACCTGTTCTCTCTTCCTCTCGATGAAGTTCTGTATCCGCTGCTGCAGCTCTTCCGTGGAAACGTTGATTTGGATGAGGTTCTGATCCACGGTGTCGGGCGGAGACGGCGTCGGGTCGCCTGCAAGCGTGAAGTATTTAATGTTAGGAGGCCTATTTATAACAGCATCACTAACCCTACATTAAAATCAGAATACAACCGGAGACAAATGGGGTAGGCAACTGTCAACGGTTTGGCCTGATGGCGCCAGCATAGCTTCAGCCATAGGTATAGCGAGCAACATCCTTTACCCAGAGGCGTATTTTAAAATTGGGCGTCCGGTCTATAAAGGCCTTATGGGCCGGTACCTGATTGACCGGCGCCCTAAAATCAGCGAGCAGGGCGCGCCCTAGAGTTAATGGGCCTATCTGTGACACTGCCAATTGCCCATCATAATCTGCAAAGAGTACGTCTACGAGTACCTATAGCCCGACTGGTTGACATTGACACTATGTAGGATTCTCTTCTCTTCTCGACCTGCCCGACAGTTTTAGTGAGTGCTGTTCGGGGTTCGGGGTCGCGGGGATATGGCGACTGGTGGGACCGAGGGAGATGCGTTTATTAGAGCCTAACAGTGGCGCCGCGGTCTAAAATATTAGGAGGGAACCCGGACCTAATTTGGCTTTCCTGTTCTTCATGGGCGTTAAGTGTACGGGACTAGCTGAAAATTAGGCGAGCCGGTGGGAATCCAGTTCCATAAACACTTTGTAACTGGAACTTAAGACGAAACATTCAATTAAATTGTTGAGCTCTTAATAATCTAAATTTATTTTATATTCAGATAACTAAACCAGTTAGCCAGTAGGTACTTATATTAGGCAGGTTTCTGATTGGAATCAGATTGTATTGTTTGAGGATTCTAAGTTGTATACAGGGTGTCCCAGAAATCGACGTCAAGCCGTGAATGGATGATAGACCAAGTTATATCAGTTATCAGAAAAATATAAAAAAAAATCTATCTCATGTTCTTCAAAAAATATGGTCACTTTAAATATTTACTAAAAACTACTAAAAAGAGACCATTACAGGCTGTGAATTTTTTAGTAAATTTTTAAAGTGACCATAATTTTCGAAGAACATGAGATAGATTTATTTTTTGTATTTTTCTGATAACTGTTATAACTTGGTCTATCATCCATTCACGGCTTGACGTCGATTTCTGGGACACCCTGTACAGCCTACATTGTTGTTAATAAATCCTATCCTCTTTTAAACAGTCTCAGCCGTGTCGTGAAAGATCTTAGAGCTTTAAACCAAGCGGAGTGGCCATTGACAGGCGTTCCCCTCTGCCGAAAATGTATGACCAGTGGTCATACTCATTGTATGAACTGAAGTTTATTTGACGTGGCTATTTTGACGTTTCGCATAGATTTGACGTTCCCCTCCCCGCAAAAAACAGCAGACTTTTTCCGATAGAAATGAGAGCGCGTCTCGCATCCGGTTGGTTTATTAATCAAAGTGAAAGATGTACCTATTTTATTAAAATGGAAATACCTATCAACTAAAACACTAATAAATAGGTATAAAGAGTCCACAAGTATCTTATTGTTACTATAGTTAGGTAGTTAATTTATTGCACGAAGTGTTTATTCAGTCTGTATTTGCTACGTAAATATGAACAGCTGAATTTAAGGAAACTGTATTCGTTACGCATTCTCATTGTTAAATTGGTAGGTAGCGTTTTAATAACAAGTCAAAAAATGATATGAAGTCTGATCCTGGTTTAATTGCTAATGTTGTGTTGCTATACCTAAAAATCTACGATCATTTCAATCATTGTGATTAAGTAGACATCACTGAAGTCGAAATAGATAAGTAGTTTTTATGATAACGTAATAATTAAATAAACTAGGGTAGAGTTCCATGACGAAATAAAAATACTAACACAAGTAACAAAGTACTTTATTGTAAAATATTTCATCTATTCAAAATAAACAACAAGCAAAAAGCAAAAAAGTGTTCTACTTTGTTCAGTAGGTAAATGACAATGTGTATAACGAAAACTACAGTAAAACCTACCTAAATCACAAAATAAATTCATAAAATTTGCTACCCAGGAGGTATACATATATGTATCCTGGAACTTAACTGAGAAAGTTGGTAACAGCGGTGCTCAGTCTTAATATCTAGAAGAAAGGTTTACATTAGGATTCAATTTAAATTTTATTTACTGATGTTATAAATTTCATACAGTACAATCTCAATAATCCGACACTTCGATGTACCGGCACGTCCAGTAGGTAATTCGACACTAGAAATAATGATGCCGTTGAGCGTTAAATCTTTCTATCCACGTATTTGTATAAAAAATCATTTTAAATATCAATATTGTATGGCTAAGTAATGTACGAGGTTGGTTTAAATAGGTACCCTTAATAAATAACTAGTAACTAATCTAATCAGGAAAATAGGTAGGTAATATCAGTAAAAACACGTATTTCTGTTTATTGAAATATGATATAGTTTTCGACTAATTCGAATTTTCCATCAATCCGGCACCTTCATGTCAGCATCAGTGCCAAATTGTCAAGATTATACCGTAATACGTATGAAACGTACGGAAACTGTTCATTGGCTCACTGTTTCTACATCACTACCTATCTTTTTACTCTACAGGGTGTCCCAGAAATCGACGTCAAGCCGTGAATGGATGATAGACCAAGTTATATCAGTTATCAGAAAAATACAAAAAAAATCTACCTCATGTTCTTCAAAAATTATGGTCACTTAAAAAAATTACTAAAAAATTCAAACCCTGTAATGGTCTCTTTTTAGTAAATATTTAAAGTGACCATAATTTTTGAAGAACATGATATAGATTTTTTTTTGTATTTAACTGATAACTGATATAACTTGGTCTATCATCCATTCACGGCTTGACGTCGATTTCTGGGACAACCTGTATAGCTGTAAGATTTCCTATTAAATAAAATAAAATAAAAATAAAATACAAATTTGAGAACCTTAGACAACCATAGTCAACCATAATAAGTTACCAACCGTCTTAGTTAAGAAATAGAGTTAAATGTTCAGTCAGCAGCAAAAGTAGCTGAGCTGGTAGGGTGTTCAAAATGACCTACACACGCTCGTATTATCTTAACAATAAGGTCGTGTGCAGCTCATTTTGAACACCCCACCCGCTTAGCTACTTCTGCTGACTGTACCTAACTAAAGAACATAAGTATAAATAAATAGCATGCGTATATTGCGAATAACTTGCTATGTATATTGAAAACAAAAGCGAACATATTTTCTATTCATAAACATATACATACATATATACTATGTCATTAATATTCAAATGTACTTCTCATATAATTTACTAACAATGCTAAGCGTATAAATAAGATATATTTATATATGTCCTAGTCTTTATAAACTATATTATTGTCATATTATGACATCTAGAGAACTATTAGTAAAATTGCTCAAGTATATCACGACTACGGATCACAACTTCAATCAAATGTACAGTCCGCAGCAGAAGTAGCTAAGCTGGTAGGGTGTTCTAAATGACCTACACACGCTCTTATTCTCTTAACAATAAAGTCGTGTTCAGGTCATTTTGAACACCCTACCAGCTTAGCTACTTTTGCTGCTGACTGTACAGTCCGCAGCAGAAGTAAGCTGGCGAGAGGTGATCGAATTGGTCTTGGTCTTTTAACAATAAATTCGTGCGAAGTTCATTTTGACCACCTAAGTCGGTACGCAACTTCTGCTACAGACTGTACAGTCAACGCCATAAATATGTGTACAATTTTGCACGTTACTCCATTGTAATAAGGTTCAAAAGTGTATACATATTTTAGACGGTACAGTCGTCTAAAATATGTATACACTTATCCGTCGTCTAAATTATGTATACATGTATACCATACTCCAACTATCCACTGACAATAGCCTTTAATATTGTAAAGACATAAAGTCTAAAATTAAAGTGTCGAGGTAAGTATTATGCATTGCTGAGAATTATTTACTTCTCATATAATTTAAAGCAATAACCGTGTTTACACCTGCTGCACCGCCTCGTGAGGAAAATGCCGCGCGCGGCAGTCCGTCTAGTGTGTGGACACGGCTAATTTCTATAAAAGCTACAACAACACCTGTATTATCATTATCATAATCATTTCTGTCAAAGGACTGCTTATAATGAGCGTCTCCCAGAGATCTCCAAAAAGGCTTCACTTAAGCAAACGGTCACATCAATTTGTTAGGGGCCTTCTTTTGCTGCGTAATATCACTTAGGTCTGGCAAATCCTTCAGCGTAATTTTATCATTATCATTTACTCAGCCTTCTTTTTCTGATAATTTGTACGGGACATAGGCCATCGACTTAGACAAAAGGGAGAGGACCCCCGCTCTGAGTCATTTCTGGTGCAAAGGTTGTCCGTAGCTATCCAGCGGGGTAATGCCGCTAGCGTTATGGGCACTTTTGCACCGGAAACGACGACGAACGGCAGCAATGCTTATAGTTAAGTTGACTTATGTAAAATTAATTTGTACGCTGTGATTTAAATAAAATTTTCTGATAAATATTTCTTATTTCATACCAGATGTTGACATGCTAGAGACGTTTCAAGTTATCTATAATGTATTTGAAGTACAGACGGGACTTTACCACGTGTAATTTTAAAATTATCTTCGTCGTTTTGAAAACAACATTGTCCCCGTAGTACAGTCACCGGCAATAGTATCTTCGTACACGAAGATCGCAATAATATGTAAAAACCGTGAAAATTTTAATCGCGAAACTAGTAGCCTTCTACAGCATTTGACAATCGTTAATTATAAGCTAGACACTATCTTAGTATCTATACGAAATATTCAAATGTCGAGTTGCGTTCTATATCGCTAGCTATAGCTAGGTATCTGTAATAAGAAGAAAAATTAGAAAAAACATTTAACCGACACACCTTTAAAATTTTGAAGTCAACTCAATATGAATTGATAAAGAAAAGTTAAAACAGCGACTTAGATATTTAAAACTCATAAGCCTTATTGCACTGAGATTTGGTTTCAAATCGCGTGATCGACTAAACCCGTACATGGCGGGAAGAAGTTGATAAGTCGCGGCGAAAAGTTGATGAAATTTGAACTTTAAAAAAAATCATAAGGTTCAAATTTCTTCAACGAGTTATCAACTTCTTTCCGCTTTGTACCGATTAACGATGAGCAAAAATTTTATCTTCTTCTTTTTCCTAGCGTTTATCCCCGCTTGGGGTCCGCTTGACAACCTAATCCCCATGAATTGGCATAGACACTAGTTTTTACGAAAGCGACTGCCATCAGACCTTCCAACCCAGAAGGGAAACTAGGCCTTTTTTGGGATTAGGTCCGGTTTCCTTACCGAAAAGCGACTGGTAAATATCAAATGATATTCCGTACATAAGTTCCGAAAAATTCAGTGGTACGAGCCGGGGTTTGAACCCGAGACCTCCGGATTGAAAGTCGGACGTCTAACCGCAAGGCTACCAGCAGTGTTCTTGAAATGAGCAAAAATTTTATAATAAATGTTATTTAATAACCTTTTGCCGTGTCGCCCCACCCAACAAATTCAAACGTGTTGCAAGGTACAATGACCTCTACATTATCATTTCCGGATTTTTTATACAATCAATAATAAAGAAACAAGTTATGCCGGTAAATCGAATGTCAATAACGTAAAAAGTCATATCCACTTTTAGTGGTATACAAACAGCGTCTAATGTATAACTAATTTATAGGATTCATTATTGAATGATCACTTGATTAGTCTACATAAAACCCTCTGGCTTGAGTAGGCGCCGACTCTGTAGCCCCTTTACTCGATATATCACATTGGCAACGGTTTCATTCCAAATTGGACAAAGCTGTACCGATATTGGATACTAAAGTTCATCACGAAAAACTAAAGGTAAGGAGAAAGGAACCCTGATCTTACTCAAATCAAGTAAAATTGAGCTCAATATCACCTTTAACGCTAAACTTCTAAAATCTTATAAGGCGAAAAACACTCGACCGGAATTCACCTAACATAGACAAAAATCAAGGAAAAATCCAAGTTCCGGCTGTTTTGTCTATTGGCTCCATACAAAAATTCAGCTACCATAGACAAATTTAGAACTAGCAACTAGTCTATTATAGTATAGGCTACTTTCCTATGAAGTCAAATCAGCTACTTTTTAGGAAACGTCAAAACGATTTTTACTGTGGAGTTTATATGGGAGACTAATATTGTGACGTCACAATACTATATGATAAATACCACATAAATACATCTCCTTTATAAAAGTTTTAATCATTATAAAATCATTTAAAGCGCAAACACATGTTACACCTGGATTTTCCTGTGTATTTTTGAAATTTTGATTTTATGAATGCAACGAAACAATTAAGTTTATCTACTGGAAAGTAGTCTATAGTCTATGATAGCTAATTTCCGATCAAGTGTGTTTTCCGCTTAAAAATGGTTAATAGCAGCAAAAGTTAAACTTTCTGCCCATTATGTCCGTTACTTCTATTATGATTACTACTCCACGCACATTCCACGTTCTCCTTCCAGGCCGGAGCCGCGTCCTCGTAGACCTCTCGCTTCCACACCGGCACTTTGGCCTTGAGCAGCTCGATGCAGAGCGAGACGGCGTCGAGCGAGTCGCGCCGGTGCGGGCTGGATACCGCGATGATCACGGACGCCTCTCGGCACGGGACGTTGCCTAACCTGGGGACGATTTTTGAATATCAGGAATTGTGATGAGCCAAAATTTTGTATAGGATTTAGTGTCGGGGCCTGCTTCCTACTAATTTATCTCTGCTATAACCCCAAAAAAATATCGCGGAAAGAAGAACATTATAAAAGTTACAGCGGAATAAACATTCAAAATTAAAAAGTTATGGAAATCCCAGTGACAGCTGACAGTTTCAGTGACCGAAGTTGTCTGTAAGAACTTCGCTTCGCTGCGCTCGATTTTAAAATGTGACAGATCGTACGTTCTGGTACTTCAGATATTTAGATGTTTAGTGCTAAAAGAAGAGACTTCAAAGGATATAACATTAAGGATGAAATTTGGTATACAGATATTATGACTCCCGGGAAAGGACAGGATAGTTTTATCCTGAAAATCAACCCTTAAGGGGTAGAAAAAAGGTGGAGGTTTGTATGGGGAATCAATAACATTTGAATTGATTTAGATGAAATTGAGTATAGAGATAGTTAGAGTTCTGAGAAAGGATGTAATAGTATATTACGCACCTAGGGCGGTAAAATAAAGAACGTCTGAGATCGCGGGTATTTGTGGCCCGAACCGAAGGTAAGGGCCATAAACAAGCGATATAAGGCCTTCTTTACTACCGCCCGTGGTGCTACACAATTTTACGTCTCCTCCTGCGTGTGAAGTGAGATTTGACGCTGCGCCTGTGGGCGGCAAAAATATTTTTATCCCAGAAATCATCCTTACGGGGCATAACAGGGGTACGGATTCCTAATTACGATTACACGCAGAAGATTACCGATTAATTCATTCACACATCCCGTTTTAGGTTACAGCATAGTAAGTTGACCTCTTCCTTGTGTTTCCGTCTCAGATAAAGCAATAAAATAAATAGATAAAGACCTTACAACACTCTGTGATAAGGTGGGTTAAGAGCAAAACGTCACACTATACTACTGAACTACTTAAACTTAATTATACATGTTTTGTTTACCAATGAACTTCGATAATATTATATATCTCAAAATTTATTTTCGACTGACTTCAAAAGTAATGTTAATTAGGGTATTTATTATGAGTTTATGGATTTTGGAGTGTCGCCTGATGGTAACTTCGTCACCATAGCCTATAAACGCCTGCAACTCTAAAGTATTGCATTTTAGAAACCTGTTTACTCATTTTATGTGGTTATGCTAGTCCTTAAAAGCTTCTAATTCAAATATATCGGACCGGCGAAGGTGGTCACAAATATCTCAACAACGCCTCTATTATCAACGCGATGGGGGGGGGGGGGGGGGGGGGGGACACTAATGCAAAAAATTTTTCTCGAGTTTTTGAGGGGGTCAGTAAATTTTTTTTTCCATTTGAAATGTTCGATTTGGGGGGGGGGGGGGTCATGTCCCATGTGACCCCCCCCCCCCTCTTGGACCGCGCCTGCGTACAGCAGTCGCTATATTACCATTGAAAATGCGAGACTTATTCAAATTTGAACTTTACAACTATCCCATTAAGCGTTAATTTAGCACGCTCGTAGCTCATTTCTACAGATATATGGAATAATTGTATGTGTTGTCATATTAATACAAGGATGTTGGTTATTTGTCGGATGCTCGGAATGGCCGGCGGTCACGCTTCGCCGGCTTGTTTGATTGTACTACACGCAATCGCTAATTTGAAAATAACAGACATACAATGACTACTTTAATATTGTCAGTCTACAAGCCGAATTAGAGAAGTTAAAAAAGATATTTCAATCCTATGTCACTTCCATAACTGAAAATATTTAAATACAACTCAAACGATGTTGGCTAAAGCCAGATTTTCAAAAATGAAGATAGGGGCATATTGATCTGTTGACTCATTCATGGCTGAAAGGGGACTGATAGCCAAGTAGTTCTTAAAAGACGTTTAAGCACTACTTTGTTAAGACAGTTTGGGTGCTCATAGTCTAACTATCTTAAAGATTTTTATTATCACATATAAGATGATATACGCTTACAGTACAGATAAGAACCAAATCGCTTACGTGGCAACCAAATATCAAATATATAGCCTTAACAAAGGAGCTTGGTGAATCCTGAAAGACATCTACATTGGGATGATGTACAGCCAGTTCGTTCAAGAGTGGAAGTGTCCGATTGGTGGGAGCGTTGCTACCCTGGCACGTACGTACCCCGTCACGGCGAAGTCTCCGCCAATATCGGTGGTCAAATCACCAACCTGGCTCGCACCACCCGTCCTCGGCGCTGGCACGAGTAGTCCTATTTGGTCAAGGACCGTACAGTTACTTATTTTATTTCGCAGTAAATATAGTGCTTTTCTTAGTTAAGCCGGTGCTGAATTTGGCTTAAAATTCCTTCATGAGCTGTACGAAAACTACTTAGGCAAGCCGACGGGAATCGTGTTCCATGAACGCGCCGCCACTGATTGGTAGAAATATTAATATCGTATCTTGTTAATATTAATATCGTAAGTGGGTAATAAAATAACAATTAAAACTAGGCCAACAATTGAGAAATAAAGTAGAATTTAGAATAATTATCGTATGTTAATAAAGTAAACATTCCGAATCTTCATTCTTCAAGCAGCATAGTTATTTCATGATATTTACTGTTGTATTGGGTAACTGATAAGATTACGACGTCATTCGATAAGAACACATCTCCGCTCAACTTGTTTGGAGATAAAAACTGACACAATAAGTTATGCTCGGCAGCTTGTCTCAAGTAAAAGTGACATGTTGTTTACTGAGATAACAGTTATCACTTTTACTTTACTGCATTTAATAATAAGTATATATTTACCGCACAGAAGAGGAGGAATGGGAAATTATATAATATTTTTACTCAGTAACAAAATAACTCCTAAGATACGCTAATCTTTAGCCAGGATTACAGAAAGGAAGCCCCTTTTTTTAATGGTCCGATTGCTAAAAAACTACATTATTTTTATTTGTACACCCAGATTCAAAATTGCATGGACAATTTATGAATCCATAGATGAAGTGTCCATGCAATTTTGAATCTCACTGTACCTTGTAATTGACTTGTATAAATGACTTATGGCCTTTTTACTTCGTATTTTTTGTTGGCCTTACGCGCTTAAATGAAACTTTTGGAAGTGTTCGTGGGTCCGCTATCTTTCGTGGGTGCACAGAGCGGGTACCAGAGCTACAAATCATGGAAAATCCGTCGCACGTCCATTATGACTGACACAATTTTACCCTATTTGTACCCGCAGCCGTCATACGAATTATTTAATATGAAAAATTGGCGACCCCCATTGTAGTATATGTACGTACCTATGATAAATAGCTATGCTGTGCACCGCGCTCCACTTGCGTCGAACTTCGTCGCAGATTGCCTTCATCACCTTCAGCGCCATCGGCTCGTACGCTTCATACTCCAGCCGAAGCACCTGCATCAAGCACATTTTAAACTTTAATTATATGCTTTAGGGTTCAAAGTCAAATGCGTTATGGCAGCCACCGACTATCAATGCGCCTGACGATCTCGGCCTGTCAGTTAGATCAAAAATTTGCCGGCTCCGAACAACTGACAGGCCGATATCGTCAGGCGGACTGCAGGCGGACTGATAGTTGGTGGCCGCCCTTATGGACGCGAGCTAGCATTTTATCAACCAACTTCAAGATTCTGAAGGAGGAGGTGCTCAATTCGTCGGGATATTTGTTTTTTTTTTTGTATGTTCACCAATTATTTGTAGACGGCTGGACCAATGCTATGAAATGCTTTTTCTTTGTTTGAAAGAGTATACTTCACAGTTGGTCTAGCCAACAACTTCAACTGTTATAGGCACACCTATAGTGATTTCAGTATTTTTTCCTCTTGGAAAAGTGGAGCCTAAGTGAAGTCGGTTCTTTTTTGTTTAAAATTATTTGTCTTGAACTATATGATGCTTATATTAAGCGAGGTTAAGACTAGCAAGATTACTTGCGGCAAGTAGGGACGCCGCTATAGTTCAGAATAAAATAATAATAATAATAAATAAATATTATGGGACAATCTTACACAAATCAACCCAGTCCCACAGTAAGCTCAATAAGGCTTGTGTTATGGGTACTAGGCGACGATATATATAATAGATAGATATAGATAAATACTTAAATACATAGAAAACATCCATAACTCAGGAACAAATATCCGTGATAAACACACAAATAAATGCCCTGACCAGGATTCGAACCCGGGACCTCCTGCTTCATAGGCAGGGTCACTACCAACTACGCTAGGAGGCCGTTAGTTAGAATGAGGCATGAATATCACTATTTCATTCTAGCATATAGCTGCGTCCCTACTTGCCGCAAGTAAACTTGCTAGTCTAACCTCGCTTTAGGGTTTAAATTTTAATGGGCCACATGGCTTTTGTGCCTTCAGTTTCGTACTCCAATGACACCTCTATCAATAATATTTTAAAGTTATAATCTGAATCTTATAGCACCAACATTAGGGTTTAAAGTTAAGTGAGTAATGCGTGACCCAGGTGTTCGCCGTTAGTATTTGGAATTGAACTTTATGGAGTGTTTAATAGGATTGAAATTTAAATGGGGTAGACTAGCACAACACTAATTATTTCGATGACATTGCAAAATGTATGTACATCGGTTAATATGATACTACACAACTTAATGATAATTTAATACCTTAATATATGTATAGTTGACATTTTTACTTGCGGGCTTGTTAGCCTTCCTATGAAAATCCTTTATATGGAAAACAAGGTATGCAAACTAAAGACAAAATAAATAGAAAATGATGCAAAAAAAAAACATTTTAAAGCTGGTATTGTCGGTTGTTTGTCGATATTATATGTTATATAAATTATTTACGATACTGAGTTGAAAACAATAATATATAATTGACACATGAAGATGAACTCACATTTATCTTTTGTTTTGGTAAAGTAAGAAATGATTTATTATATTGTTTTATAATGTGTTTTTGCATTGATGTAAATAATTGTAGATTGTTAAGAAAATGGCCTTAGAATTGTCCCGCACCATATCGTCCCGTGGTTGCAGTAGGAGTCTGCTAAGGGAATATACCGGGAGATGGGCAGCAGCATCTTCCGAAAGCCTACAAACAATAAGCAAAAAAAACTGCGCGCGCCAACCCACCTGCCAAGCGTGGCGCGTATGGCAAACCCCCCCTTTAATCAAAGGGGAGACCTATGTTCAGCAGTGGACATCTTATGGCTGAGATGATGATAATGAAGAAAATAAACATTTTAGATATGCCTTTAATCTGCAGTCAAAAATTATGATGGAAGGTATAGACCATAGGAGAGCCAGGTATCTTCATTCTTCTATTCTAGGACTAGGTAAGAAAAGTCTGAGAGTGCTAACCGGCATCATTACCGGGCACAACACCCTCAACAGACATCTAAAGGTAATAGGTATAGAAAGGGATTCCTCCTGCCCACACTGTGGCCAGACCACCAAACATTTACTAGCGGAATGTATTATGTATGTGGCAGCGCGACATAATGTATTTGGGAAAGACGAGTTAGAAGAATGTGAACTAAAGGGTATCAATTTCAAGGATGTCCTTCTGTTCTGCAGGAAGACAAGATTCGAGGAGAATAGTGAGGGAATGCAGCCAGGACAGTAACCTGCAGCTCCAACTCCAGGGAACTGGGCTGAATGAACGCAAACAGCGATCGACAGCCCGCCTGATTCCGGCCGGGCGTCCCTACACAACATCTACATGCCTTTAATCTTATACTATATTAAATTTTCAGATATGTCAATTTGAAATTCATAAGAAAGTGTTAACATTTTAACATAAATCAGGTTTCATATCAATTGCTTTATTTAAACAATCAGTTCCCTGCAAACTGTGTAGGTAAATTATTATTTCCTAAAGAGAATGCTACAAACTAAAACTATATTTCAGTGCAATCAATAGTACCAAATAAGCTCATTATTATTGTACTAAGACAGAACACATTTATTATTGATGTGTGCCTTATTTAAAAAGATGATGCAACAACATTCCAGCTCATATTTCCAACAAATTACATAGCATTACAAAAAAGCATAACTAGTTTAATAAAACTCACCTTTTTTCCTTCAAAGTTATCTCTCGTAGTCCCCACAAATATTGACACTGCACCGCAACTGTCATCCACCACCAACTCGCTCACCGCATCCACTGATAACTTATCCACTGTTAATTTTAAGTGATCCATAATCAAGCAGACCCTTGGCCTTAAAGTAGCTGTGTAACCGTGATAAACGGTAGAGTAGAGAGGGTAATATCTTGTGTGCTTAGTGAACTGTGATTTACACTTATCAGGGTGAGCTGCCTATCTAATATAAGATATATCTAGCCCCCACTAAGTGGTGGTATCACAGCAATATGATCCCTCTCGTTAATTTCAACGTCAACACTTTCATCACAAACCTCCTCGTTTTTTGCTAGCAGTATATTATTCTTAATAGCTTGGAGGTTATAGTTTTCAGTGATAGTGTTTAGGAGTTGTTGATAGCTAATCTTCTTTGGTAGTACGATGGAAGACTCCCGGGTGCCGGCCAGGTCTTTGGATTGAGCGAAGAACAGAAGCTTCACATTTACTGCATGCTCAATTTCCATATTTCATCCTGTAATAGAAAGTAAATCAGTAACATTATTTAAAAAATTAGAAAAAAAAATTGGACATGTATTTTGGAATGGTAAAGTATAAGTTAGGTCTAGATTTCTTAGCATAAGTTAGTTAAGTTTTCTAAGTCAATTTTATTTATAGGTATGTATATAATATTACAATGTAAATGATTTTATTCAACATTTGATAATAAATAATTTGATAAGATCAAAAAAAAAGTATACCTATTATAAAAATGGAAAGAATAAATAAAATTTAGTTTATTATTTTTTGTGTATGTGTATATGAGACTTAAATGAATTTAAAAGACAATAACCAAGTAAATATTAAATTTCCATTAAAGTGCATTACTCTGTAATGCAATCTTTTTGGCAAGGTCACGTAAAAATATTGGCACTATTAAAATAATAATCGTCACGCCAATAAAAATAGCTATTCTTCACACAACAGTGCAAATACTAATGCAAACGATTAATTGAATCTGTGTAAATGTGCACAGGTTTCTCTCATGCTTTGGTTAAGTTTTAACACGTACAATAAAAACAAGGAAAACGACAGCACAGACAGACTTTCACGCACGAACTGCGGACAGTATTCGGCAACGGAGGAGCCGGTTTCGTAATGTATAGAGATCACCCGAGCGTAAAAACATGCACATTATGCACAACAAGTTTCGATAGATCGGTTAACAGCGTAACCTTGACTAGTACCTAAACGCCGGTTAGCATTCTTCGTGTTGCGTTCTATTCTTCTAATTAATTACTGTGGCGCATTTCATTTCCAATTCATAAGCTAATTATAGTTCATTTTTTTTGATGAAAAACCACGCGACGAAATCGGCTAGTAGAGTAGTGACACTAGTGACATTGACAGACAAGGTCAGATTGAAATTGACACATTAAGATTTTGTTGCCGTTTCATAAAATTTACTGATTTACACATAAAATGAGGATAAACGCGCAGACGATGCAGGGTGTCGTAATCGCACTGGTGGTGTTTGGATTGGAAGTGTCAAATCTACACAGTGTATGTTACGGAGTCTCTAGACCTCAAGCAAATGGGGCTTTAAAAAATAAAGCACCATTTATAAGGGTCACCACATACCTAGCGGTTTTCCTCGCGGAATTACCGGAAGTAGCGGAAATTCATAGACAAAATGCTTAATTTGTCTATGGTAGCGGAAATTTGTCTATGGCTTCCATATAAAAAATCTGCTACCATAGACAAATTTCCGCTACCATAGACAAATTTCCGCTACTTCCGGTAATTCCGCGAGGAAAACCGCTAGGTATGTGGTGACCCTAATCTGTAGGTTTTTATAGGCATTCAAAGATATATGACATAGGAAATTTTATTTGGCGCTATCATAGTCCATTCACTTCTTTTCTTATTACATAGTCAATAATTCAAAGAGATAGAATTTGGCCACGTAAGGCCAGAGGCCAGTTTTATAAAGCTACAAGTTACAATTTACAAGCGGAACTCTCTTTCTAACCCTATGTGTTAGAAAGAGACTTCCGCTTGTAAATTGTAACTTGTAGCTTTATGAAACTGGCATCAGGTCCCACACTTTCAGACACTTTGTGGTTTGTATGTTTGTTGTTGGGCAACTTGCACCACTTTTTTACTTTATTAAAAAATTTAAAATTAAATGAATGGTGCTAATTCATTTGGTATTTGGGGAAGGCCGGTGAAAACTAATTGTAGAGGACGCTGTTCCAGATTCCATACAACGAAAGAAAGAAACAAAATAATATATATGGTCCTAAGCAATGTACGAAAACTATATACAGTCAGACGGCAACATTTACTGTAGCTTTATTCTACAGCATTTTAATTTTAGAGTACTTCGGAAATCAGTGAATTTTCCTTGGGGACCAATTAGAGACGATAGAATGAGTCTTAATTGCTAAAATTAATAAAACCTACTTCCTGTCATACAAATTTAGCTTTTCCAAGACCATTGTACGAAATGTCATTGTCAGTTGGAAATGACAGTTGCCTTCCCCATTGGGCCAGCGACAGCGTAGTGTGCTTGTGTTACGTAACTTAAAATTTTCCATTGAAAGAGATGGGAGAAGAGATGTAACATGAATGTTTGGGTTATTCTTCTCACTTCTCACCTTTGCTATATAGAGGATCGAGATGTGGATAGCGTTTTTCCTCTTAACTAATCCATCACAAAATACAGATGTAAAATATTTTTCGAGATTTTGTGGTAACGACAGGGTAACATTATTTAAACTCGGTCACACTCGGTCGTTTATAAAGGAAGGTAGGATTACATAAATGTTTTATTTATAGGTAATTATTAGTAATTACTTGTCGATTAAAATAAAAATAAAACGATATAAAAAATAAATATAATGCAAAATAAAATAAGTTATTTATTGGTAGAAGGAATTCAAGGCATCTAGCAAACTTCACGAACATTTCTTATAACGGTTGCTATTCACGTGCAATCATTATTAATAAACATTTTCATAATACAAAAATAACATTCTGATTTGGAGCCCATTTTTTATTTATAACTTTTATTTTGTAGGTTTTAGTTTAGTTTAGTATTAGTTTATTTTTAAGATTTTTTAGTTGTAATTTATTTTTAGGTTTAATATTAGTTTTTATTTCATGTAAATGGTTTTTACGAATAATAGATAACCATATAAAATATTTTTTACTAATTCTGCAAAGTCGGTGCCTACGAAATGCTTATTACTTTTGACAAGTATTGTTTTTGATATAAATCTTCCAAGATATCGAAAACCCGACTGATAGTGAATGGTGACTTTAGAATTATTTGATGTTCAAACTGACACTACTGACAGTTGAAATATAAAAAAGTTACCGGATTTCAAACAACGGTCTTCGCTGTGAATTTACGCTCGAGCTCAACCGCTTTTTGGCAAGTGTCCCTCGGGTCGGGCGCGCGCGTTACATAAAACGAACGTCGCACTGCGTGCACCACAAAAAGGATAAAAATAGATTTTCAGTGTGCGTTGCGCGCATTCAGCGCCGACATTTTTGTTTTCAAATGACATACATACCGAGACGACGCTCGTATTACGTATTAGAAATCTAAAGTGAAACTTACTGAAATCGGTTAACTGTAAACATTGTACCGATTTTTTGTTTGCATCTCGTCTCCTGATTGACGTACAGCGTGGAATAAAATATTCATTGTGGACGTGTTGGTGGTGGTTCCTATGGATTAGTTCGAGTGAATATTGTGGTGCCGAGTGAACATTAAACTAGTAAAATGGCTCATCACGTGGAGCCGATGGACATAGACGATGCAGCTGTTTTTGATAACAAGGAGAACACATATCAACACAGCAATGTGCTGCCAAAGACTCCTAGCACTGAGAAAGGATATGAGGAACTTGATGTGTCGGAGCTAAACATGAAACTGAGGTATTCCATCACTCCGGCTGCATCACCGATGTCTAAAAGTATGTCACATTGTTTGGACCACCGACAAAATAATTTAACAGACGAGTCTCTTAGCAACACTGTTATCAATGAGTATGAAAATAATTTAACTCGCTCTTTAAATTCCACATTAAATAAGACCGAAGTAAAATCATCAAAAGTATTACCCTTGCAAGCTTTGCCAACAGACGTTGAAGGTAACAGGAGTTCTGTTCTTCGAACTTTGGACTCTGCAAAAGGCAATGACATCACTATAACTGTAAGCAATGAAAATGAATTAGACAACCTGTCATTTCCAAGCTCATCTTCCTCTATGGCTGAAACTCCGGAAGCAACAACACCAACAAAAGAAATTCCAAAGCATGATGGTGGCTCTCCGATCATGAGAGGCCTGAAGTCTGTGTTAAGTATGTTCAGATCCTCACAGAGTCCTATACCGCCTGAGGAAGAGGATCCCAAGCCAACATGTCCTGCTGTAAGCCCTGCCGATGTGCCATTGCCAGAGTCCAAGCCTAGAGCCATTGCATCAACCCCAAAGAGTGAGAACAATAAAGAAAAAAGTCTGTCCAGAAGAAACAGTCCACACAAAGAAAGCATTGTATTTAATGAAGATTTAGAAAAAGAATTACAATGGAATGACGACTCTACAATTGTGTTTAGCACAGAGAAAATCCCAATACACAAGTTGTTTTTCCAAGATAAGCCCTCCAAGTCAGCTGTTTTTAATGAAAGTGTTAAACAGGAAGATGCCAATTCCACTGTTGAGTACATGGATGTTTCATACAACGATCTGTCCATAAAAGACAGAACTTTAAATGGAACTGTAAACAGAAGCAGAGTTACAGAATTCCCTGAGTCAGATTGTGAATTTGTTGATTGTGAAACTACATTTACACAAAATGAAGTTCAATCTAATGCAGAAGTTGATGTAGTCCAAACTAATCACAATCAAATTCAAAATGCCGCTGAAAAAGAATTAGTGGAAAATACTGCAACAGTTAAGGAATCATTTGTGTTAGATACAACTGAAGACATTATTAATTCAATAGAAGATTCTCATATTGCTGTAGAAGGAGATCTTGGTAAAAAACTAGATTTTTCTACTACTGATATTGTCAATCAGTTGTCTGATATTATAAATGAATCTGATACAAGTGCCTCAAATGTAATATCTGTTGAAAGTAAAGATAATGTTGTATTAGATAAACATGAAGCGTCAACTGTAAGTGATGTACAAACCGCAAATAAAGTTCAATCAGAATTTACAGAAAACCGAGTAACAAATCCTGACAATTTTGTGGCAGATTCTTCGCCTAAACTTGCTGATAAGGTAAGCAATGAAAATGATAATTTAATTCATACAGCTGGTATTGTTTGTCATACTATTGTGCCTCATGTAGTATCTGTTGAATCTGAAATTAGTTCTGTCACTGTTGATGCTTGTGCTTTAATGACTGACGAAGTTGCTCCTCCAATGCTCATCTCTAATGAAATTGAAACTACAATAGCATCTGAATGTGCAAGTGGGAATGTTGCTGGTTATCCTTCGCCAGTTGACATTCCTTTACCAAATGACGACGATATTAATGAAATTAATGATAATTTAGATGAAAATGTATGTGCTAATTTGCAAAATAAAGATACGCTTAATGTAAGCACCTCTCAAAATGCGCTGATGGCAGCCCTAGATAAATCAATTATTGAAGCAATCCCTGATGTTCAACATACGCCAGTTGAACCTCAAAATGAAGTCATCCCTTGTCCACCCAATTTATTACCTAGTGATGTTCCATTACCTCATAAAGATGAAGAAGATTCTGTAAAGACCAATATGCCGCACGAAGCTATTACTGTGGCTACCGATCCTGTAAATACATCAGTTATTGAAAAGCCTCCCACTCATATTGGCGATATTACTTCCACAATTGATGTTATTAATAACACAGTCGATATACCATTCACTAAAACGACTGTTGATGTACCTTGCACAGAAGCTGGGGCTGGAAGCATAGAAGCTGATACCCCTTGTCCGGCCAGCGTATCTCCTAGTGATATTCCACTACCCGGTGTAGATGAAGTTAATCCGAACACAACACAAGATTTACCACAAGAAGCTGAAACTGTTGTGGCTCTATCTGTTCAGAATATAGTAAAGCCTGACAAAATTACGATTGAAGACAACATAACGAAAGTTGATTCGACTATTGAAGGTGGTGTCGTGAAATCAGAAAATATTGAACAAATTGTTAACAATAAAATTGATGCTGCTGCGATTCTAAACACAATGCCTGCTCAATTAGTTAAACCAGAACAAGAAAATATGGAAATATCCTTTGTTGAATCTAACAACGACAAATTTTCTGAAACCATGAACATGGACGTAAGTATGGTCGATGCAAACTTAAAGTTAGAAGAATCTATCAGTCAAAGAGACACCTCATTATTATCTGTTATGCCTCAATTACCTGAAATGGTCAATGATAATGTTAAAACTGTGGTTTCCGATATTGTTAGTGCCGAAAATCTAAGTCAAACTGAAGATATTAATCAAATTTCGGGCAGTAAGAATATCGTACTTAAACTACCTGAAATTGATGTGAATGCCGAAAAAGTAGTTCAAAATGAAGATAACAATCAAATTTCGAACAATAAGAATATCGAACCTGAAAAGAAAATTGAGGAAAATTCAAAGAATGATATTCTTTTGGAGACTGCAGTTAACATAGATATGCCAGTAAACGAAAACCTAAATGGTGAAAGTCCTCACATACCTACCTTATCTGAAATAGCAATATCCAAAATTGAAACTAGCGTTGTGGATCACAACAAGGCAGCAAAAGTTGCCATTGTATCATTGGAGCCTAATGAAAAACAGATTTCCGATGTAAAAGCCGATAGCGTGCTTCAACATCATCCAAAGGATACCACAATAAATGTAGATTCTACTTACAAGGTAGAAAATAATCCAATAGACGAAGAAATCATTTTATCAGAAAGCAATAGCCCTTTTGTTTCAATGTCTGCTGAAGAAGAATTTGGCCCTGAATCGAAAAAAGAAGACTTTGAAAAGATTGATATTCCAGTTTCAACAAAATCGGAAGTTGCTCAATCACCGCCGATATCCCCAAAAATCGTATCTAAAGGTTATAACTTGAACTTTGATGACATTGATAGCATAAATCCTTTTGCTACTAAAACTAAAATCAGAATGTCACCGCCCCCAGGTGCATCTCCGAATAATTCACCAACGACAGGCAAACTAAATAAAACTGAAATCGTAGAACCTTTAAAGAGGGAAAAAGACGTCAATAGAAGAAAGTCGATGCCAGAAAGAAAGAAGCCTTTAAAAGCAAAAAGGCATTTAAATTCTAGTGGCGATAGTACAGAAAAAACTTCACCAAAAACAACTCCAGCTAAGAAAGATGACGCCAAGACTGCTATTCATATTCAACCCAAACAAGAACAGGCACATTTAAGTCAACAAGACCATACCAGTGTAGTCGCTACTCTCGTGGAGGCTGATAGTGTCAGTAATGATGGCGTTAAACCATCGGAAATCGTTACACATGAAGAAAAAGTTCAACAAGAGTCTGTACCTGCGCTTAGTGTAGACCAACATAAAAGTGAAAGAACAGGAGAAAAACAAGAGATTACAGAAAATAACGAAGCTAAAGAAAATGAAAACGTTGTTACGAGTAATAGTCAGATTTCTCTAATCAAACCAGATACGTCATCTTCTGAGCAATCTACGTATTTCTCTGCCGGCGCTTCTTCTAGTGAACTAACAGACTCGAAAAATGTTTTTAATTTGCCTGAACTAGACACTTTTAATCCATTTGCATCGAAATCTAAAATACGCCAGTCGCCATCGAGAGATTTCGATATGGATAATCCTTTTGCCACCAATAACAAAATGAGGTCATCCCTAGAAACCTCGCCTGTTGTTACACCGGAAGATTGTAATAACACTGTAACAATAGGCAATGAAGAGGAGACGAAAGAAGCTAATTGCAGTGGATCGTCTAAAACAAGTGACGGTAAAGATGCAACTGTTCACGAAGTTCACACTGAGGATGAAGATACTCTAGAAGGACCGTTCCTCGAAGCCGATGATGCCAACGATGCTGATAATATACCCGAGTTACCTGATGATAAAGTAGATGAGGTAGATTTGGATAATATCAATCAGCAAGATAACGATGATGCTGCAGAAATGTTTATTGACGCAGAAGCTTTTGAATTTTTAATGAATCAAAATAAAACTGAAGAGGTTGCTTACAGCGGCAAAGAAAGCTTGTTCCTCAAGTTTGATCCACTTTTTGCTAGAAGAGTCACATCAGAAGGTGTGGCAGCCGCTTTAAATGATATAAAAAGAAAACCGAATACTCCCAAGAAAGCTCCTAAACAGGCACCCCCCAAAGATGTTGAACTTTTGTCATTTGAGAAGCCTGTGGCTTTAGGTTTTAATGGTACAAATGATACACAAAGTGTAGTTGAGGATAAATCGGATGACATGAATGTCACAGCATCTAAGCCGATGATGGCCGTAACACCGGCTGTTAACCCAGTCGTGACGCCTAGAAAATCTTTGACGCCAAATAGATCTAATAGGCTTTCTATGACGTTTACTTCCCCTGCCATGGCAGTGATTGATAGGCTTCTTTCGTTAAGCGGCAACAGCCCGGCAGCAGGCCTAGATACGACAGTTACACATGCTGACAGATCACATAGTGAGACAGACCAAGCACTCACACAACTTAGGGAACTATTAGCTGAAAAGGAAATACACGTCTACAACTTAAGATGTGAAACCAAGGAACTAAAAGACAGATTATCAACATTAGAAACTCAAATGAAAGCTCTGGAAGCAGAGAGCGCAGAGAGATTAAAGAAAGTGAATGATCTGAATGAGAATCTAGCTGAAAAAACGAAAATGAACAGGAACATGGCCGCAGTGGTAGAAGAGTACGAACGGACCATCGCTAGTTTAATATCAGAAACTGAACAAGACAAGAAGCGCTTCGCCGAGGAGCGCAATCAGCTAATTAGAGACAGGGACGAACAGACAGCGCATCTAACCAGCATGGAGGTCTCTTTTAACGACCTCCACAGCAAGTACGAGAAGAGCAAACAGGTGATAATGGGCTACAAAACCAACGAAGAGGCCTATAAAAAATCTATACAAGATTTTGAGGACAATCTCGCAAAAATGCACACGAATTACGAGCTACTCAAACAGCACGCGACTTCGAAACTTAATCACGCGAACCAGGAGTTAGAGAAGATTCACAAAACTCATGAGGGGGAAATTTTGAAATTCAACGCTATGCTCAAACGTAAAGAGGTGCACATCACATCGTTGGAAGAGAGCCTCGCGCAGAAAACTAAAGCGAACGAGGAACTGACGGCCATATGCGATGAACTCATCAACAAAGTTGGCTGAACTAATTTTAGTCGTACGTAAACATTAATGTTTTATAGTTTTCCTGATGTATGAATAGATTGATATCTCGGGACTTGTTGCTTGTGTGCTTATCGTAGATAAGCAATGCCAACGTGAGCTGGTCTCTATGTGCCAAATAAAATGTACATCTAAACTAAAACTATTATCAATTTTCCTCCTGAATTTAAGACTGCAAATTGTGATAATGAAACTCAATTGGATATAATTTGATGTGTGTAACTACTGTAACCATTTTGTAGCTATTTGTTTATTATAGTTCGACCGTACGAAGTAGTAAATAGTACTTTGAAATAACGCAATTATGTGCCTAACACATTTTGTACTATGCTGGTCATATTGAAAATGTGTGATGAGTCTTATAATTCAATATTCTTGCATACCAATAAATGTTCCGTAGATATTTTGTATTGTGGATAGTGTATATTTTTGCATGCTTAGTTGTATTTTTGTAAACTCTTAAAGTATTTATGTGTAGAGAATATATTTTCACGACAGTTTACTCGTAATTTCCATCTTAATACCTGTTCGACATATTTTTATAAATTTGTATTGAAGATACTGTGTCCACGATATTTGACAGAAAATATAAGAAATGATTTAATAATTTTATAGACATTTTAAGTGTTATAAATATTCACATTGTCAGATCTCTCATCGTAATTATGGTTAGTATATTTTTATATGATATCAATACCTTTTAATAGTATTTCATATAATTTTGAAATATTTTTAGAAAGAAAATTGTACAAGTTTGAGATTCGAAATGATAATCAACCCACACTTGTTTCAATGTTAAAATATTTTTTGTATTATAAGATTTATAAGATAACCTAGTAGACTATTTTAGTTATTAAAGTTTTTGACTTTTTAATAAATAACTGTTTTATTTGCATGAATTCTGAGTTTGACCCCGATTTTTTAAACCATTACTTACTACTGGCCCCAAAAGTAGCTTGATACTTTTTAATCGACTCATTATTTAATGTTTTGCTATTTTACGCTGTACTATTTCATAATACTTGAAGTAGGAGTAGAATTGTTCAATTAGTTCAAAATCTGGTATGTACTGTGTAAAAAGCTACTGATGGCGTCAGCTACTCTTTCAAAGTTTTTCCAAACTTAGCCATGCCGCTGTTAACTACGAAACAACAGTGCCTATTCTTACAAAAACTATTTAAAACGGGATATTTACCATGTGAGTTTTTGTAATGTTAATGACCATGTTAGCTTAAAATCATATATAGTGCCTATTCTTGTTTATGAATTATGCTTTATGAAAACGCTCATAAATACCGATGTCATATTTGGAACGGTGAATGCATGTGATATGCCGACACGTTTTCCAGTACCACGCTGTGCCAAGCTATCAGAGAACCATTATTTTTAACAAAAAGTCCTAGTTTGCGAGGGCATTGCTCGGCTCTTTTTGCCGAAGAGCTCGGCCGAGGAGGTTCGCTGGTGCGCGCGTTGCCATGGCAATGAGGGACAAACACTGTCAAACGTTTTACGAGGAGAGCGAAGTTATCAGCCATTCTCCTCGGGTAATGTATGACGAAACAGTGGAAGTGAACGCTAGAGAAGTGGAAAGTCCTTCTAGCTCTGACGAGGAGGTGGTCAAAGCAGCCATGTCCAAGTTTAATCCGCCAGCACGTCACACGGCGCGACACGATTTCGATTCAGAGAGCGAAAGTGATTCGGACCCTGAGAATGAGAACTTTTTAAACAATATCAAGCGAGATGCGGTAAGATTATATCTTTAATTATATGTGAGAAGCTATGTTTGTTACCTATCTATGTTATAATTGTATCTTTATGATCGATTGTGTAATGCAGAGTCCGGAGCGGAAGCCGGCCGAGAAAGCTGCAGAGCTATCGAAGCAATCTTCGAAGGATGAAAGCGTCAAAGGCAGGTCGAAACGTGCAGATTCATCAGAAAATTCAGGTAGTGTAGGCAAACACCTATTTATTTTTGAGTTATGATATGACGATCAGACCTATCGCGAAGTTCGAAAATCGACAAAAAGATGGTCCCATCTCTATCGCTCTTGCATATACGAAGAGAGGGATGCAAATAGACGATTCGATAAACGAAGCGCTTCGCGGTTATAGGCCAGAGTTATGGATCGTTGTTTTTCCTAGGCGATTTTCTTAGGTTGTTTCTCGACTTATAGTTAATAACTAAATACGCATTAGGCTGAAAGTAGTAGGTATGCGATGACGCGATTTATCTTATTTGCCAATTGCCACATCCTTTGTCCTTTGCGGTAAGTAATGTAAATGTCTCAGCATTTTGCGTTGTATCATGCGCGATGCGTAGGTGGATAAACGAATTGACAAAAACATACCGTTATAAACCTTTGAAAACGATTGCCAAAAATGCGTTGTGTTTAAAATGTTTGAGCATAATAGCTTGGCAAACAAATGCTTTTATGCATTTGGTGAATGTTACTACTCTTACGAAAAAACAAATATTTACCATTTATGTATAGGTGGGTACGTACGTAACGTAACCTGCAAGAGTATCTTGCATAGGCCGCAATAATATGCGACACGCTCTTATAGCCCTACAAATAAGATTGTGTTAGATAGATCAGATATTTTTGGGGCCTTCGTTGTTGAAGATATTATTGCAGGTGGCTTGTATATCTCACCAGGCGCGGTCGCAGACGAAAATTTTGGGGGGGGGGACACTAATGTTGATATTTTGTTTTTCAAATTTTTTAGGGGGTCTGTAAAAAAAATTTTCTATTAGAAATGTAGGATTATGGGGGGGGGGGGGGTTATGTCCCATGTGACCCCCCCCTGGGACCGCGCCTGTATCTCACTGACAAATCTACCAGTTTTTTTCCATCCTATCCTATCTAAGTACCTACAATACTTGGGCTTTATTTTCTTTCTAATGTTGGGGCGATATACGTTGTCATTCTTTTGTTGTTAATTCAGAAAGTGACAGTGCGGAACTGGGACTAGACCGACCTTTAGTCAGCGGACGCAAGCGGACAGGCATGGTCATACCTGCTGAAGGGGCCTATGACCCCAAGCAGTTTCAGGACCTGAAGGTGCCCGCCGACATGGAGAACATCTTCCAGTACATTATGAAGTAAGTACCTGTATATTATGTCGGTGTTTTGTTATAATTGCAAATACAAGCCTGTTCTTATTCGAATAGGTATATTATGCAAATCCTGGCCATACCGAAACCATTGTTATAAACACAAATTGAGCTACTGTAGGTCGACATTTATGGTTGTGCCAAATCTTCGCAAGATATTATTCTATGCAGAGTTTAATAGTACCTACTTTGAGTAAGATTGTTCAGTCAGTCAATTTTGATTTGTGCAACTATGTGCAACATAGCATAGGCCGTTTTTATTAACATATACTTTTCCGCAAGATATTCCAAAAAAGATTTAGAGTGGACGTCAGAAATATCTTTACACTTTTGGACCTTATTACAAAAGAGTAAGGTGCAAAAGTGTAAACATATCTTTGACGTCGACTGTACGAGTTTAGTCGCCATGATAATTCGTCGGGTGACAACACTGACAACCAAAACTCACTAACTATATTAGGTACTACCACAAGTTCATAGGTAGGTTCATCAACCGTATTGAAAACAAGATAACGTCGATTTTAATTTGATATTTCTGGTTGACACCTGATGAAAAAAGGAATAATTTATCGGTTCATAGAATATATCAGTCTAAAGAGGGATGCTAATAAAATGAAGTCCCAACTGTTTCACTAGGTACTCGTGGAAGTCGTGGCACTCATCCAAACTTCATATAATTAATTCGTTTTGGCATTGAAAAATCTACAGATCAACAAATACAGCCAATGCGTTTCTTTAGTATGCAGTTTTACGGCTCACCGTTTATTAGTGAAATTACTGACGCGTGGTAGAACATGGCGGCTGCACACTAAATATGCAATAGTTCATTATAAATGCTGTATAACATTTATTAACGGAATGCATGGAGAGCTAATAACCATACCGCTACGTGGTTTAAAAAATCCGGCCAAGTGCGTGTCGGGCCACGCATAATGGAGGGTTCCGTAACGACTACTATCCCAAAGTCGTATATATCTGCCTATTTACGTAGTTATTTAGAGATCACTCAAAAACGCATTAACTGATAATGTCCAAAATAATTTTCATTACATGTATGAAGTGCCCCCCCCCCCCCCCCCCCCTAAAAATATTTTTAACACTACAAAACTAAGTAGCGGCACACAAAATACAACTAATGTTTAAATATCATAAAGATACGTCTTATAGTTTCCGAGTAAAATAGCTGTGACATATGGACGGACGGACATGATACGAAACTATAAGGGTTCCGGTTTTACTATTTAGGCTACAGAACCCTAATAAAATGAAAGACCTACGGACGAGACTGGTACAGTAGGCATCAGAAGTAGCCAAGGGGGTGGTGTTCAAAATGGACACGGCTAAAGAGAACAAGAACGCGTGTAGGTCATTTTGAACACCCGACCCGCTTAGCAACTTGTGCTGCTGACTGTACCTACCTAATTGATGAAGGTCCTACGGACGAGACTGGTGCATGGTGTCCTGTTTGAGCATTGGGATATTTGGGATATCTACATAAACTAAAGAGGAGGATTAAAAACTACAAAGTTCCTAAACGTAGGTACGTAAAGATGCGTAGATAACGTCTTGTAGAAGCCTAGATTCAGGAAACCGAGTCATCAGTTCGTTGACATTGGCTTTAAAATGTTTTTCGAGTTTCGTTGATAGCGGCCTCGCTTCCCGACCAAAACATAGTAACATTTTATGGGTTTAATATGCACTTACAACCTTTTTGATGTGAACAGCCAACAAAGAGTTGAGCCTGGTAAACATTACTCGCCTACATATCAACGTGATGTATTTTGTTTCGAGACTTGTTCGAGACTCAAAATTAAATTTAATACGTTTATGAATCATTTACACTCATGACATGACAAACATTTTTACCCGCAAGACAGGAATACAAGACATTAGATGAGACGGCCCCGGCTTTAGAATAGTGCCACCCCGACTCTTCCCGCGGTTGTCGTAAGAGGCGATTAAGGGATAAGGAAACCTCTGATCCCTACTGCTCGTGAGAACGCTGTGGTGATTTAATTAATATTATTAATAGTCATCCGCATGGCGGCGATGCGGTTCGCCACCCATCACGTCTCGTTTTTCACGGGGGCGAGAAGTGGCTCACGGAGAGCCGTTCTGCTGCATTGATCGTAGCAAATGGAAATCCGTGATCTCTGCCTACCCCTTTTGGGATATAGGCGTGATTATATGTATGTATGTATGTAGATGAGACGGTGTATATACTGTATATCTCACGCGACTGGCGATTTGACATATAGGTACAGTCGAAGTCAAAGATATATTTACACTTTTGCACCTTATTAGAACGGAGTAAGATACAAAAGCGTAAACATATCTTTGACGTCGACTGTACCTACGTGAAGCCATAATCAGTCCCTGCGAGGTGAATACGTTGGTGCCATAAAAAATGCTCATATTCTTTCATATATTTCAGCCAATATTAGGAGTAAGTACATATTATAAAAAAAAACCACGAAATGTTTGGTTGGATTTTATTCAGCGTGACCTATAGCTTGACCACAACCACTGTACCGCTGTAACGGTACGCTCGTATCGTATATGGCGCGAGCGGTACAGCGGTTGTGGTCTAGCTCTAAGTACATATTTATCTCGAAGAATAGATCCAATAAGGTAATAAAACACTGTTTGTTCTGTGGGTATAGCTATATCCTATATATAGGTACATGTGCTCTTTATTAACTATGGATAGATCTGATAATACATAACAGTAAATATGTACCAGTGGCGGCGCATCCATAGAACACGACTCCCGTTGGTTTGCTTAAATTTCCGGCATCTGAGCAGTTTTCCTACAGCCCATGAACAAATTTTAAGCTACATTAAGCTCCGGCTTCCCTAAGAAATGTTTGACCTGCCGCCACTGATATGTACCTACCTTTTGGCTGATGATAGTGATGATTATACTATGACGACATATTAATAATTCCTTCGCCATCCTTCATATCTAGGTCTTTCTAGTCGCTGAGTTCTAGAATCCAGTTATTCATTCCGCATGAAAGTACTACCTACCTACATTACTTGTAGCTACACTGCACTGAGCGCCCGCGCACCATTAACAGCGACAGCCAAAATTAGACTGTGTGCTCAATGAGATACGGTTTATATTTAATTGAACTAATTACCTACAGTGTAGGTGGCTGTGACACAGTCAATTCATAAAGCAGGATATTATTTTTGCAGGCATTTTTCCGCATAATAGCAACCCAATGGTAAAATGCTATATTTTCCCTTTTGCTAAAAAATCCCTTTCTGTTTTGTAATTGGCCAGATGGTGAACGTTCGTCCGCGAGTTTAATTTATGTAAAATGCCCCATACGTGTACCAGTCTTATTATATCGTCCATTTTTAATATTGCTATAGTCCAGACAGAATCCGTGCAGCCTAAAAACACAGGCCAGTCGATTAATAAATCCTGCAAACGGCCGAGTGTAAAATATACAGATTTGTTAATCTAAAGCAAAGATAACGTATATAAATAGAGGAGCACAGTCTTTTTGAGGCCACACGTTTGATAGCTTTACCAGATGGTGCTGTATCTACAGCCCTATACATTATGCGGTAATTCGGGTTCAGATGGCGCCTCCGAGTTACCGCATAATGTATGAGGCCGTACAGCGCCACCTAGTAAACTTGGAACCTCAATAAGTTCTTAGACTGTGCTCTAATTTATTTTATGCATTCCGTTTGCCTAAAGTCAAGGTGCTGGTTCTCAAACTTATACTCTCGCAGTGCATTTGTCAACGTCGGTAATATTAATATCTGTCTGATATGAATTAGTGGAGTAATCTAAACTGTAGTTTAGACAAGGTCGACGTTAGATTAACTAGTTAATATATTTCATTAAGAACATTTTGATCCTGATCGTGATCTATTTTGAATTGCTATGTTGATTTAGGTAACAGCTGGCATCTGAATGAATGAGAAGAGTTGAATGAAGGTTTAGGAATGGCGATACATTTTAATTTCTACAGTTAAAATAAATTTACTTGTACGCCACGCTATGATAACTATAATCTTTGCATTGTAGAAGTGTATATCTATACTAGAAATTACTAAATTGATAGCAATTTTAGGCGTCCTTAATGATTAGCTATGTAATATTACTCACGAATATATAAACTTGTTGTCAGATACACGCCCCAAAAAATCGATATCGAGTTCAAGCTGCAACCATTTGTGCCGGAGTACGTCCCAGCAGTGGGCGATATAGACGCGTTTCTCAAAGTAACTACACCAGCGCGCGGCGTGCGCGGCGAGCCGCTCGGCGAACAGTTCTTAGAACACATCGACAACCTAGGTCAGTATATTGCACGCCAACTGTAGACGAGTTCGATGAGTTCCTCAAAGTAACCAAGCCAGCGCGCGGCGTGCGCGACGAGTCGCTCGGAGAACAGTTCTTAGAACACATCGACAACCTGGGTGAGTGTGTTGCACGCAAACTGTAGTCGACATCGATGTGCCTCAGTGACCAAGCTTGCGCGCAGCGTAGGTACGCGGCGAGCTGCTCGGCGAACAGTTCTTAAAACCCATCGACAACCTGGGTGAGTGTGTTGCACGCAAACTGTAGTCGACATCGATGTGCCTCAGTGACCAAGCTTGCGCGCAGCGTAGGTACGCGGCGAGCTGCTCGGCGAACAGTTCTTAAAACCCATCGACAACCTGGGTGAGTGTGTTGCACGCAAACGGTAGGCGACATCGATGCGTTCCTCAAAGTGACCACGCCCGCGCGCGACGTGCGCGGCGAGTCGCTTGGAGAACAGTTCTTAGGCCGTCGATGAAACTGGCTGAGCGGGTTGCACGCGAACAATGGGCGATATAGACGCGTTCTTCCAAGTGACCACGACTACGCGCGGCGTGCGCGGCTCGGTGAACAGTTCTTAGAACACATTGAAATAATATAACACAGAGATTTGCAGTCAGCATGGCGTTCGCTCGGCTCTCTTCAGTCAGAGAGGTCGTATTAAAATTAGGACCCTTTATTGTGCCGGTTTGCTGACCGTAATTGACTGACCGACAGCGGTGAGTTCGACGCTACGTCCATGGCAAACAAACGTAAACGTATAATCATAATAATCGTTTAATTATTATTCACACTGTTGTAATTGTAATTTCTCCAGGTTTAACGGTGTTGGACGAGCCAGCAGCAGAGCAGAGTGAGTCGGCCTTACTGCACCTGCAGCTGCGAGCTTTATCCAAGACTAGCAGCGCCAAACCTACTGTGGTGAGTCTATACCAGCTGGTGAAAACTTTCGATAACACTACCGTGGCTCCTTTCAGTGACTCTGTTATGATCAGTGGGCGGCCGACGGATGCAAATTATGTCAAAGTAACGTCAAACAATATCCGAAATACGGATATGACTACAATTTATTAAATAAATAGAAAACATCGTTGCAATAAATATTGAATTTTATTATTGAAAGTCAATGATCTTTTTTTCAGATAAGTTATTTTCAGACCATTCGTTTTATAGTTCAGTATCCACATTTATAGGGAATATTACCTATCAACATCTTCAGACGTAAGAGGCACGTTTTTTTAAAGTCATACTTCACCACTGTGACTGTCAGTAGGTTTACAATAAAATTTGCTTATATTTTTACACATTAAATTATACTTGAATAAAAGTCTTATCCATCTTATGGTTTCGTCACCATTTTGCATCCGTCATCCGCCCTTTAGTTATGATGTGGACTTATGGAGGGACGCATTTCTTAGGGGCTCTTCTCATGGATCTGATGGCACCGTAGTCCGTAAGATCATTTTCACATTATCCGATTCGATATCGGATGTCAGACAGGACCCTAGATGTAAGTAAAATGTAAAACATGTGCAATATCTGTACTTTTCTGTTAAGTTAACAAATCTTTATTCTCCAATAGAAATATAAAATGCAGAAAAGACGGATTTAATGCTATAGGACAGGCTCTAAGCAGGTCCTCCTTTCTCCGACATTTCCGGGTTTCCGACAAGCGATATTGCATCGGACAATGTATAAACTCTCTAAAGGGCAGTAACGACTATCTGTGCGAAAAGAGAAGTGTCGTAAACGTATGAGCTCCGATGTAAACCACTGCACTCCTCTTTCCGGACAAACTCTAACGGTGTAATTTTATCACGGCAACCGTGTGAGGTATAACAATGTCAGCTTACATGTTAAATATTCCGTGATTAACAATAGCTACATCCATATGTCTGAAGGTATAAGATTTGTTTGAAATCGTAGCGACAGTGCGGTGACTGCCATGAGATGAGCGAGCGGACGGGCGGAACGGCGGCTAGCTATCGTGTTACACGTCAGGTACACCGCGTTGTGTTGAAAGCCTGTCACTCGGTTGACGGGTGGTGACGGCTTATGCTCTAATTCTTAGCTGCAGTCTCTACTATATACCAATATTCGTATATATAAGGAGATATTTGTTTATTTGGATTACCAACAGCGTAGCATACAGGGTGTCCCAGAAATCGACGTCAAGCCGTGAATGGATGATAGACCAAGTTATAACAGTTATCAGAAAAATACAAAAAAAAATCTAGCACATGTTCTTCAAAAATTATGGTCACTTTAAAAATTTACTAGAAGTTAAGAGACCAGGGCGTGAATATTCTAGTAAATTTTTAAAGTGACCATAATTTTTGAAGAACATGTGATAGATTTTTTTTTGTATTTTTCTGATAACTGTTATAACTTGGTCTATCATCCATTCACGGCTTGACGTCGATTTCTGGGACATCCTGTATATACTACACAATTGTAGTTTTAAGAAGCACCTACTAAGAACTCCATCGACAAAGAAGACCTTTTCCCTGGACTGACACTATTGAAAGAACGTCAATCAAATAAAGTGTGTACAAATCATTGGATTTTTTTAGAAAATTTCACAAGAAATGGAAAGTTCTAATTCCTATTCCCATGCAAAAATGTAAGAATTTTCCGTAATGCTCATATTTACCATAATAAATAAATAAAATAAATATTTGGGGACAATCTTACACAAATCAACCTAACCCCAAACTAAGCAAAGCTTGTACTATGGGTGCTAGGCGACGATATACATACTTAGATATGTAAATACATACGTATATACATAGAAAACATCCACAACTCAAGAACAAATAAGTATTTGAGATTAGAACACAAATAAATGCCCTTACCAGGATTCGAACCCGGGACCTCCAGCTTCGTAGGCAGGGTCACTACCAACTACGCTATGGAGGCCGTAATATGTGGATTATGTCGAGAGATTGTGCCGAGTTGACATTAATTTACTGTTTTGGTAAAAGGATAAAGTTCTTAAGTATTGCTACAACTTCTGAGGCAAAAAATCTGTACTTTGGCGTATAAATTGTTTTTCTTTTTTATCGCCCTTGTAGCCACCTTGATTGATGGTAGTTACCATTAGAAGGTTATTTTGAAATGCAGGTGACAAAAAAGCTGGAGAACGCTGAGAAGAACG
The DNA here is from genome assembly GCA_911728535.1 of Pammene fasciana. NCBI lineage: Eukaryota > Metazoa > Arthropoda > Insecta > Lepidoptera > Tortricidae > Pammene > Pammene fasciana. The sequence goes on from OU452289.1 coordinate 2,042,308, forward strand.
GCAAAGCGCTGGATCGCTGGATCAAAGATGTGAGCGAGCTGCACCGAGCCAAGCCGCCTCCCACCGTCGCCTACTCACAGTAAGTCACTTACTGGTTTACAAGTCCAGTCGGTTGCTAACTCGTTGTATAAGTCGGCCACGGTTGAACTCTCACAGTCGTCAGCATTCGTTTAGAAGATTGTTTCAAATGACCCACGTTTCAATTGACCCCAGACTCCTCTATCTGCTAAAAAGCGGCGAGATTAACCTTTTCGACGCCATGTCAAACGCAAAACCTACCACTCGGACGCCACGACATCCAAATGTCAAAAATGAAGTTAAACTTTATGCGTGTGTATGTAGGTCTATTTTGCTCTGTGGTCGGTGACCGATATATGGGTCTTTGGCGTTGGACCTGTGGTGCCGATATATACGTCTTTGGCGTGGAAAAGGTAAAAAATGGAATATACATCGACATTCTGGTAGTGCCATGGATATGAAGTGGATTTAATTCTTACACGTTTTCCCTTACCACATTTGAACCTTATTACCGAGCAAAACAGTTGTTCATAGCATTTTAAACTAGGCGACTAGAAAAAACGGTCATATTGGATCATAAATATGGGTGGCGGTGTCTCATTCGCACTCGTCACAAAATTGACATTTTGAATTATTGTCGTGTTGCCATTATTGCTTGATGACGTCTACTTTCTTAGTCAAAATGAGACGCATCTCCCCTTATTAGGCTCTCTTTCGGTCTGCCATTTTAGATACTCGTTTAAAATAATAACTTCATGGGTTGAGTACACTCGTACATAATTTCGGAAGTAGTTCTTGGGCGGCTTTCGCACTGCTGCGGTTTCCGGTATCCAGCCTTTTCGCCGAAAATTTTGTTGCCGAATTTCATTTGCCAACCAACATTTCGCAGAAGTTTCATTTGGCCGAATAACTTTTACCAAATAATTATTTCGCAACCATTTCATTTCCCAACCCCATAGTTGGGAAATGAAAATTGCCTACTAGGTTGGGTTAGGTTAGGTTGGATTATGTAAAGTTGGGAAATGAAATTCGGCCAAATGAAACTTCTGCGAAAAGTTAGTTGGCAAGTGAAATTTGGCAATATGATTTTCGGCGAAAAGGCAGAGAACCGCGGTTTCCGCATGCGGCGCTAGTGTGATAATGGCCTTACAATATACTAATCTCTTTCAGTAAAATGCCCGACATCGACACTTTAATGGAGGAATGGCCGGCCAGCGTGGAGGCGACTCTGAGCGAGGTGGGCGTGCCGGGCGCGGGTCTGGCGTGCTCGCTGGCGCAGTACGCGGAGCTGGTGTGCGGCGTGTTCGACGTGCCCGTCGCGCCGGGCGGCGGGCTGCCGGCGCGCGTGCAGGCGCTGCACGTGCTGTTCACGCTGTACACGCACGTCAGCCGCGACCAGCTGTATCGGGAGCGGGAGGACGCCAGTGTGGGATAGACCAATAAATGTTTCTTTTGTAATTTGTGTTTTATTTTGTCTCATTGTTTAATTACACGTTATAGGCTCTTTGGCTGAGCACTCCCAGAATATCAGTGGCGGTACAACAGAAACAAGTGTAGGGAAGCTCTTTTAGGTAGTTTTCTCCATAAACCACAGGAACCTTTCAATCGGGGAGCGATGACAAACTTTTTTTACTTGTTTGGATGACTGCCGTTTCTCAACCCACCAACGGAGCGGCAGCTAACATTCACGAGGTTTCATTATACATCGCCCTCAACCACTTGACGAAGTTTTACCTGGGACGCTATTGGTCATAGAAATAGTAGGTGTAAGCGTGTAAATTGATTTTTCACCTCACTAGCTCGGAAAGCCCTTTTTGTTTGTTTAATATCTATTGTGAAAATCGCTTTTTATCCACATGTGGTGAAAGAGTTTTGACATAAGTGACAAGTGGCTTAAGTGACATTTGACAGCTAACAAAACGTAAAACGTTAAAAGTGCAGAATTTTTAACATCGCAATTAATGAATTGCATGGAGTAAAAACACTTAATACAGTCTTACAACTTTATTTTAATTCATAAATATCAGCATTCAACATTAATCTTCATTCTTTTTGTAAAAACGGATAAATTGTTCTGACAGCCGAATAAGTCTACGTACGAACAAAACGCATCTGACATTTAATAAAACCTTTTACGTCAAAACTTTTCCTTTCAATTCATCCATCATATCAACGTTAAATATTCGCATGTTTTTCTAGGTTGTTTTGTTAAAAATTAGTGATTCGAGTGATGAAGAAGCATTAAACACCTGAGGAATTACGGGAAACCGAGCAAAATGCACCCTTTTTCTTATTTTCCTCGCTGTAGTGAGGTGAAAAGTTTTGTGTTATACACGGGTGAAAGTTATTTTACGTCTCGTGTATTAAAGCACTCGCTACGCTCAGGATTCTATTTTTGAACCACTCGCTTCGCTCGTGGTCAATAATAGAATCCTTTCGCTAGCTCGTGTTTCAAATAACACTCGCACGTAAAATACAACTTTCACCACTTGTATAACAAATAACTATTTTAATGTCGCCCCTGCATTTTAAGCCACCCCGTTTTACAGTACTTACAGATTTTAACGATTTAAGGTAAACAACAATTACTTTGGCAATTACGTTTATTTTCCAATTTCGTTACAATGTTCTAAATAAAAATATACATTTATTTTTATTTTGTATTAATACTAGCGTTTTTAATAATACCGAATTGCGATATCTAAACACTTGATAAACAACATTTATTTAGACTCCTTTATTTCACATTTTTTTAAATACATTTTCACCAGTTTAGAAAACAAAAAAACTAAATTATTTCTTCAGTTGAAAGACTAGAACATCATTAAACAAAACACATTTGAAATATCACATACTCACACTGACAATACCAAATTAAAATGTAATACAGGGTGTAACAAAAACATTGGTGATCCGTTTATGGCATAATTTTTTTTTTTTTAGAATAATTGGTATCGTATTGCGAGTAAGAATAAGTAGGAGAAAAAAAATTGGACGCGAATTAATCTTTTTTTTTTATACAGGACATGTACATACAAAACCATTGCGAAAATTTTTTTAATTCGATTTTCATAATTAGAAAACGATACCAATTATGCCCTTAATAAAGATAACCAGCATTTTTATTACACCTGTATATCCAACTCTATTTTAAATATCAGTTATGGAAGGGGGCTAGCACGTGTCCCAGTACAATTTATCACTTCTGAACGTAAAATTGTACTGGTCACATCTCTTACAGCCGCCTCCATAATAAAAAAGAGTACCTTTCAAAATAAACAAAAAAAAAACACAAAACAATCGCTGGAATTCTTGAGCCTCGAAAATCGCTTATAAAGGAGTCCAAACACAAACTGTACGTATAGTAACGGTGTTGGCAGATTTACGTTACCAGAGTCTGGACGGCAAATCGTATCTGATCCTGTCGCTAAGATAACTTTGGTCCATATTGTTAAATAAAATAGTCAAGGGGATATTTCGTCCGAGGGATAATAATGTACTGATACGGCCTGTTCCATGATGTAGTACCGGATGATAAATATATCGCTGGTCTATTGGTAATATAACCGATCCCTGTTGTAACCGCTGTTGCTTCCACTTGGCGTCATATGTGTCAATTACAAATACACACAGATTCAAAATTACATAGCCAATTTTTGACTGAATTAATTCATAATGTGTCCCTGCAATTTTGATTCTCATTGCATTTACCGACTGTTTGTGTTTAAAAAATGTATCTCAGATTTATTATAAAACATATGGACCAAATATTACTAGGTGTAACATCAATAATTTGAACTACAAGAACCATCTTTAAATCACGTGAGTATTTTGGTGTCACTTAATTTTTTGAAAATCTTAAAATTTCACAAAAAACACGATCACGTGATCCATGGACGTTCCTAAAGTGATCTTGAAGGTAATCTAAGTGTCAGGTGTAACGCGATAATGAGATCTACGACAATAACGATAGGGTTTAGTTGGAAGACTACTCGTCAAATAATTTATAATTAAAATGAGCTAAGCTATTAATAAATTAAAGTGAGTAATATTTATAGGTATTTTACCAATATATAATATCGAATCGTATAGTAGGTATGGGGGTTATTAGTAAGAATATTATATAAATACGGCAGAAAATATTTTTCACGCTGTACTCATTGATTGCTTGTTATACATAGGGATAAACTATCCATAAAAAAGGCAAATCATTCAAACATGTTTTCAGAAGTTTAAGACAAGATTTATCCGAAAGCTAATGTTTAAAGATGGTAAACTTCGAAACAATTTAAACAAAAAAGCCGTCCTGGCATCAATAAAACAAAACAGGATTAAGAAAATAATGTCCAAATAAAAAAATACCACCTTAAGGCACTCCACATACCTGATCTGAATTCAGAAATTCATAGACAAAATGCTTAAATTTATCTATGGTTGCTGAATTTTTGTATGGAGGCCATAGACAAAATTCCGCTAAGATATCTATGTTTCCGGCTGATTTTGTCTACGAATTGCTGAATTCAGATCAGGTGTGTAGAGTACTTTTGACATCAAAAAGCTACAGATTTAGCAAGCAAGAGAGGTATACGATGGATATAACAAGCATTTCACTGTCTTATGTGTTTAACACTAACATACATGCTATATTTACACGAACCTGTCCGATATCACAGCGCCTCTTCACACATATATACACACATAACACGGGCACGCGTTGCAATCTCCACCTTGTTACCTACGTCGTTAGGTACATCATGGGCTTGATAACGTTTACCGTGAAAATAAAAGAAAATCGTCGGTTGACAACCAAATTAGGGTTCTCTGCCTTTTCTTCGAAAATTGTATTGCCGAATTTCAATTTCCCAACTTTACATAATCTAACCTAGTAGGTAATTTTCATTTCCCAACTTAGGGGTTGTGAAATGAAATGGTTGCGAAATAATTATTTATTATCCGAAGGTCTCAGGTTCGAATCCTGTCAGGCCCCAATGTTCTCCATGGTTGATTTTTTTCATAGTGTGGTTTTTCCACGTAATAAAAAAGGAAAATATCCATAATATTTAATTAGATTTAAATAATTATTTGGTAAAAGTTATTCGGCCAAATGAAACTTCTGCGAAAAGTTGGTTGGCAAGTGAAATTCGGCAATACAATTTTCGGCGAAAAGGACACCACAAATTAGATTTACAAGTACTTTTACAAATCTCGCACGATAAAATAGAAAATGGATGGCGTCCTCAATAGAATAAGGTAGTTATTACGCAAAGATTCAGTAGTTACTGATATACAAGGTTTTGAGAAATACTTGTAAGATATAAAAGTTTTGGTAGTCAAGAGTCGATATGTCAAAAAACTGTAATACAGGGTTTATACATTACACTGATTGGTAGAAGTATAGGATCATTCTCTAAAACATACAAGTTACATTGTAATTTTCAGAAAAAAATGAGACTACGAATAGTTTTTGAGGAAATAGTATACAATCATTATCTGAACAACTCCAGAACCTTTTCAACTTTAATTTAACGTCTTATTAGCTAACGAAATTACTAGGAATCTTGGTAAATCGCTAGTTTAACTACTCTTATATGACATAATCATAACATGAGTATAGAAGAAAGTACTAGAGATCGAAAATCTACAATATTGTGAAACTATATTTACTAGGTACTTCACTGCTTCGGATCAAGATTAATATTATTATTAAACTACTAGAATTTTATAGAATAGAAGGCTAATTTTAAATGACGCAATGAGCCCTTATTAGATTTTTTTAATTTTAGGCTAAGTTTAACCGAGGTCTATGCCTTCCTTAGAGCAAGTACATTTAATCTAGAAATTAAATTTTGTATCTCCTCACTTTTCTTGAGATGTTTTTGCCCCATAGTCGCAATGGCCCCGTTTATAATTTTTACATTTTCGAAAAAGACGCTAGTCATATAGTGAAACTAAAATATTGAATTAAAAAAACGGCGAACCAATAAATTCTTTCATATCACACACAAAATATAACCTAAGCGTGTATCTCATATAATCATTGTCTTTTTGTATTTTAAATAATAAAATAAACATTCCTTCAAACAAACAACATCACACGTCCAAACTTAAAACTATTTTGACTAAAAGATTAAAAGCACAAATTAACAGAAATAAAAGCTGAAAATACATATATTTGAAATTCACAGCGTCTCGATCAATCTTACATATCTGTGACCGAAATGTCAAACATCATTATTATCGAATAATATGATGCATTAAGCGTCATTGCCTGCTTGAAAAATACCGTCAAATTTGTGCAGTTATATTCATTTGAACGCAACTATTGTGCTCTCAAGAGAATCTGCAAAGAAACAGACAGCAATATTGAATCTTCTTCAAGCAGGCAAATGGCTAATCCATCTAATTCGACATCTTGGCTGACCCCACTTAGTCCAACCAGAGTCTATACATACATATATATACACCACAGTCTAAGAACCTTTTGAGGCTCCAAGTCTTAGCGCCATCTGAACGAGACAGATACTCTCTGCATCTTAGCGCCATCTAGTAAGAGATACTATTATAAAGGTATTACTTCGGAAAGTTTGGGTTGGTCTCGTTCAGATGGCTCTTCAGACTTGGCGCCTCAAAAAGTGTTTAGACTGTGGCTATCTATATATACCGGGTGTACAATCCAAATGGGTCAGTATGGAGAAGTCGGAAACTATGAGAGATAGCGAGATCTCTTCTTAGGAACCATGACGTCGATTTTAGATTTAATAATAATTACATTCAAACTTTTTTATTAACTCTCATACATAACCGGGAATCGAACCTGGTCAAAATCAATGTGTATAAATTTTGCAAGTCAAATGGCTACCATTTTGAACATTTAGGTACTGAAATAAAATAATTATCTTATTGGTGGGTTTTTCTTTCACTTATTTAAACAAGATTCGATTAGTGATGTACTTCTTGCGACTTGCAGAATTTATACACATTGATTTTGACCAGGTTCGATTCCCGGTTATGTATGAGAGTTAATAAAAAAGTTTGAATGTAATTATTATTAAATCTCAAATCGACGTCATGGTTCCTAAGAACAGATCTCGCTATCTCTCATAGTTTCCGACTTCTCCATACTGACCCATTTGGATTGTACACCCGGTATAGTATCTGGTCAAACCAAAGGTAATGTTAGTTGACGCTGAGAATTTCAATAGCCTCTAAAGGTTAACAGTTAACGTATAATAAGTGCCAGTGCATAGGCCCGTTTCTTGCAAAATGTCTATTACCTAATAGTATTTTCACAGTTCAGTGCAAATGAAATATTATTAGGCTAAACTTTTAAAAGATATTTCAGAACTTAGGGCAAATCTAAACAAAAATATTACTTCTAAAATAAAAACTTCCACAGAGTTCTTACGTGATCTAGCTTAAGACCAACGATTAAAATGTAATGACACATACATTTTTAGTTTTAGGATATATTGTTGTTTAAATGTCCCATAAGTTCATGTATTCGACCGACGACTTAACGATTTCATCGCCAATTTAAAGATTAACTTAACACTGAATTTATCATATTTATCACTCAAGTCTTACACATCACTTCAGTTTAATGGCAACTTTCACTTCACTGTTGCTATAATTTATAGTTTACTACAATTTCTAAAATGTGTAACATCAAATAGTGCCCATTATTAATGTCTAACTTTTTTTTATATTGTAATCACCACATTAACATTTAGCAGTTAAACATGTTTCATGGGCCATGGAACTTTGTGTTCCATTTCCATTTGTTAGTGTTAGCAAAACAGTTCCTACACTATTAGTGACATAATATATCGTTAACAGCAGATTTTACAAGTGTATGATTTTAGTGTAAGTTTCTACTATAGATAGTACTATACACAAAGGTCTCACTAAAGTTACGTTACTAGTAATTGTGGAACACATCTAGTGAGAGATTATTTGGGTCATTAATAGTACCGTAATACAATTTAACTAGTGATTGTGGTACTACTGGAAAATTGTGTTCCACCAATTATAATTTATACGTCGTTCCATTTATGTTACTAGTAATAATACTACTAGTGGTGCTGGGACACGTGTAATTATCGATAAAACAAGTGTTTCTATAGTAGTTGGAACTGGAACGTTTTCTTTCTATTAGTGTTGTTGGAACTGCTATTACCGGAACATGGAACTAGTAGTTCTACTAGTGATAATAGAACGTAGTGTAGTTCCACTAGTGGTAATGGAACTTAGTGTTGTAGTTCCACAAGTGATAATGGAACGTAGTGTAGTTCCACTAGTGATAATGGAACAGGTTGAAAAGCCTCCTGTTGAAGGGGAACCGTTGCTGCTTGAGCTCTGAGAGTGGCTCCTCGTCGTTTCGGATGCAAAAGTAGGATGTGATGGCGCTGCGGCAGATCGGGCACTTGTCCAGCTTTGCTGTAACGACAAAATTATATTTAAATACATTGTTTTATAATAAAGTTATAATAATAGTGGGATAGTAAGGTTTGTAGTACGTAATAAATATGTACAGACGCCATATATAGGAGCGGCCAAGGTGGTCGCAAAAATCAGAACTTCCTCCTAGCGTTTGTCCCTGTTTGGGGTCCGCTTGACAACCTAATCCCATGAATTAGCATAGGCACTAGTTTATACGAAAGCGATTGCCATCTGACCTTCCAACCCAGAGCGGAAACTGGGCCGTTTCGGGATTAGCTCCGGTTTCTTCGATGTTTTCTTTCGCTGAAAAGCGACTGCTACGAGTAAATATCAATTGACAAAGCTCTTATGTAAAGTGCACGTTCCAATATTTTCGGGTGAGGTATCCAAAATGATCGTGACACGCTCTTGTTGTCTTAACAACAAAGTTGTGTTAAGCTCATTTTGAACACCCAAACCGCTTAGCTACTTTTCTTAGTCGGCTTTAAAAGCTTGCATTAAAAATGTATTTTTTTCAAACTTATTTTTCTCTTTGCAGATTATAGGGAAAAACATGATAGCATGTTGTTTATGCAGATATTTTCCTCAAGTGATCAATAAAACCAGTCCTTGGTGACTGTTAAGGACATCACGTAGTTCGTACCCTGGTCCGGCGTCTGATGTCATTATTGATCACCAAGTCGAGGTTGGACACGTAGTTCACTAATAATTTGTATAGTTGCACTAAGTATAAACAATTATTTAGTTTTTCTGAAGTCGAACCAGGGTCTTTTGCAGTCACTCTGGGCGCAAGTGAGATTTACCGCCCTAGAGCGCAGCGGCAAATCTCACTTCACACCCACGAGAAGACGTAAAATTATGTACGCACCACGGGCGGTAATAACGAAGGCCTCAGATCGCTTGTTTATGGCCCTTACCTTCGGTTCGGCCCACAAATACCCGCGATCTTTATTTTACCGCCCTAGGTACGTAATGTACTATAACATGCAATGACTGCTATCTCGCCTACATTATATTTGTAGAATTCTAGGTAATTTTTAGGTGTGAAGATTCTGTTCCTGTCTTGCATTTGGATTCAGTAGTGAAATGTTGGTAAAATAGCTGCTGTGTTTCACTACAAACAAGCAAACAAAACACTTTGATTTGTTCTATACTTGTATATGTAAATTTAAACCCAACTGTGAGCGCAGCTTTGGCGGCAGACATTAATATTGGTAGCGTATCACATCGGATGTTAGGACGTGACATAACAATATACTTACTCGTTAATATATGGACGCTCGACAATGCGATTCTATGCTACTTAGGTTTTAATTTTTATTTTTTATAGACATAGTTCGAATGATATTTTCCTAAAACTTACTTAATAGCCTAATAAGGAAGCCAGGGCAATAAACCATGTTGATTTTATAAAAAAATCTAGTTACCTACAATGATAGAAAAGAAAAACAATGAAAAAAAGAATGTTTTAGAGATTGGGTAAAAAAAATCCGAGTTTTCCTTTATTGCTATTAGTCGCAATAAGCAGTATAGCACGGCCCAGTTAAAATGTTTGATCCTCCAAAAAAAGGATTGTCACAGAATGTCAACCAGTCTATTGATAGCCTAAATGCATTCGGCATTCATAAGCCCGGCCACGGAGGTCCGCGGCGCGAGGGCCAAGGTGACTCGTGACAAGAATTAATCGTACTATCGATATCTTTTGTTATCGAACTCGCGCCGGCATTGGTGCATCCCAGGTTAGCGCAGTCGCCATCAGATATATCGGAGCGGCCGAGGTTGTCACAAATATCTGAACAACGCCTGTAATAACAAGGCGATAAAGTGCATGTTCAGATGTTTTTGAGTACCTTGCCGCTTCGATATATTTAATGGCGACTGTATGTGAGAGGTTAAACAGACGAAGGGATGAGGAAAAAACGCGCAAATTAAAACGCTGATGGTACCAAAACATCTCACCATCTAAACCTCGGATATGTAAAACTGACTTACTGAGGATACAATAAGGTAAAAAAGAGACAATTTTTTTGGAAAAGGTAGGCAACGTTCACGCGGAGCAATTTTTCTCGTATACCGTATACGAGATTTTCTCGAATGTAGTAGTGGCAACAAAATTTGTACAATATTTTGAAAATTTTTCACACGGCCTCCATGTGGGAAAATTACGTATTTGAGACATAATTTTTACCGTACACCGATTTTATCGAATGCGATGCTCAGTGGCACTTGTGTTTACGTTGTTTCGTTCACATGGACAAACTGGTTTCTCGTATAATATACGTGAAACATACATTAAAAAAACACCAAACCGAATGCAGATCCTCCTTCTTCTATGGAATTGAAGTCGGTTAAAAACTGAATGGACCTGGCGCCGTGTGAGTCGTCTCGTACGCGGTAAAACCGTATCAGAGAAAATATTGAATCGAATAGTCGCCGTGTGTACGTAGCCGTACCATTTCGCGGAAGGCTCTTACGTTGCTTATTGTACAGATTTTATAGAATTTTCCAGCAATAAATTGATCTAAAATAATCTAGACTATCAGAAATAGTTTCTTGTGTAGGTATCTAGTTATTTCCGCCTACAAAATTAATTTAACGTTTTGCAATAAGTCATTAACTTATTAATCCATAATGGTTTTTTTATCGCATAAGGCGCCAGTCACGTAGCAAATCTAGTTATTTATAGATACTAGTTAACTAATTATAGTAATCATCTACACTTAAACCCTAACTGGCCGACGTGTGCCTAAAGTGAACATTACCAACTAATAACATTTTAATGAAACAGGGTTGTTAGTGGTCGCGTATTATGTACAATTTACAGTACACAAAAATATTCATACACTTTTGCACCTTACTCCATTGTAATAAGGTTCAAAATTGTACACATATTTTTAGCGCTGACTGTATATAACGATTCGTAACTCCTACGTAAGGTCTCAAACGGTTAGTTAATAGAGGTAGTTACTATAGGTAATGCGGATGTAATACCTAATTCGTAATACTGCAATCGATTAATTGATTAAACGCGTGCGTCTTTGCACGTAGCACGCGTTATTTTATAATTAGGAGAACATTTGCAATTGTCTAGTTTGGAACAGATATTTAGACGAGCATTTGTAAAATTCTTGCACAACGAAGGCCGCAAGAATATGTGGCCATAAGGCCCTACAAATAAGATCGTGTCAGATATTTTTGCGGCGTTCGTTATTGAAGATATCATTTCCGTTAAATTTAGGTAGTGTAGGTACAGTCAGCCAAGAAAGTGGTTTACCACCCACGGTATTCATCAAGTCGAAAAAGAAAATAGAGTCGAAAAGTGGTAGACCACTTTTTTGGCTGACTGTATCATATCGAAGAGTACACTCTGTACACTACAAAAATATGTATCCGCTTTTGGACCTTATTACAACGCAATAAGGCGAAAAGTGGATACATTTCTTTGTAGTCGACTGTACAATGAAAATAGTGGCGCTATGAATACTGCAAAGTAATTAAGAGCCGATTAAATGATGAAGCACGCTGTTGCGTACCGCGTCCTACACGACATTTCATTTTGTATACAGAACATCACGTGACCTCCGAGGATCACATGACACTTTCTCTGAACGTGTAGGACGCGGTACGGAACAGCGTGCATCATCCTTTATGACAACAGGTGGCCTACCCATAAAGTTTACGGGCATAACACACGACGTAAACAGGTCGGTAAGGATGCTGAAACAGGCGGGCGGAATGCCAAAGTCGTAGTACTAAAAAAACGACTTACGCAGACAGTGCGCACAAAGGCACGCGTGCCGGCAAGGCAGCAGCGCACGCGACAGCGGCGCGGAGGCGCACACGCAGCACAGCGCCGACTCCGCGCCCGCGTACTCGGCCGGGTCGCACTGCTCGCCCGTCACGTACAGTTGCTGGAAAACGAACAGTATACCGTCAGCATAAGATTTAAATTTCACTGAATTAGATGAGTAAATAATTTTATACAAAAAAGAATCGACTGCACTTAGGCTCCGCTTTTCCAATAGGAAATGCCCGAGTTGCTATAAAAAATACTGAAATCATTATAGGTGTGCCTATAATATTTGAAGAGTTCCCTCGATTTCTCCAGGATCCCATCATCAGATCCCGACCTGATGACAATGGGACCAATTTTCAAACAAAAAAAAAGATTTTTCCAAATCGGTCCAGTCATCTTTGAATAATCGATGAACCTTTTTTCGTCGAGTTTACAAAGACGAGATGAATAGAGAAGAGACTCTATACTCTAAAATTAGGATGACCGATAGGACGGGCTCTAGACGGCCGATCGAAATATTCTCTCTTTATTGAGCGAGACCATATACCTACTTGGTACTTGGGTCTTACTAATTATATTTGGTTCGGCTAGCAGTACTTTAATTTTAGTATTTTTTTTGGATTCCCTTACTACAATCATCACTAGCGAGTAGCGCTTCGTAAAATGTATGGGCTCACCTTGAGACAGGAGAGATGCCCGTTAGCTTGCTTGAGATACTGAGCGATGATGCCGCTCGGCAGCGGGCACTGGTCGTCGCGGATATGTACCACGCTAACCAACGCTACCTGAAATTAAAATATTTAACTTCAATTTAATACCATGAGATTAAGGATATGCTGGATATGATTCCAAAGCTTTTGTCTTTTACTAATTACCCTCCAGATCAAGAAATCTTCAAAAAAGGCGTTGTTATTAGATCGCCGAGCCTGTACTGTCGCCATCAAATATATCGGAGCGGCCAGGGCACTCAAAAATATCTGAACAAGCACTTTATCGCCCTGACAATAGAGGCGTTGTTCAGATATTTGTGGCCACCTTTGGCCGCTCCGATATATTTGATGACGACTGTACATATAATAAGTAAAATGATGTTAGTTAGTGGCAGATGACCTTTCGTTCTTGGTTGTAATAATTCGAACTCAAAATTCAATTATAAATTATATATTGTTAGTAACTCGGTGATAAGACTCTCTACCTAAGTACCTAATAATTGTATTTCTGAAATTTTGATTTTAGTTGTGTTACATTCACGTAAATCCATACCGTGTCGTCGGGCCGTAGCTCGGTGTGTCCCGCGGGTCGCACGCGAGGATCACGACTAGAGGGTAGCAGGTTCGAGGCGGGGGCCCCAGCTGCAGGGGCTCCTCTGAACTCAGCCGGAGGCCCGTCGTGCGGGTTGTACTCACCGTGTCGTCGGGCCGCAGCTCGGTGGTGTCCCGCGGGTCGCGCGCGAGGATCACGACTAGAGGGTAGCAGGTCCGAGGCGGGGGCCGCAGCTGCAGGGGCTCCTCTGAACTCAGCCGGAGGCCCGTCGTGCGGGTTGTACTCACCGTGTCGTCGGGCCGCAGCTCGGTGGTGTCCCGCGGGTCGCGCGCGAGGATCACGACTAGAGGGTAGCAGGTCCGAGGCGGGGGCCGCAGCTGCAGGGGCTCCTCTGAACTCAGCCGGAGGCCCGTCGTGCGGGTTGTACTCACCGTGTCGTCGGGCCGCAGCTCGGTGGTGTCCCGCGGGTCGCGCGCGAGGATCACGACTAGAGGATAGCAGGTTCGAGGCGGGGGCCGCAGCTGCAGGGGCTCCTCTGAACTCAGCCGGAGGCCCGTCGTGCGGGTTGTACTCACCGTGTCGTCGGGCCGCAGCTCGGTGGTGTCCCGCGGGTCGCGCGCGAGGATCACGACTAGAGGATAGCAGGTTCGAGGCGGGGGCCCCAGCTGCAGGGGCTCCTCTGAACTCAGCCGGAGGCTCGTCGTGCGGGTTGTACTCACCGTGTCGTCGGGCCGCAGCTCGGTGGTGTCCCGCGGTTCGCACGCGAGGATCACGACTAGAGGGTAGCAGGTTCGAGGCGGGGGCCCCAGCTGCAGGGGCTCCTCTGAACTCAGCCGGAGGCTCGTCGTGCGGGTTGTACTCACCGTGTCGTCGGGCCGCAGCTCGGTGGTGTCCCGCGGGTCGCACGCGAGGATCACGACTAGAGGGTAGCAGGTTCGAGGCGGGGGCCCCAGCTGCAGGGGCTCCTCTGAACTCAGCCGGAGGCTCGTCGTGCGGGTTGTACTCACCGTGTCGTCGGGCCGCAGCTCGGTGGTGTCCCGCGGGTCGCGCGCGAGGATCACGACTAGAGGGTAGCAGGTTCGAGGCGGGGGCCCCAGCTGCAGGGGCTCCTCTGAACTCAGCCGGAGGGGCCGCTCGTCGTGCGGGTTGCTTCTGCAATATTAATAAAACTGGTTTAGTAGATATAAGCATGTTTCAGGGTCATTTAAAAACGTTGAAGGGTATTTAAAAATATCAATTATAATATAAATAAGTTGTATTCTTAGATGATTGTTTATTTGTACTGGCAACGCGCCACGGCCTTTGTGTCCTCTATAAGTGCTTATACATATTTGGTGCAAAGTATAGAGGCCTTTCTCGTATTTTGAAAGTTAACATTTTCTTCAATTCATGCAATTAATATATGTGGCCGTACAACGCCATCTGCTTTAGCTATTACGATCGGGGTAAAAAAAACCTTCGTGTTCACAACTCTCCTATTATCTATAATAATTGTTTATACTTATCTAACTAATAATTGGTTCGAGGAAAACCTATAATTTCCGTAGTTAATTATGACAGATATTGATTGAGCAATGAAAATTGACTTATAATCTTATAAATATGTGCCACAATGATAACAACGAGACCAGTTCTCACGCATATTTATCAAAGCTATTTTTAAATGTCGTAGGTCATGATCTAGAACATTCTTTAATGATCAACTCTATGTCAATGGAATTGGGGCTATTTTGGATAAGCGAGAGTTGTCAGAACGTCACGATATCATGAGGTTTGTTTACGTTAATGTGTCCTATTTAACCCATCGCCGCTACTTAAGTATATTGTTGTATTGTACAAATAATAAATAAGTAATAACGATTTCGTCACCATTCAAGAAAATAAATAATATCTAATAAAATAAACACAATTCACATGTGACACATAAATATAAAAACAATGTACACAAATATTTGTTGTTATTTGAAGAGCAATTCAACCGAAAAATTGTCTCCCACTTCTGACTTCCAAATAGTCCCAAATACCAAAAATAAAAAGTCAGTATTTTCACTACTTTCGTGCTCGATTTGTATTATAATGAAATACACCTAATTACGTTTAAAATTATTGATGTTGACATCATGTTGACATACATCGGGACCGGAATTGAATATACTTTCGATATCACTAAACAATGCACACATTTCCGAGCTACGCGTGGGGCAAGTTAGCGAAAACGATAAAATTCACGCATAGGGTCAGAAGCAGAAGGCGTGGCAGTTCAACGACACGACCAAAACAACGACGTGGAAATGCGTCGGCGTCGGCTCGTCAAGGGCGACAGGTTTGCGAAAGCTAGTTTATATAAATTTTAATTATGTTAAAAATATAACTAAACTAAAGTTAATATTAACGGTATCTTTCACGCTTCGATTGTGAATTTAGTTTAAGTGTCACACACACTAATAGATACCTACGAGATGTCAGTTACTGCCAATATTTGTTTGAAACTAGAGTTGAACTCCGTCTACGTTATGTTTGCATTACTTAGTGACAATGTATAGGAGCGCCATATTATTTTCACGCCACCTGCTCGGAAATGTGGCAAAAGAAGATCAAAATCCAAGCTGGAAAGTAAGCAATTGCTGTAGCATCTGAACAAACACTACAACAATTGCTATCTTGCAGCAATGAAATGTCATAGTAGAAAAGTAAAATCCAGATGTCATTGCATTGGACCCGCCAATGAGAATCATTTAAAACATTAAAAAGGTCTTTTTTTGGCACCACTTTTTCATTCTAAAATAAAATAAGGTTGTTTATCGAACCAATTTACTTGTTTAAAAAAAAGAAACGTCAAAATCATTCAGATCACCCTTAAGGCGTTTTTACATTTTTAACCGTTTGTGGTTTTCTATCAAAAAGGAGTGAACCGGCTATTAGACATGGCAACTTGCAGGGCCCAATCTGTTGTGTACCCTGCCTCTCCCTCTCCCTCCTTCAGCTCCCTACGGGCCCTACCTTTAATTATACCTACCAACCTGACAGATTGGGCCCTGCAGGTTGCAATGTCTAATAGCCGTTTGAGTCGGATTGAAGCAAACATCGTAAAACGCTTCTTAAAAGTGAAAAAAAAAGTAATAAAGGTGGAGCGGGAAAAATACATATTGAATTGGATAATGTTTGACTGAAAAACAAGAAAGTTGTATTTATGCAGTAAAAATGAGTTCAATAAGTGTAGAAAATGTTATTGGCGCCCACCGAAATTCAAGAAGCTGCACAGGCGTAGAAATTTGTTACCAGTGAAATCGCGTCCTATAAGAAGGCCCATGAACAGTGATATTTTGTATACAATATAATATCCGACGAACAATTCATATTTTGGAAGTAAAGTTTACTTTATCGTGCTTGTGAAAAGCATATGAACCGTCAATATACCTATAAATAGTATCTATTAAAGTATTTGTATATGCCAATTAATTTTTTATTTTATTTCCTCACAGTAGTCGTGAAAAGCACTATGTAATGTCTCGGCCGAAAGCGCTATAGGTGGACTCGTATCTTCGAGGGCCTCCCCTGGCGGGTCGGCCCTCGAACTAACTCGATCCACCTATAGCTTACTTTCTAGCCTCTACAACAATGTACTATTGATGTAGCACATCTGAAAACTTAGCTTGGGGGACTCTACATCCGTTAAAAAAGTTTTCTATATATGATATCATTCGCTGAATAAGTTTGCTGAAGCAACTAAATATACTTATTTCTATGCTTTTTACAAATATTTCACAACACTGTGTTATTAAAATCTCAGTGCCTGTGTCCATCGAGAAGAAAAGTTTTTAGAATAAATAAAATACTCTATAAGCCAACCACGACCAGTAAAAACTTTACTCTTTTCACAACGCAAAAGTATGAAATAAATAATATTAAAAAGAAAACTTATAAGGGAATAGTTATGTACCGTAAGTACCCATAATAACACACTAAACAATCAATCATAAAAACATAAAATCTCACGATTAGAGGCATTGTCTCACTCCTTATCTTACACGTAATACAATACATTCAACGATTAAACTAATCATAAACTCCTAAGGACTTCAGTGATTAAAAACTATAAAACATGAAGCGACAAAGGCTATTGTTTGATACAATAATACCTATGGTATAAAATCACATTCAACTCATGCGCAGCTTACTCTGACGCACCACGCATAAACGTCGTAAGAGCCGTTGAAACACAATTGAGTTTGGATTTTATTGCATTCGAATACGGTGGAGAATTGGATGAATTTTCCAACCTGAATAATGGCCACAGACCATATAAAACCTAGACTTTGTCGATACAAAATCACGTCCAAATTCAGGTTATAAGGTGCTAGCATTGAGTTATAATATAAAATCATTGGGTGCTAGGTTATAAGTCTACCCGATAGACAGGCGAATCTGATACCAAGATGAAACGGACCAAGAAGCATCCCTAATATGGCGGGTCCAGGACAGCCAATCAGCGTTCTGCGTTCAGTTTGACCTGCCCGGTGGCGCGTGGTTATGAAATTGACAAAAATGCTTATCTTTATGCGATTCGCTTCGGTCTACGGCGATTATCACATGTATAGCGCTATCTCGCTCGCGCACCGCCGCCGCATGCGGATCCGTCGCCAGTGTGATAATCGCCTACCCTACCTCTATTTTCCGTAAGTATCTGATGCCTCAGCGCCATCTATCGGACATAAATATAATGAAATGTATGTAACTGAGATCTGCGTTAGTGACGCGATACATGGTGTGCCAGTGTTAGCCAGATCTACGAGAGTGAACAGTCCAGATATTATATGGTCTTTGGCCAATACTCGGGTTCCAAAGAATATCCGTCATATTGCAAGGCTCGTAAATGTCATGAAATGCGATAAAACAGTACAATTGCTATTGGATTTATACAATGGTATTGTGATTGCTTTCTGAACCAATCAGAATGGGCAAAAACTGCCTTGGTTAGCTTGTGTTAGCCATGTTTCATGTTTCAATGGGGCGAGTTAATTGAATGGAAAAATAGCAATGAAAAATATTATAGTGTTTGACTTATAATAATATTGTATGCGTTTTTTTGTTGTCTGTAATAATAACCTTTTTTAAGTTTACCTGAGGGCGCGGTCGCAGCATTAGAAATTTGGGGGGGGGCTATAAAACAAAAAAAATTGAGTGGGTCTTTTTTCAATTCGACACGTATGATTTTGGGGAAGGGGGGGGGGGGGTCATGTCCCAGGGGGGCCCTGGGAACGCGCCTGTGGCCCCGTCCCTATCGCTCTTGCTTATACGAAAGAGAGTGATGAACATAGACGATTCGATGAATGGTTCGCGGTTATAGGCCTGTTATGGACGAGCAACTACTGATCCCTCCACTGAGCATGGCCCGATATGGTCTAGGCCAGTTTTTACAAGTCAAGTGTGTTGTTTAAGTAAAATCTTGCAAGCCAGATTTGAATCAGTTCCTGATGTCCGAATTGAGTTGAAATTTAGCATACCTGTGTAAGATAATATTTTGGTACAGTCGCCATGAAATATATCGAAGCGGCTAAGGTGTTCACAAAATATCTGAACAACGCCTCTATGATCAAGGCGTTAAAGTTCATATTCAGAATGCAGATATTTTTGAGTACCTACCCTAGCCGCTCTGATATATTTGATGGCGACTGTACCATCGAGCTGGTCTGAAGATGGTGGCCGAAGGTGGTCATAAGAACTCTGTGGTAAAATAATGGAAGTTCAATGTGTTTGGGTTTGACAGGAATCATCTCGTTGAGACCAGTAAACGAGTGGTGCAATAAAAGTACAGAACCCTTACAGTATAATCGTTTCACTTTTGTAACGTGTCACGTAACGATTGCGACGCTGCACGCACGAAAACATGCGACGGGCCGCCGCTGCTAGCGGTTAGACAAGCGGCGGCACGAGCGGCGAGGTCAAAATGTTCAGCAATGTATGAAATTTTATCAAAGCGTTCACGAAAACAGCGGCGAGTCGCGCGCACGGGCGGCGGCAGGCGGCGCCGGCGGTGCACGATCGGCGAGCTAGTGTTGTGACTAGGGTTGCCACCTTTTTTTGAGAGAAATATAGTATTTTCCAAACCTACATCAAAAAAATATAGTACACCTTGTTGTTGTTGTTACCTCATGAAATGTTCCAAAAATATAGTATTTTCGTCTTTTTTGCATATTTTCAACAGTGCAGCAAGCCAAAATATAGTACGATACTATATATTATAGTACGGGTGGCAACCCTAGTTGTGACGTGCTGTTGTAGTGATTTTATATTTTATCGGCGTATTTAACGAGATGTCAGTAGATGAAGTAATATCTGCTATTTCAGAAAGACCTTCCTTATGGAAAAGCAAACATAACGACCCATATCCCACAAAAATTAAGACCGAACGCAATCGTTACGTTAGTGAAACAATAAACAATTACACTAAAGGATTCTGAACGCGTTAAAAGCGTACATCTATAAAAAAACAACATTTTTGAATAAACCTATTGAAACTTTATTTTAGGGAGATCACACAGGAGTAGTGCTTCATTATTATTCAATTCATTAGATTTTCATTAGATGGCAGCACTGTGGCGAGGTCTTTTTGACAGCAGCTGTCAAAATCCACCAATAATGTTAAATCATATTTTTGGACTTGCGGCCATCTTGTCGAGCAAGGTGGTTTGGTTTCGGGAAAAACTTCTTATTTTATGTTCATTTTCGTGATTCAATGTGTATTATATAGCTTATTCTGCAGTGATTTAACGAACTAGTGAGCAACTAATGAAGAATTAGTCTCGAAACATGTGTAACCCCTGTTTGAGTTAGATATCCGTTAGTCCACGTGCTGTTTGTAGGGAGTAGCTATCTCCTTATAAAAAGCCTAACCTCACCGTACAACGTCCAGCTCTTGGAGCGAAATTTTAATTAATGAACCGTACACTTGTCGTATCTACTTCGACATTGGCAAAATTGTCCCAATTTTGTGGACAGAATGCCATATTTTAAAAATTGAATTGAAATCATATTTTTGATTGGTGGATTTTGACAGCTGATGCTGTCAAAAAGACCTGTCGCCACGGTGGCGCCATCTAGTGAAAGATTCGATCGCGGAAACCCTAATTCAAATAAAATTTTGATGTAATTGAATCTATATAATGTTATATAACCGTAGTATCACACAAATACGCAAAATATATTATCACATATGTGCTAAAGTATATAACAAGTGCGAAATCAGATTAGCACTTATTAGCAGCATCTATCTTAAGTCACGATCGCACAGGTAGTCTGACGTTACGGTGGCGATAACCCTTATCAACAAAAAGAGAGGAAACGGTGGTAAATGTAGATCCCGTGTGAATAAAAGAGATGAATATAGTATTCTCTGATCGACACCTCACGTTAACATAAATAGTTAGAACTTATTCTAATAAGGAAAATAAACTGTTCAATAAACATAAAATTGTACATAGAAAAGGCAAGAAGGCGTGATTCAGTCGCTTGACCGGCTTGACCCCGTATATTTGTTTGTGTTATTAACTCATTATATGCATCAAATCTTGTAAGTTAAAGGAGAGACTTTGTTCTATCGCTTGTACAATGGGTTGTGCTCTGAAGAACTGTTTGATATGATGCCCACGGCCACATTTTATCACTGCACCGCTCGCCGTCGGCAGGGTGTTCATCCTCTCACCCTGGAGCCTAAAGGGTCGCGCACTGCACGGTTTAAGAGGAATTTCCTCCCGCGAACGCTCCGACTGTGGAATGAATGAATGAATGTGCCGAGGTTTTCCCAGAGGGCTACAGTATGAGGTTCTTCAAAAAAGGAGTGTATAGGTACAGGTAGGTGCTTAAAGGGTAGGCGACGCGCATGTGAATCCTCTGGGGTTGCAGGCGTCCATAGGCTAGGGTAACTGCTTACCATCAGACGGGCCGTACCCTTGTTTGCCGCCGTTGTGGTATTAAAAAAAAAAAAATTTCAACCACTTCCCGAGTATAGTTAGTTCCGTAGTTTACAATGCTACTAGGTAAGGTACAGTCAGCAATAAAACTGTGTACCAAAAAAAAATTCGGGAGTTACTTGTTTATTATCACCCGTTAGACGCACAGATAGCGAAGATTCAGTAATACCTTGTGTTTCCTTCGGGTAGGTACGGAACCCCAGAAAACGGTAGCCACACTTATGGCTGTAGAGGCAAATATATTGAAATACTTTACTGCCGCAATGTTTGAAGGCCGCGACCCGACGCGTATTAAGCTAGGTCTACACTGCAGTGTGTAAGCCGGGAGGTAACCAATAACATAACACATATAGTCTGGCTGGCCAAAAAGTGCAGTAACAGTGGAAGTAATAAGCTATACTCTTCCCTTTTTCATTAGCGTGGGTATGAGCATGTGAAAGAGACAGTGTGATTCTCTCTGTCTACACGGAAAAAACAGCTTCCGGGATATTCTCAATCTAATACATTATTTTATTATGTTGAAAATATTTCCTCGTGACAAGTATTTATTTCCTTTAACGAAAATAAAATAAAGTTTTAAATATAACGAAGCGAATATATTCTTACAGATTTTCTAGTTTTCTTTTACCTAAGATAATACTTGTTTGATTAAAGTACAATCTCTCTTATTTACTCAATATACTCTTGAAATAATACATTTTTGTATTCCTATTTTAAGGAAACGTGGTTTTATTAAGCGAAGAATCATATTTTTGGTAAAGGAAATAAATACTTGTCACGAGGAAATATTTCCAAGATAATAATAATGTCTTCGATTGAGAATATCCCGGAAGCTTTTTTTCCGTGTATGTTTGAAGTAAAACAAACCCTGGCCAAACTATAGCTGATAGATTTTATTATTGCTTAGTAAACCGAAAAAAGGGAATTATACCTTAAGTATAATAATATTTATTATGGTATATTATACTGACACTGACTCTTTGTTCCTGAGTACAAATAAAACTTGTAAACGTAAACATACAACCAAGAAATCAAACAAAAAGTTCGTTCGCACGACTTGTTTGCACTAAAAAGGCCGCGTAAGTTGAGTGACATTTTTTCATTGTCCCAAGGTTTCTGTAACGGCCAGTAAACTGTATCTAAAGTTCGTGTTTGTGTCATGTCATTTCATGACTCATGATATCAGTGTGATCATCATGCAGGCAGTTATCAAATTACATGTTTTTAATTTTTTTATTTGTAAGCACGTGACATTGTTCCATACATTTGTATTGTAAATATTTTTTTTATATGACGATTTTTTAGTGAAAGCGTTTTGTTTTATCTGGCGTAAAATACTATGTCTTTTTCTTTAAGAAATAAACAAATCCAATCTAATCTTTTCAGAAAGCTCACTAGGGTAAATAAATAATCATGCATAATAATAATTGCACCAACATAAAACTCTTCCTCTAATAAATCTTTTACTGCTAATGTATGGAGGACGTTCATAATGTTTTAAAGCTATCTATTTCCGGAAATTATACTATCTGTTTATGAATTCAAACTAAACTAGTTTTAAATAAATTCTACTTCCTGTTTTGCACGCCGATTCCTTTCACGTATATAATTAGAAAGATCAAATAAAATACCTTGGACGTTAATACGATTAATAAATAATTTGTTTTATACGTAGACGTTGATGCCTATGGATAAGATAAAATTGTATGTAGAGGTTGTTTCGTTACGATTACTAATAGTAGGTAGGTATGTATAGGAATGAGTCTATACCTAATTACCTATACTACATTATAACAGCGTAAGTACTTATATCAATAATTTTGTGGTGGATGAGGTTGAGATGCAGCGAGCCCCACAGAGTGGCGTGCAGCTCTCTGACTAGGGCTTCCTACCAGGCTGCGTGGTAGTACCACTGTCGACATGTTACCTGGTGAAGCTGAGGTGCGGTGAGGCCAGGATCTGGGGCAGCGAGCCCCACAGAGTGGCGTGCAGCTCTCTGACTGGGGCACCCCACCAGGCTGCGTGGTAGTACCGGACTGTTGATGATACGACGCTGCTCACGCCTGAAGACAAAATAAAGAATGAAGTTTTAAAGAGAACGTTGGGAAGTCAGCACAGAAAGAATAAAACATAACGAGTGCAATGTATTTGACGAACACTCAAGGGAAGGGTACTTCATACATTCACATTACCTTAACTCAGCTGCCAGCAGTTCGAAACAACATACCATTGCTAAATATGCCAATACAGAAAGCTTACAAACTTATATAGATGTCATATATAAAGGAAAAAGTGACCTAGGCGTCCGGTGCCCAAGGCTGGGATCGAACCAGCGTCTTCTTCTGCCGCGAATGCAGAAGACGCTGGTTCGATTCGATCCCAGCCTTGGGAACCGGAGGCCTAGGTCACTTTTTCTTTTGTATATGACATCTATATAAGTTTATAATTTATATTATAGTAGTGTGACTACTTAAAATAAACAAATCAAAATATTTATTAAAAATAATTTGATTTGTTCTTAATATTTTGATGACTTTTCAAAACTTACAAATATGGATCCAATGAAATATTAGAACACCGACTACTATTCAACATCTTTTTTCTGTCATTTATTATTTCCAGTCTTGTCTTGTAGGTGTAGTGTACAGTCAGCAGCAAAAGTAGCTAAGCGGGTAGGGTGTTCAAATTTCAAAAAGAGCTGGACACGACTTTAGTGTTAAAAGAATAAGAGCTTGCACCGAAAAAAATATTTTTCTACAATACTACAAGAATGTGTTGTTGTGAAAAATTTTGTTGTTGTTACTAGAATCTGGTGGTGATTACAAAAAATATTGTATTTTGTAAAATATTGTTTGGAAACGTTACTGGACGAGTCTAGTTAAACGCAATTTAGCAAAATTAACAATTGCATTGTATAAATAGAGATGCAAGCGTAATAAATACAAAATATTTGTGTTATTTACAATATATATCGTAATCTGAACAATTGACGCATTGTATTACAATTTGAAATACTGATTGATATTTTCACGTAGCACTGCTAAGGCGCTCGTGGCCTGGCGGGTAGAACATTAGACTTTCAATCGGGAGGTCTCGGGTTCAAATCCCGGCTGGGGTACCACTGAGCTAACCCACGGAAAATCTTGGGTATCGGTTGCAGAGCGACCAAAAAAAAAATGGAAAAAAAAATGAAAGCTATATATACACTCCTAGCTTTTGCCTAGGGTATAACATGGTAATTACAATATTTTATAGTTATCAGTACAATTCATATTGTAGTACTAACGATTTTGATATAACCAGAACTGTTTTGTTATGTTTACAAAGTGTTTAGTCGTCACATATACAGCAAGACAATACTGTAGAGATAACAGGATTCTGGTTCCCAGTACGAGATTTTTTTTTCAGTGTGAGGTCATTTTGAACACCCTACCAACTTAGCTACTTCTGCTGCTGACTGCACCTATATCTAATTTGAGTCTATAAGTAGAAGGACCGGATAAGTCCTAGTTCGTGGCGTGCTCGGGATTTTAGCTCAAGGTGCGCAGTAATAGTTGCCCAAGCCAAGTGCGCTATCATGTCATTATCCTAACTGGGTTGTACACGAGACAAGCCTCTGATTTTATAAATTTGCGAGTTGTTTTTGCAGAAATATCCAGTTCGCACATAAAAACTATAGATTGGGGGCTGATGTATATAATGTGTAGCAAAAAGATTCGTCAGTGTTAGAAGTTAGAACTACAGGCCAGTTCTAAAATTTAGAGCTTGTCTGTAGTCTACTCCTCTGATTTGGTAAGCGTGTCTTAAAAATCAGTACGGTACTTGAAATAGATTTGTTACACTTTTCTTTTCATTTTATTACAAACCGTGTGTCCTATTCCTATAAAGCTTAAGAAGGAAAGGAAAGCCAGCCATTTCTGTCTAGTATTAGTAGTATTCAACTAGATATGAGTATGAATAAGTATACGTAGGTATTCTATCATATCCTACCCCTAACATCCCCACAGCCCCCACAGGAAGCAAAGGAGTGGCACTATTAGCCAAAGTGGAAGAAACAAGGAAGTGCTACTACGTAAATCCGTGCAGCGTATACGAGCGAGTATGTAAATTGATATTGGTAGTAAAATGCTTCCGACAGCTCGAAGAGGAATCTATTAGTATTACAATCGAGTTTGTGATGAATTCAATCTGTTTGGTTGCTGTACCGTCTTGATACAGACAAGTAATTGATACTAATAAGATCTTTTCGACAGATCGAACCGAAATCAGTTCTAGAAAGTTGTACCTACTTGTTGTACATTCTGGTCGTTATTAATTATGGTATTAATTTAACTTAACCTTAGTACCGTCAAGTTCTACAACTTTTCCTCCGATGCTCAACTTTGCCTGGCTTGAAATAATGGTTTTCTGTACAGAGCAAAGAGCTATTTATTATATCTCTTATGCCTGAGATAGCCGTCTTTCTCCCATCTCTGGAATGAGATATAAATAGCTGTTTGTTGAAGAAAACTATGTTTATCAAGCCAGGCAAATTTGGGCATCGCAGGCAAAGTTGTAGCAGTTGAAGGTAGCTGTAATTGTGTAAGTTACCCGAATGATCTGTGTCGTGTTTGTGAACTTTTACTCTAAATGTCAACATTCTAATTTAGTAGGATATCCTTGCCTCTTTTGGTCACATATACTCGAATTGCGGAACAGTTTTTTTATACGGAACAAGAATCAAATGAGCGGTTAAAATCACGTCCTATATTCATAAATAGTACCTAAATTAAATAAAGATGATTATTGAGTAGGTACCTAATGAGAACAAACAATATACCTATAATATAAATATTTTTTATATCATCATCATCTTCATCTCAGCCATAAGACGTCCACTGCTGAACATAGGCCTCCCCTTTGGACCTCCATAAGTGATCATTAAAGGGGGGGTTTGCCATAAGCGCAGTACATATTTATTTCTTCTAGTACATAGGTTTCTTGAAACTCTGTGGTATTTAGGTACAGTCAACGCCTCACTAGGTATACACTTTTGAACCTTATTCCGCTGTAATAACGTTCAAAAGTGTATACCTAGTGAGGCGTTGTGTGTACTAGCCGGGGTTTGAACCCATGACCTCATGCAGGATAGAAGTTGATCGTCTTGCCGCCAGGCACCAAAAGCACAACGCCACTCTCCTTAGGTACAGCTAGCAGCAGTAGCTAACCGGGTGAGGTGTTCAAAATGAGCTTGACACGACTTTATTGTTAAGAGAATAAGAGCGCGTGAATATAATTTGGCACCCGCTTATTAGCTACTTCTGCAGCTGACCGTACCGTACTACCGAAATGCCGCATTTTTATCTTGTTTTTCGTTTGAATCAATATTAGTGGCACCTTATTTAATACTAAAATTACTAAATACAGTCACTTAGTGACAGTATCAATCTAAATTAGCCTGAAGGCGCGGCCGTCACCTCTGAAAGGTCGCGTCCATTTCCGCTCATGTTTCGGTTACTAAAAGGTTTTGTTGTGTCTGCGTCGCTGTCTGGTTTCCGTTCATTAAGCTTAGGTGCGATATGATAATAGAATGTAGTTAGCATCGTTTCTTTAAAGCAGAACGCTCAAAAGGAGAAATACGGTTATTGAGTCAAGAATCTTGAACTTGAGGCTTGACCTTTAAGAATAAAAACCTGTCTACAAGTATGTAAAACAAAGTTGGTGTAAACTTAATATGTCGCGTATGTGGATTTCACAGCAGCTCATTGCATTATTTGCATTGATGCAGGAGAAAACATTAATAGAGAATAGTTAATTAATAAATTAGAAAAAGGATTGTCAAACATAGCGCTTGATAATCTATGTAGCTCCAAAATGTAGGTACAGTCGCCATCAAATATATCGGAGCGGCCACGGTACTCAAAAATATCTGAATAAGTAAGCACCTTATCGCTTTGACAATAAAGGGATTGTTCAGATATTTATGACCACCTTGGCCGCTCCGATATATCTGATGGCGACTGTATTAGGATTTTACAGCGTCGTAGGATTAGGTACTCGCAACACATCTTCGATCATCTCTGATGGAAACGCAGCCTAAGTGGCGTGCTCTAGTTACAACCAATATATTGATGTGACATAGGAGTATTTCCCGGGAAAGGATGTCTAGAAATTGACCTATGGTAGAGGAGAGTAGAAGCCATAACGAGACAAACAAGTATAAAAATAATTTTTCACGCCACCTGCTCGGAAATGTGGCAAAAGAAGATCAAAATCCAAGCTGGAAAGTAAGCAATTGCTGTAGCATCTGAACAACCACTACAAGAATTGCTATTTTGCAGCAATGAAATGTCATAGTAGAAAAGTAAAATCCAGATGTCATTGCAATGGACCCGCCAATGAGAATCATTTAAAACATTAAAAAGGTCTTTTTTTGGCACCACTTTTTCATTCTAAAATAAAATAAGGTTGTTTATCGAACCAATTTACTTGTTTAAAAAAAAGAAACGTCAAAATCATTCAGATCCCCCTTAAGGCGTTTTTACCTTTTTAACCGTTTGTGGTTTTCTATCAAAAAGTGGGTAAGGAGTGAACCGGCTATTAGACATGGCAACTTGCAGGGCCCAATCTGTTGTGTACCCTGCCTCTCCCTCTCCCTCCTTCAGCTCCCTACGGGCCCTACCTTTAATTATACCTACCAACCTGACAGATTGGGCCCTGCAGGTTGCAATGTCTAATAGCCGTTTGAGTCGGATTGAAGCAAACATCGTAAAACGCATGTTAAAAGTGAAAAAAAAAGTAATTTAAAAGGTGGAGCGAGAAAAATACATATTGAATTGGATAATGTTTGACTGAAAAACAAGAAAGTTGTATTTATGCAGTAAAAATGAGTTCAATAAGTGTAGAAAATGTTATTAATACGCTGGCGCCCACCGAAATTCAAGAAACTGCACAGGCGTAGAAATTTGTTACCAGTGAAATCGCGTCCTAAATAAGAAGGCCCATGAACACAGTGATATTTTGTATACAATATAATAACCGACGAACAATTCATATTATGGAAGAATGGCGAAAAGAAGCATTTATTTGCAGAAAGTTACATGCTCGTTTACTTTATCGTGCTTGTGAAAAGCATATGAACCGTCAATATACCTATAAATAGTATCTATTAAAGTGTTTGTATATGCCAATTAATTTTTATTTTATTTCCTCACAGTAGTCGTGAAAAGCACTATGTAATGTCTCGGCCGAAAGCGCTATAGGTGGACTCGTATCTTCGAGGGCCTCCCCTGGCGGGTCGGCCCTCGAACTAACTCGATCCACCTATAGCTTACTTTCCAGCCTCTACAACAATGTACTATACCTAACCTACCCCAATATTTCAGGCAACTATTTATAATCATCGTATCATAATCGATCATCGTTAAATCTAAATACAATACAGTCAAAATAACAATCGTCATTTCCTCTACAAAATGTTTTCGTCGATTTTGTTTACAGCCGTAATAACGGGCCGCGGGTCATTAGCGGAGGCCTAACCGCAGTTGCGGCGGGCCACTAACACGCCGCGATTCATTTTCATTCGTGTTTACGTTTTTTGAGAATAGAGGCCGGAATGCTATTCTGTACAGTCACCATCAAACATCGAT
The DNA here is from genome assembly GCA_911728535.1 of Pammene fasciana. Classification (NCBI taxonomy): domain Eukaryota; kingdom Metazoa; phylum Arthropoda; class Insecta; order Lepidoptera; family Tortricidae; genus Pammene; species Pammene fasciana. Next base: position 2,071,422 of record OU452289.1, read on the forward strand.
ATGTTCACCGGCCAAGGTACTCAAAACGACGGACTAGAAGGACGAAGCCGCGGGCGGCGGCGGAAGCTTAAAATAACAAATAAGAGTTGTGGTTGCTGGGTCAACACCTACGTGAAATTCAAGAACTATGCGGAAGTCTCTAGCTAGACAAAGAAAATGTTAATTTTGATTCAAATGTCAACCAATCGAGGCCAATCAAGATTGTAGACACACTCCAGACAATAAATTATGATCTGATATTTATCAGCTTAAGACTAGACAGCTCTTTGTGTGAACGTCCATCGAGGTCATATGTATATGGTGAATGGTGATCACTGAATCTGATCACACAATGGTTTTTTGGGTGTTGTATAACAAACCAGATGTTCGTTTTTTTAGCGTATTAGGTTCATATCAGTGTTGTTTCTTTGACTCCTATGTATGTCCACGCAAGCAACATCTGGGTAATCATGTAATCAATCAGTTATTTTTGACCCCTGGTGAAATGGGAAGGGAACTCATTTTAAATTAACTCATCTCAAGCTCCTTGCAGGAATCCGTCTAATTAGAGATCAACCAGTACATACAGGGTGTTTTTTTAATAATTAGCCATAAGTCATACTGAACAACTTTTTCTATGGGAACAACCCCGAAATCACAAAAAATTGGCCTCCCCATAGAAAGCGTCGACGTCTGATTGGCCGAAATGAATGAAAAAACAAAAAAAAAACATTGGCCGAAAAGACAGACGCAGATATACTATTATTAAAAATAATCGATTTAGAGTATAAAGACACACAGACCAAGCATTGAATTACCCTTTTGTGGAAGGTATACCTGATAAAGATACCTCTTAAGAGCCGCCAGGACGCTCGCGTGAACTCGCGTCCCCATACAAACGTAGTTCAGCTCTCATTTTAAAACGGCATGCTTTAGAACCACAAAATTTGGCATGGGCATTATAACAGTACAGATCTATGTCAGTAATTCGTTTTCGTTGCTAAAGATTGTAATACAAAGAAAATATAGCAAAAATATGTTTTGTATGTAAATCTGTATCTGGCTGTATTTTCTTTGTATTACAATTTTTAGCAACGAAAATGAATTACCGACATAGATCTGTACTGCTGTAATGCCCATGCTAAATTTCGTGGTTCTAAAGCATGTCGTTTTAAAATGAGAGCTGAACTACATTTGTATGGGAACGCGAGCGTCCTGGCGACTCTTAAGACACTACATTTGCTACAGACACTTGAAAAGGGCTAATATAACTCCAGACAACTAGGAGGAGCGCGCAGTTGAAAGACCGGAGTGTATATAGGCACCTAGAACAATCAAGTGTCAACAACTTTGTAGTAAAACGCTTAATAGATCTCGATACCAAGCGGGATCAACACAAAGCCCGACCACCTGCGGCAATCAACTACAACTATATTAATGGGATCCTGACATGTGACAAATGCGGACGTACTTTCACTGCAAAAGTTGGCTATGTGAGTCACGTTCGAGCATATCTGAGGAGCCCAAGATACCAGCAGCAGTCGCCGTAGCCGTATCGGCTGGGATGAGATGAGATGAACCTCGTAGTTGAAATAGACAGTAAGATTTACGACAGCGCACAGAGGATCGGATCGGCCTTGGTGCCATATCTAGTTAGTATTTATCTTTTGTTTAGCGTGTGAGTGGAAATTGTATTAACCTTTAACGAACCGGTTAACGTTATGGCGCTAACATGTGGTTGCCAAGCTGGAGAGAATAGAATGACAATTACATAATTCGAATTTGTGATATGTGTGTGTCCATGCTGATCGAGATTTTAGACATTTTAGTTCAGGGATCTGGGAGATAGATCCGCCCAGTTGGTTAAGTAGACCTTTCAAAATGCGGTAGAAATAACAAATACAACTATATCAGTATCAGTACTATCAGTATCCCTAAATATCTACATTGCCTTGATTTTTTTGAATGATAGCACTCTCTCAAGTTGCCGGACTATTCTTAAATAAATGGTTAACGCATTCACTGCCAGGGGGCGTGGCCTAGGAACAAACTTGTATGCCGGTGAACGCACACGTTAGGGGCAGTGAATGTGTTAACATGTCCGCTTGAAATTTATCAAAACGAGGGTAAAACCCAAAACACAAACATTGGTCGTAAGTGAGGTATCGTTATACGAAATGGGTAAAGTTTTCATATGGGGCCTATGGGGGCCCATACGTCAGCTATTTTAAAGGCATGCAATGCTATTTAATAACTTACAGGATAACAAAGATTTTTCATAGTAAACTCTTACTAAAGTAGAAACTAGTGTCCAGCTGTGAACTAAAAGAATTATACTTAAAGGGGATGGGAACAGCTTAATTCCATCACTATCTTTTTCGGCGTGAGTGAAAGGGAAACACTGTGTTACGATATGGAGCTCATTGTAAATTTCGCAAAATAATAAAATAAAAACTACGCATTTATTGAGAAATATAAAATAATAAAGTTTTTAGTATTAGTGTGTTGGAATTCAGACGTATAAGTCAAGAAACTAAAGACGTATATCTGTTTAATAGTAGATTGTGTAACAAGGGAGCAAAATGAAATATTTACGGCGAGGGCGCACATTGAATCCCAAACGAAGCGACGGAGTCTATAATAGAATCCCGAGCGCAGCGAGGGATTCTAAAATAGACTCCTGAGCGTAGTGAGGGATTCAAGTGTTAACGCCCAAGGTGAAAATAATTTTGCTCCTATGTGACACATACTGCTTTTCACACCCCCTTAGACGAAAATAAAAGACGTTATTGTTGAATCATATTTACTTTCACTTTATACATTTGTGCTTAGTATGCTTCCTGATATAGGAGGAGCCATTATTGGTATTGTATCAGTAGGATAATGTCGGCATGGGTTAAGGCAGTCTTAGTTCTTTATTTAAAAAATATCATAGCAAAACTGAAGTTAGTCTTAATTTTTCATCAGTAGAATATCCTGGTAAAGGTGAAGGTGGTGTTTGGCATTATCGGAAGAAGGTAGTAAGTCCATACTCCATTTACTCGACAAACACCGCTGAGCTCATGAGATAAGAACAACCTAAAACAGAACAATTTTTATGTTTCTAGCTAACCTCAAATATAACGACTTTTCGTATTCCTTTTGTGCGCTTTTAGATCCTTCTGTCTAGATTTGATGGCAACAAATTGGCCATATTACGCACCAATGTTGCGTTTCTTTTCATTCTATAAATTCCGGCGTCATGTTTTCATGTCTTATCGCTCGAATACATTTTATTTTTTCACCTGAATCCGTACAGTGAAGGGAAAATAGTAATGCTTGAATCACTTGCAAACACAGGATGCAGGAACACGGGATTTGTTTTTTCCAATTTAATTACTTTTAATGTGCAGTTTCTTTAATTAATAAGATTCATCATTTTATGCATGAAACTATCGTAATTAATAATAAAACAGAGAATAAATATCAGACCACACCACAGACAACGTATACTGAGATCGAATCGATTGCTACGTCTATTCGTTATTAATAAAAAAATCGATTTGGAAAAATAATATAATGATGCTAACTATTTTTAATCATTCATAATAGTAACGCACCTACTGAATTGAAGTATATTTATGATAAATATGAGTAAAACAGAATTTTATAACGTTTATAAATAGTAATAAATATAAAAAATGTATACACATAATCGATTATAATGAAAGTGTAATCGATTAATATAATAAGACATTTTGTTGCCATGGCGGACTGGCTGGAAAAAAAAAGTAATGTCCTAGAACAGAAAAGTGCCACTTTGTTCCCGCCTAGGAGGGAAGAAAAGGCCCGTATATGAATGGGTGGTGTGAAAAGCTAATTTTAAGACGTAACTTTGGAATTATTTTCTATTGAGCCGATCTCGTCCAATCGTGTATCGGAATTAACAAAGTTCTTCCAAATATAATGAATGTTAACATATTTTTTTTACTTCCCAAAGCAAGTAGTTATAGCTAAAAGACTGTTTGAGTAAAGTCAATTTGTCAATTGAAGGACATCGGGTATTGTCAGCCTCTTAAGAGCCGCCAGGACGCTCGCGTTCCCATACAAACCTAGTTCAGCTCTCATTTTAAAACGACATGTTTTAGAACCATGAAATTTGGCATGGGCATTCTAGTAGTACAGATTTAGGTCGGACATTCGTTTTCGTTGCTAAAAATTGTAATACAAAGAAAATACAGCCAGTTACAGATTTACATACAAAACTTATTTTTGCTATAGGTATTTTCTTTGTATTACAATTTTTAGCAACGAAAACGAATGTCCGACCTAGATCTGTACTACTAGAATGCCCATGCCAAATTTCATGGTTCTAAAGAATGTCGTTTTAAAATGAGAGCTGAACTACGTTTGTATGGGAACGCGAGTTCACGTGAGCGTCCTGGCGACTCTATCGTCTACTAGTGGAATCACTAAATGTACCTATACTGTGTGCATTTTAAAATATAGCCTACTATTTTGTATGGGCATTGATGTATGTAGACTGATAAGCAGGTGCATTCTCTTATAAAAGAATGTTGCACTATTTACGTCATTTACCAAGTATATTTTAGAACAATAGACTACAACTTTGTAAGAGTAATGTCACTAGTTAAATTGTACGTGTGTAATTTAAGAAACGGTCTGCAATCAACAAATCAATAAAGAGCACGATTGTCACACGGTTAACAACCCGTTACCAACAATGGTCATCACTCATCAGCATAAACACAACATAAACATAATCGTGAGGAAAAATTTACAACTTTATATTTCCCAGACGGAATTAGACTTGGTATAAGAGATTGATGATCATAATCTTACTTCAAAATGCATAAACTAAAGAGTAATGAATATTGAAGCGGGCAAAGGGAAAACTTCAAAGTGGTCGTTATTACATTTCCTGTTAGTTGGTTAAAAATATTGCTATTAGTTACATGAGCCACGGCACAATTGATAAAGGAGGTTCGGCTCTACAGTGACCATAGAGTGGCCGAGGTCGCAAACTCTTCTGATTCTGCTTCATGGTGACATTCCTCATTTAGTCACTTGCAATGTTAGCGTGGTCTTAGTATAGTCCTCCTGGTCGTTAGGTAAAATACGCATTCTACAACAACACTGAGAGAAATTTGCTTTGTGAGTCTAACAAATTCGACTTGTTGCGTGTTTATCAGTTTGAAAAGTATTTTAGTAAACGGAATTGATCACCAATATTGTTAATACAAGTCGAATTTGTACGAACAACAAGGTTAAACTTGTTAAAAGATTAGGATTGGATCAGCCAAATATATGTTTAAAACAATATGTGCCATGTTGGTTTTATATACTTATTTAATCGAGTTGTTGATTTAAATAACACTTAAACTAAAATGACAAGTAACTTGTAGAATGAACTAATTAAACTTAACAAAATGGAACTTGTAGTTTTAACCAAAGAGCTTGTAGGCGCTATTTTAAAATGAGAGTTTGGTTGAACGAACGTGAATTCTGGTTCTTTTTTCTCTCAGTGCATAATTGAATTGAAAACCCAGATGAGGCACGTGGTTAAAGACAAATACTTTGTATATAGCTCTCCCTCTACTTGACTAGTCTGTTAAAACAGTCGAATATCATCTACATGTAGTATACTAGAGCTTATTTACGTAGCGAGTTTGCTGCGTTACGACGCACAAGCCATTTGCATAAACAACAGAGGACCCACCGCGAAAAAGCTTCATTCATTATCATTATATCAACATTTTAATGTAACTTTAAGTATTGCGTTAATACAGCTATAAGGTATGTATCTATGGGCCCTTAGTGGCCTGAAATAGTACGTTATGATCTTATGATACAAGTGTGCTAAGTTGATCATTACATATGAGGCGATATTGTGCGCACGAACGAATGTGAGTGCGCATAAGGAAGCCGAGCTATGTAATGATCGGGCACACGCGCTTCATACGACGTTTTTCAACACACTTGCGAGGAAAAAACAGATACAAGTGTAACTTTTGATAAATACATTGATTTTCAGAATGTTTACAGGATAGCGGTACTTACTTAGGTGCCTTTGATAATTAAATTAACTACCTGTATTTTTATTCAAATCCGAAACCATGCATTCGACCTTATTCGACGATATTTTGTTATGCTGCCGACGAAAACCATCAAACCAAATCAGCTTTTAGAAGTCAGCCCAAATAGTACATTTCAATTGCCTATTAAATATTAACATGACGACAGAAAATTGACGATATAATGTAATGGTGTGACATATAATTTGTTAAATGGAAGACAGTTTTAATATGTAGGAAATTACATGCTTCGATACTTTTATGGAAATTATTACTGCTTATTTTCGCTCGCTGGGCTATTATCGATATATATTTAAGTACATAGTAAGATACTAATAGCAGGTATACTCAAGGCTAAATATTCATGCATTTTCCACCTTATGAATTACAAGGTGAAAAGAATATGAAGTTTTTAAATATATTTAGTTTTAGAAATACTTTACCTTTCTATGCCAGACATAGAAACACCTGTAGTAGTAGTAGTAGTAGTAATAGTAGTAGATAAGTTTAGGTTTTATGTCACTAGTGTCATTACTAACAGTTGAAAGGCGGTAATTTTAGTTTATGGAATTCACACAGAGGGTTTGGAGTATGATCTGTAAGGCCCTCACCAGACGGCGGAGAGGTTTAACGAAACGCTCACTCTCCGCCGTGTGCCGAGGGCCTAAGTGAGACATTCCAATGATCTTAGCACGATTATAAGAAATCAAGAGCGTACTTGTCAAGTTTATTTAGACCGCGTCACTCGCTTAGACACCTACTTTTGCTGCGGACTATACAGTCGCCATCAAATATATCGGAGCGGCCAGGGTACTCAAAAATATCTGAACATGCACTTTATAGTCTCGACAATAGAGTCGTTGTTCAGATATTTGTGACTACCTTGTCCGATATATCTGGCGGCAACTGTACCTAAACCAAAAAGCTAGGGAAATACAGCGACGTCGAAAATTTAAATTTCACCTTCTCGCTCTTGCATATTAGAAAGAGAGCGATGCAAATTGACGAACGAACTGTTAAAGGTTATCAAAGTGGTAGGCCAAAGGTTAGCATCAGCAAAATTCATCTCGTGAGCCCAATTGTGGTTCACCAGATATAACTATTAGCCTACTTTGTCCAAGCGTAAATAGACATATCTAAGATATATCTATCTTTTGCACTGTTATTGTATTGATATTTAACTAACCACGAAGTTAAAACAATCCCCAGGTTTCTAAGAACCATAACCATTTGTCTTAACCATATATCTCTAACTGAATTTCACAAGCTCTAACATGTTCCTGATAGTTGCAAAAATGACCTAACTGTTGGTGGATAGGACACATTTTCTATGAGCAGGTATATGCAGAAACAGACTCCAGCCTCTTGGCTGGCCTTAAGCAAAGCTCTTGCAACACTGTCGCATAGGCACAAACGAGAGGTTCACGTCTATTATATTCATATTTTGTCCAATATACAATTGTATATTTCCCTTCTACGTTCCTCAATGCACTGCAAGCGAATTTAGAGACGCAGAAAAAAATATTTTTAACCGACTTCAAAAAAGGAGGAGGTTCTCAATTCGACTGAATTTTTTTTTTTTTTTTTTTTTTTATCATAATTTTTTTTTTTTTTGTATGTATGTTACTCCATATCTCCGTGAATCGTGAACCGATTTTCAAAATTTTTTTTTGAATCGAACAGGTATAACCCCTAGATGGTCCCATTGTAACCAAGTCGGGATCTGATGATGGGATCCTGGAGAAATCGAGGGAACTCTTCAACTATTATAGGCACACCTATAGTGATTTCACTATTTTTTACAGCAACTCGGCCACTTCCTCTTAGAATAGCGGATCCTAAGTGAAGTCGGTTCTTTTTTTGTTTAAAATTATTTAACTTCAAGTTTTCGCTTCGCGTTCAAACGCAAACGACGTTTATTTATTTTTACGTCACTCTGGGCGGTAAGTGAGATTTGCCGCCCACGATTCTTTATTATCGCTCGTGGTGCGTACTTAATTTTACGTCTTCTCCTGGGTGTGAAGTGAGATTTGCCGCTGCTCCCGTGGGCGTCAAATCTTACTTACCGCCCAGAGTGATATAAAGGTATTTTTACACAATTACACTTTTAACGGTAGCCGTTAACGGTTCAATGCTCGATGCACTACACTGAACAACTGTTTGCCAACATGTCTAGCAAGGACGCGACCTTCTTGCCCATTGATTGCCTTTTCCATGTGTTAGTATGTTTACCTCAATTCTATACCCTAGGGCAGTTTTAATAAAGTTGAAGTTTTAATGACATCGCGTGATAACTTTTACATATGTTCAAACATCAACAGTGATATTCAACCTTGTCTGTTTAGAGATAAGAATCATAATTGAACTATGTGCAAATCTGTTTATAAAAGTGAAACACGTGGGTGGTTCCAAATTCGCAATCGGCAGAGCTATTTGTTATTCAAATTTGTATAGTCTAGTTTAGTAAAAAAATATATTTATATCGATGCCTATCGTGACTGCTCTCTGCTCTGCGTGGGTCAAAATATCTCTTAGGCAAGCCGCTGAAATTGGCTTATAATTTTCTTCATTCAGGAAAACTGCTCAGGCGCCTGAAACTTAGGCAAGCCGACGGTGATCGTGTTCTATGGACACGCCACAACTGCTGTACACCATGCATAAGTTTGTGGGATCAATATAAATATATTTACCCATTAACCGAAGTTCAAGACAAATAAAATGAAACCAGTTTGACAAAATGTGGGTAATTGGTTTTTTTTTATTGCGAACTAAGTTAAGTAGAAATGCTATATCGGTAGAGTGCTCAAATCCACAAATCTTAATCCATGATAGAGTAACAATGTAATTTGAATAGGTACAAGCCGATGGAAATAGTTCAAAGTATTAAAAAAAAATAGCATAAGTGTCTGTCTTCTAATTTTGCGGGGAGCGACCTTTTCGGGATCTGGTCTGTATGATAAATGAACGAATTAAAAACTATATAGAAGGCAGTCTAGACATATTATATCTGATCTCAATAAATAGTGGGTAGATTGTAGGTACTAAGGCCCGACAGTAGTTTAAGGTAGAATTCATAAATCCGCGGACTGATTTGACAGCTCTTTTCATACATTTGACAATCGCTTTGTATGCCAGGAGCTGTCAAATCAGTCCGTGGAATTGTGGATTTTACCTTAGTTAGAGACACTGACAGTAGCCTATCTTCGAAAATTTTGGAATTCACATTCGAAATTCTAAACTGATAATCACCCAGCTGAATATTAACGATAATAATATTTAATTTTTTTCGTACTACTTAATTAATCTTTGTTTTACTACTGTATATAAATATGCTCTGGGCGCCGGTGGAGTTCAACGCACGCGCCGCCAGTGCGCGCGCACCCACCAATAATAAAGATCAACAATGCGGGTGCGCTTAAACTGATTCAGGACGCAGAGGATTCTATTAGATGATTGTCGTGACAATGTGATTGAGATACAGGGTGCCCGCGAGGAAACGGAAAAAAATTAACCACGTATTCCTGAGGTCATACGAAGGAAAAAAATCTTATACAAGTTTAGGTCATATCGGCCAAAAAATACTTTTTGTCAATTGGTATATCCCGAAAAAAAAAGTCAGGGACAAATTTGTCTTAATCTGAGAGCTTATTAGTTGTTCTATCAGCCCTTAAGTATTGAGGTCAGTTTTAGGGACAACGTATACGTAGATAATATTTTGTATGATGATCACGATTCATATTCTTGCAAAATTTACCATACCACTTGAGCTGATGCCCGCTGATAACCGTCAATTTTGAAATTTGATATTCAACATAGGTATTGTGTAATAATAAGCCATTTTTACCAAAATAATTTTTAAGTTTTTGAATAATTTTGACAGATGTGTACGGGAGATTATGCTCGTAGTACTATGCTGTATTACTAATCAGTACCCGAGTGCAGCCGGACTTTTGTTGAGTACGTGTACTACGCTTTTGTTTGATAAGACTTGATATCTTAGATAAGACAAGACAAGTGGCTTAAAATCAGATGTTTGTTAGTTATTCAAATATTCGACGTGCGTAGTTATTACAATGTTTTTCTATGACGTAATTTTATCTATAAATGTGTAATAAAATTGTCATTGCATGAAGGATTACAATTGTCAATTTTCTTATCATAGATCATATTTTAAACTTTGTAAAAAAACCTGTACAAAGAGACAAAGCACGGATGAATATTTGAATAACCTTTTCTGCTTTCGTACAGACGCAATCAAATATATCGGAGCGGCCAGGGTACTCAAAAATATCTGAACATGCACTTTATCGCCTTGACAATAGAGGCGTTGTTCAGATATCGGTGACCACCTTGGCCGCTCCGATATCTGATGGCGACTGCATAAAGGAGATGCAAACTCCATATTATGTATTAATCTCCTTACTTATTCTTAACCTTTTGTCCGCCGATAACGTCGTCTGTGTCCCATTGATATGTGCCAAACGTGTGTTCATTCATTTTATTCAGTAAACCTGTTTTTTCCGCATTTAGACTATTCTGGGCTGATTCTACCCAGAATCACGAGCGGATTCGATCGTGAAGATAAAAAAATCCCATTTTCCCCTATGTCTAAATTTAAGTTTTCACTATGTCACGATTGTCACGCTTCAAGATGTAAAAGAAAGTTAAAGTTACATAAACGTGACGAACGTGGGGCCCTGTAACTTTTGAACCGGAGACACAAAAATATGAAAAAAAGAAGTGAAGATTAAGTATCATTGGATATTGATTTGAAAATTATCGGTTAAGGTGTTTTTGAGTTATCTCCAAAAAAACTTCTTTCATATGCAGATATGACCTTTTGATATTAATATTTTCGATAGTAGGCACGGAACCAAAAAGGTCCAGTTTCCTCTTTGGAGTCTTTGGGTTGGATGGTCAGTTGGCATCAAGAGTCGGTACAGAGCCCTCCATTATGCGTGGTCCGTCACGCTCTTTTACCTGGTTTTTTATAGGAAGCATAGATAATTCAGACGATCTTAAGTAGAACAATCACAGATCCAGTGCAGAAAACTCTAGATCTGGAGCGTTTCGGTTTTTAGGGTTCCGTAGCCAAAATGGCAAAAACGGAACCCTTATAGTTTCGCCATGTCCGTCCGTCCGTCCGTCCGTCCGCGGTCTAGCTCAGTGACCGTTAGCACTAGAAAGCTGAAATTTTGTTGGAATATGTGCATTAACCATGCCGACAAAACGGTAGAATAAAAACGCGAAAAATACATTTTGTTAGGGTACCTCCCGTACACGTGAAGTGGGGGGCGAAATTTTTTTTCGTTCCAACCAAGTTGTGTGGGGTATCGTTGGATAGGTCTTCTAAAACAGTTTTTGTATAAAACTAATACTTTCGGAAATAATAGCTCCGAAAGTTTAAAACAGGGCGTCCCCCCCCCCCATCTAACTTTTGAATCGTGGGTCCTAAAATTTTGAAAAAAATCATGATACTGAGGCCTAATGAGTACTTACCTTCAATGAAAACTATATTGAAATAAATCGGTTGAGCCGTTTTTGAGTTATCATTCAAAAACCCATAGTGAAAGGACGTAAGTAAAAATGACGTAAGCGCCGCCAAATTTCCCGTAAGAAACGACCTTTTGAATTAATGGTCTCAGTTTACGGAACCCTACACTGAGCATGGCCCGACATGCTCTTGGCCGGTTTTGTATTGTACTGTAAAGCGGCAGATGGCGTCGTGACGTGACGTCGGCGTACCCAATTAGTCACCTTTGGCGCTCCAAAAGCTTTAAGCCGAGTTGCACTACTCACTGTACTATGGAAGGGGTTACCTGACATCACTTTCTATTTCAAAATGGCTTTCACCCACCAACTAACTCGTTTACCGTAGGACATTAGCGCCTTTCCTAGCAGAGAACCTGTTTTATACCCGTCAGTCTTGTAATACCTATAATACTAATCGACAAATACTTACATAGTAGTAGTAGGAAGAGTAAAGGAATGAAAATTATAGGCAGTTGACAATGGGGAAAGCCGGTGAAAACTTATTAGGTGTATGACAGCAACTATAATTAGGTATACAGTTTTTAAGCAAAAACTCTTCTCATTAGTTTTAATCTACACTACAGTATACTATCCAAGGCATAGTGCCGCTACTTGAAGGTTGATGTGTTGTTCGGTCATGTACTTTATTGTTGAGCTATTAAGGGTTCATATTACAATGGACATTTCATAGAGTAAGTACTAAACAAAAGAAAATTTGCTTGAACCAAAAAAGGCTCAACAATGAGGGTTTCCTGAATCGATTTTTTCACCCAGGTGGCACCGTGGCGAGAGGTGCAGCTGTCATAATCCACACCATGTTTAATCACATTTTTTTATTGGTGGGTTTTGACAGCTGCTGTCAAAAAGACCTCTCTACACAGGGGCGTCACCTAGATTTCCGGAAAACTCATTAAAGTACCGTCAAGTCTGGCAGCTTTGCCAAGGGTTACTGACTTTGCCACCAGCAGAGTGCATAAGGTAATCCTTTCATACCACCGACAACGTATATTTTTTAGTGTTGTGCCTACTTTTAGTAGAAAATATGGTTATCAATTGGCAAAATTATTATGAATGAGACAACACCACGGCAACCATTTTCTTACCATTTCAGTTCCAAATTCGTCACTCACATAATCATAAAAGTTAGTGCTCAAGAACTTTAAAAAGTTAAGAGTATAAACAACGCATCCAGGTACGTAAATTTTAGATACTAGCTTTTGCCCGCGACTTCGTCTGTGTGGAATTAGTAATCCCCCGTTAAGTAATGAATTCTGGATATCAACTATTCTATATCCTTCCCCAGAGCTCAAACTATCTCCAGCGTTCAACGGTTAGTGATTCCCCATACAAATTTTCAACCCCGTTTTTATCCCCTAAAGGGTTGATTTTCGGGATACCTATAAACTATAGTATATTATTTCCGGGACTCAAACTATCTGTGTACCAAGTTTCATCTTAATCTTCGGTTCAGCGGTTAATAATTCGCCATACTAACTTCCAACCCCCTTTTCACCCCCTCTAGGGTTGATTTTTGGAATGAAAACTATCCTATGTCGTTTCCCGGGACTAAAATTATATCCATACTAATTTTCATCTAAATTGGTCCAGCGGTAAAAAATTCTCCATACAAACTTTCAACCCCCTTTTTACCTCCTCCAGGGTTGATTTTCGGGATGAAAACTATCCTATGTCCTTTGCCGTGACTTAAGCTATCTCTATACAAAATTTCATCAAAATCCGTTCAGCCGTTTTCACGTGATGCGCGGTCAAATAAACAGACAAACAGATAAACAGACAAAAATTCTAAAAACTATTGGAACGTGTTCTGTTATCGATTCTAAGTATCCCTAGCCAATTTTTTTTCGAATATCTTCCATGTACAGACTTTCGACCCTCTTCAGCTTTATTATATGTATAGATTATGTTATTTAAATGGTAAGGAATGAATTGATTACCTTATAAATGCCGTAGTGTTTGAATTGAGTCCGATAATTGTTTTGGCAAAGTCACCAGACCACGCCGACTAATATGGGGGGGCAGCTTTGCCATGTTTTGTAGCGGCCTAGGGTTGGTACACAAGCAAAAAATTTAAATTACATTTTTCATAAGATAGATACTTTTTAGGGTTCCGTTCCGTAGCCAAATGGCAAAAAACGGAACCCTTATAGATTCGTCATGTCCGTCTGTCTGTCTGTCCGTCCGTATGTCACAGCTATTTTACTCGGAAACTATAACACGTATCATTATCAAATTTTTACATAAAGTGTATTGTGTGTGCAGCTTCTTAGTTTTGTAGAGAAATTGCAAAAAAAAAAATTTTTAGGGGGGCACTCCATATGTGTAAGTAATTGTCAAAAAATTTTATTTGACAAATATCAACATGATGCACATCAATCGATAGGTCTCTAAAAATAACAATGTTCAAATAACCGAGGTTTCTTTGAACATTTTTTGATTAAGTGGATATTTTCAGAAATAATCGCTCCGAAAGTCATAAAAATTGTGTCCCCCCCCTGTAACTTTTGAACCGTAAATCCAAATATTATGAAAAAAAAACCAAGAAGATACACCTTTTAATATTCTTTCAACCAAAAATATTTTGAGCATTACCGGTATAGGCGTTTTTGAGTTATCTCCAAAAAACTACGAACTTAGGCAGATACGATCTTGCGATAATAATTTATATTTGTGTCAACCCTGACCACTTCACCTGACATTCACTGACTTTCTATGAAATTTTCTTAAATGGGTGATCGACTTTGCCACTTTTGCTGTATTTCTTTATGGAATAATATATCATTAAGGATCAAATTCCAAAATATTGTATCCTAAATACTGAATATTCTTTACTAATATTGTAAATACAACTAAATTACTATACAACGTAAAAATGCAGTTGGCAAAGTTGCCACACGGTATAGGTAACTTTGCCAGTTTTCTTTTTACTCGTAAAACCTTATTATCCGTCATTTAATTTATAAACCATCTTATGTATGCACTCGTTGATAAATATATTATGTGTCGCGTCATTCATACTTCAGTGGTTTCATATGAATTCTGGTTAAAAATGTACTATGACTTTTCAACACCTGTGAAAAGTGGCAAAGTTGCCAGACTTGACGGTACGTGTATTAAGAGCAAGACCGACGCAAAACCCCATAACAAAATACGTAAAAACATATTTGTAGTGAACCAGAACCAAACTGGCTTTCCCTTTTATGAGCCGTGGTAAAAATACTCAATTAGATGAAAATTAGGAAAGCCGATGGGAATCGAATCCGCCACTTGTACGTTGCAGTAAGTATATCGTCACTACTTTGAAAAAATCTCGTATCTCACACTGCTACATTAAGTTAAAACGCAGTAACTCTATATGCATCTCATACATACCACATTTTGCTTTCGAGTACCAGAGCAAGATACACGTTTTTTTTTTCAAAGTAGTTACGATATGTTAAAAAAAAAACCTTGAACATAGTATAAAGAATTAATAGAAACTGCATCATCGATCGATCAAATATGATGATTGTGATTAACACTTCTATGTGCATCAGCTAATCTACATATTTATTTATTCGTATGGCATTAAATATTACGGAGTCGCTTAATCAATTTTACAATCTAAATAGTTAGGGAGGCGAATAGGGGAATTTTCTGCAATACTCGAGCGTGGCAGTTTAAGATATGAGAGATACCTTAGACCTAATAGAACAACCTTGTAAAGTATTTAGCTCTATATGTAGTGACGCGCGCCTAGGATAGACGATCAGATTAGTAAAAAAAAATGGATAGTCTGAAATACTCCAGCGCGTCAGTTTAAGATATTGGGGGTTGATTTTAGTGTTTAAAGACTAAATTTAACTAATCTGACGATAAGTCCTTGACGCCGCCGAGTTATAGGGTCGCGAACTTGTAAAAAAAAAACGTTAATCCGGCATTCTCGAGCGCGATTTTTTTTTATTTTGTTTTGAAGAATATAATCTAAAACTTACTAAAAATACAAAATCTGCCGGTTTCCGCATGACCGGAAGTGTGGAGGAGCCATTTCGTCTTCCTAAGAACGCGTTACGGCATATAAGTCGCGAACGATACATTTTACAAAAAAAAGTTTAAATAAACAAAAAAGGTAATTTTATTTTACACAAAAAAGGTGTCTTTACATTTTTGTCCAAAGTTAAAACTTTTTGACTTGAAAGTTAAACCTTTTTCGGTCAGATTAAGAGAACCCACCAACATTTTTGTCAGATTAAAAAAATATGCTTTCAGGATACCGAGATAAACCTCCCCTATGAAAATCTGACGCGCTCAAGTATTTCAAAAAAACTCTTTTTTTTTGCATTTTCAAAAATTCATCGTAACTTATCGTCACGCCGAAATCGTCAGTTTTTTTAAAGGAAGCTTCCTTGGGGCCTACTTAACACCCCTTCCGAAAATCTGACGCGCTCGAGTATATTTTTTTTTTTTGCATTTTTGACTACTTTATATGCCTACCCCCACCACGCAAACCGGCAGATTAGTATACCGTTGTTATCAGAGGCACTCGGGGCATACGTAGTATGAATATCTGACGCGCTCGAGAATGCCCAAGTAACTGTTTTTTTTAACATTTTTGAAAAACCGTACACGCCAAACCCACCGCTAAAATGGTTTTTGCCATACGAGCTTTTCTTTTCGAAATTATTTTATCTTTCGATTTTGATAGGTCTCGACGGCGCCGTTGAATTACGCCATTTAGCTACCTCGCCTCCCTAACTAAAAGTACTATGTCTAGATTCTAAATCTACATAACCGGCTAGCTCATCCTAGGATAATATTATATTAAATATGTCTTCAAAAGGAATGTGTCTAATTCTATAATTGTGTATTTGTTCTAAAATAAAAGACAGTTGGTACCAATTAAAATCTATGAGGATTTAACCTCAATACATTGCAATGAAATTGAATACCCGGCTTTCTTATTATCGTCCCAGTAAAACGTTTCCAATCGTACAAAACTGTACATTGGTTGGTATTTAAAGCCACGCCTATAAATATTTTATTGCTTGTCAGGAACATTCAATCGAATTGGAACAAGTTTATGAGGCGTCCGATTTGTATTGAATCCTTATGGCCTCTACAATCGGCGCAATTTTCACTCAAAAGTCTCAAAACTCGCGATTTCGAGACATTGCCGTCTCGGTGGGTGCAACATCGATGGATCAAAAACAGCAATGTATTAAAAATCGTAGGTGACTAGTCGCTTACGTTTGTTGCCTTTATGGCTTCTCTACATGATGGGCCATCATAGGGACGTAGCTATGCGTTAGAGAGAGCTAACGATATTGCGATCTCGTTCCATCGTATGGCTGCGTCCCTATGATGGCCCATCATGTAGAACAGCCATCACACATTTTGGCACAAGTTCTGTTTGGCCATTATCATACTGGCGCCGCAAACGCATGCGGTTTTGCCTTAGCGCAATCCTAGTACCTACAGACAGCAGCAAATGTTGCTAAGCGGGTAGGGTGTTCAAAATGAGCTGGACATTTTGAACATGCTGCTGACTGTGCTTTTACTACGTAAGCTATTTTGTGTGAAGTATTTATAAATTTTGTATAACCCATTGTGATTTTGATGATTGAAATTTGAATGATTTTGTCCAAAGGAGTCGCGGTAACAGAAAATTATGAAACTTAACGAGTCGTAGAAGTTTCACAAATGAAACAATAAAACATGTCTGCCTCACCTAGCACCATATTCTCATGCCATAAAGTCCAAATTCTAACTAGTTTTCCATTGACGTACGGCTTTTATGATATGGCGTTAAAACCATAGGTTTTCGAACGACGTCTCGCATTACTTTTAACGTGTAAAATCTATTGTGTATCGTTAGAGTCCGGACGTAAGGACAAACAAAGCGTTTTTGTTAAGTTTTGTATGGGTGATGTTGAAACAGTCTGTGTCAACGATAATAACAATTGTATGTACACGCGTTCGTACGTCATGACACACGAAAATGACCAGGAATTGATGAAGATTGGTAAACTCGACATAGGGTCGCTATGCCGGTTGGCGGACAGTTAAGGAAGTTGCTGACTTCAAACCCCTTAAAAAAAATGTAATTTATGATAAAATATGCTAATTTCTATATCAATACGTTAGAAATATAGTCTATTTGTAAAACAAATATGAATACTGGCTGCTTTGCATGTAAGTTTTGATAAAATTAGCGATAAGTGAAAAAATACCCGAAATGCCGGTTTGCGGACAGTTTTTTCAGTATGCGGACACTAAGTGCTAGTTGGCGGACATGCAGTTTTATGCAATAAAATTGCAATTGAACCGTGTTTTATCTGTTTACATTAGGCTTTAATATAAATGGTACTATATGAACACCGTTTCTATCAAAATATAGTCTCTTCGCGGTCCTTACGACCTTTAAAAAGTAGGATTGTTTGTTTGAAAAAAACGTCGTTTAACTGACTATATCCAAAGTCGAAACGACGTTAAAAGCGTTGATTAAACTTGATCTTCTTTGTTTTTTCCATACTTTATGGACGGTGAGTTCAAAAGCGGGGGGAGGGGGGTAATGAAATTAGATACACAAACCTATTATTTTGGAAACTAATCACTTAATCATAAAAAACTTTTAGCAACGTCGAAGCTTGTTTTATACTATGACGGTAAAAAATAAGCGTGCGGCTTGTTTAATGGTAAGCCGCTATCATAGTCTATGGACGCTTATAACTCCAGTTGAGTAACAAGAAGCACGTTGCCGTCCAGTAAAAGAACAAGGATGTTGTGCAGATCGATTACGAGACAAATATAGACCGCTCACAACCTACATACTGCATCGTTGGAAACTATCTAAAAGACCTATGGGATGCTATACCGCATATTGGTCAATCTTAGAAACTATTTACATGAGAGATGCGGACTTAGTAACGCTCTTTAAGGAAAAGGTCAATTATAGATGACTGCTATATTTATGAAGAAATATAATCTTTTAGCAAAAGACTGGAAACTTACATACATATGGCGGGAAAAAGTTGATAACCCAAGATATTAAAATTGAAGAAATTTGAACCTTATGATTTTTTTCAAGTTCAAATTTATTAAAGTTTTTGTCCTGACTTGTCAACTTCTTCCCGGAATGTACGGATTATTAAATAATATTAAATTTAGTACACTGCTTCGGATAGGTTGTCTAAATGTCTACCTATTCTACTATCTTTGATTCTTCCATGATAGGGCAGCCCACACTACAGTCACTCCCATACGTTTTTTGCGCCGCTGGTTGCGTCGGTCCAGTATTACAAACTTGAGCTCAAAGAGGACCCAGTGTGTTGACGACGAGGTACCTCTCTTGTTCCGTAGCCGTCAACACAGTGAATCCTCCTGTTTTTAAAGAGTCGGCAACGCGCTTGTGACACCTCTGGAGTTGTAGGCGTCCATAGGCTACGGTAGCTGATGAAATGAGCGTACAAACTACATAACTATTTATTTACTTTCCTAAATATCCCACGTGTCCGCATACTGAAATCACATTTTACGTAGTCGCGGTTGACCGGACAAGAGTTTATAAGCGGTTTTAAAATTAATTTTACTATCGATTTTAAACGAATTAAGTGGTCGCAAACTAAAAAATAAGTAGTTCTGCAACTAATATTAACATATTATAAGTTTTTAAGTAGTATTTTTAATTATGTGTACCACAAAGTGAAAATCAAAAATCGGTCTAAGATGCCACTAAGCGGACACGTGTCCGCCAACCGGGATACCTAACAAATTTGCATACCGGTTGCGCGGACAGTCAATATTTCTATAACTTTAGAAAGATCATGAGAAAATCTCTGTAAATAACGTACATTGGTTCATAATTAATCGAACTAAATGCCTAACACAAATGTAACACGAATACAAAAGAAGAAACTTACGTTTATCCGCGCGCCTTGTTCTTAATTTATTCGTAAGATATCGACCATTTTGGTCACTAACTGAGGAGGAGCGTATATAAACATTTTTTTTCTGGCTAAAGGATGCATCAATTGTTTTGAAGTGAATACATTATTATTGCATAACTATCTGAGTATCACCAAACAAATTCATTTTATTACTAAGAACAGCAGGAATCTTATTTTTTGCATTTTAAGAGAAGTTGACGGCCATTTGTCCGGCTACCGGCACTGTCCGCGCTACCGGCACAATGACCCTACTTGCGTAGGGGTACCTTGTTTTGGTTTCGTAAATAACTAAGTAAGGGAACGTACCCAAACTACGTGACCCATTTTTTTCAGTTTTTGACCCCCCCCCCCCCCCTCGGTGACGATCCGTAGTACTTGCCAAGACCCCCCCCTCCCCCCTAGTTGTCACGTAGACGTACAAACTCGCACATATAGTTTAGAGTGATGTTTTGGACATAGAAAGCAAAAAAACATAATTTTGCCTACTTATTGCCTTTTATTTACTCGACACTGGCCGCGTGACGCCAAAAGTGCATGGAAACCATTGGAAACCTATAGTTGAAGCGCGATATTTGAGCATAATTATTGACTACGTGACAGAACCTAAGACTCCCCCCCCCCTTCCCCCTGTGACCTAGAGTGGTATTTTGACGACCCCCCTCCCCCTCCTAAACTGGTCACGTAGTTTGGGTACGTTCCCTAACAGTGGCTCACTCGAAAAAAAAATCTTCTACTGAATTCATCCGCATAAAAATTTTCTACAAAAAAGATTCTATACACTTTTCTCCTGGGATCAATTGTTTAAAGAAATATCGAAGAACACTATTTTAACTCTCGGAGCTGTAATATGTGTGTAGATAAAGCAGTGTATGCAACTGTACGTAATTAGGCCTTAAAACACTCGTGTGATCTTATTATGAAACGAACGAAACACTCGTGTTTTAAGGACCCCTATAACGTAACAGTTACATAAACTACTATGGATTTTAAAAGGATACAGACGATAGGGAACTTTTAACGGTGTTTAATTGTCTTTATTATGTACTTGTCTTTGCGTCTGAAAACAAAATGTATTTAGTTTGGAAATTCTTAAGGAATCAAGGTGAGTTATTAACCTAAACCTTTAACTGTGAGGTACATACTTATGTTCAGTCGTCGGCAAATAGATGTTTACATTTTTCAACTTTATAACCAAGGAGTAAGGTGCAAAACTGTAAAAAGACTAGGTGTTAATTATATGTGTAAGCAAATATGCAATTGTGGTTTTTGGGTTTTTAACGGCTTTACCAATTAACATGTCAACGCGCAAAAATGCATGATAAGTAGGTTGGTAGGTCTACCAATTGGGTAGAAGTGTTAGACAAAAACAACACCCTACTTTTCTGATAGTTGGTTAGATTAGATAATTTTAAACAAAAAAGAACCGACTTCACTTAGGATCCACTATTCCAAGAGGAAGTGGCCAAGTTGCTGTAAAAAATACTGAAATCACTATAGGTGTGCCTATAATAGTTGAAGAGTTCCCTCGATTTCTCCAGGATCCCATCATCAGATCCCGACTTGGTGACAATGGGACCAACTAGGGGTTATACCTGTTCGATTAAAAAAATAAATTTGAAAATCGGATCACGATTCACGGAGATATGGAGTAACATACATACAAAAAAAATTAATGATAAAAAATAATAATAATAATTCAGTCGAATTGAGAACCTCCTCCTTTTTTGAAGTCGGTTAAAAAGATGTCTGAGAGCTCATAAAGCTTACATTACATATACAGTCACCGGCAGTAGTATCTTCCTAGCTTCCTACACGAAGGCCACAAAAATATGGGACACGCTTTTATTTGCAGCGCCATAAGAGCGTGTCCCATATTTTCGCGGCCTTCGTGTAGGAAGATACTATTGCCGGTGACTGTACATAGGTTGTAGTGTAATGGGGCCCACCCACTATCAGTCGGCCTGACGATATTGAAAGAAGAAAGAAAGAAAGAAAAATACATTTATTAACACAAAACAAGGACACTTTCTTAAAACTAACTAAAGGTAATTAGTAATTACAAACTAAAGCGTTCGTTTGCGCTAAATGGACCTCACTCAGCTTGTGCCGCAGAATGCGCCATATGGTACACTCCGCGACGCTGGTTTTCAGTGAGGCCCAGAGGCGGTGAAGAAGGTGGCACTATTATAACTACAGGACTATTACTAAACCAGTGGGTATTGGCCTGTCAGTTGTTCGGAGCTGTAAAATTTTTGTTCTAACTGACAGGCCGATATCGTCAGGCGGACTGATAGTCGGTGGGGCACCCTAAGGAATAATAGACTTTGCCTCTCTTTCGCTCGAATATGCAAAAGCGATAGGGAGACAAACAGACAATTTTAAATTTTCATTTTTGCTGTGACTGAAACCGCTCAGCCGCTCAGGCGGTAAGACGTCCGAGTTTAAATCCAGTCTCGGGTTCAAACCCCGCCTCGTACAGTCGCCGATCAAATATATCGAAGCGGCAAGGGTACAGTCAACAGCAAAAGTAGTTAAGCGGGTAAGGTGTTCAAAATGAGCTGGACACAACTTTATTGTTAAGAGAATAAGAGCGTATGTAGGTCATTTTGAACACCCTACCAGCTTAGCCACTTCTGCTGCTGACTGTACTCAGAAATATTTGAACATGCACTTTATCGCCTTGACAATAAAGGCGTTGTTCAGATATTTCTGACCACCTTGGCCGATAGCGACTGTCTGTACCACTGAGTTTTTCGGAGATTTTGTACAAAACTATCCTTCTTCGTACCTATGTATATTTATTTTGACCTTTAGCCGTTTTCTGCTGTACAGTTAGGGAGCGTTCAAGTATCACGTAACGCAATTTTTGAAGATTTTTGACCCCCCCTCCCCCATGTAACGCCTAATTTCCTTTGTCTGTAACGCAATTTTTGAAATTTTTTGACCCCCCCCCTGATTGCATTACGTAATACTTGAACGCTCCCTTAGCCAAAAAAGTGGTCTACCACTTTTCAACTCTATTCATCAAGTAATAGAGTCGAAAAGTGGTAGACCTTGGCTGACTGTACAAGAATGTATGATCTCACCCAACACCCAATATAACCAAACCACAATCTAGACTAGACTAACGTAATTAGAACCACTACGGAGCTTGCTAAAATTTTCGCTACCACCGAAACGTTTGGTAAAATAACGAACGGGGAAACCCGTAGCGGTGACAAATAGTCATAAAAATATTGTGTTTGTACAGTCGACGTCAAAGATATGTTTACATTATGGCATCTTACACCTTTGTAATAAGGTGCAAAAATGTAAACATATCTTTGACATGACTGTACCGCTTATTTGCTCATTACATTTCTAGACCTTAGTTTACAATACGACAATAACAAAAAAACATGCCGCCCGACATGCATTTGCGAAAAACCAATAGGCGGTCCTTTGGACAGACATATTTTGTTTAAGAGTCGCCAGGACGCTCACGTGAACTCGCGTTCCCATACGAACGTAGTTCGGCTCTCATTTTAATTAAAATGACATGCTTTAGAACCATGAAATTTGGCATGGGCATTCTAGTAGCACAGATCTAGGTCGGACATTCGTTTTCGTTGCTAAAAATTTTAATACAAAGAAAATATAGCAAAAATAAGTTTTGTATGTAAATCTGTAACTGGCTGTATTTTCTTTGTATTACAATTTTTTGCAACGAAAATGAATGTCCGACCTAGATCTGTACTGTACTACTAGAATGCCCAAGCCAAATTTCATGGTTCTAAAGCATGTCGTTTTAAAATGAGAGCTGAACTACGTTTGTATGGGAGCGCGAGCGTCCTGGCGGCTATTAAGTAATGACTTTTCAGGTTTTCAGATTTCTAAAGGGTCGGAACCCGCTCGTAACCCCTCGGGAGTTGCAGTCGTCCATAAGCTACGGTAACTGCTTACCATCAGGCAGGCCGTATGCGTGTTTGCCACCGTCGTGGCATTAAATAATTTTAAACAAAAAAAGAACCGACTTCACTTAGGATCCGCTATTCCAAGAGGAAGTGGCCGAGTTGCTGTAAAAAATAGTGAAATCACTATAGGTGTGCCTATAATAGTTGAAGAGTTCCCTCGATTTCTCCAGGATCCCATCATCAGATCCCGACTTGGTGACAATGGGACCATCTAGGGGTTATACCTGTTCGATTCAAAAAAAAATTTTGAAAATCGGTTCACGATTCACGGAGATATGGAGTAACATGGGATCCTGCCATTTGACCAAAATATTTTTGACCAAATTTCATTTCCCAACCAAACTTTCCCAACCGCACATTTGTCAACCCAATCTTTCCCATATACTTATTTGTCAATTTAAAGTTTCGACAAATGATCATTTCCCAAATTATTACTCAAGCAACTTTCAATAGACCAACTGATGTTTTGCCAAATGTTTCACTTGGACAAAAAATGTTTCACAATTTTAATTTTGTCAAATAGATGCTTACACAAATGATTTTTATCCAAATAAATGTTAAGACAAAAAATGTTTATCAAAAGTATTAGTTGGACAAAAAATGTTTCCTCAACCCTCATTTTGTCAAATAAATCAGTGGACAAATGAAATATATCCAAAGCATAGCTTAGTAAAATATTGTTTGTTAAATGTTTTAATTGGACAGAAAATATTTACTCAACTTTTATTTTATCAAATAAATTACTGGACAAATGGTTTAAATCCAAAGCAATGTTTAGTCCAATAGCTTACTGGACATGGATTTGTCTGCGTATGCATCTGAAATCTGAATAGCGCCATACATGGACGGATTTGTCCGCCGAGCATATTTACCAGAAAAATCCAGCGTTAAAAACCAGAAAAGTAGGTTAGGCTAGGTTAGACCCGCGACCCCCACGGAAACAAACCTCTGCCAGAAAAGTAGGTTAGGTTATATAAGAACTGTGACCTCCCATCGAAACGAACTTCTGCCAGAAGAAGTAGGTTAGGTTAGGATAGAACCGCGACCCCACGGAAATGAACTTCTGTAAGAAAAATAGGTTAGGTTAGGTTAGAACTGCGATCCCACGGAAATGAACTTCTGTCAGAAAAGTAGGTTAGGTTAGAACTGCGACCCCACGGAAACGAACTTCTATCAGAAAAGTAGGTTAGGTTAGGTTAGAACCGCAAACCCCACGGAAATTAATTTCTGTCACAAAAGTAGGTTAGGTTAGGTTAGAACTGCGACCCCACGGAAACGAACTTTTGTCAGAAAAGTAGGTTAGGTTAGAACCGCGACCCCACGGAAATTAATTTCTGTCATAAATCCTAGTAAACGGTAACATTAACTGTCTTATTATTTGCCATCATTTGTTTGTTGATGCCATAATTTGGGATATGATTATAAATTGAACGAATTTTTGTAAAATGCAAAAACTATACCAAACGGATTTTTGTTTAAAAGACAATTTGCCTGATTACGATTTGGGATAAATTAGTTTGCTGAATGATGATTTGGAATATGAAATTTTGTGAAATAAATAATTACCAAACGGGTCATTTGCTAAAAAAATTTTTGCTGAATGATACGTTTGCCATGACTTGTTTTGCGTTTCGTATGTTTTGGCAACTAATGCATTCGGTTAATTAAAAATTGGTGAAGTGAAAATTGTCAAAATAAGGAATTGCCTAAAATTTATTTGCATATTGTTGAGTTGCCAAAAAAATGTTTGCGTATTATTTAGTTGGGAAATGATTATTTGGTATATATGTTTTTGGGAAACATTATTTGGGAAGTGAAAATCTGGCAAATAATTTTTGGTAATACATCAGTAATCCGAGTAACATACATACAAAAAAAAAAATTATGATAAAAAAAAAAAAAAAAAAAAAAAATCAGTCGAATTGAGAACCTCCTCCTTTTTTGAAGTCGGTTAAAAACAGCATTCAATGTCAATGCATACGCGACCAGATGACCTTGGTGCAATGATTATTATTTAATTGTCATGTTTTTATGTTATAAATAACTTAGTGACTATATACGCTTGCAAGCGGAATGCTAAGCTAAGTGTCTATTTTTTTTTTTTTTTCAAATGTTTTATTTAACGTAAAATATTGTCTATTGTTTAATTACTTGATTACGTTCATAAGTGTACATCATAATCTTCATAATGCAGCTATAACTAGACACTCGAATCTCTATTGTCTCTATCAATACTCCCTATTTTTTTAACCGACTTCAAAAAAGGAGGAGGTTCTCAATTCGACTGTTTTTTTTTTTTTTTATAATATATGTAGGTAATATCCGTTAGTTATTTTATAGTTTGTTGTTTAGGTAAAATCTTGCAAGCCAGATATGAACCAGTTCCTGGTGTCCGATTGAGCTGAAGCTTTGTCAAGAATATTCTACGGACGATGCATTTTCTGTACATAGCTTTCGGCTGCGCTTCCACCAGAGATGAGCGAGGATGCGCGCGAGAACTGTTTTTAAGAATCAATCCTAGAGCTGCGCTGTGAGGATAAACAAATGAAGTGATTCTATTGGTGCTTAAGGGGCTACTTTGAAAAATTATAGGTTTTTTCAAACGCTGTATTGACTAAACGGGAAAAGGGACTGAATTTATTTTCGAATATATATTATTAGACTATATACTCTTGTTTTTGGCACAAGCCGAAACACAATTGCTGAAAGTTGCCTCGATAGAAAAAAAAACCGAAGTTGGGTCCTTTTTCCCCTTATTTTTCTTAGCTTACGTAAACTATAAGAGGTTAAGCAATATAACTAAGTAAAAAATATGGTATTCTGGTTTACCTAAAAAGTCACAGAAACAAAATTAGACAAAACTTTATAGATTCGCTTATTTATCGTAGTTTAGTCAAAAAGTCTGATCGTTAAGAGCGCTGCATCTCTTTCTTTCGTGCACGGGAGCCATAAACGTGTCTCTAACGGATGGGCGTGGCTTGTCCGAATCGAGGAACGGCCTTAACAAACACATTCCATGCAACGCATCCTCGCACATCTTTGGTGAAAACGCAGATTTAGTTGGAAATAACTATCAGTAGCTTGAAAACAGCTGGTGTGGTATGCGCGACATATCCTTGATAAGTGCGATTGGGGGATTAATTGCAGGTATTTTGAAAGTTTTTCTAAACATCAGCTTTCACTCCAATTCAAGTTACAGCTTATTTAAAGAGTGTCAGCCTACGAAGAGTTCCAACCATCGTCTTCAATCGAGTAAAGGAGATGCAAACTATATAAGACTGAATTTATTTGGGTTTGGCTCTCCGTTTGTATGGAATTTTCGCTCTAGAATATGCCCCATACAAATCGGAGAACGTTCTCGAGAAAGAACAGCTCTACCGTTAATTCAGTGCCCGTAATGTATATGTATCCAAGATTTCAAAACATAGTAACCCTAGTAGGCAATTAGAACCCAACTTGCCATTGTCTCTAAATAATGGGTCAGTCGGTGACCGCTATCGGTTTCAATTAGCATCATTGTGTGAGTGTTGACATATTAGTTAACAACTTATGCATACTCGTACCAGAAGGTTTAAAGTTTAAAGAAAAGACGACTGTATAGATGGAGCTTATGGTTCAGTATGCGATGAGTAGGGAAGCCGAAGTTACACTAAATACTATTTTGTCAGATGGCACTGTTGAGGGGATTTGCAAAATTTCTCTGCATATGCATGACCGACAGAATTAGTTTACTACGGGGGTAAAGAAATCGCGACAAATTGCCTCCCATAGAAAACATAGGCAACTCGTCGGCTAAAATGTTTGAGAGCGAAAAATGTTAATGTAATGTAAAAAGCATTGACAACTCATCATCAGCTTGATTGAGAGAGCCAGTAATTTTGCCTGTCCCGTAACTTATCAGCGTGTCTGAAAGAGCCAGAAGTTTTGCCTGTCCCTTAAAAAGCGCTGACAACTTATCAGCCTGTTTGAAAGAGTCAGAAATTTTGCCTGTTTGCACATTAACAACTCATTAGCCAGTTAGCAGCAATGCAATGTCTACGCGGGAGATGTTCAAAATGACCTTGCCATGCTCAATTGTATTTTTGACAAGTCGTGTCCAGCTCTTTTTGAACACCTCCCTCGCTTAGCTACTTCTGCTGCTTACTGTACATAGATTGTTTAAACCAATCATAAAGTAAACATTTAACATCCTTACAGGAAGGTGCTTCTCGCGGTTTATAGAATACAAACATTACAAATATGGCAAATTCGATACATTCCTTTCCTTGTAAGTTGATGTTTTGGTGTGAAGGTAAAGAGCACACCTACTTGTTGTACTTAATGGCCAGATACCGTTCGAATCTATGCCAATAAGGCGTTAATAGATTTGACATACATTGACGACGGTGGCTTGTACTGAAATACCTAACATACAGCCCCAGCTAGCTGAGCAGGCGTGATGTTTAAAATGATCTTCACATGTGTCCTGTCAAGATCATTTTGTACACGTAGTCCGTTTCCCTTCCCACTTAACTACTGAGTTTGACGTATGGGAATGAGAGCATTGGTAAAGGCGCATGGCTTGATTGGCTTGATGGCATTCAATTTGACAGTCCAAATCTAATATTTTCAGTTAGTAGTATGGTCGTTAGGACGGCGTCCAGTCCGACCCAAGATATACTTCTTTTACTGAGCAATTGAGGTGGCAAAATGCGGAGATGAGGTGCTTAATACTTGCCTAGGTCACACCAACGGGTTCGGCTAATAGTTCTTGAATTGACCGAGCAAAATGGCGGGGTTATGAGTCGTTGCGCCAACTATACATTCTAGTACAAACAGCAAGGCATGGTCCACCGATGGGCAGTTAACAGTGTGGGCGAGGGTACTTAACAATTTTCATGTTCCCGGGTTCCAATATAGACGGTACTTACCGCTGTACCCTATGGAGTGGTTCTCCTCCAGTTTGAAAGTGAAGGGGATATGTACTCGCTGCATCAGGAGGCGCGGAGGCTGCATCGCCCATGCGTCGTGGTGCCGCCCTTCCCCGACAATGCCGATAAACTCCATGTTCCTGGGGAGAAATAGAAAATGTATTATTTCTCACGCTTGTGAAAGCAAGAATTCTACCTCTACGTGCGAACAATTAACCGTAATATACTTTGTCACGTCACTTGACACTGCCAAAACAGTTATAAGTAAAGGATAGATGTAATTTTTCTTAAAAATGTATTGATTGCCATACCTATACGACTTAAAATAGCTCACACAACCAAGCGTACAAAAATATCTGACGCCGTCTTATTTGTAGAGCTACAAGATTGTCACATATTCTTGCGGCCTACTCTGTGTACCTACAATATTGCAGGTGATTGTACAGTCAGCAGCAGAAGTAGCTAAGCGGTTGAGGTTTTCAGAATGACCTTCACACACGGTCTTATTCTCTTGACAATAAAGTCGTGTCAAGTTCATTTTGAACACTTATGCTGCTGACTATACCAGGAATAGTAAACAACGGCCCTGAACTTGGGAATACCCTGTAACCGAAGTGGACGTAAAAACCAATATTATCCAATTAAACAAAGGTGGAGCGAACCATGTATTAGATTTGATATGGGTTTTTTCTGCTCGACTTTTAATTTAAGTAAATAACTAGGTACTCATGCCTGACCTGCGACATTCGATTAGAAGGTCGCTGGGTCGAACCCCGGCTCGTACCTACGTTTCTCGAAACTTATGTACGAATATAGTGAAGGGATATCTCGTGAGGAAACCGGACCTAATCTCAACTAAACAAAGCCTAATTTCCCGTTTATGTTGAAAAGAAAGAACAGATAGCAGTCGTCTTCGTAAAAACTAGTGCCTAAAATGTTGTGAATTAAAACGTTACGGATGGTCTCCTAAGTCCATTTTAGGTCAGCATCAACAGATGTTAGATGCCCTCACTGGCCTCTTTGTAAATCCACCCTGTATGTATGATCGTTACGTAAGTGTATGATTAAATTGATTAATACAAGTTTTTCAATCAAATTTATCATCATTTAATTATTATCAATTATCATGTAATTACAAATTATTTCATAGGCAGCATATCTACTTTATCAAATCTTAGGTATATACAAAACATCATTTTGCTTTTTGGTAAAAGAAAATATCTGGACGAAATAAGACCTAATAAAATATATGAATGCATTAAAAACTGCATGGTGTATTTGCATCAAGAAGAGTGTACAGTCACCGGCAATAGTATCTTACTACATTTCGTTTTTTTGAGATTAGAAATTCAGTAAACATAGCAACAGAAGTTGCCAACCTGTTCTAACCTGTTCTGTTTGAATGTTCAATTTAAACACACTGCAAGCACACCAACCAACGATTAGTTAACATGATGAAGAGTTCACATTTGTAAATAAATAATGACAATTTGCAGATTATAATCCATAACAGCAAAAAAGACACAATTTCGTTTTGATTATCACGTTAGAGACACATGACAATTGAAAAACTGACACTGACACACGCATACATTATAAATCGAAAACCATATGTTTCGAACCTCTTTTTCTCCAGGTTTTTTATTGTGACACATTCACTAAAACATTGATAATGATAAGAATAAATTATTTCGTAATAATGACTACTATTACAATACTGTAAAATAATTAATATTATTCAATTTAACATTTACAAATACCTACGCATGGCTTTATTATAAATACAAATATATTTAAATATTTTTTATTGGCCGCATTGGCACTTTGACACTTGTGACATGTATCATGCCGTATCGTGCCTGATAAAGAACCCTGTACATGCGCCTTTCAACTTTTTTCTAATCTAAAAAAAAACGAACTATACATGAAGGACACAAAAATATGTGATACACTCTTCTTTGTAGGGCCATAAGTGTGTGTCACATATTTTTGTGAGCCTTGTCTAGGAAGATACTAATTGCCAGTGACTGTGCGTGTGCACCTCCACCATTGTTAAAATTGTTTATATAAGTTTGTGTAACATCCAGTTTTGTAAACCTAAAAAAAGACTCCCTATTTCCAGTATTTCTACACCTAGTCTTTATAGTACTCTTTACATTGTTGATAGGTATAATACAAAAAGATATTTCGTGAAATGGTAAATAGGTGGCTGACGAAAATATTTACCTAATGAGTACTAAAATGAAACTTTATGCTCCTGATAATAAATTTATCTCTTACAACACAAAATTACAATGTGATAGCTAATATCAAAACACAAGTAAGGTGTTAACTATGATCAAATCAAGTTATTTTATCAAATAATCATACAGAAAATTATGACAAGTGAGATTATTATTGTGCAAATAGTTAAAATGTGAGGTTTTCAAGCAAAAGGTACATCATTGTCAGCTGTTAATAGAGATTATTTGTAAATTTTTAAATGAATATGGCGAATTACCAATCTGTCTATGGCAGTAAGGGAACGTACCCAAACTACGTGACCCATTTTTTTCAGTTATTGACCCCCCTCCCCCCCCCTCGGTGACCATCCGTAGTAATTGCCAAGACCCCCTCCCCCCACCCCCCTAGTTGTCACGTAGTAAAACTCGCACATATAATTTAGAGTGATGTTTTGGACATAGAAAGCAAAAAAACATAATTTTGCCTACTTATTGCCTTTTATTTACTCGACACTGGCCGCGTGACGCCAAAAGTGCATGGAAACCTATAATTAGAAGCGCGATATTTGAGCATAATTATTGACTACGTGACAGAACCTAAGACTCCCCCCTCCCCCCTGTGACCTAGAGTAGTATTTTGACGACCCCCCTCCCCCCCCTAAACTGGTCACGTAGTTTGGGTACGTTCCCTAATGCCTTATTGACAACCGATAATAGAGATGCAACGGATAGTGGTTTGGCCGGATACCGGATACCGGATATTCGGCCTGACCCTCCGCCGAATATTCGGTATCCGGCCGCCGAATATTCGGCCGGCGTTACTATATACTACAATTTGAGTTTCGCAGGTGTGCGTCGTGCAGGTTTCGACCTGTGTCGTAGTGAACGTTCGCGCGGATACATTCCTAGGAATTCTAGGCAACAAAACGAATTTTATTATGACAGTACGGATTAACTTCTTTCAAAATTACACACGCGCTCGCGTATTTTTGTGTAAAAAAAAATTTGTATGAATAGTGAGCGACTCTGACTACATCCGGTATCCGGCCGGATAGTACGAAGATATCCGGTATCCGGCCGGATACTAAAATAAGGGCCGGATAGGCCGGATACCGGATAGTAACCGGATATTCGGTGCATCTCTAACCGATAATGATGTACCTTTTAGTTGAAAACACAAATAATCCTAGATTTATATAACTTTTGTAACCCAATATATTATGAATCTAAGGTATAAGCTTAAGTTTAATTAAGATTATGTTTTATTGTTAAAATGGCAAAAATCAAGCTATTTCATTTTATTTTTAATCATGTTATTGCATTTGCATTGTTTAAATAGCAACATAATTATACTAAATCAGGAAAAGTGGTTTAGGCAAGTTTGCCAATGTTATTGTGTTCATAAAGGAAAACACTTCAAAATTATCCAATAATTGCAACACACTGGAATCCAACCTTTATCCTTATGTTTTTTTCATTTTAAAGTCCTACAGATTGCTGCCAAGAATTAATTGTGTGTGAAACCAGAACTCTAAAAAGCAGTAAAACCCTTAGAACTACAGTATCTTTCTCTCTCTCCGAGCAATATACATATGGTGCCATTATATTATATTCTCTAACTACCTGACATAATGTGTTGATTATGTTTTAACTACATAAGGGAGCATAAGAGATTTAACCCTTTAACGGGCAAGACTGAAAAAAATCCTCAATTCAAGCCTCATCGCCAATCTATAGTGCTAAAAATTCTGTACAAGAAAAAAATACAAAAA
This sequence comes from Pammene fasciana, assembly GCA_911728535.1. Classification (NCBI taxonomy): domain Eukaryota; kingdom Metazoa; phylum Arthropoda; class Insecta; order Lepidoptera; family Tortricidae; genus Pammene; species Pammene fasciana. The sequence continues at coordinate 2,103,807 of OU452289.1, forward strand.
GATGATGTTACAGGTGGTCTTTTTTGAGACCGCTGCCCTATAAAGGGTTAAGAGTTTTTGAAAAATAATGGTCATCAATTGATAAAATTTTAAGTTCAATTGACAATTCGTATGGAAACCTGTGACTTAGCTTCTTCAAATGATGTAACCAAAAAAACTATGTACCTAACTTTATATTTATTGAAATGATTAGTATGGGAAAATGCTTCTCAAGCTGAACTGTAAAGAAAATAACTTACAAACCCAAGAAGATAAAGGGCTTTCAATTTTTAGAATTAGAAAAGTTACTAGCACTACAGTATTTAGTATTGATTTTATTGGCTTATGCTTATGGCTATTAATTTTTCAACGATGATTTAATAACCAGTCCGCGAAGCCCTGGTCTCGCGGGGCTTCTACTTTAGCTCTAAGGGACTAAAGGTAACTAACAAACCTAGCCAAGTAAAAATAGAGATCATATGATTTTTATTTTTTTAAGGGGGACTCTCCACCCTGTCCCCCGTTTTGCCTGCCTTCACGGACAAAATCTAGAACATTTCAGATCAGGCTATCAGAGAATTTACTTTAGTGGTCATTTGTATTTGATCCCGATTTTATTTAACATTTATGGATAAAGAACACAGATACATCTGGAGTAGTCTTTTACTTAAATAATGTTAGTTACTAAAACAAACATAACATTTATTACTTGGTAGAGTCATGTTTAAAAGATAAAGTACTACTATACTTCAGGTTAAAGCCAGATCTCACATTTTATAGACGATTATTTTTATGTTTGTCAAAACGTCACATACAAGTCTTTGAGACCTTATCTCTATAACGAGCTTGGGCTAATCCAACCTATCTAGTATCTAGAGGACAAATTTACCGTTGCGGCAGCCTACATAACAAATAACATCTAATTTTAACTCCTGTGACTCACCTGAGGAGTATAACTAGCATTGCGAACAGCGCAACGAGCGCGCCGATCATAATAAAAATATTTGGCAAGTCTGCCAATGTGAGCCCCGACGACCCCATCGTGGCTAACGGGTAAACACTTCGCTTATCAACCAACAAAAACACTGCACAGGGAAACACCAGAAACAATAACAGAACGCATCAGTTCACACGCTCTACGGCTCTACTCCAGCAGCCTCTCTTGACCTTGCCAAACGATCTATTTTAAAAAACCAAAACGGATATTTCATGTCAATTTTAACTCGCTACGCTTTCATTTAGCACAACACTGATTCTATTTTCACTACGACTGAAAATGTTTTTATTTCGTGCGGTCACAACAATAACAAAATCATTGATCGCGTTAAAAGACGGCTATAGCGAGACCGAGTACCGCTGCGTTTGACACCGTTTGACAGAATGGTGTGGCGTTTTGTTCGCGCTCGCGCGACGGGCAGCGAAACGTTCGGAACAAAACAACCGCGACGGATGCGTTCACATTCACGAGTTAAGTCAGAAACCGGTTGGGCTCGCGTGATCGCATTTTTGTATTTCAACGCTATTTCGCAAGAATAATCATGAAATGGTATCACAATAGGTTAAAATAGTGTTTCATTAAGATCGTAATACACTTTACTATTGGATTTTAAGTTAGGTAGGTACAGTCACGCTCCGTGATTGTTGAGCCATTTAGGATTCTAGCTAAATTGGACATCCATAGCGTAGGTAAGTATTGAAAAACTAATTTACGTAGGACTGGGACCCTAAATCTCAACAATCGCCAAGCGTGATGGTACTTACCTAATACTAATAATACTGTTGTTTAAGTACATACTATGCTAAGTTCGCGCTCCTTAGAAGTTAGAATAGAACCCACAGTGTTCTTTTATTACTTTCAAAAGTTTTAGTTAGGAATGCTGGATATGTGTGATACCTACTGATAAACAAAAATCGATTCTTTATTTCATATCCACACACCTATAATTTAATTAAATAAAGGTTTTCTCTCAAAAAAATTAAGGAACAAAATTTGGTCCTTTCGTAGAGCATTGTTTGTCTAGCTTTATTATAAATATTTGAATAGAGGTGGCCTAAGCGCGTTATCGTTATTTATACCCAATAAACACATTTCTGGTTCAACTTTGGTAGGTATTTCATAACTTTTTACTGATAGCGTGCAAAACGTACGTGGATACAAACTCCGGAAGTTACTACCTACCTACTCTAGTGCTAACTTTAGCGCGACCTTGCGGAGGCATCCATAACTTTTTAATATCTTTCGTAAATGACATAAATAGGTTACATACCTACGTACGTACACGAAGTTTTATTACGTTTAGGTTTATTACTTTACAAAGGCAAGTTTTCCGTCAACAATATGATAATAATGATAATATGTTAGCCAATATACGTTCCACTGCTCGGCTCAGGTCTCCTCTCAATTCTCATATGATTCTTCATACACAAGACTCACGAGAGTCACGAGAGACAAACAAGACAAGAAAGTGTAAATATAGGAATAAACGAGGTTTATGGGTTTCTAATTGGAATCTAATTAGAGTATGTAATTAGACTCGAAACTATTCTATACCTTCCAATAAGGCACCATTAAATAGTACCATTTACTTGAGTTTTAAAGACGGTACCATATAGACCGTATGAATTTGATATATCTTAACTACTTATATATTTTATCTACACCCATCCCATATCATAAACCCTCCATGATGCGTTCAAAACCCGCATGTTATGACCACCATAAAAATAAACTGTTTTGTCACCATAAAAATAAACGATGTTATTATTATCAAATAATAATAAAAAATTCGATATCATTATGAAAATCCGGCCTGCTCCTCGACCGCCGCGCCGCGCGATCCTCCGACCGCCGGCACACGCCCCCCCCGACCGACACAACGGAGTTGGCCATGGCGATGGCGGTGCAATCCGTGCAATGGCAGTCATTCATTCATCATTTAGGGTTTATAATATGTGAGTAGATAAAGCAGTGTATGCAACTGTACGTAATTAGGCCTTAAAACACTCGTGTGATCTTATTATGAAACTCACTTCGTTCGTTTCATAAAACCACACTCGTGTTTTAAGGACCCCTTTTACGTAACAGTTACATAAACTACTATTAATGACCTACATATTATTCTCATAATCCTCATTGATAGTCTCTGACTTAAAGCCAAGGTATAAAAAAAATATGTGTTTTTTTTAACTCACTTGCAATTGCGAGCGTCATTACGGTAAAACCTGCGATATACAAAATAGGTAACACATAAATCACATAATATATAACTTAATACTAAAGTCTGTATGTGTAAATGTATAACTGTCTTAGAATGTATTATAAAGATTTTTTTTTAATGGACGTACCTAATTTAAAACATACTAAGTATAAAATTATTATCATACATTTGGGTGTAAATGGAGAAAAAAAGAGATAGGTATCAAAATACCTAGCTGGGTAATCTAGGTACCTAATTGAACCCTGACCGCCGCGGTCACATCAGGTTAAAAAAAATGAGACCATTCCTAACCCGATTATTAACTTCGATTTCAAATGGCCTAAGGTCATGAAAGTGTTATAGGCCAGGAGACATGCAAGAAAATAAGACACTGTTATTTAAGTAAGAAAACCAAAATGAAATTTCGTTACGTTAACGTTTTTTTTTTATTTTAATAAAATTGTCATATTTAATTTATGAAATAATACTCAAGTACCTATCTGATTTTTTTTACTTAATTCAGCTTTATTGCACAAAATACAATGTAAATAATGTACAAATGGCGGATTTAAAGCTTAAAGGCATTATCTTCAAGTCAACCACAGGGCTAAATAGAGAACTGCGTATGTGGTATATATTTTAGGTTACCCACCCTTTTCGTCCTGGTGGTCATCTCTACTAACCACCCTATTTACATACATTCCCTTCGGAATTCACTGTAAAAAAAAGTGTTTTCCCCTTTTTTAGTCATAAGCCATAGATATCTTGAAACACCGTTGCCGCCTTTGTTGTGTAAAAAAAAAATTGTGACACAAAGGGTTAAGTACCTATTTATATAAGAAAGTTAAAGTTAGAAAAGAATGGCTGCTCTAGGTCTACCTTTCCCTACCACCGCGGTTGTCATGTACACAGCCCGACACAAACCGTAAACAAATCCCCGATCGATATTACTCTATACTACAACTAAAAGGCCTGCAGCTTTCACGACGCAAACACCTCCGCGTTAAAAAAATAACATTAAAAAACCTCCTTGCGCGTTGACGTTAATTTTGGCGGGAAATGCGCATAGTGTCCGTTCGGGAACGCGAATGAGTGATACGTTGGAGAGTTCTAAGTTCAAACTGTGGAACAACGTGGCGTCCTGCATGGAGAAATGGTTCGGTGATAAGCGGTTGTGGTTATTCGGTAACAACCTGCCTTTGCTACCGAGGAGGTGAGCTTCTTTACAGTGATATTATGCCCTCCACACTTCATTTATATCACTCTAAGAAGCAATGGGATTAAGTATACGGAGGTGGAAAAAGTGTAGGTTAGATTGTAGGTGCATATATAAAAATCTAATATCATGATTATTATGAACCATACAGCCAAAAAGAATTAATACAAATTTAAGTTTCTCATATTTTCTACAATTATGAATACCCAGCATACTTGAGACACTTTTTTTAAATTCCATGAACCTATTATGAATTTTATCATAAAATACCCATATGGTAGTAGGATATTCCCCACACCCCTTTGACGGTAATGTTATGTGGCGTTACGAGCGTCAAAAGGTTACGGTGTCTGTTTATCTCCAAGCAGGCCATACGGTCGTTTGCCACACTAGTATAAAATACGTTCATTACGGAACAAGAATCTACACTACCTATGTTATGAAATGGGCTACAACATCGCCATGGGGAAAAAACATTGCCTAATTTTAATTTTAATTTAAAGTAGGTATAGTAAAAGCGGTATTAGACATTGCAACCTGCAGGGCCCAATCTGTCAGGTTGGAAGGTGTAATTAAAGGTACACAACAGATTGGGCCCTGCAGGTTGCAATGTCTAATAGCCGTTTAACATTTAGCTGCCCTGACACTAGCCTGGTCTCGGGACTTCAGCCGCGTGACCACTTTTTCACCCCCTTGCCTTACCTTAATAATAGTTTTTTTTGTCGTTGCTCATTAGCTCCTCTACGGCTCTCTGACATTTGATGAACATAATATTATGTTCCCAATGCTACTTTCTAGAGTTTAAAGCCTGTGTATTGTCTGTCAGTAAATAATTACTATAATTGTGCTAGTTTTCGTTCACGTATGTCAGTTTACAGTCTATACTTATTTATATATATTTATATTCTAGTTTTTTTCCCAAAACAAAACCTTAAAATTCAATAAAAAATTAAAGTAAAGAATCAACCATAAATAGAAAATTTGTTGACCTTTAAAAGTTTTTCCCATGTAGCAGTTTTTTCAAGTGGACGATAAACTGAACCTGGGCGGGAACTAACATAAGTATTAATATATGTAGTACAGTCGACGTCAAAGATATTGACTTTTGCACCTTATTACAAAAGCGTAAAGTGAAAAAGTGCAAACATATCTTTGACGTCGACTGTACAATAAATCCACAGATTTTTTTATTAAATGCCCAACTAGCTGTTAATAGAAAATTAAGTATATAAATAGCTAAACGGGCACTAAACTGCAAAGTCATAAAGCTTAATTACGCAATTAATTCCATAACACTACGTGACATCGGGCATGCTATCGTGTCTACAAATTGCTCAAAATAATCTAATTTGATTACAAATGATTTTAGTAATTTGTTTGCATCATTACATTATCGCGGCGAGATCATATTATTGTCAAATTACCTACATATCACGAATATTACGTAGATTTGTATGAGTTAACTTTTCTTCAATGTTATAATAGAAACAGTTATCATTTATTTACGATAATGCTGTGATGTCTGTAAATATATAACGATATTTTAAGAAGAAACGTTTTTCGCGATTTAGGACTTAAGATGACATAAACCATCTTAAGATGGAGAAAATGCGTAGGTAATTCAATGTATTGAGAATTGTAACTAGTACGTGCATTTGTAAAATGTAACCTGCACTAACAAAACGCAATATTACGCAAACTTTTGAAAAAATTTACTAAAATCACACATGATTCTAGGGTTCGTCTCTCGGTCTATTATATTTTCAACTTTTTTAAAGGTTTCAATACTTAATTACTGCAGCTTACTTCGTTCTAGCTGTGTTTAAATAAAACTTTCATTAATCACCTACACTCTTAGAGCATATACCTATACACACCGTTGGTACCTATTAAAGGATAATTAATATGGAACTAATATAAGTAACTAGTTACATAATTGTAAGCTACACAGGTTTCGCATTCTGTTCAGAAATAGAAATCTTTCCCTTATAGGTAAACCACGACTCTTCTCTTTCCACACAAACTCTGTAGCTGTATACAAATACCTACATAAGTAGCACGTGGTAGCACAGAATATTTAAATTATATCATACCATAAGGTTTCGTTATACACGTGATGTATTGAAGATATTTTGGGTTCCTTAATTGTGAGCAAAGTGCTCACTTTAGGTATTAGGTAACGTTACTTTAGGCTGTGTTTCCATCCACCGGAGAGGAGCAAAGATGGATTATAGTCACGTGTTTATTCACTGACTAATTTAAAGTAACATTTAATTATAACGGTATTAATGAATTAAATAAAAACTTAAATACTAGTAGTCCGCCTCGAACTGAGAAGTCGAGTTTTACTTGCAAACGAGTTGACCAATATAAGGCAGGCTCTACATGATGGGCCATCATATACGACGGAACGAGACCGCAATATTGTTAGCTTCCTCTAACGCATAGCTGCGTCCCTATGATGGGCCATCATGTAGAGGAGCCATAACACTTTTAAGTCCACACCCCTCGATGGCCTTGATCGATCCAGCTAGGTCATAAACGAACTCTCGAATTTTATATAGGATGTATATAGGTATTCCTGCTACAACCCCAACTTTCATATAGATCAGAAAAACGTTACTAAAGTTATCGTCGAACAAACTCTCAAAAGCAAAAAGCCATCGAAATGCCGAGACGGCCCAGTCAAAGTCCCAGCTCCCAGTAGCCAGAAGTTGTTTGTGATAACTCGCTTCGCTTACGCTCTCGCTCGTTCGATTAGCCATGAATGATCCCAATGATCCCATTCAATTCAATTTTTAAAATAAATGGCATTCTGTCCACAATATTGGGTCAATTTTGCCAATGTCAAAGTAGAGACGACAAGTGTACGGTTAATTAGTAAAATTTCGCTCCAAGAGCTGGACGTTGTACGGTGAGGTTAGGCTTTTTATAAGGAGATAGCTACTCCATACAAACAGCACGTGGACTAACGGATATCTAACTCAAACAGGGGTTACACTTGTTTTGAGATTAATTCTTCATTAGTTGCCCACTAGTTCGTTAAATCACTGCAGAATAAGCTATATATTACACACAGAATCACGAAAATGAACAAAAAATAAGAAGTTAATCACGAAACCTAACCACCTTGCTCGCCAAGATGGCCGCAAGTCCAATGATCCCATTCATGTGTGTAGGTATTACGTGGTATTACCGCCTCATTTAAGTTAAAACGGAGGGGTTAGTAGGGGAGGGGTTAGGTCCATTGTATTGAAGCAGACAAAAAATGTGATTCTTCTTTGACACTTTCTGTCAAATCATTTTTATTTTACATTCATGCTTTATATTTATACAAACCCCTTTTTTAGTGATGAATATTCTTAATATACTTTGGTCTTAAATTAAATGTGTTTATGTAGCAGAAATATTTCGCCATTCACTGGACAGACCTAGATTTTAGTCCCCATTTTTCGGCTTTGTCCTCTCGTCTGGGACCTCTAGTTATGGTGAAAAAACGGAGTCTTTATGAGGGGTGAAACAAATAGGGCGCTAAGGGCGCTTACTGCGCCCCAACCAGTGCCGGAGTCGTACGTATCCTGGTTTGAAATACTTAAATCGCACGTGAGCTTTGAGACATCGACATGAACGTTTACTTACACTTCCAGCAAAAGTGTTTGGTGCGATTTTTGGGAGATTAGCATCTTTAGAACTCGCACACATATGCTGTCTCTAGCATTTGAGATATAATTAAGCACGTGAATCGTCTATAACCAGTAGGGAACTTACCATTTTCAACCGACTTCAAGATTTCGAAGGAGGTCATCAATTCGTCGGGATCTTTGTTTTTTTTAATGTATCTATGTTCACCGATTATTCGAAGACGGCTGTTCTTTATTTTTAACTGACTTCAAAAAAGGAGGAGGTTCTCAATTCGACTGTTTATTTATCATTTTTTTGTATGTATGTTACTCGATATCCCCGTGAATCTTGAACCGATTTTCAATTTTTTTTTTTAATCGAACGGTTATAACCCGTAGATGTTCCCATTGTCACCAAGTCGGGGTCTGATGATGGGATCCTGGAGAAATCGAGGGAACTCTTCAACTATTATAGGCACACCTATAGTGATTTAACTATTTTTTACAGCAACTCGGCCACTTCCTCTTGGAATAGCGGATCCTAAGTGAAGTTGGTCCTTTTTTTGATTAAAATTATTTCGAAAAAGTATGCTTCACAGTTGGTCCCATTGTCACCAGGTCCAGATTTGATGATGGGATACTGGAGAAATCGAAGGAACTCTTCAACTGTTACAGGCACACCTATAGTGATTTAACTATTTTTTACAGCAACTCGGCCACTTCCTTTTGGAATGGCGGATCCTAAGTGAAGTCGGTTCTTTTATTGTTTAAAATTATGTTAAGGACGTTAGATTTGTCTACGGACTGACAGAATCATTAAACTACTTCCTACCTCCCATGGCGGTGCGAATTAGGGGTATTTTACTGATAGGAAATCACATCCTTGAAGTGAAAGGATATTTATTCTCCAGTTACGCCTGTCGCACATTTCCGCTAAGAACTGCACTCGTGACACCGCTGTACGAAAGTAGACAAAGTAAAAGCAAATCGGGAAATCAGCGCGTGATGACGCGATTAGGGCTTGTGCACAAATCACGCGAGGTTTTTTTGGCTACTTTTTGACCCCCCCCCCTCCCCCCTGGTGATCTTTGGTGAGGTTCTAAGCTCCCCCCCCCTCCCCCACCTAACCTCGCGTATATTTATTGCATTTTTTTTACTCGACCTAATTTTGAAATTAAATATTCGAAAATCTTGTTTATTTTTCTTGTATATTTAGTATCCGTTGATGCACAAATGTATTTGTGTAATTTTTACTACTATCTCTGAAAAGTTGTCTCTTATTTTGAGGTAATAGGTATGGTTTTTCAAAGTTCTACATTCGCCGATTTAATTTTAGCTTTTATTACATTTATATTACAGGTGCTACTGACGGGTACAAGAAAAAAAACCGGCCAAGTGCGAGTCGGACTCGCGCATGAAGGGTTTCGTACCATTATCTATAAAAACCGGCCGTAGCTACTATCGAATAAATTAATATCGCAAGGTCGTATCTGCCTAATAAAGTAGGTAGTTTTTTGGAGATAACTCAAAAATGTTCGTTGAAAGAATATTCAAAAGTGTATCTTCTTGAATTTTTCCATAATATTTGGACTTAAATAAGGTTCAATTTTTTTGACTTTCGGAGTCATTATTTCTGAATATATCCACTTAATCATTTTTTTTTTAAAAAAACCTCAATGTTATTTCTAAAGACCTATCGATTGATGTGCATCATGTTGATATTTGGTAAAAAAAATTTTTTTGACAATTACTTGCATGTATGGAGTGCCCCCTCTAAAATGATTTTTTTTCAGAAATTTAACTACATATCTAAGTAGCAGCACACATAATACACTTTATGTAAAATTTTGTTAATGATACGTCTTATAGTTTCCGAGTAAAATGGCTGTGACATACGGACGGACAGACATGACGAATCTATAAGGGTTCCGTTTTTTACCGTTTGGCTTATAGCGCAGTAAAATAGACATATTTATTAATATAATTAAACCTGTTTTGAAATTAAATCATTCGTCGGTCCAGGGATTGTTCTGGTTCGTCTCTAAACGTTACAACAGGGCACACATCTTCAGGCAGGCAGGTAGCGGGCATACATCCTTCGACATCATCTTCGTCTTGCCACACGACACGACGTCGTCGTTTTCCCGCATTACACAAAGAACTTCCCTTTGGGATCTCGCTATAGTTCGCCGCGTTAGAATGCGCGTTGGTCGGCCTATTTTGTCATTACGATCCCTTAGTTTTTTATATTTTTCACGGCTTCGTTCATTATAGAAAATACACGTGAGGTCTCCATGTACCCCCCCCCCACCCCCCACGTGATCTATCGTGATTTTTTCGGGACCCCCTCCCCCCCCCTTTCGAACCTCGCGTGATTTGTGCACAAGCCCTTAGCTAGATAACAATACTGATGTCTCTAACTCTGTACATCGCTACATCGCAGGTGCATCGTAGGTACTCTAGCTGTAAGTTTTCCTATTTTCATAGGAAAATTAGAAAGGAGGATTAATATAGCATAAAATAATAATATGTGCGTTATAATATAACAGTCGGTTTCGCTCTCGTCTCGCGCGCCGGTCGAAGCACTTCGTTATGGACGAAATCGGCTCGATAGAAAATAATTCCAAAGTTACATCTTAAAATTAGCTTTAAACAATTGCACGTCTTTAGTTTCTTGGCTTCATATGTCTGTAATTAAGGATAAAATTCCACCACACTAATACTAAAAACTTCGTTGCATAGTTTTTTTTATTCATCATTTTGCAAAATTTGCAATGAGCTCCCATACTAATCGTAACGCAGTGTTTGTCTTTCACTCGCGCTGAAAAAGATAGGGAGAGAATTTAGCTCTTATCATCCTCTTAATAAAATGTGTTCTATGCTAGAGAGAGAGAGAGAGAAGAGTTTTATGCTAATTTCGTCTTTCCAGATCGCGCGCCAGCAGTCGCGCGATGGAGCGATACGAAAAGCTGGCAAAACTCGGCGAGGGCTCGTACGGCCTGGTCTACAAGTGTCGGAATAGGGACACCGGCGAGGTGGTGGCCGTGAAAAAGTTCGTGGAGAACGAGGACGACCCGCTTATTCGGAAGATCGCGCTGCGTGAGATACGGATGCTTAAGGTGAGTACTTATAAGATTTTCAATTTGTATGTAGATTTTGTTACATTGGCCGCTCCGATATATCTGATGGCGACTGTACCCAGGTATTGTAGAGGTTGGTTAGAAACCTCTACATTACTGGTCGTTTTATATCAAAATATTCCATAAATATTTTTTTCACGCCACTATTCGGAAAAGTGGCAAAAGAAGATCAAAATCCAAGCTGGAAAGTAATCATTTGCTGTAGCATCTGAACTACCACTACTATAATTGCTATTTTACAGCTATGAAATGTCATAGTGTAAAGTAAAATCCAGTTATGTCATTGCACTCATTGCATTCGACCCACCAATGAGAATCATTTAAAACATTAAAAGGTCTTTTTCTGGCACCACTTTTTCATTCTAAAATAATAGTTATTTGTTATACAAGTGGTGAAAGTTGTATTTTACGTGCGAGTGTTATTTGAAACACGAGCTAGCAAAAGGATTCTATTATTGACCACGAGCGAAGCGAGTGGTTCAAAAATAGAATCCTGAGCGTAGCGAGTGCTTTAATACACGAGACGTAAAATAACTTTCACCCGTGTATAACACAAAACTTTTCACCTCACTACAGCGAGGAAAATAAGAAAAAGGGTGCATTTTGCTCGGTTTCCCGTAATTCCTCAGGTGTTTAATACTTCTTCATCACTCGAATCACTAATTTTTACCAAAACAACCTAGAAAAACATGCGAATATTTAACGTTGATATGATATGATGGATGAATTGAAATGAAAAGTTTTGACGTAAAAGGTTTTATTAAATGTCAGATGCGTTTTGTTCGTACGTAGACTTATTCGGCTGTCAGAACAATTTATCCGTTTTTACAAAAAGAATGAAGATTAATGTTGAATGCTGATATTTATGAATTAAAATAAAGTTGTAAGACTGTATTAAGTGTTTTTACTCGATGCAATTCATTAATTGCGATGTTAAAAATTCTGCACTTTTAACGTTTTACGTTTTGTTAGCTGTCAAATGTCACTTAAGCCACTTGTCACTTATGTCAAAACTCTTTCACCACATGTGGATAAAAAGCGATTTTCACAATAGATATTAAACAAACAAAAAGGGCTTTCCGAGCTAGTGAGGTGAAAAATAAGTAATTACTTGTTTAAAAAAAAAAAAACGTCAAATTCTAACTCGATCCACCTATAGCTTACTTTCCAGCCTCTACAACAATGTACTATTATTCAAACAAAAAGTCAATGTAAATAAACAATCCTAAATCCAAATGAGTTGATATCGAGGCACCGGCCTTGATTACACGCGCGCTCGTTCCAATAAAAATCTAAATAAATACATGAGGACCTCAAGCTTTACCCCTGTGTTGTACTGAGCTACACCACCCCACCACAGTATCCACGATCACGCACGAGAGAATGATAATATTGATAATAAACTAATATGATTTACTTAGGCATCATTTGGCATCAATTAGTAAGTTTGACGGTAAAATGTTCTACTTATTACCAATAATTTTCATCCAATCCAGCCTTGAGAAAGACTTCAATCAATAAACAATGACGGACACCATACATTAGTCAGTTAGTCACCGATCGCATTCAGCTGACTGCTGACTCACACGATATGAATATTCTACGAGTAAATTACTTTAATGTCGGTGTCGTTGAGACATACGGACGACACTTACCTGATGTTACATATGTATGTGTAACTTTGTATTATACCATAGAGTAACTTATATAGTAGAGCAGCACAGCCTAAGAACTTTTCGAAGCTCAAGTCAATCGCGCCATCTGCGTGAAAGCGACCTAAAGATACCTAAAATGTAAGAGAAAATGTCACCTGCACTGCTACTCCATCTAGTAGCTACTGGTGTACTACTAGTACGCTATTCGTTAAAAGTAGTCGTTTTAGTGATAATAAATGAAGTTTTACTTTATTTATCATTACTTTCATGATAAAATATTTCATCCAAATCTTTTAAGTATTTATTTAAATAAAGAAGGTAATTAATTTACATATTTTACAACAAAATATTTAGCAAAACATTTTCGGAGGTTCTTCATCTTGTAATTGTTATGCAAACACGTAATATATGTCCATGATATTAAAATTACTTAGGTACCTACAAAGAATCCACGTGCCATTCTGAAATTTGCATAATGCCAAGAACAACGTGATTTGTAATTAATTCACAAAATAAATTGACTGCTCTTCCGATTTTGTGATAAACTGATAAACAATAAACATCTTCATTTGTTACGAAAAATATTTGTATTTGAAATGAAAATCCTTTGTACTTCAACGTCTTCAGTTTTTGTTATTATCTTAATTTATTTTTCTTCTTAAGTTACGTTTTTATAATATTTTAACAAAAGTACAATATAAAAAAATATTAAAAAACCTATCTTCAGTTTTTAATGTTTTTACTAATATTAAATTATTTACAATGTTTTGTTATTAGTGGAAGTACCTATCTAATCTACATAAGACATTATTCTAGTCGGGAAGTTCAAATATTTAGATGAGATGATACGACGACAGACACTTGTAAGGTCAACTCGGCGAAGATCGGATAACAAGCAATTATTTTTTTAATGAAATGGTAAAATTGTTCTAGAACTGTTCTAGAACACTTTTACCATATCGTAAAAAAGCTATGCAGAATTTGCTCTATCCGATCTTCTCCGACTGATTGTCTTCGCCGAGTTGACTTAGGCTGGGTTGCACCACGCACAATTAACAGACTCATCAACGTTAAATATGGCGACGGAACTGTCATCCCATAGAAAACTGTCAAACTTTTCATACGAGATTTTTTTTACGATTATGTTTACGTTCACAGACAGATTGGTGCAACCGGCCCTTAGTCCAATTTCAGGGCTGACTTTTATTGAATACGTATTGAAGGCAAAATAATCTGAAAATCACACGTAGGTAACTATTATTTTCAGAGCTAAAACTGCAAGTCTTCTTGTATTATTATTGTTATTAAGTATTATGTCATATGTATGTCATTATCCTAGCACATACGCGCGGGTTTCTCGGCAGGTGAACGGTATTCCCAAAGAGTCAAGGTCGAGAAAGTTAGTTGTCTATTTCAATGTGTAGGATTTTGTCTTTGTAAATAACATAGATTTTAGGTATACAATTATCTAGCTTTTAGTAATAAACCACAGGTCCGAGTAAGGTCGTAGCCGACGGGCAGCACATTTGTAAGTATCATAAGTTAATAACCTATACACACATACAGTCGCCATCGGATATATCGGAGCGGCCAAGGTGGTCACAAATATCTGAACAACGCCTCTATTGTCAAGGCGATAAAGTGTATGTTCAATTATTTTTGAGTATCCTGGCCGCTCCGATTTATATGATGGCGACCAGTGGCGGTGGGTCATGGCTCCTCTATATGATGGGCCATCATAGGGACGCAGCTATGCGTTAGAGGGAGCTAACGATATTGCGATCTCGTTCCGTCGTATAGCTGCGTCCCTATGATGGCCCATCATGTAGAGCCAGCCTCAAATATTTTCTTAGTCAAGCCGGTGTCGGCTGCAAATTTGGCTTAAAATTTCTTCATGAGCTGTAGGAAAACTGGTCAGGGGCCTGAAACTTAGGCAAGCCTACGTGAATTGTGTTCTATGGACGCTCCTGATGGCGCTGGTCTACTACCCTGCGGTTGAGGTTCGTTTGAACGTCATGAGACAACAAGGTCGTGCATGTTTTAAACTCCGTTTGAAAAGTCAACCTTAGCGATCGTTAGATCAAGCAGAACCTTTTGTCAAAACTGGTTGACCACTTTCTTGGTCGACTGTACATACATGTGCACATATCTATGTAAATTAATATAGATTTATTTATTATAAGATTTATAAGCTCCAGCACAACACGAGTATAAAATCTCTAGTAATGCGTGCGCTTGCACAAGTAACTAAATGTATGTAAATTGCACTCAGTTTTTGCACATAATACCTTACATACATACATTACTATAATCGAATGTGTAGAAACGGCTTAATGAGCGCATTGTATGTATTGTAGGTGCAGTCAGAATGTGTGTTCAATAGTGCACATTGCACATTTTATTCCTTATTTAGATGATGTCTTATGAGGTTTAAAACCTACCGATTACAATTCGCCTTTTGCTTCGGAGTGTACAGACTTTTTGTGTCTATTATATTACGACTGCATAAAACGTACTTTATACGCCAGGATACTTACTAAAAAGACCAACAACACATAACATTGTCGTTCATTATAGCTTCATTCATCCTCCAGCACATTTAATTAATAATCATCAATATTATAATTATAACAGATCAATAATTTCATCATAGTATTAAAAAAAATCACAGTCACTACGGATCCAGCCGTCCGTACACTGCGCGGGGACTGGACCGAACAAAAAAGTTCGAAAATTTGAAATAAAACCAGGATACTTCCAACTGAATTTGAAATTACATTACTTATAAACATTATACAGCTCTCCAGAGAACTGATATATTCATTTTACAACTTCACTTTCTGAATGGTACAAAGGACATCAACGCGCTTTGTAAGCTTCATGGCCCAAATATGGTACTTACTCAAAAATATCTGAACATGCACTTTATCGCCTTGACAATAGAGGCGTTGTTCAGATATTTGTGGCCACCGTGGCCGCTCTGATATATCTGATGGCAACTGTTGGTACTTGACTTAAAAATGGCTCCTTTACATGATGGGCCATCATAGGGACGCAGCTATGCGTTAGAAAAGCTAACGATATTATTGCGATCTCGTTCCGTCGTATGGCTGCGGGTTCTCTGCCTTTTCGCCGAAAATCATTTTGCCAAATTTCACTTGCCAACCAACTTTTCGCAGAAGTTTCATTTGGCCGAATTTCATTTCCCAACTTTACATAATCCAACCTAACCTAACCCAACCTAGTAGGCAATTTTCATTTCCCAACTATGGGGTTGGGAAATGAAATGGTTGCGAAATAATTATTTGGTAAAAGTTATTCGGCCAAATGAAACTTCTGCGAAAAGTTGGTTGGCAAATGAAATTCGGCAATACAATTTTCGGCGAAAAGGCTGGATACCATGGCGGCGTCCCTATGATGGCCCATCATGTAGAGCCGGCCTAAGCTTTTAGAAGAAGGCAAAGGGAATATTAATTTCGCACCATTATTTGAACTTTATTTCCAAGTGATAGGGTTCAATATCGCATAATTTCTGATTCCCTTATGCAGGTTAAGGGGTTAGAGTATAATATTCATGAATTGCATAACAGGCATTATGTGCTTATTCTGACCCCACATTCCCGGAGGTTGAATTTGTATGCGCTTCGTAATTTACATTGAGTTAATATGATAATCATGTCATGTATCTTTATTTACATGTCATGCTGTCCCTGATTTAAACTTCGTAGTTAGTGGCTTTATACAGTCGCCATCAGATACACCGGAGCGGCTAAGTTGGTCACAAATATCTCAACAATCCTCTATTGTCAGGGCATAGTGCATGTTCAGATATTTTTGAGTACCCTGACTGCTCTGATATATTTGATGGCGACTGTACCATCCCCTTCATCATTTTTACCCAGTCGAGGAAGAGTTTCACCTTTATACTTTGCCGTAGTCGTCGACGAGTGAATAAAATTAACGTAGGCATTAGTTTTTAAGGTTCAAGCTATTTTCTTTTATTTCAATGTAAAGTGAATCCTAAATTAAGGTTTCTGACCTTACGAGCCGGCGGAGTTTGATTGAACTTGAGACTTCCGAATTGAAAGACGTCTTACCGCCAGGCTACCATCGCTTTTGGATACTATCAAAATAATAATCCGCCGCATTTGGGCTTTGATTCTAAGGCGTCTTTCACACTGATGCGGTTTCCGCAAGCGGTGTAGATACGCGCGCGAGATGGCACTCTGCGTGTGCTGCCTCGCTTGCACACCGTGCCGCATGCGGTTTAAGGCGCCAGTTTGATAATCGTCTAATACACGTTTGTTGTTGCAGAACCTGAAGCATCCAAACCTCGTGAACCTCATCGAGGTGTTCCGTCGCAAACGTAAACTGCACCTCGTGTTCGAGTACTGTGACCACACGGTGCTGACCGAGCTTGAGAAGCATCCCGCAGTAAGTCCAAGTTACCTAGTATTAGATAATCCCTATCCCTACTGGTAGCCCGCACCTCGTGCTGATCGAGGTGTTCCGACGCAAACGTACTTCACCTCGTGTTCGAGTACTGTGACCACACGGTGCTGACCGAGCTTGAGAAGCATCCCGCAGTAAGTCCAAGTTACCTAGTATTAGTCCCATCCCTATCCCTACTGGTAGCCCGCACCTCGTGCTGATCGAGGTGTTCCGTCGCAAACGTAAACTGCACCTCGTGTTCGAGTACTGTGACCACACGGTGCTGACCGAGCTTGAGAAGCATCCCGCAGTAAGTCCAAGTTACCTAGTATTAGTCCCATCCCTATCCCTACTGGTAGCCCGCACCTCGTGCTGATTGAGGTGTTCCGTCGCAAACGTACTGCACCTCGTGTTCGAGTACTGTGGCCACACGGTGCTGACCGAGCTTGAGAAGCATCCCGCAGTAAGTCCAACTTACCTAGTTTTAGTCCCATCCCTATCCCTACTTGTAGCCCGCACCTCGTGAGCCTGATCGAGGTGTTCCGTCGCAAACGTACTGCACCTCGTGTTCGAGTACTGTGACCACACGGTGCTGAACGAGCTTGAGAAGCATCCCGCAGTAAGTCCAACTATTTTAGAGTCACTTTTTAACGATCGTGCTGGTAGGGTTATAAAATATAGTAAGAATACTGCGATCTAAGAGACACTAAAGAAAGGGAAAGCGAGGCAGACCTCCTGCTTGATAGTTTGGACTCAATCGGTTTTGGGCAGACAATTTTTGTTGTCTATTACTTAAAACTCTTTTATCTCTGTGAAAAGGTCGCAAGCTAATTACGAGTAAAAAAACCAAAAAAACAAATTATTTATATTAGGCGCTTCTATGAACTAGTCCAAGAGGACTAGTTCATAGGACCGCAATGTATTAAAAATCGCAGGTGATGACTAGTCGCTTACGTCTGTAGAGAGCCTTAAGTATAGTTGCGTTCACATTTTCGACCGATATTAACTAAAATCGAGTTATTAAGAGTAAACCCTATGTAGGGTAACAGCACCAGTAGTCAACCTTATAACGATTTTTTAAAGTTTGAACATTCAGCATTTCTACAGGATTAGTCGGATAATTAAACGAATAACATGGTTAGGTCAATTGTTTATCATAGTTTTAAAACAAAATATGTCAAAACTAACAATCCTTTTTAAAATAGCTATAATTAAGTTTAAACAGAAAATGGCACTTTTTTCCAGTAGTCAGCCTCAAGAATCCAGTAATCAGCCTTTGTGTACCCAGTACTCAGCCGTTTTAACTATAAATAAGAATGAGATATTCGAGTCAAAATCGACAGAATTATAATAACAGTATAATATTGTTCATAGATCCGCATACAAATATGTATCTGTATCCTTAAAAATACCACTTAACCCAACAAGATACTGGCTGAATACTGGATCCACTACACAGTCTACACCCAGTGGTCAGCCGTGAAAAAAAAAATAACACCTCCAAAGACCCCTTGTACAACATTTTGTACATATTTTACAATCAATTTTGAGCTTTTATTGAGTAACTAAACTTAAAGGGTTCCAAATTCAAAAACATAACGATTGCTTCTGGGTTTTAGGAGTTCTAAGTGCGGCTGACCATTGGATTTTCATACAATTAGGAAAAACCCAGTAGTCAGCCCCGGGAGGCTGACTATTGGATACTTTGTAAAAAAAGTGGTATCCAATAGTCAGCCCCCTCAAATAATACCTAAATAAGTGATATTTTTATTCAATTGCAATATAATTCAATACATAAAGTATTCATTAAGCCAATTTGTATAAAAGTGCATCACGTTTAATAAAATAACATGTTTTTTCTTACGTGTTAAGAGAACACCACGTGTAGTAAAAAATATGGCGGATATGACACTA
Organism: Pammene fasciana; assembly: GCA_911728535.1. Taxonomy (NCBI): domain Eukaryota; kingdom Metazoa; phylum Arthropoda; class Insecta; order Lepidoptera; family Tortricidae; genus Pammene; species Pammene fasciana. The sequence goes on from OU452289.1 coordinate 2,122,959, forward strand.
CTGCTCTCGTGTATTGACAGCACCTATTTGTACTAATTTATTTCCGCCCCTGGATCCCCTTCCGCTTATGTAGCAAGGCATATGAAACAACGATGAATCAGAGGTGCTAGTTAAGTACATATGATTTATTTATACAAATTATTGCTATATTTATGACCAATAAACGATGCACAGGCTGACCACTGGTTCCTGGCTGACCACTGGTGCCGTTACCCTATTAGAACGAGACTATCGCTAGTAAATTGTCAATTGTAGCTTTATTAAATAGGCCACAGATCGTAGGTCGCCATCTCTTGAAAATTCTTGTTAATCCTGTTTTTCGTTGAATTCCTTCATGTTCCGAATATAACGAGGGTATAGTAGCATGCAAATGCATTACATTAATGCGGTACAATACAAACATGCAAGGGTCAGGCAGGGTCAAGCGGCCGCAACAATGCTTTGCGGCAACTCGTTTTAGGCGGTTTCTGTTTATATATAGGTTTACTACCTCGTGGGTGGCAAACAAGTATACGGAGAGCTTGATGATAAATGCTCACCGAAGCCTATGGACGCCTGCAACTCTAGTGTTAGCTCCTCGTTGATGAAGCTTTAATAACGTAGCTTAACCTATTTAAGTATAGTGTACTTTTTATGAAGAAACCCATATTTAGAGTCCCGTGACGTGATTACAATTTTTTACGTCACTCTGGGCGGTAAGTGAGATTTGCCGCCCACGGGCGCAGCGGCAAATCTCACTTCACACCCGGGAGAAGACGTAAAATTTTGTACGCACCACGGGCGGTAATAAAGAAGGCCTCAGATCACTTGTTTATGGCCCTTACCTTCGGTTCGGGCCACAAATGCCCGCGATCTGAGCCATTCTTTATTTTACCGCCCTAGGTACGTAATGTATTATTACTGGCTAGGTTAGAATAGTAAACGCTTACAATCAAACGGGTTGTATGCTCGTTTGCACCGACGTAGTATAAAAACATATTCCTCCGCCAGAACTATAATCAGTAAATACAAGAGCCAAAAGAGAGTTACGCATTAACTTCCTAGAAAAAGAGGGTCGACTATACGCGTGTGATATCCCATCACTAGTCGCGATGTTTATCGTACTCTTATTTGCCACCAACACGAAACAGCTACAACATTGTGTATTAACCACAAGTCACCGTACATCGCACACAAACCATAACCCGTTGTAGAGGTCACACGTGAGTAACCCGGTAACCGTTAGCTGTTCGAGTATTTTTACTGCTCGAGAACCGGAATATGCTTCCGCAAATATGTTGGAATATCGATAAAGACTACGTAATAATAAAGATTGATAGAAACCGAGATGAGTTGGAGATATTTATAACCGTTGTATTGGGCAGGCGTCCATAGACCAGTAGTCTATCCTTTTCACCCAATAGCCTAGTTACTACTTTTTAGAGCCCATGCAGGTACTCTAATAATTAGTAATAATAGCCTTTTGACCGTATACCTTACAAACGTCCGAAACAGATGGTTTCTGATTTCTGAACACCATTGTTACGTTTAAGGGGGAGATGGATGAAAATCGGTTTAAAACACTTTCAGTAGCTTTATACTCATTGTTAGTTGTAATTAATGATGAATAACAAAATAATTGAACGAGCGGAGCGTAAGTGAAGTGAGTTCTTACAAACAACTTCGGACACAACAGAACTGTCAGCCAGCTATAAATCCCTGCATTTTGATGGCTTTTTGATTTTGAAAGTAATGTTTTTCTAACCTTTATGTGAGTTAAGGTTGTAGCAGAAATCTATAAAATTTAAGAGTTCATATATAAGCAGGATTGATGGGGTTACTTATGGAGCTACAAGTCGCGAAACTATCTACAGTGATCATAAGGGTCTTGTTATATTGCTCAACTCGTTTGTAAGGATATCGCGAGTTTTCAGTTCGAGGCGGACTACTGGGTAGTCTAGCAATTCATTTTACCCACGATCTTTTATTGTTGTCACGGTTGAATCTATTTTCTTTTGTTTATTTACTTACTTTATGAAATCTTCAATGTATAGTGAACCCTCACTCAACAATGAAAGACCTCGACCGCACAATGATTTCGACAGTCATTATTTTACACTGTCTCTGATGAGAGAAAGGAGTTAGAGACTCGATTTGTCATTGAATTTATGAATAGACCGTTAGCGAATTTTGATAATTTCAAGTTCCTATCGGAAATCGAAAGTTACGAGAAACTGCTGTCGATTATAATATTTATAATTATTAATTTATTGTCTATCACTTTCAGTTGTATTCGATTTTTTATGAATAGTGAAAACAGGTTGTCTTATAATTTTGCTGAAGAAGCGTTGCTACGCAGTTGATGAATTCTTGACGGGTGTTTAGAATAACGTATGAAATAGGATTAAGATTTAAGATGGATACACATTACATTTATTAGGATTAAGATTAGGTTACTAAATTTGACATTAATATTCCCATTGACATAAATAATGTAATTAGATTGTTAAATAGTATTTGATTGACTTTTTATGAACGAAATGTTTTACGTTTTTTTGTTTTTTCTTGTTAAGTTTTTAATATTATATAACGGATTTAGGCATCAACTGGTCACACCAAAGTTTTGTTCTAACCGGTCATACTGCCGAAACCAATAATATTTGTTTCAACCCGTCACAAGTAAATATAGTTCTATTAAGTCACATAGTAATTTTGTAGCTATTGGTCACACTGAAAATATGTTCCTATTCGTCATCCCGTCAATAAGTTCTAACTGGTCACTGTGATACAAAGCGATGGCTATGGCGAAAATCATATCCCTTTACGTTGTTCAGTCAGCAACAAACAGCAGCAGTATGCAAATTAATAAAAGTTAGTTACAAGATATTGATATTATGGTCGTGTATATTTATTTTTTACTTGTCATGCTCAAAAAGTTTGTCGTATTAGACTTACGTAGGTGGACTAAAGTAGTACATTTAACCCCTAGGGCTAATATGTACCTATACCTAATTTCGCTTCTCATAGTTCTTATTGTTATGTGCATAAAAAGTCCAATTTCGTAGTCTGCACGGCGCCCGGCCCATCGCCGCGGGCCCGGGCTCGCGGGGATGGGCCGGGCGCCGTGCAGACTTTACGAAATTCGGTCAAGTTTAACCAAATTTTCACCTTAGATTAGTGAAGTTCTTATTTCTTTTGACTTTGAATTGAATGTCAAAGCTATAGCTATAAGCTAGTTTTTAACCGACTTCAAAAAAGGAGGAGGTTCTCAATTCAACTGATTTTTTTGTATGTATGTTACTCGATTTTTTTTTCATCGAACAGGTATAGGTAACCCCTAGATAGTCCCATTGTCACCAAGTCTGAGTCTGATGATGGGATCCTGGAGAAATCGAGGGAACTCTTCAACTATTATAGGCATACCTATAGTGATGTTCCTATTTTTTACAGCAACTCGGCCACTTCCTCTTGAAATAGCGGATCCTAAGTGAGGTCGGTTTTTTTTGTTAAAAATTATAATACATAACATAGACTGACTGATGTTATATCCATGAATGAGTTTCAATAAAGACTCTATATTCTGTATCCTCCTTGTGACCAGTTAGAACTTATTGACGGGATGACGAATAGGAACATATTTTCAGTGTGACCAATAGCTACAAAATTACTATGTGACTTAATAGAACTATATTTACTTGTGACGGATTGAAACAAATATTATTGGTTTCGGCAGTATGACCGGTTAGAACAAAACTTTGGTGTGACCTAGGGCTTGCAATATCGGACGACTTTCAGTTTCGATATTGAATCTCGAGATTGGACCACAATTCCGGAATTCCGGAACTAATTCCGGAATTGAGACATTTCTTTCGAAAATGTATAAAAACTGGTTTTAAACGATTAAGGTAATAAAAGAATAGGTCAAATTATACATTTATTAATTATCAACAATGAGATCAATTTTATAATCAATATTTCTTATTAAAAACAAATAAAAATCAACTATAAAACAAAGCACAGTGGTCAGCAGATAAGTCGGGGCAGCTAGGGTGCTCACGTATATCGGACGACGCCTCTACTTATATTATTAGATTTTTGAGTGCATCAAGTACATGATACGATATTGTAAGCACCTTAGCTGCCCTGATATTTCTGTTAGCATATTTAAGTTAATGAATGACATTGTAAAGTGCTTAAAAAGTGACACTAGACACTACGGTTAACCATAGGCAACTTGTAAATCTTCAAGCATGTTTCAATACAATATTATTCATTATAACAGGACTAATCGACTTTTTCGATACTCGCTAATGTAAACCCGTACGACAGCAACTCATGGTAAGGGTACAGGGGTCAGTTTAGGCAAGCGGTTGAAAAAGGTAAAACGTTTTATATTTAATCTGACGCAGTTCATTTTTATATAGGTAACTTCACTTGAGTTGAGGTGAATGATTACACATACGACACAACACAATTTGTACAGTACTTTACAAAGAAGTAAACACGAAACGTTTTTTTTTAATGATGTTGCTTATTGAAAGTTTGCCCAACACAAACCTCTTGCTTGCACCACAAGGTGCCCAGTCAGTATAGGTAATGAAAATTATAGTAAATCTGGGTAAAATAATATTCTAGGTAACGTTTCTTGGGCCTGGGACAGGGACTGCATAACCGGAATATAAAGGTACCTTTATAAAACGGTATGACGTCATACCGCTTGTTTCGGTATGATTTCGATAGCGCAACCGATATATTTCTGTACAGAAATATAACGGTACCGCTATTTTTTTCGATACCTCAACCGTTATCATAAAGGTATGGATTGAGGTATATGAGGGTGAGGTTGCCCCACCGACCGACCGGCGACAACCAATCAACGCTAGTTATTGAGTGCTACTTTAGTTGGGATTTCTTCAGTTCGGCACATTTTTGACTTATTCGATGTTCGCTGTTTGTCGTCCATTACTCTAAGTGTTACGTTTTGTTGATTAGCTTTAATAACTACTATATTTATAAAACATTTTTATTTAGAAAATAAATAACTCAAACAATATGGAAATGTGTGATAGTAAATAAAATAAGGGAAAATATAAAAAATATTTATTAAATAAATAATAATTACCTATATTTTTTCATTTAATCATCAATTAAATAATAAAAAAAGACAAAAAAAATTACTAAAATAAAATTGTTGGCTAATGATTAATTAAAATTGTAACACTATTTTACGTTAAATAAATCAGTTGATCCCTAACTAAAATAAAAAAAATAAAATAAAAAAAAAATATAAAAAAATATAAAATAAAAATAAAATAAAAATAAAAAAAAAATAAAAATAAAATAAAAATAAAATAAAAATAAAATAAAAATTAAATAAAAATAAAATAAAAATAAAATAAAAATAAAATAAAAATAAAATAAAAATAAAAATAAAATAAAAATAAAATAAAAATAAAATAAAAAAAAATAAAAATAAAATAAAAATAAAATAAAAAAAAATAAAAATAAAATAAAAATAAAAATAAAATAAAAATTAAATAAAAATTAAATAAAAATTAAATAAAAATTAAATAAAAATTAAATAAAAATTAAATAAAAATAAAATAAAAATAAAATAAAAATAAAATAAAAATAAAATAAAAATAAAATAAAAATAAAATAAAAATAAAATAAAAATAAAATAAAAATAAAATAAAAATAAAATAAAAATAAAATAAAAATAAAATAAAAATAAAATAAAAATAAAATAAAAATAAAATAAAAATAAAATAAAAATAAAATAAAAATAAAATAAAAATAAAATAAAAATAAAATAAAAATAAAATAAAAATAAAATAAAAATAAAATAAAAATAAAATAAAAATAAAATAAAAATAAAATAAAAATAAAATAAAAATAAAATAAAAATAAAATAAAAATAAAATAAAAATAAAATAAAAATAAAATAAAAATAAAATAAAAATAAAATAAAAATAAAATAAAAATAAAATAAAAATAAAATAAAAATAAAATAAAAATAAAATAAAAATAAAATAAAAATAAAATAAAAATAAAATAAAAATAAAATATAAATAAAATAAAAATAAAATAAAAATAAAATAAAAATAAAATAAAAATAAAATAAAAATAAAATAAAAATAAAATAAAAATAAAATAAAAATAAAATAAAAATAAAATAAAAATAAAATAAAAATAAAATAAAAATAAAATAAAAATAAAATAAAAATAAAATAAAAATAAAATAAAAATAAAATAAAAATAAAATAAAAATAAAATAAAAATAAAATAAAAATAAAATAAAAATAAAATAAAAATAAAATAAAAATAAAATAAAAATAAAATAAAAATAAAATAAAAATAAAATAAAAATAAAATAAAAATAAAATAAAAATAAAATAAAAATAAAATAAAAATAAAATGCTCATGTTAATATTTAATATCAATTATCGATTCAATCTATATTCACAAATTTTCAATTTGTTGGAAAAGACTAAACTTTAATTCTTTTCAATTTTTTGTTATTTGTAACAGATTGCCGAATTAATTAGAGTAGATTTTAATTCTAATTGAAATGAATTTGCATTTAACGATTAGTGTTCAATTTTTACTAACGCGTTTTAATCTGCAATTTTTAATTTATAATTACACTAACGTTCGGCCAACACTGGTCGGAAGTCGGACGTCTTGCCACGAGGCTACCTTTAATAAAAATACAAATAAAAATTAAATTAAAACATAATTGAAAAAGTTTATAATAATTATATTCGAAAAATCGTATACTTCCAAAACATGGTAAGTGACAAAATGGTCAAATTTGAGTTTGGTTGGTATACAATTTTTATAGGTTTTTCTTAGTCTACGATTGAGTGTTACAGTTTTTTTTGTATATTCCTTCTAGTTTCAAAGATATGGCGTGTAAAAACATACTAAATGCTCAAAATCGTTCCTTTCTAATCTGCCAGAGTATTATTATGTTACTTATTACATTTCACGTGTTAGTGACTTAAATCAACCAGACCTAAATTACCACTAATAAGTGCATTTGACTGGTTTTGAGGAGAAAAATAACTAACTATACGCAAAATTTCAATTCAAACGGAATTTGACAACAAAACAAGCAAAACACAGTTAGCCTTTAACACAATGACGCATTAAACTTTCATAGCGCGTTTTCTCGAAACGATGTGTCGGTCAGTTACCGTGTTTTGGAAATATACCGACTTATAATATTAAATTATAAAAAGAAAACGTTTTATTAACAATGGAATACTAATTAATAAAATAAAACAAAACTTAAAATAATATATACCTAACAACATAGGTGAATGCAAAATATGATATCAATGTTGCCAATAACCTTTAGTAAAAGTATACTTAGGTGGTTAATAGGTGTCAAAAAATATTAACAGGTTTCGGCAAATTAACATTACGTACTTACATACCCTCACGATGGCATGACTCGTCTCGGTCCGGGCGACATGGGTGCCGATGATAGTGAAAATCATTATAATGCTATTTTTAGGGTTGGGAACTCGCACCAGGCATTAACATTTCATAACTGTTAGTTTATATAGGAATTTGGAAGTTATAAATGAAGATACGTTTTTTTTATAAAATTGTATATTATCATTCTACAACCATAGATCTATTTTAATTAAGCTGTCTTGTTTTTAAAACAATGTTGCATAAAATCGTCGATAATAATCTTACGTCAAATACATAATGTACACGTACTGTTATCAGGTACGTATTAAGCATTTAAAATATATGTGAAATGTATGCAGCAGGTATACTAAAATTGCTAAGAAATATAAAGAGAGTTAAGAACCTAACAAATAACAATCATGTATTCAAGATATGAATATCTAAGTATTTCTTAAAATTAAATCAACCGCAAGGCAAGATTGACTAATAACGTAAAATTTAAACAATCAGCTTTCAACCATATAATCATTATACTTAGCCATAACTAACAATTACAAATAAAATAATAGGGTGAACTGGCATATAATAATCTAATTAGAAATTAAACTGTCGATAAAACAAAATAATAAATAATTTATAAAAGTCAATCAAGAGTAATGAAAACGTCTTCCCTATACATGAAGTTTCTTCTTAAAAATGTCACTTTGTTACATTACTTACCAATTTGATCTTTCTTCTGCGTTTTCAACTTGTTAATAAAACCTCTGTAATCTTCTGGATCATTGCGTGGCAGTGGTAATAATAGTCTTTTATTACTTCCCATTTTATTTATTTATTAACTGGTGTTGAACTTGTGGAGGTGTTTTATTTATTAGAGTAGTTCACGAAGTGACTGACTCGGCAATAATGGCTCCGGAGCCAGAGTATTTGTAGAACACTAACTGGTTCTAGGTATATCTGTCCCTTTCTTCCGTTCTTATCTTTTGTACTGTAGTCAAATAGCACACGTGCATAAGTGAAAGGCGTAAGACTGCGCGGTGCGCTCTGTTCACTCTTTTGTTCTTACGCCGACACGGTCTAACCCTTAAATAGTTTTTGTTCAGCGTATCTCTAAGTTTTTGCCGACATTGACAATCTTATCAAAGCGTACTTTTAACCACTTATCTTACTTTGTGACAAATAAGAGTTATTGCGAGTCGGTTTATGATCGTAGCATTTGTCATAGTTTCTAGAATTTAGCAACATGTGGTGTCAGTAGGTATAAAGTAAGTACATGTGTTGTACAGTGTATTGATACCAAATATAAAACGGACGGTGAACTAGAGTCCCGGCAAGGGAAACCCGTAGAGCAAACAAATTATATATCAGAGATGAGCCAAACATTAGTACATTGTGCAACAAGAGAGCAAAGTTAGTATTTGCTTCGAGTGCTTATTTTGACTCCTGAGCAAGCGAAAGATTCTATAATAGAATCACGAGCGTAGCGAGGGACTCAAAGGCACGAGGTGCAAATAACTTTGGTCTCATGTTGCACATACAACTTTTCACCTCAGCAGTGAGAACATAGCAGAAAAACTTTAGAAACTTGGAAATTTTAGTAATTTTATTATTTTTAGTAATTTTAGTAATTTTATTAATTTTATTCATTTTGGTAATTTTAGTAACTATAGTAATTTTAGTAATTGTAGTAATTTTAGTAATTTTATTATTTTTAGTAATTTTAGTAACTTTATAAATTTTAGTAAATTTAGTGATTTTAGTGATTTTAGTGATTATAGTCATTTTAGTAATTTTAGTAATTTTATTTATTGTAGTAATTTTAGTTTAGTAATTTTAGTAATTGTAGTAATTTTAGTAATTTAATTATTTTTAGTAATTTTAGTGATTGTAGTAAACTTAGTAATTTTATTATTTTTAGTAATTTTAGTAACTTTATAAATTTTAGTAAATTTAGTGATTTTAGTGATTTTAGTTATTTTAGTGATTTTAGTAATTTTAGTAATTTTAGTAATTTTATTTATTTTAGTAATTTTAGTAATTTTAGTAATTGTAGTAATTTTAGTAATTTCATTATTTTTAGTAATTTTAGTAATTGTAGTAAACTTAGTAATTTTATTATTTTTAGTAATTTTAGTAACTTTATAAATTTTAGTCAATTTAGTGGTTTTAGTGATTTTAGTTATTTTAGTGATATTAGTAATTTTAGTAATTTTAGTAATTTTATTTTTTTTAGTAATTTGAGTATTCTAAGTAATTTTAGTAGTTCTAGTAATTTTAGTTATTTTATTTATTTTAGTTATTTTAGTAACTTAATATTTTTTTGTAAATTTAGTGATTTTAGTAATTTTAGTGATTTTAGTAATTTTAGGAATTTTAGTATTTTTAGTATTTTAGTATTTTTAGTAATTTTAGTAATTGTAGTTAATTTAGTAATTTTATTATTTTTAGTAATTTTAGTAACTTTATAAATTTTAGTAAATTCAGTGATTTGAGTGATTTTAGTAATTTTATTTATTTTAGTTATTTGATTATTTTTAGTAATTTTAGTAATTGTAGTAATTGTAGTAATTGTAGTAATTTTAGCAATTTTACTATTTTTGACTAAATAAGATAGGAGGAGCTTCGTCAAAACTGTAATCACATTGATTAGAAACTAGTGCCTGCGCCAAATCTTGTGAATAGGTTTCCAAGCTAATTTAGTGCTCATCGGGGTTCTGCTATTCAAAAAGCGATAATATGACGTTTGAAATATTACTTCCTCTTTCTTTTAACTGCAGAAATTTCAAGGTCATTTTGTCTCACTCAGTGAGCAAAATCGAACTTTGCTCACTGAATTTGGGCCGCAAAGAACCCTCGTTCGAGCTGCTGAGGTGAAAAATATATGCCCATTATTATTACTAACTAAATATCTATTTCTGAGTACCTAGTTATGGTAAATTATATCTTATCATAGATATCAGTTAATTATAGAAAATTAATTTTAACATTTCAAATGTTGAAAAATATTACCATTAAAAATATTGCCATTTGTACTTAATTCACATTGTATTTTGTGCAATAAAGTTTAAATAATAGTGCTTTTCTCTAAAAGTGCGAGGAAATAAAGTAAAGTAAATGAAATAAATTACAGATTTTGGTTACGTTATTAGCGTTCAATGTCATGAATTAGCTTCCCTCTATAATTTTTTTTATAGTATTAAGAACTATGTATACTGCCAATGTTCATTCAAATAATATTTAAAAAGAAATTTTCGTCAAAAGCTATTTAAGACAGTATTAAATATGTTCCTTTTATGCAACAGATACAAGATTAAACCTTAAAAATAGTTGTTTTGTCTATGATTGTATTAAGCCTCATTCGCACGATCAGACGCGGTGCTATGCAAAGAACGAGACAACCAAGGTTTTTGATCTAACTATCTCGCTCTATCCTACAGTTTGAAGGGATTGCCGTTCAGACGGTGTATAGACGTCGCTTAAGTATTGGCTGTTTGAAATGATATTTGTTAGTCGGATGAAAAGTTTAAAAGGTAAAAAACAATACAGTAATGGATTTTACTAGTCAACGCCTAAAATATGTATACATTTTGAACCTTATTACAATGGAGTAAGGTGCAAAAGTGTATACATATTTATGACGTTGACAAATTACTTCACGGCCGCTAAAACAGGTAAATAATGATTTTTATTTTTTTTAATTCGTTTTGGTAAAAAATGAAGAACTTCACGTACTCATTTTGCTACAGTAAGATGAAAATTTCCGAGCACATTGGAGAAAATAAATATTGAAAACACAAACAAAGTGTTAAGCAGTAACAAAGGTAATGTAATGGCGATGACGTTGTGGGCGAGAAACGAGTTGTTTTGTTTGTGCCACTCGCCGGCTCGCCGCGCCATGCATCGTCTTCCCGCGCCCCGCTCCCCCGCTCAGTTCCTTGCTCTAGTATGTCGGCTTTCTTATCGCCGCGCGTGCCTCCGCCGTGAGCAAGTAAAATAACGATACCGAAATGATAACGGTATAAGTACCTCTATATTAAGGTATAAGTACCGTAACGAAAAAATTGCGGTATCGTAATTTTATTTCGGTACCGTACCGTTATATTTCAACCGCTATAGCTCAACCTTTAAAACATTGCGGTATCGAAATTCTATACCAGTACCGTAACGCTTATACCGTAACGAAATCAGTCCCTGGCCTGGGATAAGGTAGCTAAATTTTAAATTAGAGTATGGCATGACAACTTGACAACGACAACGTCGTTTATAAGGATAAATTTAATAACTCTGACTAAAGGTAGCCACGGACTTACAGTTCGCCTGACGATGGCCGGACGATCTACAACTGTCGGCTCATCGAAATAAGCCACAAACTAACAGTTTTATTGCAGATTTCAAACTGACGATCAATCGATCAATCAATCAGTCAATCGTCAGTTCGAAATCTGCTATGAAACTGTTAGTTTGTGGCCTATTTCGATGAGCCGACAGTTCTAGAACGTCCGGCCATCGTCCGGCGAACTGTAAGTCTGTGGCTACCTTTACATATTCTTTTTACAAAATCGTTGCAAATTTTAAAACGCTCAACGCCTCAAACTACTACCTAAGTGAAATAATAGATACAGTTTCTAATAAGACACGGAAAATATACAAATAGGTAATATGTACTTACATCTTCCTTAAGTGTCGCACGCATAAGGGTTAACAACTTAACACTGCATTTCGATGTTGTAATGTACTCGTAAGTCGTAATCCACAAATTCGCATAAGCCACAGACACAACTTTCTTCACCAAGACTAAATTTAATACTAATGATAAATGGTATTTATTGTTTTAACGTTTAAAAAGAAAGGGACAAAAACAGGTAACTAAGCTAGTTTTATTTTAACCTCTCTCCCTCTAACCGCTAGCTTGAACCCTTTGATCCTAAAATACTACCTGGGCGCCCTGGAACCACGCAAGTGCGAAATCCTAGGTAAGAAAAGGTTATTATTGCCATTACCGCTCATCCATTTCATTTCGTGGTAATTTTATGCGACGATAATGTCAAATTCAATAAAATAATGTTTTGAAAAATTATGAGTTCGAATTCCGGAATTTTCGAGATTGAGTAGTATCAATTCCGGAACTGAAATATCGAAAAAAATGGCCGAGATTCCGATATTTCGAGATTCCGGAATCTCGGAATGCAAGCCCTAGTGTGACCAGTTGATGCCTAAATCGTATGTATTATGTATATGCAAATTTCAAACACAATGTATATTGTTAATTGAATAAAATAAAAAATATATAATATATAAAATGATAATGGTACAGTCAGCAGCAAAAGTAGCTAAGCGGGTAGGGTGTACAAAATGAGCTGGACACGACTTTATTGTTAAGAGAATAAGAGCGAGCCTAGGTCGTTTTGAACACCCTGCCAGCTTAGCTACTTCTGCTGTTGACTGTTTACTATTAGCATAATTTAAGAGAGTTTTAACACATTAATAATAATAGCATATTTTTCATGTTTTCACGTGTATTGAGGATTGATTTTATTGATTAAGAAGTTGTCTATCGATTTATGAGAATATGCGATCATTAAGTAAGAATATACGTTAAACTTTAGCTATTAAAAACAAAAAAACAGTCCCCAAAACAGAAAAAAGGTATTGTTTGAAAGAGTATTCTTCACAGTTGGTTCCATTGTACCCATGTCAGGATCTGATGATGGAATCCTGGAGAAATCGAGAGAATTCTTCAAATATTATAGGCACACCTATAGTGGTTCAAAAAAAATTTTTTTTCGGGCATTTCCTTTTGGAAAGGTGGAGTCTAAGTGAACTCGGTTCTCTTTTTGTTTAAAATTATTACTAAGGTATCATTTCCGTCGTTCAAATCATCTTCGATTATTTGTTAACACAGTGTGAAGGTTCGGTATCCACTGTCAACACAACCTGGTCAAATGCATTTCAACACTGATTGAACATCGCAATGAGCCAAGCTGGGCTTACACAAATCACTCACTAAAAAAACCTTTCCCCAGAATAGTTTGACCCCGTAAGCATGTAAAATCCGCGCAATCGTATTCAATATTATACTTGTACGAGTTGTACCATTGAGGTAAAGTGCTTGCCTTATAGACTTAGAGGAGGCCATAAGCAACACTACCTCATCGAGTAGCGGGATGTGGCTATCTGGCGCGATGCATGGTAAAATTTTATCTTTTCGTACCTGGTTGCCAAAGCCTAACTTGGAGCATTTTACTTATACAGTAAGAAAAACGTGACCCTGTCAAAAGTTTAAGCGACATCTGTTGTCAGAATAACTACCTATCTATTGTTTAGATGTCATTTAGATGATAAAATATAGTTATTTTTAAAAGGAATCCGTAAAAAATCATTATTTTAAAATTAAGAAAACCTCCACCAGACTTCGAGCGGTTGAACTATCCTCTGATAAGTTTAAATCAGGACGCGATGATAATTTTTTAAAAGTGAATAAGGCCATGTGGTCTAATGGGTGCCGTTCCTTAACCCACCAATGGAGCTGCAGCTGACCTTCACGAGGCTTCATTATACATCACCCCTTCACTAGTTATCGCCTATGAAACGATGTTCAACGAATTTTGTTCCGGGCTTACGTTCTATTCAGGTAATGTAACTGCCATCCTATTTAGTCAATATTTTCGCAATTTGTGGGATCGTTAGGATCTTACTCAATATGTGTAGATGTTCAAATGAACTGCGAAATTAATAAAGCACATGTAGGTACAGTCGACGTCAAATATATATTTACAATTGAAAGTCACAAAAAAATCTTTACATTACAATAAGTGATGAGTGATGTGATGTGATGAGAGAGCATAGATTATAGAATACTATGATACTGGTACCTATGATATCATCTAGGTACGGCATCTACTAAGGGTTAATCTATATTATGTGCAACTTTGTAGAGGGAGAGAGAGTTGAAAATAATTATGTCACTTATGATCATTATGGGGAAGTCGGGTATCAGTGCCGGTGCGTCCATAGAACACGATTCCCGTCGGCTTGACTAAGTTTCAGGTGCCTGAGCAGTTTTCCTACTGCTCATGAAGAAATTTTAAGCCAAAATCAGCACCGGCTTGCCTAAGAACATTTTTGAAACACCGCCATTGTTGTGGAGTATATGAAGATATCACATCACATGTAATTGTAATTTTGAAATAGGATTAAAATTGCTAAATGTAATTGTATCACCAACGGAAAAAGTTGCATTCCTAAAATTAGATCAGAGTTGAATTCTAGAAAGACGAAATGGCAAGTCGCGTTTCACAACAATCACTCCCAAACAACAAAAACCGTTTTTCAGAAAACAGAATAACGCAAGTACAAAGTAATCTAATTTTCTCTATCATTACGTAGCGTGACTCTACATTCGCCATTGTTTGTCTACGGTAACTCTGATGCTTTCGCATGCTCCTCTGAAGGGTAAAGGTCAAGACACTGTGGCCCTGACCTGTCTGACATAAAGTTTTTTCGTTACCAAAAATCTTTCCAATTTCAAAACGACGTAAGTATGCGTCAACCGTAATGTAAACTAGTCGATTTTAGAACTGCGTTTTTTATCTGCGCTTTTTCGGTAATTTAAAAGAGCTTAAGTTACGAAAGATCTATGTATAGTTAAGCCTATTAAGCTGATTCGGTAGCATTGTCTGCAGATGTTTACCGTTAGAATATAATTATACTTAAACAGAATTCTATTTTTAGCGAGAATCAATATCTTTTTGTTGTATACCTACTTGTATAGGCTAGCTCAATGTTCTTATTTTAACTGGTTTCTAGACGTTAACAAAAGGAAGTTCCTATTACAAAAGCATTATAGTATTTTGTGCAACAGCTACATAATAAGGGTTCTTAAGATTCGAGGGTCGAAGTTACAAAATGAGGCGAAGCCGAATTTTGCAAAAACAGACCCGAGAATTTTAAGACCTATGTACCGTTGCACACAATAGTTTTTCTACGAGTGCTAGGCAAGCCAGTTAGCATTGAGTTCGACGAATGACCTGCTGCCTCTATACAATTGTCTTCAATCTCCTGGCGGATTGCATCGGCGCCCGCCTCGTCTACAGCGGCGGGCGGCGCCGGTGCGGGGCCCGCCTCGGTAACAGACCCATTATATCCCTAAGAATCGACTTTTGAGTCATCTTATGACAACGTTCATAAAGTATATGCTTTGAATTTACATGTCAGTCATTTTATTGGCAAATTAGAATGCAGGAGTAGAAAAAAGATTTATTAAAAGGGCATTCCATGAGCCGTCCCGTACAAACGCGTGTGTATCTCTATTCTCTGTCCTCTGCCATTAGAGTTCTCTCTGCAATTTTAATGGGAATATTATAATTCTGACCGTAATTTGACTCTATTGTCGTAGAAAAATCTGTCTGCATAGCACTGGTAGCCTTGCGGTAAGACGTCCGACTTTCAATCCGGAGGTCTCGGGTTCAAACCCCGGCTCGTATCGTACCACTGAGTGTTTTGGAACTTATGTACGGAATATCATTTGATATTTACCAGTCGCTTTTCGGTGAAGGAAAACATCGTAAGAAGCCGGATCTAATCCCTAAAAGGCCTAGTTTCCCCTCTGGGTTGGAAGGTCAGATGGCAGTCGCTTTCGTAAAAACTAGTGTCTACGCCAATTCATGGGATTAGGTTGTCAAGCGGACCCCAAACCGGGATAAACGCTAGGATGATGATGATGATGATGTCGCAGAAAAATCTGTAAAACCTACCGATTTTATGAACGACTACCGATTCGTGTTCGTACGGGACCACAATGGACTCCGCGGAATGCTCCTAAACTACCTTATCAGTTATCAGTTATTTATTGCTTTCATAGGTACAATAAGGTGGTAGGTACATTACATAGAAAATTCGGCTATGAACCCTGTTGGGGCACTGCAAATTACAATAGTTTCTTACCCCTGCCTATTCGTTGTGTGCAAGATTGTGGCGCCATCTCTTGGGCAGGTGCTCAATCTCTTTTTTTCTTTTTTATAAATAGGTTGTACTTCTTGCTTATATGAAATGTCAGTGGCTGATTCACTATTTTGTCAGCAGACAGGGGCTTTTGCAGTTTCATTTCTTGTCACATTGTGCGCTGCGATCGTTCTCTTTACCCCCACCATGCACTTCGCACGTAGCGAATACCCTAGGTAACTCAGGTTAGGTTTCATAACATAAATTTTGCGTGCCAAACGCCATCTAGCTTATTATAGCAATTGAAACTTAAGTACCCAATTAATATCTAAACAGAAACATGTTGTAAATTCTTTGTTCTACTTGGATAAGGAAGAGGAAAAGATGAGACAACAGATTATATATATATATATATATATATATATTTTTAACAATTTACTATCGTAATATCGTTGGTATTTTCCTAGGAAAATAGTAAATTATAGTAAACTAATTGCAAGCTTGCAAGGTAGATATGTATAGATAAATACCTAGGGTTACCTATTGCCTATCAAATGTATAAGTATTAGGTAGGTACCTATGTAGTAGATTTTTTTCTACTAAAAATATAGCTACCTACGTACGTTTCTCCTAAATCTTTAATGCAGATGAGTTATAACTTTATAAAATCATCGCTCGATATCGTCCTATTTTGCGATGATCATTTTAAGGAGCGTCCACCCACGACCTTTCTTCATGATACGTGAGTGACTCGCTATAAAGATTTTTAATATACAATACAAAGTAAAACTACCAACTCTAGTAGAAACAGGTGTTTTGTAGTACTTGTAGGTAGTCTAGGTTGCTAATGGTAATGATGCTACTCGTATCATAATCAACGCGTCGTGTATTTGGCCAGGTCAGGGATATATAAAGTCGTTTGCGGTGATTACGGCACTTAATCTTTATAAAACGGCTTTATGAGATAAAACTGCCAATTTAATGACATCTTTAACGTATTTATTAGTGAGATATGATGAAAATAAAAGAGATATAGGTATCTCGCATTATTGTTGTCATTGTAATCTGAGTTTTAAAAGATGAATTAAAGATTTAATTTCGCATGTAATTCTCAGTGTAGGTGAAATTATCATAAACTTAAAATATAGGTACTTAATATTATTATGAAGTTGTAAAATTATGCTTTTGTACAAAAATATATTTTCATTTAAATGCTTGCTTATGTAATTACCTGTAATTTTCGAGATTTTATCTTATTTAGGTACCAACTCTGTCACCATTACTTAAGTTGTAGTGAATAAGTACCTATGCGAATTGTTTTAACTAAGTATTTGATAAGGTAGAACTCTACCTTATCAAAAACTTAGCCTTAAGCCCACATAGCCTTAAGGCCTACTTTTAAGGCTATGTGTGGTCCATCTACATATTTCATATGGGCCCATTAGCAAAAATACATCTTAAACTTAATACTGATCACCACACTTTAAAATGTAGACGAAGTGCAAATACGAATGAACTAAATGAGAATGTTCAGTATTCCTAACGGGCTTAATTGGTACGGTCGACGTCAAAAATATGTTCACACTTTTGGACCTTATTACAAAGGAGTAAGGTGCAAAAGTGTAAACATATTTTTGACGTCGACTGTACGAGGTCTCATCTCAGCTAGGGTTGCCATTATATTTCTTTGACACAGGGCAAAAAGTTCAGAAGCCCGATCATTTAAGTGAAACCGACACGTTTTTTCCCCCGGCCCGGATATAAATATTTTTTATTCGGATGGTTGTGTTTAGTACCATATAAACTCAGGTGCAAAAATAGTCTTAGCTTTCCGCAGATGCTTTTAAAGATCTCGGACGCTTCCCGGAACTGCTAACCTAGGCAAAACCGGGGGAAAACCGGACAGATGGCACCCCCCTCACCGTATAATGGTGCATATTTCGATGCACTGCGTGAACAGCGAGGTCTTGGCATCTACATCGAGTTGAAGTTTTTCGCACGCTAGTAGAATTGATAAATAATGATGCCGCCTTTGTGTTATATCATGTGATGTAAACAGTTTTCAGGGTCTTATACGTATTACTGTAAAATAACATACTATGATTTCATTTAATAAAGTCTCTAGAATATATTTATAACACGAAGCTACATTACCTAAAATGAATGTGGAGGGAAACATGCCTCTTCAGAGCACCTAACACATGACACGCATTTACCTTATATACCTACTAATTTTAATCAAGTATGTAATGAAATTTAATCATAAATAAGGTCGGAGAGGTCTTATCTGGACGATCACAAAAGATCACGAATTGGAAACATGTCCATTCAAAATGTAAAAATGAACTGCGAATGACTCCGGAAAACCGCAAGATTCAAATATTTCGAACCTGATGCCTCATCTGGATTGCCGAATAGATTGATGACACATGTTGAACTATGCAATAAAATTTAGTTGATAGGATGCAAAATTATCAAAATATCCAAATAAAGCAAACATTTAAAAAATCTATTGAAAGGGTTCAAAGATATCACTGATATGGCTTAAAAATTTCAAAATTTTGCGATTTTTGAAAGAGCGAAATTTAAAAAACCAATGATACCATTCGTTTTTTAACATTTTATTGTGAAGTAAATTGTATGGCAACCATATACATAAACGCAACATTTCACTGTAATAATAGCAATTTCATAATTTTTCCATACTTTAAATAGGGCAACTATGAAGCCGTGACGTCACGGCTTATTGTTAGGAGCGTTTTGAGAAACAAGTGTCTTTTCTGTCTTTTATGTTGATATAAGGCAATTGGCCCCATATAGACATTTATTTGATCCTCACAACAAAACGAATCGATTGATACAATGCATGAAAAATAGTTATTTGTTATACAAGGGGTGAAAGTTGTATTTTACGTGCGAGTGTTATTTGAAACACGAGCTAGCGAAAGGATTCTATTATTGACCACGAGCGAAGCGAGTGGTTCAAAAATAGAATCCTGAGCGTAGCGAGTGCTTTAATACACGAGACGTAAAATAACTTTCACCCGTGTATAACACAAAACTTTTCACCTCACTACAGCGAGGAAAATAAGAAAAAGGGTGCATTTTGCTCGGTTTCCCGTAATTCCTCAGGTGTTTAATACTTCTTCATCACTCGAATCACTAATTTTTAACAAAACAATCTAGAAAACATGCGAATATTTAACGTTGATATGATGGATGAATTGAAATGAAAAGTTTTGACGTAAAAGGTTTTATTAAATGTCAGATGCGTTTTGTGGATGCGTAGACTTATTCGGCTGTCAGAACAATTTATCCGTTTTTACAAAAAGAATGAAGATTAATGTTGAATGCTGATATTTATGAATTAAAATAAAGTTGTAAGACTGTATTAAGTGTTTTTACTCGATGCAATTCATTAATTGCGATGTTAAAAATTCTGCACTTTTAACGTTTTACGTTTTGTTAGCTGTCAAATGTCACTTAAGCCACTTGTCACTTATGTCAAAACTCTTTCACCACATGTGGATAAAAAGCGATTTTCACAATAGATATTAAACAAACAAAAAGGGCTTTCCGAGCTAGTGAGGTGAAAAATTCATCAAGCCTTCACTGGTTCGCACTTTAGTATGCCAGTCATATTTGAACACTTTGAATTGATAAGGGCCGAGGTCGCCATCTCAGCGTCGCGTAGTTTGTGATGCAGATTTCGATGCACCTCGTTTGGGTCGAGGCTAAGACGCTTCTAGATTTAGTTAAACGTTTTAAGCACGCGATATTCGTGCCTATTATGTAATGTTGGTTGAGCTATTTTCATTGAGTGAGGTCGCCAGAGAGCTCTAAAAACATGCAGTGAGTTGATGACGGGGACCCGCTTGTCCCTTTAACCGTCAATTGACCACTTTGTTTTGATCTAATCTATTGTCATCTACCTATTCATCACATTTAAAACAATTATCATGTTATGTATTAAAACAATATCCGGTTCCATAACAGCATGACGAGGATAGCTTTAGTCATTCATAACATGGTATCTGCCGACGATATTATAAATATTATACAATCTACAGCTACAGCTCATAATGTCCGTGAAGGGGTAATTTTTCAACATGTCATGATGGAAATTTGCTATAACTTTCGATTAGAATCTTCAACCGAAAGTGTAGTTAGTTTGTGGCCCTTCAGGCCGCGAATTAATATTACAACCCGACGGCGTGACAGGCTCATATCGTAACGTGGTGGGCAAACAATTTTCTGTTAAGTGATTATTTAAAAATAATTTAAAACAAAAAAAGAACCGACTTCACTTAGGATCCGCTATTCCAAGAGGAAGTGGCCGAGTTGCTGTAAAAAATAGTGAAATCACTTTAGGTGTGCCTATAATAGTTGAAGAGTTCCCTCGATTTCTCCAGGATCCCATCATCAGACCC
Organism: Pammene fasciana; assembly: GCA_911728535.1. Taxonomy (NCBI): domain Eukaryota; kingdom Metazoa; phylum Arthropoda; class Insecta; order Lepidoptera; family Tortricidae; genus Pammene; species Pammene fasciana. Next base: position 2,143,733 of record OU452289.1, read on the forward strand.
TGACTTGGTGACAATGGGACCATCTAGGGGTTATACCTGTTCGATTAAAAAAAAATTTTGAAAATCGGTTCACGATTCACGGAGATATGGAGTAACATACATACAAAAAAAAACCTAATAATGATAAAAAAAAAAATTCAGTCGAATTGAGAACCTCCTCCTTTTTTGAAGTCGGTTAAAAAGTCTTAAAAGCGAGGAATTCAAATATAACTGTTGCATTTCGCGATATAGATAAGTACTGATTTTGTGTTTGAAAATTTCCTTACGAAATGTATGTTTAAGGTACAGATTTTATTATGTTGTTAATTTTATATAAATTGAACTTAAGGCGCTTTTTAAGCATTTGCCTAAACACATTATTTTCTTCGTACCTACAGAGTTTTTCTTTTACATTTTTTTAAAATCTATTTATAGCATATTCAAATTTTTGTTGCATTTCTTACGTTATTTTTTTACGTAAAGTTCTACTTTCCTCCATTATTATTAGGGTTCCGAAACCAAAATGCCAAAAACCATCCATCCATCTGTCTGTCCGAACCCATTTACTCCCTGATATTGACAAAAAAAAAATCACGTCTATCATTTATAGCGCGCCTCACACTTCCACTAAAATCGTACACAATCACATTTGTCCATGACCAAAGCCAAAGACCAAATTGTTTGTATAGACAGGAAAGGAAGCACGTCCGATGTGGCAAGCACTTGACCTTCAGCGTTGCACAAACTTCCTTTGTAAGGCTGGCTCTACATGATGGGCCATCTTAGGGACGCAGCTATACGACAGAATGAGATCGCAATATCGTTAGCTCCCTCTAACGCATAGCTGCGTCCCTATGATGGCCCATCATGTAGAGGAGCCATAATGGTTTAATGATACAAACGTGTACCTACGAAATTAGTATCTAGTTTGATAATCGAACGAGCGGGAGCGTAAGCGAAGCAAGTATTTACATAACAAACAATTTCTGGCGAATGGGGACGTCTCGGCATTTCGATGGCTTTTTGATTTTGAGTTGAGAGTTTGTTCGACGATAACTTTAGTAACGTTTTTCTGATCTTTATGAAATTTGTTGGGGATGTAGCAGCGAGACATAAAATTGGAGAGTTCGTTTATGAGATCAAGAGGTTGTAGACTTAAAAGCGAAAATCTTGACATGGTTCTTGTTATACTGGTCAACCGTTTGCATATCTCAGTGAGTCAGTGCTTACTTTATTAGAAAAGCTATCCCGGGAATGGGAAATTTTAATATAGAACGCAACGCAAGAAGGAACACGACATTGTTTCGGATATTTCTCACGATTTTATTATGCACTTTTGCGTTTTTATAATTTTCTATATTTCTTTTGTATTTGCCTAGAATTTTTGATTATATGATTATGAATTTTCCTATCCATATTTTCCAACTTGTCTTATTAATTTTCCAACTTTTTGAGTATCAGAAAAAATAGGAAACAACAATTTATACTCAATAATATTGTCCACAGGGTTGCCCAGAGCTCCTCTCGAAGCAGATAATCTGGCAGACACTGCAGGGAGTAGCCTACTGCCACCGGCACAACTGCATCCACCGCGACGTCAAGCCGGAGAACATCCTGCTCACCAGCGACGGCGTAGTCAAGCTGTGCGACTTCGGCTTCGCGAGGATGATTAGTACGTAATGCTTTTACTGGTATTTCAAGTCTACTACATATAGATTTCACATACAACCGGATGGATGAAGAAAACAGCGCTATACACACCAGGGATGTCACGAAAGTCGTTTTTCTCGCATTCGCGTATGCGAATATTCAGGATGCGAATGTTCGAATGCCAATACGAATGTTACGGAGTAGCTTTAAAAAACCATCTTGATGATGACTTTTATGTTTCCGTAGTTCAAAAATACAGAATATGGTATGGCGAATGTCGATACGACCTTTTGACATCCATCCGTATAACACACGCAGAGCGCTGTCTTGAGCGCACACCGTCGCCGCATGCGAGAACCGGAGCAGTGTAGCAGCCGCCTTAGTTATCGCTCGTAGCAATAGTATAAATAGAGATGCACAGTCTAAGAGCTTTTTGAGGCTACAAGTTTAATTAATAGCTTTACTAAAGCGTCTGTTAGACGGTTGCCAACAAGTCTGCCCCCTGACATTGGTTGGTGGTTCATATTCCCTATTCCTGGGGTGTTTCTTGATTTCAATTGCTTCTCACACGACCCGCCGATGCCGATGAGCTGATTTGGTGCTTGATGGTGACCCGGTGCCGGTGCCAAGCCATTTTTGGTTTGCAACAACTTTTACAATTTTTTTTATCGTATGACTATATGTCACTGGATATCATCATTATCATCATCATCTCAGCCATAAGACGTCCACTGCTGAACATAACCTCCCCTTTAAGGGGATGTTTGCCATACGCGCCACGCTTGGCAGGCGGGTTGGTGCGCGCAGTTTTTTGTTTATTGTTTGTAGGCTTTCGGAAGATGCTGTAGCTGCCCATCTCCCGGTATATTCCCTTAGCAGCTTCCTACTGCAATCACGGGACGATATGGTGGGGGACAATTCTAAGGCCGCGCACCCCACGGACAGTCACTGGTCACTGGATATAGATAGGCATTTCTTCTCTGGGGTGGTAGTAGTAGTGAGAAAGCAGATTATGAAGAAAACCCAGTGAGTGCTATGAGGTCCAGATGGGAAAGTGCAGCTGCCAAATTTGTTACTCTTTTAGCACCACCCTGGGATCACGTGTAGGGTTGTCGAAAGTGTTTCCTACGGACGCAGAGTAACATTGATCCCCAGTAACATTGATCCCCCTTTTTTACACTGTTCAACATCAAGGCTATGTTGGGACAAAATCGTTATCTATTCCTCCCTAACCCCCTCCTTTTCCTCTCCTCTCCAGGCGGCATCACCGAATACTCCGTCCACGCCATGATCCCCTTCGGTCAAGACGTCCGCAAAAGAAATAGTATAGGCAAATTGGGCAATACGGGTAAGAGTAGCTATGGGGTATGTGTAACTTACCTTCATGTTACGGTAACCAATTGGAATTTTGATACGGTTGTCATATGATCAATTCAAATTAACTACTATTAACTACAGGCATAGAGTAACTTGTATAGTAGAGCAGCACACCCTAAGAACTTTTTGAAGCTCAAGTCAATCGCGCCATCTGCGTGAAAGCGACCTAAAGATACCCAAAATGTACATAAGAGGAAATGTCACCTGCACTGCTACTCCAAGTTGAACCTTACCGTATTGTACGTTAGGACCCAGTTCGAGATGCAACTTTATGATCTTGATTTATCTGTTCCAGGTTAACTTTTACAAAAGTATGTCACACTTACCCATATTGACGTTAACTATTTATTCTTATATCTACAAGTAGGTCGTAGTTTTAGAAGTAGTAAAAGATAGAGTACCTAATCAGTTTTAAAGAAATGTAGGTACAATTCTTTAGAAATAGCAGAGACTATAGAGACAAAACAAACTGGTCACTCCAGTTTGGCGCAATATTGTACCTACTGAAACCTGTAATTGTTTATTATGAATAAATAATTTAATAATAATAATAATAAAGAGAAATAATAGATAATTAATCTATTATCACGGACAGGACTATTGTAGCCAATAAACTTGATATCGTGGTAATAGATCGACCGCAACGCCGGGCCATGCTCGTTGACATCACCGTCCCATGTGACGTGAACCTCGTGAAAGCCGAGAAGGACAAGTCCAGCAAGTACCTAGACTTGGCTCACGAGGTAACCGCCATGTGGGAGGTCGATTCGGCGATCATTGTGCCGATAGTTGTTTCTGCGAACGGTCTCATAGCGAAGAGTCTCGACCAAGAGACTTTCGCTACGAGGTTGTGGTTGGATCAAGGGTCAGACACAGAAGGCGGTAATTCTGGACACGGCGCGTATAGTCCGAAGGTTCCTCTCTCTACGGCCCTAACCACCGGCAGCCTGGGCCTTGCTCCGTTGCCGGCGGCACCCTAGGTTAGGTTTTTTATAATGTTTTTATTGTTTTTGTATGTTTTAGATGTATTTTGTATTTTACCTTTATAAAAATATTGTAAAAAACCTGACTTAAGAGAAAAGACAAATAAAGAGAACTGTTACTAGGTGGAGTACCAGTGCAGGTGACATTTCTTCTTACAATTTCGGTATCTTTAGGCGGCTTTCGGACAGAGGGCGCAATCGACTTGAGCTTCAAAAAGTTCTTAGACTGTGGTCGTCTATATCTCTATAGTCTCTGGAAATAGTAAATAAAATATTAACCAATATTTTACTGTAAATACACGTAAGTATAACATGCCTGAAATCGTGTCCAGTGTTTATATTTCAAGTATATCGTCATCAACTCATCACTTTTTGACATTGTAAGTAAAGGCAGTGGCGTAGCTAGCATGGGTGTCACCCGGTGCGGATAACTATTAGTGTCACCTCAAAAAGGCTGTTGTTGAAAGAGTCTGTCTGTGAAGAGAGTGTCATGAGTCCGCATGGGTGTCACCTCTAAGCGGGCCGCCCCCACCGCCCCCCCCTAGCTACGCCATTGAGTAAAGGTAGCATTACAAATAATTTAGTGTATGCATTGAAAGTCGATAGCTATACACTTATTACAAACGACATGAGTATTTATCAAACACTTTGAAATAACACGGTTGAATGGCAAACATTCAGGGCATGTCGCCCGCTACCAACTCAATATCAATGTTTGTTTTGTGTGACTCTTGAAATGTTAAAAACTTGTATATTTAGGTTACTGGGTTACACTCAAACTAAATGGAAATATGGCCAAGAGCGTGTCGGGTCATGCTCTGTGTAGGGTTCTGTAGCTCTTTGCTGTGTTATACTTATCATTATCACAGTTACTGAGATGACAGCCCGAGCCCTTGATCAGGGTAGAGCGAAATCGGGTTTTGGCGCCCTTCGTCGCAGTTTTCAGGCGTATTTTGGGGCCCCGCCACACTCGCGTCTTTTAAAACTTTTTTTTTCTCATTTGCCATTTTGGCGCCCCCCTTGCCATCCGGCGCCTAGAGCGGCCGCTCCACTCGCTCTACCCTAGATCCGGCCCTGTGACAGACCTTTGACCTTTTAAACTAAACGGATGACCAGTATTTTTGTTACACCCTGTATGTGTCTAACCGTTTAGGTAATCGAATTCTGATTTTGTTGTGACACTTAGGGTGGGTTGCACACACCACCACACCACCACACCACATTGCACCACGCACCATTAACGGACTCATAGAAAACTGTCAAACATTTCATACAAGATTTTTTTCTCAAACATGCAATGAAATGTCTTCGTTATGTGCGTCATAATACGCTTCAAAGCGTCACGTTTAGGGCGGATCAACTCCAGAGAACAGGTAACGATTTTCATATAAAATTGACGGCCGGAAGCCGGGAAATATTTTTTTTTAATTTCCATTCCACATGTTTGTGGCACAGGATCATGGCATTCAGCCATTTAAGGTTATAGGCGATAATTATTTACTTTTTGGTTCATTTGACATTCTGCCACTACTTATGCATATTAATCATCATAATATTAGTTTTCTTTGGAAATATTTTTTTTTGAATTTTTATTTTGATATTTTTTTTGAAAAAAATTTTTTTTTCTTTTTTTTTTACAAAAATTTTTTTCTCTTTTTTTTAATTTTTTTCTTTTTTTTTCCTCTTTTTCTGATTTTTTTTTAAATTTTTTTTTGCTTTTTCGAAAAAAATTTTTTTTTATTTTTTTTATATTTATTTCATTGCATGTTTGAGAAAAGCACTATACATACCTCGGCGTGAAAAGGGGTTGCCAGCCTCGTAACTATCCGGCCTCGCTACGCTCGGCCGTCTATATAACTCAGCCAGCAACCCCCTACTTCCCAGCCTCTGTAGTAATGTACTATTCAACGATGCCGTTGACTTTAACAGACGGTTTGGTGCAACTGGCCCTTAATCTTCAAACTGAGCAATATTTGTAACGGGTCACTTAACGTAATGTCGGTATTTATGGTCGACATATTTCGATCAATTTAAGATTATCATAATCTTTCTTGTGTGACCTTCCGCGAAGGTTTATTAACAATATATATATAATTACACTGCTTGTAGCGTAATGACTTGAAGAGGAAACGATTTTTATTAGGTACAGTCGACGTCAAAGATATCGGAGCGGCCAGGGTACTCAAAAATATCTGAACATGCTCTTTATCGCCTTGACGATAGAGGCGTTGTTCAGATATTTTTGACCACCTTGGCCGCTCCGATATAACTGATGGTGACTGTACTATCAAGCTTCTATGTTCTATTAACTGGAATATTTTCGAAATCATGATACAACAAAAATATATAATTCATGAAGATACGTAAAAGACACATTTGCCATGATTGTTAAGTTCCCATTCAATATTTTTTCTTTGAATTTATCAAACTAAAATATTCGTATTGAATTATGCGAATGCGAATATCAAAAAACAAACGAATATTCGTTATATCCCTTTTGCCTAATGCCGCCCGCCATTCACATTAATGCCCTGGTTACAGGTACCGAGTACAGTGGCGAGTCAGTACTCTCGACCGAGTACTCGCAAGGTGTAAACACATCGCCGAGTACTGGGCCGGGCCATTTTACTCCCTCGGCCGAGTGGCATTTTGCTGTCTCCCCACTGTACTCGTTAGGTGTAACCAGGCCTTAACTGTGAAGATTCGTGTATTGAATGTACGAAGGTTTACAGATAATGTATTAGAGCTTAAACTAAGCGGAGCGGCCATTGACAGGCGTTCCCCTCTGCCGAAAATGTAATAATACTCATTGTATGGACTGACGTTTATTTGACTGTTTTGACGTTTCGCATACATTTGACGTTCCCCTCCCCCGCAAAAAACGGCAGAATTTTTCCGATTGAAATGAGAGCGCGTGTCGCATCCGGTTGGTTTAATAATCAAAGGATAATGTACGTGAGGCGTAAAAGGTACCCCTTTCCAACCTTCACCCACATGAATGGGTTATGCTCGCATGGTGGCCGATCACGCAACGTTCGAATTAAATGATAATCAAATACAAATATTGATAGTATCGGTACCCATATTTTGTAGGCTATCGTTACAATCTCGGATCCTTGTTTTAATAATCGTCGATTTTGCGTAGCAGTAACAGTTAACAGAAAAACAATTTTTCCCCGACGGGACGGTAGGGTTGACTACAAAGAGATGTATCCACTTTTGGACCTTATTACAACGCAGTAAGGCGAAAAAGTGGATACAACTCTTTTTAGTCGACTGTACACGTATTTGTTGAAGCGCTGGAAGCCTTGCGGTAAGACGTCCGACTTTTAATCCGGAGGTCTCGGGTTCAAACCCCGGCTCGTACCACTGAGTTTTTCAGAACTTATGTATGGAATATCATTTGATATTTATCAGTCGCTTTTCGGTGCAGGATAACATCGTAAGGAAACCAGACCTAATCCCAAAAAGGCTTAGATTCCCCTCTGGGTTGGAAGGTCAGATGGCAGTCGCTTTCGTAAAAACGAGTTCCTACGCCGATTCCCGGGATTAGATTGCCGAGTGGACCCCAGGCTCAATAAAGAAAAAAGCTGGGACAAACGTTACGTTAGGAGGACGAAGAAAATACGTATTTGTTTACATACGAACGAATATTTATCTGCAAAACGGCTCGTCCGATTTATTTGCGGTAATACACAAAGGTTAGGTGATATTCCAGCCATGTGGTTGTTCCACGGATTATAGATTTTAAATTCAATAGAATGCATTGTTATCATTTTTCTGACGCGAAAAAAAAATGTTGTATGGAGGGTTGGCTGGCTAGAACGACGAGTCCCATAGAAAATAATATTTTTCTCTCGTTAAAAAATTCTTTTTCCTGCTTTTTCTTATACGATACCAATTATGTCCTTAAACGGATATACTAGTATTTTAGTTACACCCTGTATTAGTTAAGTCATTGTGATTATTTGAATACAATGTCGCTTTAGTGATACTTGGGAATAACATGGCTTATTGTATGTTTACTAAAGAGTGGCTACACGCGTTATGAGACTAATTCTTCATAAGCTGCAGATTTGTTTATAGATCACCGCACAATATAGCTATCAATATTACACACTGAACTACTAAAATGAGCAAAATACAAAGAAAACTGTTCTCAAGACGTCCGCACTACCCTACGTCTCGGACGGAAATCAAAATAAGCACATGATTTATACAAGTTTAGGTTTTAAATTTGACATAAAATTTTGTGATTTTAGTGAATTTCTAGATGTTTTAGATATACTTTCATACTTAGTAACTAGTATGTATTAAATAGCGATTAGTGATATTCTTTAATAGTCTCGAACTTCATGGGCGGCTGTATTACCCTGTTTCCTACTAATATTATTTAAAGCTTTTATCTTTACGGGTAAAATCGTTAATGTTCGTAATACTAAGTTAGACCATTATCGGCCATCGGCCTTGGCGGCTTAAATCTACGCTAGCTTCACAACATCGGTAGGTACTATAGGTACACAGGTATGTGAACATTCAACGTGAGGATTCCTTTAAGGTCGGGGGGGCAACTTTCCAACACAATAGTACATTACGCACCTAGGGCGGTAAAATAAAGAACGGCTCAAATCGCGGGTATAAACAAAGCGATCTGAGGGCCTTCTTTATTACCGCCCGTGGTGCGTACACAATTTTACGTCTTCTCCAGGGTATGAAGTGAGATTAGCCGCTGCGCCCGTGGGCGGCAAATCTCACTTACCGCCCAGAGTGACGTAAAAAATCTTTCGGTGCGCACTTATGGCCCCCGTAGTATACAAAACTTGCGTGTCAGAGCAAGCAATTGCCCCTGTTGAAAATTGGTGCCTGATCACCGATTAATTATGAATTATCGTTTATGTCATGTACAGTCACCGGCAATAGTATCTTCCTACATGAAGGCCGCAAAAATATGTGACACGGTCTTATTGCCCTACAAACAAGTGCCTTACTGTTACGGATGAACAGGGCCGGTCCTAGGGTAGAGCGAGTGGAGCGGGCGCTCTAGGCGCCGGATGGCAGGGGGGCGCCAAAATGGTTAAAGAAAAAAAAAATTTAAAGCGAGTGTAACGCGGGCGCAAAATATGTACGTTTGGAGTGGAGTGGTGCGACGGCGGGTGGTACATTTACCTTTTGGTATATAATTTTTGGTATTTTTATTGTTTCAATTTGTTTTATGAGACGTGACTAGCAACTTTTAATCGTGAAGGGCGCGAAATAAAGGCGCCAAAAAATTACTTTCTTTATATTTTTCTAATCGTCTGGTTTATCAGGATTGCATTCTATTATTTATTTTTGAAATCGTTGCTTTTGATCTTGAAAGGCGCGAAATAGAGGCTGATATAGGCGCTGAAAACGTAACGTCCTTTGTAATTTTTTCAAGCAATTAGGAATTTTAGGACTATTTTTTTAAATCACTGCTTTTAATCTTGAAAGGCGCGAAATGAAACCTGATAAAGGCGCCGAAAAACGGGTTACATTTATTATCTATTTTTTTTAATCGCTGGTTTTGATCTCGAAAGGCGGAATATTACGGCTTATAAAGGCGCCGAAAACGTAAAGAAGGCAAAACAACTATAAAGCTTAACGACCCCTAGAAGATGAACATTCGGCCTTAATATTGTATTTCTTTTATTTTATTAAAATTGAATTACTTTCCCGATATTGACTTAAAACTTCTAAAATAATAAATCCAAGTATGAGGTCGTGAGAGCTCGCCAAATCTATACCTCTCGCCAAAATCGCTTAAAAATTTAAAGATATAATGGCGTATAAATTTATAAACTTTTATGATGAAACTTACATGACTTTGAATAGCATATTTTAACTTATGTTATGAAATATTCATTGTTCAAGTCATGGTTCCAATACTTAGTGATTCTTGCAATGGATTAATAGCGTTCAACTTTTGGGCCTGGGTTAGTTTTTTCAAATTCTTACTCTCATATGTTTTTACATACAACATTTATGTTTTAAATTGCATTTTGTTACTTGATTTAATGACTAAAACATGAACAAAACTTTTTTATGTCACTCTATTATCATGGGGATTACTTCAATATGGAAACGGGACTATTCACCTAACAGAACTATTACTATACCTAAAACTTGAACTACGAGAATTTACTAGTTTATCTTTTAGGCTGCATTCCAAAACATGCAGTTTGCATGAATTTTATTACTTCATTTCATGAATATGCTCAAAACTTGAAATAACTAAGTTTATCCGTTCATGTTTAAGGTAGCAAATTCAAAACTGAACATTTTTAGAGAAATCTTCTACCTATCTACAATGCAGGATACCACTTCAATTATTGCACAAAGCTAAATCAATCAAATTTCCTAATTTTGCTTATTGCCTTAGGAGGCCACTGTTCATTTATTGGCGTCAAATCATTAATTTTTGGGTACTTGATTTCTTGATTTTGCTTTTGTACTGGTTCATCTTTTGAATCAAACCGTTCATAATCAGGGCACTTTGTTGATCTTCTGGGCGAATTGGCATATTTTGGCACAAACATTCTTATAAAAAATGCAGTACGGTTCTAAGAGGGTGTGGAATAGCTTATTCTAACTAGATTATATGCCAAATCATATTTTTTTTAAACTTGTTGAAAATTGGTTATAATCGTTCATTTATGACCTAACCCTATTTCTCTAACGCTTTTGGGTAAAAAGCTTGGACGAGGGGCGCCAAAACCCGATTTCGCTCTACCCTGATCGAGGGCTCGGGCCGGCGCTGCGGATGAATGTACAAAAGCACTGGTGTAGCTACCAAAAGGCTAGACGGGGCACTGCCCCAAGCTTGGGGGACCCCAAAACCTGATTAGCAAACCTCTTATTGAATACATAATAAAGAGCTGTGTGTGTGTGTGTGTGTGTGTGTGTGTGTGTGTGTGTGTGTGTGTGTGTGTGTGTGTGTGTGTGTGTGTGTGTGTGTGTGTGTGTGTGTATGTGTGTGTGTGTGTATATAGTTTAGGGGTCCCAGTTTTTTTTTGCCCCAGGGCCCTTGGTCACCTAGCCACGCCACTGGTACAAAGAAAAAAGTGACTAAGGCCTCCGGTGCCCAGGGGCTGGGGTAATTTGATTTGTGTTCTAGTTGTATTAACATATTATTTGTAAATAATTGTTTATTTGACACGTTTCAAAGATTTGTGTTTGCAAAATGTGCTACGGACGCCACTTGCGGCAATAACATTGCCAATACGAAGAGGTGAGTACTTTAACTGGTTGCAACACGTGACCAAGTAAACGCGGTCGCACCTCGAGTCGACTCGCAATCATTTCGGACAACCAGTATCTTGACTTCGAAAAAACGCTCGTAGTATTCGTATTTATAGCGTGCGCTGCGTGCTAAACTACAGCCTTGGCCAGAAGTGTTGAGCACCAATGCGATTTTCATACAAAACTGGAAAGTTTAGTCCATCGTTTCCATCTTTCTTTAAGTTATTTTGTCAATTAATTTAAACTAATAGGCATGTTTTGTTGAAGTTAGTAGTTTAAGTGCATAGAATATTTGCAATATGTCGCACCGACTTAAATTTACATTTTTGGTACCTTCTGTTTTCATATTTTTTAAGTACCTTGAAAGTGTTATTAAGTGAAGTTTTCTATATTTATAAATAAAATATAACATTTACCGTTACCGTACATTGTTAGGATAGGGAAATAATGCTTAACATCAAAATTGTAAACAAAAAACACCTATACTCAACACTTCTGGCCAAGTTTGTATATGCATAGGAATAGAACCCCTTTTTTATTGTCGCGATGTGGCAATAATGTCATAAGGTATCAAATTATTCCACTAGATGGCAAGGGAGTGTGCATGAACTATACAAGATGGCCAAATAAAACTGAATCCCGTTGGCTTGAAGGTTTTGGGACGCTACCAATCCTCCCTAGATGGTTTTGGAACCTCTCAGATCGATTTGATTGACACCTAACGGGAATTCAGTTCTTTTTTAGCCACCTTGTATAACTAGAGCAACATTTCCCTATGAAGTAGCTTAACAGAAACAAATATTCCACTTTTGAACCCCTAAGCAAAAGGAAGGGTATTATAATAAGTTTGATCGCTATGTTTTTTATCTGTGTATCTAAGCTGTGTGTAGCATTAAAACGGTTGAATGGATATATTTTTTCGGATTAGAAAGCTGGTTTTCTAGGAAGTGATTGCCAATTCGAGGGTTTTCCTATTTTTTTTTAAATACATAGTTATTGACCATTGCGGCTTGAGCGCCATAATTATCTTACTTTAAAGTACGATGACAATACAAATGGTATCTTACATCGTATCAGAGTGGATAATTACCTACATGTACGATTATCAGTTGCGGCATGTACAAAATGTTTTAATTTTATTATCCTACGCCTAGCAACTATGGTCCAGCCCTCGCCCAAGATTGAAGCGTTTATTTCATGTCACATACCGTTCATAGTTTAACTTTAAATACTGAAATCACGTGTTTAACCGGATTCTTGAGCTCCACATGAGCTGTCTGCGGATCTTAGACCTAACCTAACGTCTATTCAGTTAAACCAGTTACCTAAAGAAAGTCGTTGCTTCACTAGCAACCCGACTAGGCTTCCTAGCTTCCTAAGTGGTATTTGTATGTATGAATTTAAAATTGTTGTTGACGATGTAATTTTTGATAAGATTAATAGCCAAAATAGCAAAAACGGAACCCTCAGGTGATGTTTCGCTGTGTCGATCTGTCTACATATCATAGTGAGGTATGTAATTCTGAAACTGTAAGGCGTAGGTATCTTAATTAAATTTCAATTTGAGATGGGAATTATGCTGCTACGTATTTTTGTAGTAAAATTTATCAATCGTTGATAGAGAGCCCTCCATTAGATACCTATGCGCATGTTGCGTTAAGATGAGTTTAAAAAAACCGGCCAAGAGCATGTCGGGCCATTCTCAGTGTAGGGTTCCGTAAACTGAGACCATTAATTCAAAATGTCTTTTCTTACGGGAAATTTGGCGGCGCTTACGTCATTTTTCCTTACGTCCTTTCACTATGGGTTTTTGAATGATAACTCAAAAACGGCTCATATCAACCGATTTATTTCAATATAGTTTTCATTGAAGGTAATACTCATTAGGCCTCAGTTTTATGATTTTTTTCAAAATTTTAGGACCCTCGATTCAAAAGTTAGATGGGGGGGGGGGACTCCATATAATTTAAGACCTATTTAACGTCTAATGCTCCAATTATCAATTGAAGCGTTTGTCTTTATCGTGAAACAGGAATAAGTAATAAAGTAAATAAATAGAGTTCGAACATGCTGAGTTTGCAAGTCAAGTGCTAGTAGTGCTACGTCAACCGCTACGTCCTAGGTACAGTCGCCATCAGATATATTGGACCGGCCAAAGTGGTCACAGTTATCTGAAAAACGCCCCTATTGTCATGCGAAAAAGTGCATGTTCTGATATTTCTGAGTACCTAACCTTGGTAGCTTCGATATATTTGATGGCGACTGCACAGTACATTGGCACTGTCAAGTTTAATTAATTTAATTTAATTTAATTCATTTATTCAAATATTAGTTTACAGCATTACAGCATTACAGCTGTAAAACTAAATGTGTTAATAAAATAAAGCTATAGAAATAACATAATGTTTGTGATGGACATGAGAATAATAACTTACTTAATGGTTGTGATGACAATTCACAAAAACGTAAGAATTGATTATAAAGTTTATGATAATTGTCAGTAAACAAGTCGCAGTTGGTTTAAACTTACAAATAATCAAATAAGTTCTGTTAAAAATAAATTAAGTAGGTACTTTGTATTTAATTAAGGTCGAATAAAAATGTATTAAGGTACCCAATTTTGGAGGACGGCAGAAGAATAGGAGGGATTGTGACACACCCTCCTATAAATAATGCATCATAATTTGATTTGCAAATTTGAACAGTTTATTTAATTTAAATTGAGTAATTACTTATTCTCAATGAAAACATATCGATTGTTTTTTTTAATGTTATTTTTGCTGCAATCGCAATGAATATGCATTATATTGTTCATTGGATTATTTAAATAAGTATTTCCATGTAGGTATATTACATTGTATTCAATAAACAAAATGTAAATCTGACTTACTGAAAACTATAGCTGTTGCCGTGATATATACCTAGGTAAAATCTATGTGAAAATTAAATAGGCTAGAAACAGGATCCTAGTGGGCTTAGGACTACGGTTAACCATTATCTATTCCTACGTTTAGATCATAATCATAATCATTTATTCAAATAACACGAAAGTTTACAGTAACGACACTAAACCACTTACATGCAAAATCATTAACAATAACATACTGAGTAATGCAGGTATACATTGTTAAATTTATAAATAAAAATCATAACACAGCAAAAATAAATCATAATACCTAAGAACAAGACTTAAAATATAAAATAAAATAAACATTAAAAGCAAGTAATAACAGCTGGAAACAGTACAACATAAACATGTAGGTACCTACCTACTTATGTTAAATACAAATTTTCTCGGTGAAAGCCTGATATACCATTAACATATTTGCAACTAACACCGTGACTTTTATATTGTTACTAACTTAATGTTACTTATAATAAAATTACATTTAAAGAGCTGCGCAACTAATTACTACAGCAGTACAGTACAGTCAACTGAAAAAATACTGTCTTACACAATGGGACGAGCAACATATCTGACAATCTTTACCTTTATGTAGAGCCAAAAAAGCGTCGTCATATATTTTTGCGGCAAAAATCCCCGAATAATAAATTAAGAAGTTTTGAGGTGAACTCGGGTAAAGTGCATGTTGTTATGGAGGAGGCATAAGTTAATTAATAATTATGTATCTGTCGATATCCATTTTTAACATATGTCACAACCATCAAAACAATTCTGGTAAAAAATAGGTACTTGAAGTATTTTTATCAACATGATTATTGTTTAAGAAGACTTTAAAAAAAATAAGTCCTTCCCTCCAACATAATTCAGTCGAGTAATTTGACAGCTCCTGTCATACAAAACGGTTGTCAAATGTATGTAAAGTGCTGTCAAAGCGCAATTATGAATATGGATTATGTAATTTATGTAGTATCCATTGTACCTAATACCAGAGACTATAGAGATATAGGATGACCACAGCCTAAGAACTTTTTGAAGTCAATTGCGCCCTCTGTCCGAAAGCCGCCAAAAGATACCGAAATTGTAAGAGGAAATGTCACCTGCAGTGCTACTCCACCTAGTAGCTACTAGTGAACTCTAATACCTACTGAATATATTTAATTTAGCATATAAATGATGCAACATACATACAAACCATCGGTGAATCGATTGGCTATATTTAGTTCAATCAACTTCCCGACAGCACGCCATCCATCCTATTCTCGCCCGTCTAATCTAAGTTTGCTAAATGGTGTACGTAAGCCTAGGAATAAAACGGCAAATGTTATGAATAAGCTAACTCAAAAAACTGCAATTAGCATTGAAATCGTACTAGCACTGAAATATTATATTACCCCACTTTGTGGGAACGTTAATAAGCGAAACATCATCACTACATACTATAAAACAAAGTCGCTTCCCGCTGTCTGTCCCTATGTATGCTTAGATCTTTAAAACTACGCAACGGATTTTGATGTGGTTTTTTTTAATAGATAGAGTGATTCAAGAGGAAGGTTATATGTATAATTGCACCCGTGCGAAGCCGGGGCGGGTCGCTAGTAACTAATAAAATAGCACTGGAAAATGACCCCACATTCGTGTGAATGAACACATTCATTGGCATCATCTGAGCCGGGACATTACTTACCAAGTCGTTTATTTTATTAGTACTTATGACCGTACAGTCAGCATCAAATAGATTGTAACAGCAAAAGTGATCAAATGGTTCGTCACACCATATATTTTGTATGGTGTGACGAACTATTTGGCTATTCTAGCTGTTACAATATATATGATGCTGACTGTACATGGCGTTTGATGTACTTTTATTTTAGCAAATCAAAACTATGATTGGCCAATCACAACTTTTTAGCGGGATATTGCGTATTACGACGACTATATAATAGATAAAGACATATGGAAATTTTTAGTGTAAGTGACAAAGCTGCCCAAAATAAGGGTTGAATATTTATTTAACATAAGTATTTCCAGTGGTTATTTTGTTATATTATGTGTATTTGAAATCAATTGATGCTGTTGTCGTTATTATTATTTTCTGTACAATTGTACTTTTTGACGTTCATAGGTGCATTATATTAATGCCTAAATTGAAGAATAAATAAATAAGAATAAGAATTAGATTTGGTCATGTGGAACCGTGGAATGCGCCAAAGGGATATCTGTCAGCCTCCCAGGGAAATATTTAAAGGTCATTTTTGAGAGCCAACTTTCCCTATATGGGAACAATGCATAAACTTACGAAGATTTGCAAAGATACCCTCGATCGTATGTACGCAGTTCGTTTTGTTTTCTATTTAGTACAAATACAGACATTAAGCACCTCTAGCTCTAATCTATGAAGTATTCGTGCCTGAAATCAAGATTGGACTTTGCGTGTACCATCCATTGACCTTTTTGATAAAGCCTATTTTGTAAATTCTTATGGTTTTATTCGGTTAGATTAAGCATACTATTTAAATACGTACAAAATAGCAAAAAACACCTTAGACGTTTAGTAAAGCTGGAGTGGAAGTAGTGGAACTAATACATAAACCTATGTACGTTTTTAGTACTGATTGTTAAACGTAAGTGAATCACGAATAATATATATACGGGATACGGGACCATAGAGCGCCACCATTCTCAGCGATCAAACCTACCAATACAATATTTTGCACTACTTTATGCGTCTTGATATTCCTTGTGTCTTAGACGTGTAAGAAAAAAACATCCGGCACGAAGGACCATTTTATGTGCGAGCACAGAGTAAATAATAGTATAATACAGAGAGACCTCTGTTATGTCACGTAACGTCACGAATCATGTTGTCCCTTCTTAACGCATGACAAGTTCTTTTTCGCACTTATGCAAACGTATCGGATACGTCGTGTCAAACTCAAATTTTTTGACAGATTTACTTTGAGTTGTACCCCCCTGGTGCGAGACAATGGTGCATTCCGTGCCTCACTATAATAGGTACCTAACTTAAAAACAACTCACAAACTTCTTATAATATTTATTAACTTATTTTAGCTTTACACTTTTTCTTCATCTGACATCATTGACATCTATTATTCTTTTTCTTATTCTACTGTTTACCATAGACAACAAAATATAAAATCTAAGGAGTTTTTATATTGTGTTCTGTTGTGAACAGGACGATAACTCATATTTAACCCTTTGACCGCCACAGTCGGCTGTGGCCGACATCAAAGAGTCGTGCCATGGACGCCAACGACGACGGCAACAGCCGACAGGCTTTATAGTGCAATAGGGACCTACGCGGGCTTCCGCAAAGTTCAATTTCGCTTGACAAAACGCGATTTTGTGGCGTCGGTGGCGCGTCATTTCTGTTCAACGCTTGGCGGTCAAAAGGTTAATATTTATTTATTTATTTATTTAAACTTTATTGCACAATACAAGAAGGTACAAATGACGGACTTAACGCCTTAAGGCATTCTCTACCAGTAAACCAATGTATTTATCTTCAACTGTAATGCTCATATAATTCTCTATTCTTGTGTGAAGACGTAACTAATACAACTCTTTCCGCCAACATGCACCTGCGCAGGCCCCGGCGAGACCTACACGGACTACGTGGCTACGCGCTGGTACCGCGCACCGGAGCTACTCGTAGGTGACACCCAGTACAGCGCGCCCGTCGACGTGTGGGCTATCGGTAGGTCACATCACATAGACAACCGATATACAGACGAGAGCTACACGGACTACGTGGCTACACGCTGGTGGCATGTATAATGACATGACTTGGTTGACAAAAGACAACGGCAAGAGCTCCTAAGAATAAAATAACAAAAAAAAATAGTTTATTTGCCAAAAACGTAAATACAAGTTTTTTACCTATGACACCACACTAGGCTAGGCCTGTCTCGTGGGATCAAGTGAAACAATTACCAGTTTAACCATTAACAGTTTGCTACGCTGAAGTCTTAATTTGAAATTACAAAAATCTTAAAGTAAAAGGTATACAATTATATAATTAACAGCTTAAACCTCGCAATTAAAAACATATTTTAGGTGAAATACAGAAGTTTACAAAAGGCGTACGTTGCAGTCAGTGTGTGTGTGTGTGAAAATAACTATCAAATTTATAGAAATTAAAAATAACAGCAATGAAGCCTAACTAAATTTCATCGATAAGTTCGACAACATACCAAATTGACTGGTTATGTTATAAGAAATTCGCTGTTCTTGGATAAGCTCGCTCTCGCTCAAATCTAGAGTAGATCCCGACGGGGGAAGTACGTCCATCTTACAGAAAACAATAGCAATACCTGACTCAATTGAACTTGAGGTTCGCTTGGCCACCTAATCCTTAGGCTTCGGTAGCTGGGCCTTATTGGGACTAGGTCCGGTTCCCTCACTATGTTTTCCTTCACCGAAAAGTGACTGGTAAATATTATATCAATTTTTTTTTTTTTTACATAAGTTCCGAAAAACTTCTATTATATTATATATTACTGATATTAGCCGGGGTTTAAACCTGAGAGCTCCGGATTGAAAGTCGGATGCTTTAGCGCCAGGTGACCACACCACCCACAACCACTTTAAAGTAAACTCCTGAATATTAACACTTAGCATTGCCCCCAGGTTGCGTGTTCGCGGAGCTGTTGTCGAGTGAGGCGCTGTGGCCGGGGAAGAGCGACTTAGACCAGCTGTACCTGATCCGAAAGACCCTGGGTGACCTGCTGCCAAGGCACATGACCATATTCTCGCAGAACACATTCTTTCAGGTACCATCGTTTGCTTGCAAACATGTTCAAGAGATTACTTAGTTATGTACGAGTACATAAAGTAGTGCGTGCGGTATATAGTACCTACTGACAAATAGTACCTACTGCTTAATTTCAAGCGTTTATTGGCGTGTTGGCAACCTAGTTAAAGCCCGACCAGGAATATATGACCATTGTCAAGAGGGCGCTTTTTTTTCATGTATATGGTGATTGGTGACAGTTCAATTTAGTATGAAAATTTTTGTTACAATGAAATTGCGCAACATGGCGCATGGTCATATATTTCTGGTCAACTTTACTAAACAATGTGCGGTGCTGCATTGCTTGAACCTACCGGGTATCTACAATATTTTGATCGTTTTGGGGTAGGGTGTATTGGGGTAATTTCGAAAATCATTCAATTATCTCTCGTATCCCACTGTAATAAGAGTCAACTTTCGAAATTACCCGCCACTTTTTCCCTATCGAAATTACCCCAATACACCCTATATTTTTTGACTTATAGAGTCACAAAGTTCCCTTATTTTTGTGATTTTGAATAGAACCTCAAACTAAACGTATATTTATGTATTGCAGGGTATGGCGCTACCAGAACCTACGACCCTACAGCCCATAGAATCGAAACTACCACAAAGATACGCCCACAATGAACTCGTTATAGACTTCTTAAAGGTATGTAAGTCTGGTTAAAATTCAGATGTATATGATTTACTTGAGTACCTTTTCGGACGAACGACGAACTGTATAATGTATTTCTAAAAATCAGAATAAAATAAATATTTAAGGGGGCTCCCATAAAACAGACATGTTTTTTTGCCGTTTTTATAGATGATACGGGACCCTTCGTGCGCGAGTCCCACTTGGCCGTTTTTTTTGTCAACGCAGTAAGGGATAGCTATTTTTTTCCAGAAATGCCTGGACAAAGACCCGATGATGCGCTGGACGTGCGAGCAGCTGCTCCGGCACGCCATCTTCGAGAACTTCCTCTTCACCGTGCCCAACTCCGAGCAAAACGACTACGAGCGTCTGAGACGAACACAGGTATAATAATTAATAAGGGTCCCCTGCCTCTGGCTAGCCTTAGCCGGCTCGGCTGTCCAGTCCAGAGTGGGGTAGTTAGAGTTACGTTCTCGAGGGTAGATGTGGAAACTTAAGTGGCGATTTGGCTATATGTTTAAAGTCCAGTGATAACTCTCTACCCCCAGCCCTCGCACCGGTGTTGCCCTTGAGCTTTGATGTCGCTTTTTATGAGGGCCCACCTTGCGAAAAGCGTCACCGTCTGGCGGAAATAAAATTGAATAACGTTTTATTAGGCAGACGTACGGTTCTTCATCCAATAGACCAGTAATCAGTCCATACTTTTCACCCAATAGCCTAGTACATTTTAGACTCAATTAACTCTCAATATTCCTTACACCAAGGCGGCTGCTCTGCGTGCGTTCCATGACACGGGCAGGGGGCAGTATCCGCTTAGTGTACCCCTCACTTTTCATTAAATTGTCGAAAGGGACTGCGCGTTGGCTTGGCTCCGCATACGCCTCCCAAACCCAAAGGTTCGGACCGGACCGGACCGGAACACCAGTTCCGTATGTCGGGAAAGATTCCTATTCAGCGGGAGTCGGGGGCCAAATGCCTAACAAGTTTGTGTAGACTTTACCTACCTACCTTATTACTATTTATTGCCGAATGAGGCTATGGCTAATAGGCTATATGGATGAGGCTCCTTCGAGCCGGATACAATTTCCTCCCTTATTTCAGCTCAATTTTCTGTATCCCGAGGCGACCGTGACACTTACGAGTTAAAACGCGAAACGTTCAACCCCATTGATGAAGCAGAGACTTACTCTGGGTTTGAGGTGATGTGAAACGATTATGGTATTGTTGGCAGTATTTTGTAGACGTTGGAAGTATGTATAAAATTGATCACAATCGGTTTTCTATCTAGGTTCTTACCTGTAGCAAGTGTAGCAAGGTAGTAGTAGAGTCGGCATCAGATATATCGGAGCGGACAAGGTGGTCACATATATCTGAGCAACGCCGTTATTGTCAACGTGATAAACTGCATGTTCAGACATTTTTGAATAACTTGGCCGCTCCGATATATTTGATGGGGACTGTATACAACAAAGGTAAATTCTTTGCATTAATTCATTGGAACATCTTTTTAGCATTATTTATATGTGGCAGTCCATGGAAAAACGTCCCACTTTGTCGATATGGAGTTATAATTAGTACTTCCAAAAACTACACACACACTGTCTATTAGTGAAAAAATTAAGTGTCCATGTAATTCGACAAAGTGGGCCCTTTCACCCAACTCGTCCACATATGTATAGTATCCTTTTCCCTCTATTAATGAGTAACAAATGTAATTTCCCCGCAGGTCCAGTCATCCCCCCTCCTCCCGCAGCTGCACGTGGAACGCGCACCCCCCCTCAAAGGCAAGAAGGAGGACACCCGCGGCCATCTTCCCACCATCTGACTACAGGGGCTGCCCGCACTGCGCCGAGCGTAGTTTAGGGTCTAAAGTCTAGTTATACCTTGCTTATTCAAAGGACCGTGCAATACGCAAAGGCATCTATCTACAACCTTCGGTTTTTATATACATGCGGTTATTGATCTATCGATTGATTTCGTAGCACGTAGGTACCTAGACGGCTATGGGTCACCACACACCTAGCGGAATTCCTCGCGGAATTAGCGGAAGTAGCGGAAATTTGTCTATGGTAGCGGAAATTTGTCTATGGTAGCAGATTGTTTGTATGGAAGCCATAGACAAATTTCCGCTACCATAGACAAATTTCCGCTACTTCCGCTAATTCCGCGAGGAATTCCGCTAGGTGTGTTGTGACCCTTAGTCTCGAAATCGCGCGCGAGTTTTGTGTCAAAGTTGCGCCGATTGTAGAGGCCAGAAGGGCGCAAACTGATTGGCCGATCGACTGCACGACTGGTGACGCGTACATGGTAAACAAAACAACTGTATGGGAGTGGCCTTACTGGACGCTTAAACCCTTGGAAGGTCGATAGAAAAGCCGCCGAACGCTCTCCACTAAAGCCATACACTTAATACGCTCATGTACATCATTGTGTCCTCATGGGGACGCAGCTAAGCGGTAGAACGATATTGCGATCTCTTTTCGTCGTATAACTGTGTGTGACTATCCTATGATGGCCTGTGGTGTAGAGGAGTCTTTAGATACGTATGGCGAAGTATCTATAAGTATATTTAACGTATTGCGTCCTTTAATTAGGATGCTGAAAAAGTAAGGTAGAACTTTTTATGGTTTTTTCCTGCTGTCGCCGCTCCAAGTCGAACCCGACCCGTTAAGCGATACGCATCTCCCTTCTACTCGGTCACTTTCCAGTGAGTGGGACAGAGACATAATATATTTTCATGGAATTTGTTAATAGACGCTTTAGGAGTTTTCTGTTCCCGGCATTTATATGGATACTTTACCGAGGCCAGCCTAAGAGTTTTTTGAAGTCAATCGCGCCATCTGCGTGAAAGCGACCTAAAGATACCCTACTATTAGTACGCTATTCGTTACTAGATGGAGTAGCAGTGCAGGTGACATTTTCTCTTACATTTTGGGTATCTTTAGGTCGCTTTCACGCAGATGGCGCGATTGACTTGAGCTTCGAAAAGTTCTTAGGCTGTGCTGCTCTACTATATAAGTTACTCTATACCATTGGTATGCTGGAACTGTACTCTGTAAACGTTAATGCTGGGTTCACACTGGTGTGAATACATGTACCGTTTGATAAAGAACCGTCAAGTGTCTGTGCACACACGCAGTTAATAAATTCGTTCATTAAGCGTAACATATGGTCAGTTTAATTCCTAGGCACAGACTACACAGACACCTCATCATTAAACTTTTACAGGAAGCACGAGGTCACCACACATCAGTGCAATTTTATTCGTAAATTTCTACGATCCAAACAGCAAATCTCAGTAGTATTATACACCAATTTGTAGTATAACAATCCAGGTTCACCCCTGTAACTTGATTTTTGTGAATATTTTTAATCCACATGAGTAGGTAATGATCAAAAACGTTATCTCAATTGAAATACGCGGTCGCGCTCTCATACTAAATTAGTACGAGAGCACTGATGCGTGGTGACCCCGAGTTGTACTTATGATCTATCTAGTGTTGAGGTTATCTGTGTTCCTAGGTAATCATAGAACCACGTCATAGTGGCAGTTGCCTGTTACATATGAACGTAACTATGCGCTACTGAACTAGTTATTGTGACAAGGTTCTACGGTGGCCTAGAATCAAATTGGTAGATTGTACCTACCTAAATGCTAACCATGGTGCGTTGACATTCAATACTATTAATTCAATGAGCAAAGTTTAAGAGCCTAGTGAACTTTGCCACATAATTTATGAAGTTGTAAAATAATCTGTACATTACAGGCCTGCATGGCCATAATGCCTACACTATTAAATTAATATGATCACAACATAGACGTTTTATTTTCATCCTTTCTTCCCTGCTTTAACACTCACAGGATATTTAGGTCACTGCATATATGGGTCACGACAAAGTACAAACTATATCTCCATAAGACTGTGCCACACATTTGGGACATTATGATACCACCAGATTATGTTCAGACTAGGATAATACAAAATGTTATACGTGTTGTTGTATGTGCACGTACACATTAGCTGAGCTGCCGCGCACGGCTAATTCCTCGCGAGGCGGTGCGCCAGGTGTAAACGTGATAAGGGGCTGTGCATAAATTACGTCATCGATTTTTGACGATTTTTGACCCCCCCCCCCTAAAATCATCCAAATATTATGCTTCGAATGGCCCCGTTTCCTCCTAAGTTATGCTACCATCATCCGATGTCCAGACCCTCCCCCCTATTTTGAAATGACGTAATTTATGAATAGCCCCTAATAACTAGCTACGCATGAATATTAGGAGTTTTGTAATGTTATGCAATAAAGTAAGATGTCAAACTTTAAGTCTTACTATTTTTAATAACAATATCAGACATTTACATTACAAACGAGCACTAAAATTTTACTCTAAATAACTTATTTCTAAAAGCATCACTCGACCTGCCCGGTATATTACATATTTACAGACTCCATCTGCATTTTCACTCGCCAGTGTTGCCAATTGCACCAAGTTTCTTGAAGAACTATAAAAAATGAAAAAAAAAAATCTAAAAAAAGTGCTGAAATAGAATATTACTTTGAACACTTGGTTTATTTATATGAAAAGTAACTTTACATATCTACAGTGTGTAAATCTAATACGGGCGATTCTCTTGACGGTTATTAGTATAGGACATAAGAAATGTATATTATAATACTTGTTCATCTAAGGACTATTATGGACAACAATAGACCCAAAATAATGCATCAGACATCACAAATAGAAAATTTTGTTGCTGCATTGCATTTCAGAAGGATCTGGAGATGGATCTAATTAATTGAAGTTGAATAACTTACTGTAAATATTGGAATTTTATCCCGTTCCTCCTTAGAGACGAGTCTGTCATCTTGTTGTAGCTTGTACCAAGTGTAGTGACTGCCAATGATGGCTGGTACCATGACTATGGCAAGAAGGTTCTTGGATACAAACATCCGGACGTTCATTCTTGTTGAATTTACGTCAGGATCGAACTGAACTTAAAGAAATAGGCTATTTGGATGTTTTTCCGTCTAATTTTATTTTTGTAACCTAATCTGTCATTTGTTTTTAGATGTCAATGTCACTGTCAAAATTTTATGTCAAGCCATAGTGTCAAGCGGTGGTCAAGCGGCGTTCAACATACTGTTTATCATTTTGTGTATAAATTTCATCCTCTATTAACACATTAAATAAAATCTCTAAAAATGTTAAAGCATTTTATCATGGTTTTTAAAAAACAGATGGTTTTTACCTCTGCATTCAAATAATAGCCTTACCTCTGAATTAAAAAAATGTATACTGATTACGAGAAAAATGTCTTAGTCTTATCTAAACGCCAACTGTCATTCTAAGCATTCTACCAATCAGATGCAGACAACATCGGTGGCAACCAATCACAGCGAGTATCAAGAAAACATTCTGAAAATCGAGAACGAAAAGAGTGCGAAAAGACAAACTTCATTTTCATTTCATTCATTCAGCCAAAAACATGGTGGCAGCTCAGTGAATAGGGTGAACATTTTGACTAGTTATTAGAATTGAAGAGGCTTATTTAGCAGGAGTGTTTGATACAATTGGTAAGCCCTATTTTTGCCTACTGTAATATTTCGCAATACAAATAAATGCTAACAGAGGACTTAATTTCAGATAAACACCGATCCAATAAGCTTCACAAAAAATTCGAAAGATGACGTCTGAAGATACCAAGAACGTACAAGACCTGAAAGGATGTTATGAAAATCTGATTGTTGTTGATGTGGGCGCAAACTTGACCAATAAGAAATACGGCCGTGATCTGGACTCTGTGGTGCAAAGGGCAAAAGATGCAGGTATATTATATTATGTATTATGCGTAGTGAAATCCTTCTTTTTCGTGTCAACGCATAGTAATTTAACACAGCTGTTCAACAAGTCGCTAAATATTAATGAATACGTGATATTGTAGGTGTGACGCTCTAATTTATTCACATGCGTACAAAATTGTTGCGCTTGCTGATTATTTAGTGGCCTGGTTTTGGAGTTAACAAGCAGAAAAGAATTATGTGACGAAAGAAAGTTGTTTATGGTAATTAACTGCATCCTGTTTGTTTTTTAACTAAGGATATTGTTCGCTTCTTATTTAATTTATGCTAATACAATTTTATAAGTGAATTTATCCTTTAATTTTGTTGTAGGTGTCCAAAAAATTATGGTCACGGGAACATCAGTAAAAAACAGTAAAGAAGCCTTAAGACTGACCCGCCTCTACCCAGGAACCATTTACTCCACAGCCGGTGAGTTCTCACTAATGGACCGGGCGGCCACAGTATGATGACTTACCTCTTCGAGGCAGTTTGGAACCTAATTCATTGAAAAGTAAAAGTTTAATAGGTCACAAATCATTTGGGCGGACTGAACTCAGCCTGGTCCGTTCTGTTTTTGGACACTTTTAGTGATACAATTTTTGGGGTGTTTTCACCTCATTGAGTAGCAGGGTGAAACCAACATCAATTGATAGCAAAAATGCTGTGTTTTCAATATTTTTTGGTTGGACAGCAGGATTGGAGAGTTTGTATATGAGCAGGATCGATCAATGGGTTGTGGAGCTAGAAGCGAAAAAAAAACTTGTTATATTGGTCAACTTGTTTGCAAGTTAAACGCGAGTTCTCAGTTTGAAGGGGACTACTAGTTGTAGTATATTTATAAGAACTAAATCTTTTTGCTAAGTGACATTTATCTGTCGTGACTACCATAATCTCCTATAATCCAGGTGTCC
Organism: Pammene fasciana; assembly: GCA_911728535.1. NCBI lineage: Eukaryota > Metazoa > Arthropoda > Insecta > Lepidoptera > Tortricidae > Pammene > Pammene fasciana. The sequence goes on from OU452289.1 coordinate 2,170,089, forward strand.
ACCCTCACGATGCAAAGTCAATGGTGGAAGAAGACATGTGGGCAGAGCTACATGAGACCGCCCAGGCCCCGGAGTGTGTGGCCATCGGTGAATGTGGACTCAACTATAGCAAGGATTTCTCTGAACCCAGCGTGCAGCGAGAAGTTTTTAAACGGCAGGTATGTTATCATATTGTACATATTAAGAATAGAAAATTGTTTATTTTTATGGATTAACCATTTTTGTAACAGAAAAATTATTCAATTTTCATTAGAACTTCATATATGAAGTTGAAAGGGTTTTATTTTTATATTGCAATGTAACTCACTTATCAAAGAGTTAATATTCTACATGCGAAGACATTCGATAACATCGGTAACTCGGGAAGTCGATAAAACGTAATGTTCAATCCCTATCAAACTTTACTTTTCGCTATGACAATTCCGCTCCTTGGAAATAACTATCACAGTCCATACACACAACGAATGATAAACACTACCTAAGGTAAAATCCACAATTCCACGGACTGATTTGACAGCTCCTGGCATACAAAGCAATTGTCAAATGTATGAAAAGAGCTGTCAAATCAGTCCGCGGATTTATGAATTCTACCTTACAGTATACAGACAATACCACAAAATTATGTCACTCATTTCTGAAATTTAGATGAAATCTTGCAAACATTTCATTATGTAAATTTTGATGAGAATACTTCTAGGGTTTCTGTACTGAGCTCTATTGCTAAGACTTTCTTGTCTACTTAAGTAGACTTTTCGCTATGACAATTCCGCTCCTTGGAAATAACTATCACAGTCCATACACACAACGAATGATAAACACTACCTAAGGTAAAATCCACAATTCCACGGACTGATTTGACAGCTCCTGGCATACAAAGCAATTGTCAAATGTATGAAAAGAGCTGTCAAATCAGTCCGCGGATTTATGAATTCTACCTTACAGTATACAGACAATACCACAAAATTATGTCACTCATTTCTGAAATTTAGATGAAATCTTGCAAACATTTCATTATGTAAATTTTGATGAGAATACTTCTAGGGTTTCTGTACTGAGCTCTATTGCTAAGACTTTCTTGTCTACTTAAGTACTTAAATATCAATGTGTTGATAAAAATTCCAAATAAGCATTAATTTATGCATATTGCAACTGTCCTACTTATTTTTTATCCCAATTACTTTGAAAATCTATTGTTAGATATAAAATTGAAGATTTGACAGATAAAACATAAAACCAATTGTTTGCTGATATGTCCATTGCAATGCTATTTATCAGACAATGACACGAGACAATGATTGATTTGATATTAATCTATTTCCTTATTTAAATTGGTTCTTTAAACTCTACTAGCATACTTACATATAAATTGGTTCTACTGTTTCAATCATTTTTATAGACTTCCTTATTAGGTTTCTTGTTTATTTGATTCAAACGTGCATTTGATATAATAAAGGCATTTCTAGTGTATAGTTACGATACATAATTCCGCATACGAAATTCGTACATAAACTATGCATTAAAACTATTTCCGTGCGTTACGTTATTCAGTTACGTATGTAATAGTACATTTTGACGTAAGTATGTCATTTCTTCATGAACCTCGTGTTAGCCCGTGGAACGAACGACGTTGTTTAATATAGGTGTGAGAAAATGACAATAGAATCCGCTTATAATGACATCGAAGGCAAAACAAGTCTTACTAACCGGATGTCATATAAAACAGTTTCTCAGAAACAAAACAATTTTAAGTGCCCTATGGTGGTCACACTGATCACTGACAAATTATGCGTAATGTTAATACATTCTGTTGGTCAATAATAATCAGAACAAAATGTAATCACGCGTCAGACACTTGCCTACCTGACTTCACAACAGGAGAGCTGTAAGGAAACAGCTCAGGTGCCTGAAACTTAGGCAAGCCGATGGGAATCGTGTTTTATGGACGCGCCGCCACTGATCCTTAATTCTCCTTGATTGCAAATATCATACCAGTGTCGGAATTCGCAATTAATTAGCTCGTAAGGTTATTTTAATTTCGAGATGTCGGTGCACTTGCAACGGCAATGATTCGCATTAGCCACTTGATACTGACAAATATACATTCTGTGTGATTGTTAGCATTCAGCGCATTCTTACCAGTGTAGTCTGGACTCGGATTAGGCAGAGTTATTTCTAACCTGAAGGCTAGATAATACTAGACGTTTGTTTGATAACACACTTTGAATGGACGCTGTTTTAGTGTATTACAAACGAGACTGTATTTTAGACTGATGATTCACGATGAGTCTCATTATCTCATTAGTCTCATTACACCGTTCGCTTTGTGTAACCCCGTGCAAAGTCTGCTTTTAGACTGCGTCCTCATCAAGCAAGCGTGCAATGAGAAAGGATTGAAAGCTCAATGTTATAAAACATAACGTCAAGTGCTACAACTTTGCCTACGAATCCTATGATGCACAACTTTGCCTGGCTTGAAAAACATGGTTTTCTTCATCAAACAGCTATTTATATATTATTCCTCACATGACCGCCTTTCTACTGTCTCAGTAATAAGATATAAATAGCTGTTTGGTGAAGAAAGCCATGTTTTGCAAGCCAGGCAAAATTGTAGCACTTGACGGTATTGCTGTTTAATTCTAAAAAATCCTCACATAATTTCTCACGTTTTTATATGGCTATCAGTGGCGGCGCGTCCATAGAACTCAATTCCCGCCGGTTTGCTAAAATTTCAGACACCTGAGCAGTTTTTCTACAGCTCATGAAGAAAATTTAAGCCATATTAAGCTCCGGTTTGCCTAAGAATAATTTTCACCTACTGTCACTGATGGCTAACAGAACCTTGCATTTCTTAAATTTCTATAGTACATTATTGCAGAGGACGGGAAAGGGAAATTCGTGGATGAGCGATTTTTTCGGACGAAGCGCAGCTGAGTCCGAAAAAATAAGACGAGTCCACGAATTTCTATTCCCGCCGAGGCATATATACTGCTTTTCTCTAAATGTGCGAGGAAATAAAGTAAAGTAAATGAAATAAATTACAGATTTTGGTTACGTTATTAGCGTTCAATGTCATGAATTAGCTTCCCTCTATAATTTTTTTTTAAAGTATTAAGAACTATGTATACTGACAATTTTCATTCAAATAATATTTAAAAAGAAATTTTCGTCAAAAGCTATTTAAGACAGTATTAAATATGCTCCTTTTATGCAACAGATACAAGATTAAACCTTAAAAATAGTTGTTTTGTCTATGATTGTATTAAGCCTCATTCGCACGATCAGACGCGGTGCTATGACAAAGAACGAGACAACCAAGGTTTTTGATCTAACTATCTCGCTCTATCCTACAGTTTGAAGGGATTGCCGTTCAGACGGTGTATAGACGTCGCTTAAGTATTGGCTGTTTGAAATGATATTTGGATGCTGATAAGCAATAATGTGTTAACCCGCATGCGCATCATTTCGAGAAAATGGCACCTAAATATTTTTTCGTGGTTTCTGACGATTTGTTCTAAAATTTTTCGATTTTGTTATAAATTAAATGTTTTACAGGTTAAATATGAATAATTTTATTGATTTATGACTATAACTTTAGAAATGAATTTGAATTTAACGCAATAATCCACTTTTTGTTTATTGCCAATTGTATTGAGTCGTTAATTCTTCTCAAAAACATGTCATGATACTTAACATAGTGTTGCGAAATGTATAAAACTGACATTATACTCTTAATAAATATGTTATAGCTCATAACATATTTTTGGTAAATGTTCAACTGATATATGAATCGTATTAAACAAGAGTTAAGTGACATCATATAATAATTAAAGAGGATAAAAACGACAATGTCGTTAAATGGTAGTTTATGTGACTAGTACATAATAAAGGGTATTAAAGTACGAGTGTGGTTTTGGTGAAACGAAGTGATTTTCATAATATTATTATGAATGACACGAGTTTTATTTTAATTTCTAAGTATGCACTACCTTATCGCTTTATCTAAAGACATTAAAAATCCTCAATGACGTGTTCGGGAACCATACAAATTACCGCCATTGCACGGCCATGGCTGAATTTTGCCGGCGGGCATGGGAGGAGGACGTCCTCCTCTCCGACTACACCACAATTCATGACCAACTGTATTGATTTTGAATGTAATTAAAGCATCGATCATCGATACTGTAAAGTAAACTTTACGATGTACCACAGATACAGGTTTATATAGGCTTAATATAGGCTTAATAATGGCCTTAGCTAATGCTTAGTTTCTGAACATATTATAGGGATTTTATCTTCCAGATGACTTGTTCACCCTTGAAGATGACGTAATCCAATGGATCCAGCAATTGAGTGTCTTATTATAAAGAACGATTGTATTCTATCATATCTAGCCATACGATTAAATAAATAGGGATTTTATGATATGGATGTCCCTTCTTCTTAGTCGTTGTACTCTTTGCAGTGTCGTGGTTAATTAGCAGTATCAGATACACATGTTACTCGTTGTACAATTCTTCGCCATTCTAGCCGGTTTGATGTCAATCTAACAAATTTGTTCAAGGGTCCTTCCATAGCGGATTTGATCTGGTCAGTCCATCGCATCGGTCCTCTGACGTGGTCTTTCTCCGTTTGCTGTACCCTGTACCATCAGACGGTCTATAGAGTCATTCTTTTGCCTCGAGACGTGGCCGAAAAACCTGAATATGCGGTTGTTTAGATGGGCGTTGCTTGATGCGGAGTTCTTTGAGGATGGAGACATTAGTCCGAAAGTCGGTCCACAATATCCCCAGCATTTTCCTCCAGCACCACATTTTTAAGGCGTCTATCTTTGCTCTTTCTGTCTTCCGAAAAGTCCAAGTCTCTGCAGCATATAAGAATATGGGAAAAATGAGGGCCCGAACAAGCTGAACCTTCGTGGTGTTTGTAACGTTCCAGTTCTTCCATATTCTTTTTAACTTTTCCATTGCGGTTCTAGTCATACCCATATGCCTTTTTATTTCATCTTCGCATCCGCCTGTATCTGATATTAAAGCTCCAAGATAGCTGTAGGATTGTACCACGTCACAGTTCGCAATCTTGGTTATTTTGGGCAAGTCCACGCGGTCAGTTACCATTATTTTCGTCTTTTTTCGGTTAATCTTTAGTCCAAACTCCAGGCTCACGCGTTCCATCCTGATAAGTAATTCATCCAAAAATGCGAATTTTTCTGATTTGATATTGTTCATTGATAATGATATTTCAAAGCTCGTAGGAATATGAAACAAGGAATGTGTCATGCCTAAATCGAAGTTAAGAGTTCGTATTTACTGTTAGATCTGTTTCACCACTAGCTAAGTTCTTGTTCATATGGCAACAGCCTTAATTAAGATGTGCGATCTAAAATGCTCGTCATTTCGAGTATAGAACATAGGAGACTCCTTTTGAATTTGTTTTATAATATAGCTTCTTTGCGGTATTACTTCAATAACAGATCCTTGCAAAATCGCACTAGCAGCTCGCAGCTTCGTCTGAACCAGCACTTCAATACTTTTCAAATTCCTTCTGTCGTTTCGTTTGTCACTGGTCTCTTTCATCGTCTTTTTGGTCGTCCAGTTTGTGTTACATAAACTAATCTATTCATTATTTTCGGGAAAATAATCAGGATTCAGGATCTGCAGTAGGTACTTACTATCGACTAGATAATCAAGAGCGTCGTTTAATGCGTAAGATGATTATTTACAACTAAAATATACCTAGGTACTTAATACCAATTGTACCAGTTAAGACCGTTGAGTGGAAAATATATGAAAATAAACCAAACAAAGTAACAGAAACTAATTGATAATGTATTTCAATAACATTCAAACCTAAAAACATAATTTAGTAATATAATGTTATGGTTATTAAACCACTTAATAACAATTTATGGCCTTCATATAGTTTAACAATAATGAGTCAAGTCTTATAAAATGGATGAAAATATAAGACAACAAGTAAACTTAGTTTACCAATAACCGATCAAGCCTTTTAATGCATGAGTACTATATTATTTTCGTTTCGCAATATTAAGTCAAGTGCAAGAAGTTATTTTTAATCAGTATAATTATAAAAGTAACATGAAAAACGGAATGTACACAAATGTATATTATTCATAATGGTTGACTTAATTCATTTCTAAAAAAAAATACATTGTACGGTTTCATTTGTATATTTTTCGGCCATCTAAACTCAAAAACACGTTTCCTTAAATTTAGTTTGATAAGACTTTATAAATACTGTATGTCGGTGTTTATCTAATCAAAACTGAATCGAAGAATACTTTTATGCACAAAATGTACTTAAATTTCCGAAATACACACTATTTTTTGTAACATTTACTTTCACAGCACTTTTGCAAAATTAGCACTAGTGGAATGGGAATCTCGCAATAATGAGTTAACCCCACATGACACATTATTGACATTATAGTATACACGCTGTCTATTTGTGTAATGAGTCAAGATACTAAACGCATTATTGCAAAATAGGCAACGCGTGTTAAAGGATATGTGTTAACCATTTTTCCTAATTTTCATACGTTTGGAAATTTCAAATCACTTAGGCCATTTTTGAAAAAGAATGGGAAGTGAATAAGCTACAAAATGACACTAAAATCTCAATTTTCGTATTTTTGTGGGTTAACACATTATTGCTTATCAGCATCCATAAGAAATTTTCTTAGTCGGATGAAAAGTTTAAAAGGTAAAAAACAATACACTAATGGATTTTACTAGTCAACGCCTAAAATATGTATACACTTTGAACCTTATTACAATGGAGTAAGGTGCAAAAGTGTATACATATTTATGGCGTTGACAAATTACTTCACGGCCGCTAAAACAGGTAAATAATGATTTTTATTTTTTTTAATTCGTTTTGGTAAAAAATGAAGAACTTCACGTACTCATTTTGCTACAGTAAGCTGAAAATTTCCGAGCACATTGGAGAAAATGTTCTTTTTTTCTGTATGAAAATCCAGGTCTAACCCAACTTCCTTGTCTTTAAATACTCGTAGTCAATGGTTTTAAATAGTGACCCAGGAGACATAACAGCAACGAGTGACAGAAAAACCTGCCGGTTGCTGTTTTGAACTACATTACAGTTACACACATTTGTTCTTCAATGGAAATTTATCGTTCATCAGACTCATATAATTACACAAACAAAAAATACCAGAGATAAAACAAAACAAACATCAACAGCTCATCAGATGACTTGACTCGTTATTGTAAATAATACTGTTTTTGTTTAATGATAAGCAATCATTCCACCGATCGATCGAACTAATGAGTGTCCGGAGTGTCCCATTTCATTGTTTCAATGAATGAATGATTGTAAACAAAATTATATAGAGATTAATTATGTTTGTTTTTTTGCGGGTAATTATGACCGTGGGAATATTAGATCAGCCTGGCGGAGGTCAAAAGTTTTCGTGTGAAATATACATTGAATTGAGTATTAGTGTTGGTAAAGGCTCGTCTTTGGGGCCCTAACTTTAAAAGTCGACTAGGTGTTTTATACCTCGACGGTGGCAAATAAGCATACGGCTAACTTGATAGTAAGCAGGTGCCGTATTTTTCTGTATACAAAAGTTAAGGGTCCATGTTTTTGTGCGTCTGCTTGACCTAAATATTTTCTTCACTGATCATTTAAAACTTGAATTCATGACGCCGGGTTCTAAATCGAAGCGAGGTCGCCTGCTGTACAGTGGACTATAAATATTTGTATCCACTTTTTCACCTTATTGCGTTGTAATAAGGTCCAAAAGTGGAAAAATCTCTTTGTAGTCCACTGTACGTTGCAGCGCGAGTCGGCTAGGAATTTTAAATTGGTTCCATTGTGAGCTCTTTTATTCGTAATAATGTTATTGTTGGGCAACATGCTCCAGTACAGTCGAAGCCAAAGATATAGTTACACTTTAAAAAGGACCAAAAGTGTAAACTTGTCTTTGATGTCGACTGTACACTTAGGTTAGAATAACGTCATAGATTTAGGTACTGGGCATAGGTCGTAGTGTAACTACCGTAGCTGTGTTGACAATACGTTCAATGACAATGTTTATAGATCACAAAAAATATGTAACAGACGACTTCTTATAAAAAAAACAATTGTCCTTTGAACATTTCTTGGAAATCATGAATCATTCATGTAAATTTTACTTAATTCATTCATCTTTAAAAAAAGTCGAGCTCGCGCACCGCGGAATCCATACACTTAAGATCAAAACAAATCTTACTTACGTAGATAGTCGTTTTATTTAATAAAATCATTTATTTCCCATACATGACCACTTTCACAGTGGAATCTTCATTTACTCATATAGAATTGTAGCACTTACTTTTTCTCATGAATTAACCAATTTTTTTTTACAGGTTGAAATCGCATGCGACTTACGAAAACCCCTGTTCGTCCACGAAAAAGAATCACAAGACGATCTCTTAAAAATTCTCGACGAATTCGCAAACCGCCTACCCCCCGTCGTCATTCATTCCTTCTCCGGTTCCGTAGAGCAAGGCATCAAATACATCGAAAAAGGATTCTATTTAGGCATAACAGGGTATATATGTAAGGATAAATCTGATGGGGGTATTAGGAGGTTGCTGTCTGAGAATATTTTGCCGTTAGATAAGCTGTTGGTGGAGACGGACTCGCCGTTCATGTACCCGAATATGAGGGCTTCTAAGTTGCCGCTGCATGTGAAGGATTCGTTGACTGAGAGGTGAGCATTATGTACCTGCCGTAGACGTTAGAGGTTGTTATGATATGGTAAAGTCTGGAAATATGGATATATTTAATGTAGCAAAAACATTGGATACATTTGGTGACTTTACGCCTTCGAGAGTTGTGCCTACATATATTTGTCATATTAAATGTGTTCATATTTCCAGACGTGACCTATTCGTTTTTTATGTCACATTGGTCACTTTTCGGTGAAGGAAAAAATTGTGAGAAAATCGGCCCTAATCCCAAAAAAACCGGCCAAGAGCATGTCGGGCCATGCTCAGTGTAGGGTTCCGTAAACTGAGACCATTAATTCAAAAGGACGTTTCTTACAGGAAATTTGGCGGCGCTTACGTCAATTTTACTTACGTCCTTTCACTATGGGTTTTTGAATGATAACTCAAAAACGGCTCAACCGATTTATTTCAATATAGTTTTCATTGAAGGTACTCATTAGGCCTCAGTTTCATGATTTTTTTCAAAATTTTAGGACCCACGATTCAAAAGTTAGATGGGGGGGGGACGCCCTGTTTTAAACTTTTGGAGCTATTATTTCCGAAAGTATTAGTTTTATCCAAAAACTGTTTTAGAAGACCCAATTTTTTTTTAAAAGACCTATCCAACGATACCCCACACAACTTGGTTGGAACGAAAAAATTTCGCCCCCCACTTTACGTGTACGGGGGAGGTACCCTAACAAAATATATTTTTCGCGTTTTTATTCTACCGTTTTGTCGGCTTGGTTAATTCACATATTGAAACCAAATTTCAGCTTTCTAGTGCTAACGGTCACTGAGCTAGACCGCGGACGGACGGACGGACGGACGGACATGGCGAAACTATAAGGGTTCCGTTTTTGCCATTTTGGCTACGGAACCCTAAAAAGCATAATTTCCCCGCTGTATTGGAAGGTCAGATGACAGTCGCTTTCGTAAAAACTAGCTGCTACGCTAATTCATGGGATTAGATTGCTGATGCTGAGTGGGCCTTAGGCTTAATAAATTGAGCTAAGGCAATCGCTAAGAGGATGATGACTACTGGAATACTAGAACGCACGCAAACTGTGTAGATCAGTGCTTGTATCGAACTTAAATATTGTATCGTCTCTAAAAAGACTACCGTACCGTACCGTACCGTACATACGTCCCGAAAAACTCGGTGTTACAGACACCGGCATTAGTATCTTCCTACACGAAGGCCACAAACATATCTGACACTATTTGTAGGGCTATAAGAGCCTGTCGCATATTTTTGAACCCGAGACCTCCGGACTGGAAGTCGAATTCGTCTTAACGCCAGACTACTAGACGTCCAACTTTCAAGATTTAACTGAAATGGGTCTTTGTAAATAGTTAACAGAGGATCCAAAAGTCAGTACATATACTTATTAAAATTGGTGGTTATAATCTTGCTTCCTCCGTGCTACTGTGACTGACCCTGACATGCGTCGATTAGTTGCAAACGATCCGTGTAACTAGCGTCATTTAGCGACCTCCCATCAAAAATGACTACCAGCTAATCGCGTTGTTATGAACTGTAGGCATGGGAGGCAAATACTATCTGTATGTATGTTGAATTGGACACTCCAATCGTCTGTTTTCCTTGACAGATCTATTTAACCTCTATTGGTCGCTTTTATATGCTTTATATACAGGGTGGAAAGATAAGTAAGAGCGTACTCCCATCTTAAAGGCCGGCAACGCGCTTGTGACCCGGTGTTGCGGGCGTCCATGGGCGGCGGTTAGTATGGAGAAAAGGGAAAATTAGAAAAAATCTGTGAATGCAGTTTTACTTTTTAGGAAAAATAAAAGAATGTTTTCTTTCAGTAAAATGAGCTATCTCACCGTTTTAAGGTAGTTTCCCTCCAGGGCCCGACTTATCTTTCCACCGTGCCGATAAAGTATAAACGGTTACATGCAAAACTGCTACACACACGCTGAGACAACGGTTAAAGGTAGCAATAATAATTATTAGTAAAATATGATTATAGTCTGATAATATTAATAATTACAAACTCATGTGAAAGCAAAAAGGTTACTTCCTCTGCGTTTACAAGACTATAGTTTTCGGCGTTGAAAGTGCTAAAGCAAAAGGCTAAAACCGTCTCTCATGATACGGATTATACAATCCAGTCGCCATTAGCTGCCATTGAGGTCACAAATATCTGAACAACGCCTCTATTTTCTACACGATAAAGTGCATGCTTGAGTACTTTAGCTCCGATATATTGGAAGGCGAATGTACTGCATCAAGCTACTTTATTACTTTGCGGGCGTGTCGGTATGTCGCAGTTTTTTTGATAGCCCGAATGGTTTAGTGGGCCGGCGCGGCAATCTGTTTTGTGTTTGGTTTTTACCGCTGTTTTTCTATGGTGTGATGTGAAACGTGTTTAATGTATTTCTTGTTACAAATGTTTTATTGTTCGTGCTGCTAAGATAGAAAAGTGATGTATGTAGTAGCGATACTATTTCAAAATAATACATTTTTATACCGTTTTCTGACTGCCAGTTTTCTGTTTTAATAAGAGTTAATCACCATCGTCACAGCGATGGTCGCAGCTTTTTTTTTTCAATTGAGACTGGACTCTACAACCTAAGCCGAAGATTTGGCATAGTCATTAGATTTTACGAAAGTGACAGCCATCTGACATTCCAGCTCATGAGCTCAGAGAGAAAACTAAGGCTGACTAATAAGGGTTAATAGAACGATTTAAATAGATTACTTGTATCACTAATCCATTACTGTGCTTAGCGCAAAATACTTTTTATTCCCAAATTTATGCAAATTCTTGGTAAAAAATAGGTACATGTGATACTTTTTCGGAAAAGGTATCATTTGGCGAAGAGCGCTTACGTTGTAAAGATTAAATGTGCCATTTTCAAATAAAGGTACATCATTGTCGGTTGTCAATAAGGCATTGCTGCCATAATAATTCATTCAAAAATAAACTCTATTAACAACCGACAATGATGTACCTTTTGCTTGAAAGCGTCACAAATCTTGTATTAGAGCAGCACCATAAACCCCATAAACGCGAAATGGATGATGTGACTATTCCCAAAATTAAATAAATTCTGGTTAAACAATACATAGAGAAAAGTCATCATTATCTTTCAGATCGATGGCCTTCGTAAACCGGTACTGCACGTTCCAACGCAACGAGCCCTGCGCCCTGCCAGCCATCGTGGAGCTGGTGGCTGGTTTCCTGGGGCAGAGTCCTGAGGATGTCGCGCTCGCTACTGCCTTCAACGCGCTGAAGATCTTCGGCCTCAGCCAGTAGAAGGTGTCGTCTTGAAAACTCTTGGTAAACTAAACCTTGGTAATAGATACATTTAGATGTACTCTACGAAGTAAAATGGGAGTCATATTTACCTGGAATCGGATCTAGGTATTACAAAAAAAAATGCGACATCAACCATCGGTCAACCCAAATATATAAAAAATATTTAGCCTTCTAAGTGTGAATAATAAAGGCAAAAAATGTACCTAAAACCAATTATTTTTAGTTTACCAAGTTTAGTGACAATCACGCAATATTCAGGTATCCTTGCTTACCTGAGAAATTAAAATGCATAATATATTTATTCTTATACAATTATTTAATTAAGAATGAAATCATAATTGGGTCAAGTAATTTAAGTGCCTTTAATCAACAATAAGAGATCGATTATTATAACAACCAAAAAGTAATATTTATAACTTATACAATAATGTAACATGAATTATAGGTTGCTATAAGCGACTGGCCGTTATATTAAATTGTTTTGTATTGTTAACCCTTATATTGCCGACTATAATGTTTAGCCCGTTGGCATCAAGTGGCATTATAGATTATAGTGATATCAATGTTGAATGATAATGAATCATATTGTGATTGATTCAATCATGATTGAATATGCTAAAAATAACGTTGACTATGACTATGACGAAAATGGGATTATTAAGATGAATTGAGCAAGAAAAGGGTAAAATTGCCTATACTTATTAAGTGTAGGTGAACGTTATGATGGTATCTTCAGACGTTAGACTTGTAAGGATACGAAACGGCCGTAGCTAAATTATTATGAAAAACCGTAAATCGCAGGCCAATGAAAAAATAGCATAAATGCACCGTGCAGTGTCTAAAATGTCATTGATAGAGTACCGGTCTCTGTCAAAATATACATTTATATGCCTGATTCTTGGTGCCATTGACATCGTTCTAAAGCATAATATATGAAAGCTCAGACAGTTACTCAATAAACTAATCTTTATAGTGTCTATGGCATCAATTTTTTGGTTAATACGGCCTCAGAAACTTTGTATATTATGACTGTAGCTACGGCCCTGCGAAATTAAGTCTCGAAAAGCAATACTCAGATGGAAACGTATGCATTTCTGATCGAAAAATTGGCAATACGAAGATTGATCGAATGATTAGGTTAACAATTTTAACAGCAATAATATTGATTTAGTTTAACCCATTAAATGCTGGCATAGTTTCTTGACGTTATTATGTTTTAGCATTTAGAGGGTAAAAATGTGTACTGATTGCATTCGAATAATCTTGCCAGTGACTAATGACTAACTAAATGTCCAATTGGCTATGAAAATTTATATTTGACTAATCAGAGTCGTTATTGGCTCTCTAATATTATGTCAATTATGATGACAATATGACAAATTGAAGTTGATAATTTAATTTAATTATGAAAAAAATAGAACGTGTGTAATGTGGGACTGGTCACGTAAAACTATCATTCTGGCTTGCCATTATAAAAATGAAGTTGCCAGGCTGAAAAATATCACACTACCCACGTTTTATTTTTTTAATGAGCGTACCTGAACGTAAGTAACTAAACGTTCAACAATGCCATTAAACGCTCACTGATCGAGCATAATATGACGGGATTTATTATTATTGTCTATATAATTATGAAGCTTTTTATGTTAGCGTTTTGCACCAGTGTTTCCTGTTAGTGGCAACTTTGCTGTTAGTCAGAATGATCTCAAGTCCGTGTGTGTATGCCTTTATAATTATTTGCCATTTGTGGCTTTTAATTTTACTATAGTAGACCTTAAGCACACTTTTAAGCACTACTTTCGTCAGTAAATGTTGCCAGAAAAGTGTTTTTATCATTTTGTCGCCATGATAAAAAATCTAAATTATATAGATACAAATACATGACAATTGTCTGGGCGACTTTAAACGTCATAAGCATTGAGAGGGTTAAGTTGTGCTAGGTCATATTACTAACAGTTTCAAATGCACGCAGCACGATTCCGCCTGGCGATCTGTCGCCATATTGTTTATTACGTCTCCGGAGTTGTGTCGCGTTTTGCCATTAGATATAAGCATAGTTCATATTGCCTTCAGTGAACCACAAGAGTTAAATACCAGTTATGTAGATATGTGCATTATTCTCAAAGCAAAAATAGCGTACGCAAGATAAAAACTCTTATGGTAAACTGTACCCAAGTTCTGTTGCCACTATTTTTTCCGTGCACGGTGATAGGTCTAAGCAAAGCTCTGCGCAGAGCGAAAATCTATATTTTCATCGAATATATTGTAAATAGTTATATTATAACCTTGTTGAATAATGCTGGTAGTCACAACGAAATCAAAGACTGCAAGTATTATTGAATTGTTTTGTACTGTATTTTTTACGTATTTAATCGCTTAGAAGTATTGTTGATCCTTTATTATTTGACAATCACTTTGTTGTAGTTGTATGGGCGCGGGTGTGTATTTCCTAAGTGTTACAAATGATTATGTAAATTGTATGTAATTATTGTATATACCCGCGGGTAGTAGTGCCTTCGACAAAACGTCCTTTTGTGATAAAATATTATTTTCTGTAGATTGTACAGATTATTTCTTCAATATACAATTTAAAAAAGAATGCTTTTTTATTTTACAATTTTTTTAACCCTTTTCCAGGCATAGTAAGTATATTAACCACATCCGTGGCAATGGCATTACCTTAATATTTGAAGTTAAGGTTCAAGAATTAGATTGGGCCTATCGCAAAAAATTAACTCTCCTTTAAATTATTAATTACCAGAACGTAGCTATTTTGAAGATATTAAGGATTTTTGAAAAGATCTTCTGGATTCGTGACGCCTGAAAAGGATTTTTGGAAAGTTTATGATCAGAGACATTACGATTTCTTTTGATACAGGTTGTTATAAATGTTGAAATAAAAATGATTCATTATATCGAAACTTAACTTTAATATCTGACTACAAGTATATACACATTTTTGGTATTTTTGTTGAATTGCTGTCAGAGAAATTTACAATACCAGTAGCTCGTGCATCTTGCATAAAGATATGCATTCCTGGTGCATACAATAACTTTGATCATCCTTATTTCGCACGCCTATATTATTACATTATTAGCACAAATGAGCCAATATAAACATTGAGAGCGTGCATTATAATACTTATAAGCATTGTGTGACATTATTGAGGGTTCCTGATTACACCTTTAATCCCATATACGAAACAAAAACGTTAATCACACGCCAAGATTACGGACATAAGCGAGCTAATTCAATACTTGAATAATGAAAATACTAGTCCGCCTCGAACTGAGAACTCACGATTTACTTACAAACGAGTTGATCAGTATAACAAGACCTTTATGAAGTTTTTTTTTCGCCTTCTAGCTCTATAACCCCTCGATCGATCCTGCTCATATACGAACTCTCAAATTATATGTATCTCTGTTACAACCACAGCAAATTTCATAGATCAGAAAAATGTTACTAAAGTTATCGCGGAACAAACTCTCAATGCCATCGAAATGCCGTGACGCCCGTGACGTCCAAGTAGTCAAGAATTTTCTTGTAAGAACCTCGCTTCGCTTGCGCTCCGCTCGTTCGATAAAGGTTACTTAAACAGCGCACGCCATAACATAAGTATTATTGGCGACAGCTTCAGTGTCGTTGTCGTTGAAAAGGTTAAAATAATGTACGCTTCAATCAAATATTTCAATCACTGGCCAACGTTCAACACATACACAAAACTCGACTCTATTACCACACAATAAAGTCCACTAGCTTTTATCCAGCTTCCGCACGACCCCGGGCGGCGGTGACGTCAGCACCTTCTTGGAGAGGCGCAGCTGCCCCGACACGGGGTCGCGCCCGAAGTACTTCACTTGCAGCTCGGAGCCCACGTCCAGCCCTAGGACTGATGGGTGCATTATCTGAAAGGATGAAAAATATTATACCTTTAAATATATATTTAACCTTTTGACCGCCAAGCGTTGAACAAAAATGACGCGCCACCGACGCTACGTAATCGCGTTTTGTCACCCGCGTAGGTCCCTATTGCACTACAAAGCCTGTCGGCTGTTGCCGTCGTTTGCGTCCATGGCACGACTTTTTGATGTCGGCCACAGCCGACTGTGGCGGTCAAAGGGTTAAGATTGAAGCTTTGCCTTTACGTATCTAAATTGCAAAAACAAAATAGTCTTCTCTGGAAATGTCATGACTCCATGCGTTTTTACAAAAGTTTCCATTTGATTACATAGTAAAAAAATCATCAGACTACCTGACAAAGTAACTTACTATTTCTGCTACCTGGCACAGTCGCCATCAGATATATCGGAGGCCAGGGTACTCAAAAATATCTGAACATGCACTTTATCGCCTTGTCAATAGAGGCGTTGTTCAGATATTTGTGACTACCTTGGCAGCTCCGATATATCTGATCACAGTTTACTGTACCAGATGAACAGATTGTATAATTAGATTATTTATCCTTGACTTCGACGACTAGATGGCTCCAAATGCTAACCTTATACTGCTTGTAACGTCAAAATCTCACATTGCTATGATCCAACTGTGAATTATGCACCAAAGCTGAGCCATCCCAGGATATAAAGTCACTAACTCCCCAATATCCTTAACTTCAACGACTTAAACCTCAAATGGCCCTAAATTCTAACCTTACTACTACTTGTAACGTCAAAACCTCACCTTTCTATGATCCAACAGTGAATTATGCACCAAAGCTGGTGCCATTCCTGGATACAAGGTCACTAAAACCCCAATATCTTTAACTTCAACGACTTTAGCATTATAGATGGCACAAAATTGTAACCTAGCCTATTACTACTTGTACCGTCAAAATCTCCCTTTCTATGATCCAACTGTGAATTATGCATCAAAGCTGGTGCCATCCCTGGATATAAAGTCACTAACACCCCAATATCTTTAACTTCAACCACTTTAGCTTCATAGATGGCTCCAAATTGTACCCTCATTACTACTTGTAACCATAAAATCTTACCTTTCTATGATCCAACTGTGAATTATGCACCAACGCTGGTGCCATCCCAGGTTACAAAGTCACTAATACCCCAATATCCTTAACCTTTTCCACGCCAAAGACCGATATATCGGTCACCGACCACAGAGCAAAATAGACCTACATGCACATGCATAAAGTTTAACTTCACTTTTGACATTTAGATGTCGTGGCGTCTGAGTGGTAGGTTTTGCGTTAGACATGGCGTCGAAAAGGTTAACTTCAACGACTTAAACCTCAAATGGCCCTAAATTCTAACCTTACTACTACTTGTAACGTCAAAATCTCACCTTTCTATGATCCAACTGAGAATTATGCACCAAAGCTGGTGCCATCCCAGGATATAAAGTCACTAAAACCCCAATATCTTTAACTTCAACGACTTTAGCCTTATAGATGGCTCCAAATTCTAGTTCTGGCGTTCTTTCCGCGCTGAGCCAGGAGTCTATCCTAGCGCGGGCCTCGTCCATGGCGGCCTGTGATGGCGCGAATACGCTGTATTTGGTTTCATCTATAGAGGTGATCTGGAAATATATATTTATAGTTACAAGTCAAATTACGACAGTGACAAACTGCAGGCCGTGTCATAGAATAAGAGATACATACATACATCTTGACAACATAACCTATTTCGGTAGTCCGGTAAAAAAATAACACCTTAGTTTGTGATTGACAGTTCATCGAGGTTTGTCTTACCCCACTTGATCTTTATCAATGACTAGCGACACGCCCCGGCTTTGCACGGGTGCAATTTATATGTAAACCTTCCTGTTGAATCACTCTATCTATTAAAAATAAGGCCGTTCCGTAGTTTTAAAGATCTAAGCATACATAGGGACAAACAGCAGGAAGCGACTTTGTTTTATACTATGTAGTGATAGTGATAAAAATTATCATAATAGGGGACAACCATAATTATCATAATAGGGGGTTAAGATAGAAAATATCTATATTTCAGTTTCGATTCGACATATAGCTTGTTGCTGAAGCCAGTCAGTTGCTTCACAACTGGCATGTTCTAATAAATATAGACCTTATTGTGTGTGTATTAAGGTATAAATACCTGTACTCCAGTCTCGACATATAGCTTCTTGAGGTTGCCGCCGCCGAGCCCTAGTAGTTTGGCTCGTTTGTGGAGTTCCACCTCCAGTTCTTCCAAAACTGGCATGTTCTCCTTGCGACCTTGTCTGTTGAAAGCGTATTAATAATTTTTAATAATAGGTAAAGTGTAATTCAATTTCAGCAGGCCTATACACGCCTATACATGATATGATCACTTTTTGACACCGCAAAAAGGTGCGTCCAAATCAAAAGCGTTTATTTACGTGAGGTTTACGCGCGTTAACTACGCTTTCGCAAGATCTGGACGGCCATTAGGATATGCTTATATCATATGAAAAGCGTCGCATGCTTGTAGATTTTTATTACCTGACAGAAACCTTAGAAAATTGGCCATACGAAAAAGCAGAAAGTTGTTAAAACTAAATTTTAGGAAGAACTAAGCGCTACTTTGAAATTTTTTCACTGTTACTTTCTCCTTAGTATTTCTATAAGTGTGTAGAAAGAATTGTAACCTGGGTTTGCTGATGCACTGGTTCATAATGTTGATGATGGCACTCTTGGCGTCGCAGGCCCGCTGCACCGACTCCATTACCACCTTAAAATAATAAAAATATTCTTTATAACGCCAAATAGATACACCAGCCTTGGTTCATGTTAAAAAAAAAATGATCTCAAGACTTGTGAGTGGAACTGAATGCAGACAAAGTAAAAACGAAATCCTAAGAATCAGAAAAATAACTAGTTTTTACGAAAGCGCATGCCAGGGAACTCGGAACCGTATTTTGCAAAAAAAAACCGAAATAACCCAATATAAGTATTTCATTATTTTATGTTTTTGGTGTAGAACTCAATATTGTATTAAGGTAAGTAATGAGTGTAATGACTTCATATTATAAGATTTTTCGATGAAATATGAAATGGTAAACGTAAGAACGAAAAAAATACCGATATTTTAGTATGGAGATGGAGCAAATACCGGCGAGCAAAATCCGAGCCCTGGTGAGTTCATGATGAAATTCTGGGTGACTTCTAAATCGTAATATAAGATAATCAAACCTGAATCTATTAATGATTTTGGTCAACTTTTACTATGAGCTCAACTGAGTAAATTTAAAAAAAAAACCTCATACATTTTCGTCTACCTATCCTTGACCTTTTCTATGGAACAGCTCATTTTTTGTTTTTACAAAGTTGCTCCCATACTAAAAGTTGATCAAAATCATTAGTAGATTCAGGTTTGATTATCTTGTAGTACGATTTAGAAGTTACCTTGTAGAAAGTTTGTTTATTACAATGTATTTTTTTAAGTCCGTTATTCCATCCCAATAGGCTATTTAATAATTTTCCTATGAAGTCAAATCAGCTACTCTTTAGGAAACGTCAAAACGATTTGTTATATGAAGTTTATACGGGAGACTAATATTGTGACGTCATAATTCTATATGATGAATACATCTCCTTTATAAAAGTTTTAACCACTATAAAATCATTTAAAACGCAAACACATGTTACACCTGGATTTTCCCGTGTATTTTTGAAAATTAGATTTTATGAATGCAGTGAAACAATTAAGTTTATTTACTGGAAAGTACCCTATTGGGGATCAATGTTACTCTGCGTCCGCAGGAAACACCTTCGACAACCCTACACGTGATCCCTGGGTGGTGCTAAAAGAGTAACAAACTTGGCAGCTGCACTGACCTATCTGGACCTCGCAGTACTCACCGGATTTTCTTCATCGCCTGCTTTTTCCCTACTACTACCCGAGAGTAGAAATGCCTATATATATCCAGTGACATGTAGTCATACGAAAAAAAAATCCAACTCAGACCGTAAACAAGCTGAGATAAGGCCTATAACCGCGAAGCACTTCGTTCATCGAATCGAATATTTCCATCACTCTCTTTCGTATATGCAAGAGCGATAGAGACGGAACCATCGTTTTGTCGATTTTCGAACTTCGCGGTAGGCCCTAAGGTCGCATTACATTAAAAATTATGTATTAATTTACCTTGAGCGGCAGTCCGGGTATTTTGACATCGGCCTGTAGTGCGGTGATGCCTTTATTTGTGCCCGCTACTTTGAAATCCATGTCGCCCATGTAATCTTCTATGCCCTACAAAATTAAACGGAGTTTACTTATAAAACGTAAACCAGTATTATACTTAACAATTTCTCGGGCCCGATATGTTGGTACAGTCGGCCAAAAATGTGGTTTACCACCCTACGGTTGAGGTTCGTTTGGACGTCATGAGACAACAAGGTCGTGCATGTTTTAAACTCCGTTAGAAAAGTCAACCTTAGCGATCGTTAGATCTCGCAGAAACTTTTATCAAAATTGGTAGACCACTTTCTTGGCCCACTGTACCAGAGTGCAGAGGTGTTATAAAAGTTATGGCACTTAGGAAGTTGTGGGAGGGGTAGAGAGAGACAGTACAGTCACCATCAGATATATCGAAGCGGTGGTCACAAATATCTAAACAACGCCTCTATTGTCAAGACGATAAAGTGCATGTTCAGATATTTTTGAGTACCGTGGCTGCTCTGATATATTTGATGGCGACTGTACATGACTGATTAGGCTCAAGAAATTGCAAAGTATTATACAAAATACACCGAACTCGAACGAGCGGGGCGTAAGCGAAGTGAAGTTCTTGTTACAGACAATTTCGTCTATGTCTAGGTGGCTAGACGTCTGTGCATTTAGATAGCTTTAAAATTTTGGATAGTTGTTCTGCGATCATTTTAGAAACGTTTTTCTGACAAATATAATTTGAGAGTTCTTATACGAGAATGAGCATGATCGATCAAGGGGTTACGGAGCTAGAACGCGCCAAAGCGATTTCCATAAGGGCCTTGTTATACTGGTCATGTTTGCAAGAGTCATGAGTTCTTAGTTCAGGCGGACTACTAGTACAGTACTAAATTAGGGACTCACTCACTAACAGATCCGTGAGTATCCTGTAGTCAGCCACGTGCGAGGAGGGGTCCGCGCGGGTCACCAGCCCCACGGCCACGCCGGCCGCTGGGCTGCTCAGAGGGACCCCTGCGTCCAGTAAGGCGAGGGAGCCCCCACATACTGACGCCATGGAACTTGACCCTGAAATTCGACTTCAATGAGATCTTTAACCTTTTGACCGGCAATGACGCCATTGACGCTAAATCACGTCGACGGGAAGACGTGTCCCAGTCGCATCATCTGCCGCTTTAAAGTGTCATACCTTTGGCACATTATCATGAGTAATGACGTATGGGAAACAGTTTTCCGCGCTGAGCGGTCAAAAGGTAAAGGCGTTTTTTTTGAAGAAAAAAGTTTGATTCACCATAGTGAAGAAGATATACTAGTTTCTCTGTATATCTTCTGAAGTTTTGAAAGCTTATTTACTCCGGGGAACACAACAAAATGGATTGTAGTGTTTCTTGTAAATTTGATATATTCTCAACAATATTCACTCTCCTATCGAAGCATGTTGGATCCACTTACCATTAGATTCTAGCACTTCAGCAGTAAGCCTGACAGCGTAGGGCTGCGGCGGCACGACGGGCAGCAGCCCCCGCTCGGCCAGGGCTCCGTGCCCGGCCTCGCGGCGCCCCGGGGCTCCGGTGCGGCCGACTTCGCCTGTCGCGTAGGACGGGAACTCATAGTGGAGGAAAAAGCTCTTCTCTTTTATACCACTGGAAAAAATTAAATGATTCAAGCACTAGTATGACGCAAAAAAGGTTGTGGATCCCTGGTAAAAAGAAAATGCCGAGCTACTGTAAAATCACTATACGTGAGCCTATAATTAGTACGGTACAGGAACAGTTTTCAACTTTTATAATTCACAAGTGCGATTTTCATTTTTAGTTAGAGAATATAATATGATTAGCCATAGTAAAAAATATTTTCTAACAGTTATTGACGATGCGCTACGTATTATATAGATATTTGTTAATAACACAAAGAAAAGATTATCCAAATTACATTTTTCTTTACCACACTATTGCATTCAACTATTTCAATATCATCTGTCATTTTATAACAGTTTGGTCAATAGATTATGTGAGCATATTCGTAAACAATTTGTAAAAATATGCGTGACCTTGAATTCTAAACGAACGACAAATGGCTAAGACGACGAATTCTATTGACAAAACCGTTATAAAATGTGAAGTTATGTAGCAATAATAAAAAGCGACAGTCTGGTAGAGAAAAATAAAACTTGCATAATCTTTTATTTATGTAGCAAACAAATACGTGTATTATACCTAGCGCAATGCTCACAATTGTTAGAAAATATTTGTCATTATTAGTACTTAACGTATTCTAACGGGACACAATATAAAATCGGACTTGTGAGTTTTGTCATTTTTATAGGTTAAAAAGGCGTTGTTGTACTCCACTAAATACTTGAAGAGTTCCCTCGATTTATCCAGGATCCTATCATCAGATGCTGAAATGATTAAATGGGACCAACTGTGAATCCCTTTCAAACAAGATAGTACATTATAAAACTAGGGTGGTAAAACAAAGAAAGGCCGAGATCGCAGAAGTTTGCGGCCCGAGCTGCAAGCGAGTCTTTATTACCTCCCGTGTTGTGTACATCGTTTTATGTCTACACTTGGCCAGAAAGCGCCTTTTTCCGTACGCGCAGCTACTGCTACTATGCTACTGCTGCGATCCTTTCTTTGTTTAACCACCCTAGTTGTGTAATGTACTATTTCCAAATCGTTCCAGCCATCTTCGAATAATCGGTGAACATTAGTATGTTCATGTCATGCCATTTTAGTAAATGGCAAAAAAAGATCCCGACGTATCGAGTCAAAATCTTGAAGTCTATGATAGTCTTACATTAAGCGTTAATACGGTACGCTACGCGTTACTAGATGGCGCTGCAGTGCAACGTCATTTCGTCCCACTATTTTTGTATCTTTAGGTAGCTCTCGTGCAGATGGCGCTTCAGACTTGGAAAAGTTCTGACTGTGGCGTCTATTATTATCAGGGCCGGCCCGTCCATATAGGCGAACTAGGCGATCGCCTAGGGCGCTCGTGTTAGGGGGGCGCCAAACGGCGGCATCGGAAAAAAATTTATAGTAATGGAGGTCGTCAGGCAAACCGTTTGTCAATATTTTAAAATTTTGTATAACTGATAAATTGGTTACGTTGTCAACACACTCGGAGAAGTCGTTAGCATTAGCAGTGCAGCGTGTACAAATAAAATCTTTGGTACATAAGTCCAGTAATTTACATCTGTCCACTTGTTTGGCGCATCGTTGATGTACCCACATATGGCATTGTATCACACTGAACCCAATTAGTAGAACCTTCTGTCATCGACCCGCGCTCACAGTAAAACAGTTAACTATTACTTGGTTGTCTGGTGAGGGTATGTCTAGAGCTGGACACATATTGTGTATGATGGAAATGTTTCTCTCTAGTAATACAAGAAGATACATCACTGTAAATTCTTTCAACGTAAATTCGTTACGTACCGTTAGCGGTTAAGTCATTTTCGAGTTATCCTTCTTTTTTAGGGTTCCGTAGCCAAAATGGCAAAACGGAACCCTTATAGTTTCGCGATGTCCGTCCGTCCGTCCGTCCGCGGTCTAGCTCAGTGACCGTTAGCACTAGAAAGCTGAAATTTAGTTTGAATATGTGCATTAACCAAATGAATATGTGTAAAAAATGGTAGAATAAAATCTGGAAAAATATATTTTGTTAGGGTACCTCCCGTACACGTGGAGTGGGGGGCGAATTTTTTTTTCATTGCAACCCAGTTGTGTGGGGTATTGTTGGATAGGTCTTCTAAAAAGAATTAGGGTCTTCTAAAACAGTTTTTGAATAAAACTAATATTTTCGTAAGCGTAACTAATAGCTTCGAAAGTTTAAAACAGGGCGTCCCGTCCCCCCCATCTAACTTTTGAACCATGGGTCCAAAAATTTTGGAAAAAATCATGACAGTCAGGCCTAATAAGTACCTTCAATGAAAACTATATTGAATGGCCCGACATGCTCTTGGCCGGTTTTTTTATATTAGTTTTTTTGATTGTAGGCACGTAGAAAACCCTCATTCTTCGTGGTTTCACGGCCCGACACGCACTTGGTCGGTTTTGGTTTTGCGCTATTTTTGTTACACGTCAATGATCTATAGTTTACGAATAACATTGCTGTGATATACGGCCGGACGGACGGACAGACGGACATGACAAAACTATAACTATAAGGAAAACCGGCCAAGAGCATGTCGGGCCATGCTCAGTGTAGGGTTCCGTAGTTGCCGGCCTGTTACAACTCATTAATTCAAAAGGTCGTTTTTTAAGGGAAATTTGGCGGCGCTTAAGTCATTTCACTTAAGACCTTTCACTATGGGTTTTTGAGCGATAACTCAAAAACGGCTCAACCGATTTAATTCAATATAGTTTTCATTGAAGGTACTTATTAGGCCTCACTTTCATGATTTTTTTCAAAATTTTAACCCACGGTTCAAAAGTTAGATGGGGGGGGGGACGGCCTGTTTTAAACTTGCGGAGCTATTATTTAGGAAAATATTAGTTTCATCCAAAAACTGTTTTAGAAGATCCTAATTCTTTTTAAAAGGCCTATCCAACGATACCCCACACACACCTGGGTTGGAACGAAAAAAAAATCCCCCCACTTCACGTGTACGGGAGGTGCCCTAACAACATATATTTTTCCAGTTTTTATTCTACCGTTTTGTCGGCTTCGTTAATGCACATATTCAAACCAAATTTCAGCTTTCTATTGCTAACGGTCACTGAGCTAGACCGCGGACGGACGGACGGACGGACATGGCGAAACTATAAGGGTTCCTAGTTGACTACGGAACCCTAAAAATGAAAGAATTTTTCTTTCGTTATAAGGTATTTCTCCTCCAGGTCCGTTATTTTTTTCCACCCTGACATTCATCAAGAATTTCAGCTGGCTTGTGCTTGTAGTGACGTTTACTGGGCTAAGGAAGGACACGCAGAGCGGTCTAGGAAAACTATAAGATTTTTAGTTATTTTGACTACGGAAATCTAAAAAGGCAGATGTCCATTACGAATAAAAACGATTTATTTCCTCTGGACGCAAATAAATGCGGGTGTCATCTTTACCCTTCATTCTTTACTATGGGGCGCAAGTGTGGGTAAAGATAACCTATGGGGGTGTAAAAAGGGGGTATATTTTTATGTTGCACTAGATGGCAGTCTACAACGAGAAAGGGTGCAAGCGTGAATTGTAAGTTAGCACTTCCACTTAGTAAGTTAAAAAGTTAGCACTTTATATTGGCGTAAAATAACAGTAACCTACCTATTCATTTGAAAAAAAAATTGCGCGTCATTTTGTCACGAATTCTCTAAAATGGGGCGCCATTTCAGTCTCTTGCCTAGGGCGCCGGGAATGCTCGGGCCGGCCCTGATTATTATCAACCGACTTCAAGATTTCGAACGAGGAGTTTCCCAATTCGTCGGTATGTGTTTTTTTTATGTACATATGTTCACCGATTATTCGGCGACGGCTCTTTTTTTTTGAAAGAACAGTTGCACAGTTGCAGTTGCTTCACAGTTGGTTCCATTGTCACCAGGTCCGGATCTAATGAAGGGATCCTGGAGAAATCGAGGGAACTCTTCAACTATTATAGGAACACCTATAGTGTTCACTATTTTTTACAGCAACTCGGCCATTTCCTCTTGGAATAGCTGATCCTAAGTGAAGTCGGTTCTTTTTTTGTTTAAAATTATAAAAAAGATAAGAGATATTTATTCTTCAATTTAGGCACATTATAATGCACTTATGAACGTCAGAGAGAAAAGAAACTACCACCTACCACTATAGTCTCTGGTCTTACCTAGTGAGCATGGTGAGGGTGTCCATCTTCAGGGCACTCTCCGGGGAGTCGAAGGCGACTGTGCACAGCACCTGGGTTTGCCCGCGCTGGAACACCGCGCTGCCGTGTAGCGGCTCGTATAGACCCACCTGTAATAGTATTTAGTAATTTGGGATGTTCGAGAAATAATCTTTGAGGAGAATCAACATGATAGACCCATTTTTTCTACATTTTATTGAAAGTCTAAAATGCATCCGGCGCACCTTCGTAACTAGCGATCTGATATTGCATTATCCTTACATGGCGACCCTGCCAGATATACCTGGCAGCTGATTTTCTTCAAGTAATCCAACCGTTTTCCATCAGACCGTGTGTCTGTCTCAAAGATGATTATTCCTCAAGGTCTGACGTAGACTTTTTTTCAAACACTCACAAACAAGCATACGGTCCGCCTGATGGGTAGCAGCTACCGTACTTAACCTATGGACGCCTGCAACCCTTTAGAAAAAGGAGGATTCACTGTGTCGATGGCTAAAGGAAGAAGAGGGTCCCTCATCGTCAACACACCGGGTCCTTTTTGAGCTCTTTGGCAACCTTACTCACCAGCAGGACCACAACACTATGAGTAAGGTCTAGTGCTATTTGGCTGTGATTTTCTGTAAGGTGGAGGTACTTCCCCAGTCGACTTCAGACTTGAAGCATGATCGCTACATTGGTCTTATAACACTGAGACTGATAATGTGATAACCTCACATGGCGACCAATCTGACAGCTAATCTTCCTTAACTCATCCAGCCGTCTTCCATCGCACCGCGTGTCAGTCTCAAAGATCATATCCCTGAAGGTCTGACGTAGACTTTGTAAGCATTCCTACTACATTACAGGACTGATAGTCTGATATTGCGAAAGCCTCACATGGCGACCCTGCCACATACCTGACAGCTGATCTTCCTTAACTCATCCAGCCGCCTTCCATCGCACCGCGTGTCAGTCTCAAAGATCATATCCCTGAAGGTCTGACGTAGATGGTTGTTGAAGCAATCCTGCAGCTGACCTGGATCACCTTCGTCTCGCAGCTGGGCTAGGACGGTCTGTCGGAGGTCTGATATTGCTATGTCGCGGGAGGTCTTGTCATGTGAGAAGTCACTGGAAAGAAAGTGATTTTGAATGTGACGAGTTGTTATGTTTTTAAGGGTCAGTTCAGATTTTTTTATATTATGTCGGTGATGTACAGTGAACGGCAAAGAAATCTTTAAATTTTTGCACATTATTAGAATGGATTAAGGTGATAAAGTGTAAACATATCTTTGACGTCGACTGTACCTATCGTAGCTGACCTTGTATAAAAAGAGGGATTCGCTGTGTCGTTGGCAAAAGGGACAAAATACCTAAGAATCTCTCTAATCTTCATAGTAGACAGCGTCTTCACCGCGTCTACGACGCTCTGCGGCACGGGGGTCTGCGTGTCGTACTCTCTCTTCGTCCAGCCGTGCTCCTTCTGAAGTGTGTCCTTACCTAAGAATCTCTCTAATCTTCATAGTAGACAGCGTCTTCACCGCGTCTACGACGCTCTGCGGCACGGGGGTCTGCGTGTCGTACTCTCTCTTCGTCTAGCCGTGCTCCTTCTGAAGTGTGTCCTTACCCAAGAATCTCTCTAATCTTCATAGTAGACAGCGTCTTCACCGCGTCTACGACGCTCTGCGGCACGGGGGTCTGCGTGTCGTACTCTCTCTTCGTCCAGCCGTGCTCCTTCTGAAGTGTGTCCTTACCTAAGAATCTCTCTAATCTTCATAGTAGACAGCGTCTTCACCGCGTCTACGACGCTCTGCGGCACGGGGGTCTGCGTGTCGTACTCTCTCTTCGTCTTGCCGTGCTCCTTCTGAAGTTTCTCGATGCCGCGGACTATGTGCATGGCTTCTTTGGTTCCTGGTCATCCAATATTTTAATGAAATAAGGTAATAACCACGCTGTTTTAGACGAGCATGTATTTATTAACGCTTTGACCGCCAAAAACGTCAAATCACGCGCATGTGGCAGCAGCAGCGCGTGATAGCACGTTCAAAATAGAACAAAACAGCGCTGAGGGCACGATTTGCCCGTCCGATGCTTGGCAATCAAAGTGTTAATCTTAATTACTCAAAGATGGGTTGAAATTTTTTTGTGAAATATCTTGCAGATATGGGTCGGAAAACTTGGTACTCTCAAATCTCTTCCACTTCTCAGTAAATCCTATAGTCATCAAGTAAGGATCTAATGACAGGTTCTTAGACTGATAGACGCCTAGTGATTTGGGCATTTATATAATAAGTCATGCATTTGCTTTTCTTTGGTGATGTGAAATTGCGGATGAAGACGAGCGTTTCTTAAAAAAATTGCCACTTTTGGAAATTGCCTTTATTCGGTTAAGAAACATATTCTCGTTAGGGCAGATTATAAATTTTTTGTAAATATTATGATATATTTATTCAGAATCATGAGTTCTTTCCATCCCCAAAAAAAGTGCCCCAAAAATTCCATACATTTTTGAGATTTTCCTTTGTGTTACCGTCATACAACTTATTGAGGAAATGGTAATACAATGGAAAAAACCTTTCAGACATTTTTTTATCCCAATAATGCCGAAATAATTTGTGGTCCAAAGCCCATGAAATGCTCTATGAAAATCCGTAATAAAAATGCTGTTTCCAATGTGTAATTTATATAATGCACTATTTGTTTTGTCCTCATAGAAAACATTCCGAATGCAAGAAAATGAACTTACCATACCTGTTTTGATGGCCTTGAGCAAGTCCTGCTGCAGCACGTCATTGGCGCTGCCCTCCAACATCACCACGAGGTTCTGGGACGTCGCAGCCACTACTAAGTTGAGTAGGGAAGTTTGTAAGTCTTTGCGGGTCGGGTTGATGATCACTTCGTTGTCTATTAGACCTAATCTGAAAAAAAAACAATATTCACTGTGTTGTATGAAATACAATAAATAGATGGTGTTCTTCAAAAAGCATACAGAATTCTAAAGGGTCGGCAACGTGCTTGTGAACCTCTGGAGTTGTAGGCGTCCATATACTATGGTAGCTGCTTACCGTCAGGTGGGCCATATGCTTGTTTACTAATGTCACAGTATAAAAAAAGTTGGAACCAACTCCATGAATATTTTTCTTTAAATGCTGTTCAGTCACTGTAGTTACTAGTGCCTCTTCAAGGTACAGTCGCCATCAGATATAACGGAGCGGCCAAGGTCACGTCAACAAGTCACAAATATCTGAACGCCTTGATTGTCAAGGCGATAAAGTGCATGTTCAGATATTTTTGAGTACTTTGGCCGCTCCGATATATTTGATGGCGACTGTACATGCACTGCAACAAATTTTTTTTAATGTTACTGTTTTTGCATATTAACTAAAATAAATATGACAGATCTTCCTCTTACCTGACAGCCCCAATAGGCCCGTTCCACGGCACATCAGACAAAGCCAAAGCAGCACTGGCAGCATTAATAGCAACGGTCTCCGGAGGATTAGTTGCGTCCACCGCAAGCATGTTGCAGACTATCTGCGTGTCGTAGAAATAGTTGTTCGGGAAGAGTGGTCGGAGTGAACGGTCTATGAGGCGGGAGGTGAGTATTTCGCGTTCTGTGGGACCTGGAGCAAATATACCTCTTTAGGATCACATACTTATAGTTAAAATATTCGAGTGATTTTACAGCATTTATAGAAATCAAGCATACAAATGTAAGTACAGTCAACTACAGTCAACTTGGGATGTATTTAGTTAGAATGATGTCCGCCAAAGACGTTCAATCACGCGCTCGGAAAGTAGCGCCAGTGCGTGATATCACGTCCAAAATGCCGGTCCTATTTCGGATTGGTGGGCTGGCGTACACTGACATCAGTGGCACAATTTTTTTTGCCTAATGCTTGAATGTCAAATATATAAGGTAGAAATCTTCATTTTGTGAATTGAGTTGTCAGGAAAAAAAATCTAATTTACAACTTATATTTTTGTAACCTTTTTATTAGGAGGTAAGGTGTTACATATATTTGTTCTAAATTCATAGTATTAAATTGTTTTAATTTTTTTAGAGTACCTAGTTCTCTCCTTAAGAAGTTTGTAGGTATCCTGCCCGCAGCAGCAGCCTTCTGCCTATAGTCCACCACCAGCGGCAGGAACGAGCTGCTACTCTGCTTGGCTCGGGACACCACAGTTGCCAGCACGCTGGTGTTTCCCAGTGTAGCCACACACGCGCCATCCGCGAAGCGCGCGTACTGACCCGTGGAGAGTTTTAGTGAAGTTCTAAATAAAGATATCAACTTATTTTTATATATAGAAGCAGTCGAGTGTATTGAACATTAGAATTAGTGCATTACAGTAAGGGATAGTAAAACAGGCATTTCCCGCCAAGTATCTGTAGATGGATAGGAACATGCGACCAGGAATTGAAACTTGGGTTTCTCTACTGCGTTTTTTATTATGCTAACCTAACATAACCTTAAAATATGATTACTTACTCATTTGAAAATGGGATGTCTATCTTTCCCACAGATGCTTGAGTTGACAGAACATTGTAGTGGAAACTTGCTCTTGCTTTTAATTTCGACAGTATTCTGTGTTTGGATAACATTTTTTAATATTTCGGCAATGGGTCAAGGAAGGGCATCAAATACACAAGTAGATCGATCGGCCTTTACCTGTGTTTCAAATATTTCTTTAGCACTAAGCACAAAAGAAAAGAGTAACGAAATGGATATTTAATAGGAGAATACAATAAAAAGCTGAAATAATATAAAAGTTTTCGTCTTTTTGACTGAGGGATGACGGATGACGGATTGAATAAGAAAAGACGTTTTTTGACGTTTCTAAGTTTTCTAACTCTAAATGTACTTGTGCATTGGTCATTAATAAAATTTAAGTTTTAAATGAATAAAATCAATATACCGTAAGGACATCAATCAAAAGATATATATAAAGTAACATTCAGTCATATATGTAAACTAATATTAATATTACACGTAAGAAATCAAAGAATTTTCGAGATAAAAATAAAAAAACGGCTCAAAAAAGTCAGATGCGTTTTATTATTGCAACCTCAGATTGCATAGTTCGATTACAAAAACATATCAGAGCTGGCCGAAATTAGAAAAAAAACTAATATGTTTTTTAAGTAACAAACGGCATCCAATATTTTTATGATTAAATATGCCAGTTTTATACCAATAACAGTAATAAATAACGTTGTTAACGGTAACTAATACGGTTATAGACAAATTAAAACGCATTGTCAAATGAACAGCTGATTATGACAAGCCAATTTCATTTCAAAACAAAAGTTCACGGTTGTAATGTGAGTAATTGGAAACGAAAGTAAATAAACCAAGTTTAATTCAATTTTATGAATAAATTAAAACAAGAGGTATGAAGAAAGTTCAAGGAAATGACTCATTCCATCGTATAAATTACTTATACCAAGTAAGTTAGACCTACTTTTCTGTGTTCAATGTTTCAAATTTATTTTACATAATATTTATTGTATTTACAGATAAGCAAACATATAGTTAAAATAAATCCAGCCTTGTCTTCGTACTACGGAAACCTAATGGTAAATGTTGCAAAGAAGAATGTCTTGAAAATGTAAGTACATAATATAACCTAATTTCTACTGTACAGTCGGTATCAGATATATCGGAGCGGCAAAGGTGGCCATAAATATCTGAACAACGCCCCTATTGTCAAGGCGATAAAGAGCATGTTCAAATATTTTTGAGTACCTTGGCCGCTCCAATATTTTTGATGGCGATTGTACTGTGCTAATGAATGAAACATGTGTTTGGTGTAAAAAAAAATATTGTCTTTACTAATAATATATTATCCCTTTTCCGCCTCCCAACTGAATATTGTCTATTGTAGACATCCGGGCTGAAATGACTGAATTCCGGTGTGTGTTCCACCGTATTGCAACACATATTGCTCAACATTGGCTCAATAGCTTAATTTATAATTTTTTGTAATTTAATATTTACAGACATCCTGACATAAAGAGGCAAATCTGCAAGAAATGCCGCTGCATTCTAATCTACGGTGAGACTGCTAAAATGAAGATTAAGACTAAACATAAGCAAAAGACTGTAGAATGGACCTGCAATACCTGTAGCACTAAAAAATGCCTGCCGGCTAGGAAAGACAAGGAGCCACTGTGGTTAGAAAGAGACGAAGCTGTTGTTGAGGTTATTAATTAATTGAATGTAACTAGTTGAAGTTGAGATTCTGAATACAATGGTCGCTTCTATACACTGTAGACATTATTGTAAAGATATAATGGTGTGCTTACATACATGTTCACACCCGGTACAGATCACAGCTGTCATATAGAATGAGATTGTAACATGTGAATGCACCATGTGAGATATCATGAATATATTGTGTGTATCTACGGCAAAATATAAAAGCGACCATAAGTTTAACGATTATGAATTAGTACATTGAAAATAAATTGAATTTGACTCTGACTTTGACCTTTCATATCCATATAAAAATGTACAGTTTTACTCACTAGTACTACGCGTACACGCGAAATATTTGTGAGAGCCTAGGCGAACCGGTTCGTGACCCGTCGTTGCAGGGTCGCGTGACTTGCTTAACTTTAATATGTATAGCGCAAGGACAGTCTAAGCCTGGGCTGAACATTTCTGTACAATTTTGCGTGTTCCTCCAAAAAAAACAGCCTTTTTGAGCCTATCCCCCTGTTTTCCATATTAGTGGCTGCAGCGCCATGTTGAATCGAATATGAGTTACTTTGCCGTAAAATAGCCGAATTAATGTATTTAACTGATACCTACTCAATTTTTGTCGCGATAGATGGCACTAGTACCTTTTCCTGAATTGTGGGAATATGATTTTGTATAAACATTGCCAGTTAATCATCCAAGCTTTAAAGGGTCTGGCCGGACCGCCATACCAAAATCGCCCCTGGCTGAATTTGAGATATTGTTATGCACGATTATTCGTTTTATTATTACATATACTTTTGGTGAATATTATGCCTTAAATGATTCCCGTTTGCGAAAAAATTAAAAAAAAAGAAATTTCGTTTTTATTTTTTTTCTTTAAAACCACGTATTCGATTGACTTGTTCTTTGGATATTTTATAGATATATTAGGGATACATCAAAGAAAAAAAAAATTAACTTCCTGACTTTATTTTAAGTACATAACTTTTTGAGTTTTTTTTTTAAATATTTTTTTTATACTACATATGAGTTAGCGACACCTACCATATTTTTTATATAATATGCGCGTTTTTATACTCTATTACATATATTTTTATCAAAAATATTGGTTTGGATCAACAACTTGAAAAAAAAATTTTCATAAACTGAGTGGACAAAATTAACCTTTATTACTCGTAGTATTTAATTGTCTAACACCGGGAGTGGCTCTTTTTTCCTCAATTGAAACGGGTTATTAGTTAAATATAAAAAAAAACATAAATTAAGAATGTTTTTTTTTTCTTGCGCTGCTGGCGAATCGATGCAGTCATATACAGGTGGATTTTCTTTTTGGGTCAGTGAAGGCAGCTGCCAGATTCCGGGCTGCTATGTGAAAATGGTCTTAGAAGACCTTCCCTTGATTTCAGAATAATTTCAGATTAATGAAGGATCGCATTTACAGATTTTGGAATAAACATACAGGGTGCGAGAAAAAGGTCATTTTTGAGAAACTTTTTTTTGATGCCATTCGAGTCCATTCCTATCCAGGATCAAAAGCTTGTATGGGACCAAAAAAATTCCGGCTAGAACAGTCACAAATCGAGGAAAGCTTTTTCCATACATTTTGTATGAAATGAAAACTTTTATTTTTCACATGCAATTATTTTATGCCAATAGATTCCATTCCCGTTCAGTATCAATAGTTTCCATGGGATCAACTTACGGTAATGTACCAAACAGCCACAAATTGAAAATTCTTTTTCCATACATTTACTATGGAAAAAAATGTGAAAATTTATTTACATTTTTCAATCACGCCAATCAGTCCCGTTACGTTTAAGAACAATAATACTGTTTGAGGACATTACAGTCAAATCATTCAAAATTTCAAAAAACGGGGATTTTAAAGCAGTAAATGTATGGATAAATAATCTTCAATTTGTGGCTGTTTGGTACATTACCGTAAGTTGACCCCATGGAAACTATTGATACTGAACGGTAATGGAATCGATTGGCATAAAAAAATGCATGTGAAAAATAAAAGTTTTCATTATCATACAAAATATATGGGAAAAGTTCTAGCCGGATTTTTTTTTGGTCCCGTACAAGCTTTTTATCCTGGATAGGAATGGACTCGAATGGCATCAAAAAAAAGTTTCACAAAAATTACCTTTTTCTTGCACCCTGTATGTTTATTCCAAAATCTGTAAATGCGATCCTTCATTAATCTGAAATTATTCTGAAATCGAGGGAAGGTCTTCTAAGACCATTTTCACGTAGCAGCCCGGAATCTGGCAGCTGCCTTCACTGACCCAAAAAGAAAATCCATCCTGTATATGACTGATTCGATTCGCCAGCAGCGCAAGAAAAAAAAATCATTTTTTTTTATTTTATTTTTTTAACTAATAACCCGTTTCAATTGAGGAAAAAAGAGCCACTCCCGGTGTTAGACAATTAAATACTACGAGTAATAAAGGTTAATTTTGTCCACTCAGTTTATGAAAAAAATTTTTTTCAAGTTGTTGATCCAAACCAATATTTTTGATAAAAATATATGTAATAGAGTATAAAAATGCGCATATTATATGAAAATATGGTAGGTGTCGCTAACTCATATGTAGTATAAAAAAAATATTAAAAAAAAAAACTCAAAAAATTATGTACTTAAAATAAAGTCAGGAAGTTAATTTTTTTTTCTTTGATGTATCCCTAATATATCTATAAAATATCCAAAGAACAAGTCAATTGAATACGTGGTTTTAAAGAAAAAAAATAAAAACGAAATTTCTTTTTTTTTAATTTTTTCGCAAACGGGAATCATTTAAGGCATAATATTCACCAAAAGTATATGTAATAATAAAACGAATAATCGTGCATAACAATATCTCAAATTCAGCCAGGGGCGATTTTGGTACGGCGGTCCGGCCAGACCCTTTCCTTGATATATGATGGTAAAAAGTTAATAGGTAGCAAAGTGGCAACCCTAGCGTAAATGTGAATAATCAAGACCAAGTGGCGGGTAGTTCGAAAACGCGCTCGGCTAGGAGATGCTGATATAATTCCTCGCCAGTCTGCCTGCGACCACGAGCGTTACGACACACAGCGTTAAGTGTGCGCGGTTAAGTCTCGTTTTTGTGAAAATAAAAAGTTAATAGACTGGAAAATACATAGTAATTCCCCTTTAACGTTCAATTTGTTCGTTAACTCGTAAGAATCTACGCCCCATTTTATACCCTGAGGACTTTTAATATGCCCATTAAGCCTACCTGACAATCCGCTAAACGGCCTCCATTAACGAGTACAGTCAGCAGCAGAAGTAGCTAACCTACACACGCATTTATTCTCGTAACAATAAAGTCGTATCCAGCTCATTTTGAACCCGCTTAGCTACTTTTGCTGCTGACTGTACAGTCGCCATCAAATATATCGGAGCGGCCAAGGTATTCAAAAATATCTGGACATGCACTTTATCTTCTTGGGAATAGAGGCGTTGTTTAGATATTTGTGACAACCTTGGCCGCTCCGATATATCTGATAGCGACTGTACAACGCGAATATTCTTACCGTAGACTGTCGTAGACGTTTATAGACTCCGCATCATTAACTCAAGAACCTACACTTAATCATACCTAATAGGCTAGGCTGTTCCGCAGAGAACCGAGAAACATAGTTCAGCGAATAAGCAAGCTGAAATGGCAGTGGGCAGGCCATGTGCCGAAGAAGTGGTCCTTGAGTGGAGACCGTATGTGACAGCACACATAGTCGCACGGCGTCCGGCAGCAAGGTGCGATGATATCCGTAAAGTGGCGGGTACAGATCTGAGGAGAGCTCAATATCGAGCTCAGTAGCTTCGCGTTGGAGAGGCCTACGTACAACAATGGACTGATACAGGCTGATGATAATGAATAATTTATTCAAATAGCGTACCGTAACATTAAAAATTGAGATCTTGGTTTCAAACCTGGGCTTGTAATAAGTTTTACGTCACTCTGGGCGCTAAGTGAGATTTTCCGCCCACGGGCGCAGCGGCAAATCTCACTTCATACCCAGGAGAAGACGTAAGATCGTGTACGCACCACGGGCGTAATGTACTATTTCGAAACTTGTGTTTACGAAACTACGAAAATAAATAGTACATTACGCAACGCACCTAGAGCGGTAAAATAAAGAACAGCTCACATCGCGGGTATTTGTAGCCTGAACCGAAGGTAAGGGCCATAGACAAGCGATCTAAGGCCTTCTCTATTACCGCCCGTGGTGCGTAGGTACATAATTTTACGTCTTCTCCTGGGTGTGAAGTGAGATTTGTGGGCCACAAATCTCACTTACCTACCGCCCAGAATGACGTAAAATCATTTTGATATTTAACAGTCGCTTTTCGGAAGTGGACGCGTATCAGTCATAATCATAGTCATTTATTTATGATTATTTTAAATAGGTAGTAGGTAACATGTCAAAATATTTACACTGTAAAACATTGGTATTTACGAGTAATTGTTATTTATTTATAAAATTAAGTGATATTAGTGACGCTATTAGAAAACGGACAGCTGAACCAATAAGTCGCAGTTTACCATTTTAATCGTACCTACCTACTAACACAGAACACAGCCCTTGTTGAAACCCAGAAGCTAATATGTTATTGATGTTTAAAAATTAGCCGCGAAATATTATTAAATATAAATATTATGTGCTTTTAATTAATGTGATATTATCCTGAGTATTTACTGTAATATATGAAAACTTGAGACTGATACTTGACTCCACAGTCAAACTTAATGTAGTTTTGTGGAGCACTGTAAAGTAAAGAATAAAATTTGTAAACTTGTGTTTTTAATAAATAAATAATAATAAATAAATAAAATGCTCCATCTACCAGTGTACGGATCTGTGATAATTCCATAAAAACCGACATAAACTTTATCACAGAATAAGTATTTCGCAATTCCAAAATCACTGTTTCAACATCATTTTATTTGATTGCAAAACACCAAATAAAAATAACGTGCCATGGAAAAATCTAAAAAATGAAGAGAGTTTTAATAAGCTTATCAGTTTTGGTAACGCTGTGTCAGACAGATAATAATGACAAATATCTCTACTTAAGAACAGGAGAGAGAACAGGGGCCGCGTCACAAGATGGTTTTATAAAGAGTGGGAAAGACGAAATAGACGCAGAAATTGCTAATAGTAACGCTAATACTGCGAGGGAGGGCGATTCCAATGAAAGGTTGAACGACAACCGTCTTATGGATGAAGAAGATAGGTCAGAAGAACATCTAAGGTGGTCGTATCAGATGGATCCGATGCATGTGAGGCGGAGGGCTGATTCGTCCTCCAGCAGTGAGGGTTACTCCGACAGCTCAAGCAGGGAGTTTCAAAACTGGAAGGACGAATGGAGAGAACTGTGGAATAAAAGGAAACAAGAAACGAGGAACTTCTCCACACAAATTGCGGGAGATTCTGTTAACATGGTCGCTGCAAGTAAGTTTTTAAATATTAGGTTTGTTTTAATAGCTGTAACAAATATTGTTTTTGAATTGTATTTATATACCCTCTCAAGTTTGGCTGGCTTGAAACACATGTGCACCAAACAGCTATTTATAGCTTAAGTATTCCTTATTCTTGAGACAGGAGAAAGTTGAGGTTCGTAGGAAAGTTGTAGCAGATGACGGTAAAGTGTGTGCGTACAATAGAATTTAATAAGGTTTAAAGGCTTCTACAAACGTAATCGACTAGTCACCCACTATGTTTAATACATTGCGGTTTTTGATCCATCGATTGATTTCGTTGCACCTACCTAAACGGCAATGTCTCCAAAATCGCTCGTGCGTTTTGTTTCAAAATCGCGCCGATTGTAGGCCTTAAAGCCTCAATTGATCGGTGATAAGAGATTTTTTAAATTGACTTGTTAATTGCATTTTTTCAGGAGTATTTAACCCATTGATCCTCATCACTCGTTTTTTCGAAAACCTCTCAGTTTTGAAGTTATTGATACTTTTAGTTTTCAGATTTTGTGCCGTGATCACGTAATTCTACGATAAATTCAAGTAACTACAGTACTTTTACGCTAAAAGCAAGTAATTTTAAACCAGATACTCGAAACTCAAATGGTTTGTGTAGCTGTACCTAGATACTTGTTTTCACCGTTTGAAATAGTAAATTTCATCAAATAAAAATATAAAAACCAGGGTTTAAAAATGTTCGTATAACCTAATTACTAATGAAGCTTGCACTCGACATTAGGTCTATGTATACACAACTTGATTTTGGTACATACCTATATTACATATGATATGTAATCACTTTAAAATACGTAGGTATTATACTTATAAACTAAAAGTAATTAAATTTATTACTTTTCTAAATTTCACGGTCACTTTTACAATCTAATGAACTTAAGAATTGCGACAAAACATTGGGAATTGTCCTAAGGTAAGGTCGAAAATCTTTCTAAGGATTTCTACAATCCCGACACCTTAAAAAATCATACTACTATATTAGCTACTATACCATTACCAATCACCTTCAGAATGCTGTTAGTATTTACTTACTACACACCAAAAGCTTCTTAGAGACCAGCCTAAAATTAGGTACTTATCATCAAGAAAACCACAAATCTTAGAAACACTTTCCATACTGTACACTTTACTGTAGGAAAATTTACACTTACTTGTTTCTTCGTAGAACATTTGAAGGGTACACGGAAAGAACATGTCTAGTCACTTTGACAACATTTTGAGTTATAGCGGTTTTAAAGTTTGGAACGATTCAATTAACCATACTATTTTCGTAACTAGATGGTTTTTATGAATTAAAAAGTGGACTTATGTTAAAAATTTGAGCTGTTACAGAAGTTGTTGCTAATAGTTCATTGCAAGCTCTACATTTTGATACAAAAATCACATTTTACGAAAAAAGGGACTAGCATGTCTTCTTTCCGTGTACCCTTCATTTGTTACACTATCGCC
The DNA here is from genome assembly GCA_911728535.1 of Pammene fasciana. Taxonomy (NCBI): domain Eukaryota; kingdom Metazoa; phylum Arthropoda; class Insecta; order Lepidoptera; family Tortricidae; genus Pammene; species Pammene fasciana. Next base: position 2,209,167 of record OU452289.1, read on the forward strand.
ATATATTCTAAGCAGAAAGCGTTTTTTGTAATTTTTTTATTAAGCGATAACTAAAAATATCCTATCCGGTATGGTCCTACGGCTCGATGGCCAACCAAACCCTTTGTAAGATATGTTTTATTTATTCAGGACCGTGGGGCGTCCCTTGCGGGGACCCTGCCCAGCATGACATGCCATGGGGTACCTGCATGCTCGCCGTAGAATGCAACGCCGAATACAGAATCTACAGAGGCGATTACTTCTGCGGACGCACTCAGTTCGTCTGTTGCGCCCTGAACTTCCACACCTACGATTTGTACCAAGGCCTCGACGCGTCCTTCGCGCAATCAAGCTCGGAACTCGACAGTGCTGAAGAACGGGCGAAAGCCAAGAAAAACCACAAGGACAGGCATAAACGAAAAGGTCGCGCAAGGAAGCGCCGCAAGCGTCTGAGAGAAGAACGAAAGAGAAAGATCAAGCGCACAATTTCAAAAATCGTAAAAGAGGTCCAAAAAGTCCTTGAAAAATCTTACAGAAACGGCAGCAAGATCCGCAAGAAGAAGACTAAGACTATGAAGAAATTCATCAAGTACCTTAAAAAACAATATAAGCTAAATCGTGAGTCCGCGAAAGACATACATGATCAGCAGTTGGTGGAGGTCGATCAAAATTTCATGAATAAATTGATGCAAATCAAAGAGCTAAACAAAGATTTCATGACGAATGATACGTTTAGGAGCATCATAGTGAATCGGACTATGAGTCTTAGGACTGCGAAGTGGCTGGCAAAGTCGTATCCTCAGTTGGAGGGGTACTTTCCCACTGAGATGCAGGATATGGACTATACGCGCCAGAGAGAGGAAAGCGCTCGTCGGACAGGGGACTACCACCGGAGAGGGGACTCGGAGGATCGGAGAGGGAACTTGGCTGTTCTGAACGGGCACCGTGGTGGTAAAGGGATAAACATGCGCTTGAGAGGGGGCATTGTGCGTCCCCGGAATCGTCGGAAATATATTGACTATGATGTCGAATATGGGTTAATGTATAGTTGAATAAAGTGGTTTGGCTAATACTATCTCCATTTTATTTAGGGTTCCGTATCCAAAATGGCCAAAACGTAAACTTTATAGTTTCGTCATGTCCGTCTGTCCGTTCGTCCGTCCGCATGTCACAGCCATTTTACTGGGAAAATAGTATTTGATATATCTTTCAGTGGCGGCGCGTCCATAGAACACGATTCCCGTCGGCTTGCCTGAGTTTTGTGCTCCTGAGCAGTTTTTCCTACAACTCATATAGAAATTTTAAGCTAAATACAGCACCGGCTTGCCTAACAAAAAAAGGACCCACCGCCACTGGTATTTTTATCAACTTTTAACAAAAGGTGTACCTACTTTATGTGCCGCTACTTATTTTTGTAGTGAAATTGCTGAAAATAATATTTTTAGTGGGGCCTCATACCTGTAACTTAATTTTTTATCAGATATTAACATGATGTACAATGTGAATCGAATTGGCTCTTTAAAAATAACATTGAGTGTCTTTGACGAATTTTTGATTAGGTGAATATTTTCAGAAATATTACTCTGAAAGTCATAAAAATTGTGTCCCCCTGTAACTTTTGAGCCGTAAGTCCAAAAATTATGAAAGAATTTTTGTTATATTGAACATTATGTATTGGTTAAGGCGTTTTTGAGTTATCGCCAAAAAACTACGTACATAGGCAGGTGAGTGATGAGATGACGGGTGATAGAGATATGTGGAAAAAAAAGACATGCTGCGCCGACCCCAAGTAAATGGGACAAGGGCAAGCGAATGACGATGATAGGCAGATGTAGTTTTTTGGTGCACCTAAAAAGGAACACTTTCTAGTAAAGACGTGTAAACGATGTGTCTGTTTTACAACTGTTATAAGCCAAAAGGCACACGTACCTAGCAATACGAGTCGACTCGACGAGTGCAATCGTTCCGTTCGTCTTTCCGGTCAGAGAGCCCGCCTCGCGAGGCCACTTAGAATATTCTGCCACAGATTTTTTTTCATTAGCACGACGTTCATTTGATATAATTTTTAAGAAAAAAAAACCGACTTCAATGGGGGAGGTCGGTGAAAGCTGGTGAACTCTTAAATTCCATACTATGCGATGAAAAAAATTGTCCTGAAAATGTCATTCCCGACGCACAATAGTTTCATACCATGATATTATTTATAAAGGAAAACAGAACACGTAAGTTAAAAGCTAAAATAATACCAGCATCACTTGTTGTCTCTTGTTTCCGAACTTCTGATCCTTTGGAAGTTTAGAGTACCTAAGTTGCGGTAGAGACTGGTACAAAATAAAACTGTCAATTCGAATTTGGTTATAGTTTTTCGGTATAGATGAGAAGCTAAGAGGGCAAAATTATGTATGTATAACTTTAATGAAAGACATTATGAAACAGCTTTTACAAACTAATTACTAAACCTTCGTTGTCAGTGGTCAGTGAGGGTTTCCGGAAACAAATTTTTCACGAGGTTGCAGGGCCGAGAGCTATCGAAATCGGCGTGGCTGTCAAATTAACCAATAAATATAAAAGATTACACATTGATGGATTATGACTGCTAGACCTCTCGCCACGGTGCTGATGCCACCTGGTAAAAAAATTGATTCAGGAAACCTTCATTAATATTTTATTATTATAGTATGATTTTTTTTATACGCTGGTGGCCTGGCGGTAGAAGGTTAGACTTTTAATCCGGAGGTCTCGGGTGCAAACCCCGGCTCGTACCATTGACTTTTTCGGAACTTTTTGTATGAAGTATCTGATATTTACCAGTCGCTTTTCGTTGAAGGAAAACATCGCAAGAAAACCGAACCTTAATAGACCTAGTTTTCCCTCTGGGTTGGAAGGTCAGATGGCAGTCGCTTTCGTAAAAACTAGTATACAAGTCAATCTCTGGGATTAGGTTACTGAACGGACCCCAGGCTCAATTGTGTCGTGGCAAGACCGGGACGAACGCTAGGAGAATGACTTTTTTTAAGATGTCGGAATTATTCGTAGAAATCTCTATTTGAAATGATAAAGTTAAAATATAATATATGAAATGGTTAACAGTCTTTAATATTTACTAGTCTTTAGTTACATTTTGTTACCTTTCGCCGTCAAGATGGTAGGTAGGAAAGTTTTGATAGAACGGTTTGGCGAAATTGGGAATCTTCGGCTTCACGTTATGGGGGATTACTTTTGTAACTTGACCTAACTATTTATAGGAATGGCTATTTTTCTGATGATTAGATAGGCCATATTGAAGAACTTTTACTATGGAATATTTTTATGGGTGTTTCATACATTTTAGTCGATTAGATTTCGTTGTTTTCTATGGGGAAGCCAATTTTTTTTGGGATTTAGATTTTGGCCCCACAGTACAGTAGTTGTACAGTGTGGCCTACCTAATGGATCTCGCTCAATATGGTATGGCTAGTGATTAAAATTTCACCCTGTAAAGGTAGATAAAGGCATTTACGAAAATACACGGAGTATCCATGTAAACATGTTTACGTATCAATTATTTTAAACTTGGCAACTACTCACAAAAAAAACTGTATTTAAGTGAAGGGTACACGGAAAGAACATGTCTAGTCCCGTTTTTCGTAAAATCAGATTTTTGTATCAAAATGTAGAGCTTGCAATGTACTATTAGCAACAACTTCTGTAACACCTGGAATTTTTAACATAAATCCACTTTTTAATTCATAAAAACCATCTAGTTACGAAAATAGTATGGTTAGTTGAATCGTTCCAAACTTTAAAACCGCTATAACTCGAAATTTTGTAAAAGTGACTAGACATTAGACGTGTGCGCCGCCATAAAAATCCGCGGCGGCGGCGCGCCGGAAATTTTTGGCGGCGTGGTTGCGCCACGCCGGCGTCAAGGTCGCTTTTGCCTACGTATTGGTTCACATTAAAAATATGTTAAATAGTATAGTACATTATGATACAAGTGTGCTAAATTGATCATTACATATGAGGCGCTATTGTGCGCACGAACGAAGTGAGTGTGCACAAGGAAGCCGAGCTATGTAATGATCAGGCACACGCGTTTCATACGACGTTTTTCAACACACTTGCGAGGAAAAAACAGAAAACTGTAAGTAATAACTTTTGATAAATACATTGATTTTCAGAATGCTTACAGGATAGCGGTACCTACTGACTTTGTTAATTAAATTAACTAACCTGTTTTTTGATGTTATTGACTGGATCTATTTCTCTGGAACTCTTTTTCGAAGCATTTCATAAAATCCAACACTTCACATTTATTGTCAAATAAGTTAGAATGTTTCCTTACATGTATTTCTCACTCGATTTTTATGACAACATTTTACTAGTCTGTAGGAATGACATTTTGAAAACATATCCGGACCCGGAGGTTAAATGAACACTAAAGTTGGTTTTTTACTCATTTAAAGTATAAATTGTTTAAATTAATAATAATAAAACACAACTAGAAAAATCTAACAAATAAACTGTAACTTCAAGTAAACTTTTAATATGGCGCCCATTTTTTTGCATTCACGCGCACCTTGAGGCAAAGGTTTATGACAAACAGCCAATACTAAAACATAATTTGTGTTTAAAACATAATCTATTGTGTATTATGAGATTTATGAGTAAAATAATTACTAGAAATGATTATTTTTCACAATTAGGATTTTATAATTTGTATTTTCTCGTAAATGTGTACTATTTTTACTTTTTTGCCATGCAAACTCCTAATCAGTTTAGAAAAAATAAAAATAATACCCGTCTAAATTTAATCGCCTCTGTCTGCGCACATAAGACTTGGTACTAGAATACCAACGTCACTTGATGGGATTTATTACATTATAGCACTAGTTATATAATTATCGTGAAAAGCACGCGTGTTTAATATCTAGGATTATGAGCCTAAAAGCGGTGGAATAAGTACCTCGTTACAAGCAAGTGTGTTGAAATAGTTATTTGTTATACAAGGGGTGAAAGTTGTATTTTACGTGCGAGTGTTATTTGAAACACGAGCTAGCGAAAGGTTTCTATTATTGACCACGAGCGAAGCGAGTGGTTCAAAAATAGAATCCTGAGCGTAGCGAGTGCTTTAATACACGAGACGTAAAATAACTTTCACCCGTGTATAACACAAAACTTTTCACCTCACTACAGCGAGGAAAATAAGAAAAAGGGTGCATTTTGCTCGGTTTCCCGTAATTCCTCAGGTGTTTAATACTTCTTCATCACTCGAATCACTAATTTTTAACAAAACAACCTAGAAAAACATGCGAATATTTAACGTTGATATGATGGATGAATTGAAATGAAAAGTTTTGACGTAAAAGGTTTTTTCACCTCACTAGCTCGGAAAGCCCTTTTTGTTTGTTTAATATCTATTGTGAAAATCGCTTTTTATCCACATGTGGTGAAAGAGTTTTGACATAAGTGACAAGTGGCTTAAGTGACATTTGACAGCTAACAAAACGTAAAACGTTAAAAGTGCAGAATTTTTAACATCGCAATTAATGAATTGCATCGAGTAAAAACACTTAATACAGTCTTACAACTTTATTTTAATTCATAAATATCAGCATTCAACATTAATCTTCATTCTTTTTGTAAAAACGGATAAATTGTTCTGATAGCCGAATAAGTCTACGTACGAACAAAACGCATCTGACATTTAATAAAACCTTTTACGTCAAAACTTTTCATTTCAATTCATCCATCATATCAACGTTAAATATTCGCATGTTTTTCTAGGTTGTTTTGTTAAAAATTAGTGATTCGAGTGATGAAGAAGTATTAAACACCTGAGGAATTACGGGAAACCGAGCAAAATGCACCCTTTTTCTTATTTTCCTCGCTGTAGTGAGGTGAAAAGTTTTGTGTTATACACGGGTGAAAGTTATTTTACGTCTCGTGTATTAAAGCACTCGCTACGCTCAGGGTTCTATTTTTGAACCACTCGCTTCGCTCGTGGTCAATAATAGAATCCTTTCGCTAGCTCGTGTTTCAAATAACACTCGCACGTAAAATACAACTTTCACCCCTTGTATAACAAATAACTATATTAAATGTCAGATGCGTTTTGTTCGTACGTAGACTTATTCGGCTGTCAGAACAATTTATCCGTTTTTACAAAAAGAATGAAGATTAATGTTGAATGCTGATATTTATGAATTAAAATAAAGTTGTAAGACTGTATTAAGTGTTTTTACTCGATGCAATTCATTAATTGCGATGTTAAAAATTCTGCACTTTTAACGTTTTACGTTTTGTTAGCTGTCAAATGTCACTTAAGCCACTTGTCACTTATGTCAAAACTCTTTCACCACATGTGGATAAAAAGCGATTTTCACAATAGATATTAAACAAACAAAAAGGGCTTTCCGAGCTAGTGAGGTGAAAAACACTTTACGAACAGGGAACATAAACCAATGTTTGAATTTGTTTGTTGATTTAAGGAGGGTTTTTCTAATACACAACATCCTTGTTTTCTTTACGGAAATCGCATTTATGTTCATGTTTTTCATAATTCTGGTAAATCAAGATCCTTTTTTGACTCGTAGTAAGTCCAAACAATACAGTTCAGCATTAAGGATTAATCCTGACACCGAAAATACTCTTGTACTCTGGCAAATTTTGTTGGTGATACGATTTTGGGTTTTGGTGATTGGTGACACTATTTTAGTTACGTAGGGAAGGGAGGTGAGCGGTTAAAGCCTCTACAAGATCCTTCCACGCTTGTCTATCCTGAACAACCGTCTTGGTCTTGGCCTCTCTCAAGCTCAGTCTTAAGGGTCGCAACTCGATCTCTACGCACCTCCGCCACGTGTGTGCAGGGCATCCGCCGCCGGCTCGCTTTCTATCTTAGCCACTCAAATGCGATACTGGTATTATTCAATGCTCCTCTTCGAAGAGTATGTCCGATCCATCTCCACTTCCATAGTGCTACTTTCTGGGTGATAGAAGACTGACGACCCATACTCCACAAATCCTCATTTCTTATAATCTTCAGCCAGTAGATGCGGATCTTATTGAAAAACACTTGTAATTTGTGTGTCAGTCCCTTTATCACTCTCCAGGTTTCGCAGCCGAAGAGCAGCACGGACTTGACAATGGATTCGAAGAGGGAGATTTTAATGCGATGAGTAAGCACGTTGGAATCTCAAACAGGCTTGACTTAAGCAAATACAACTTTTGCCTTCTTAATCCTGCTCTCGATGTATCATTCGTCTGCACCTCATCGATATAATTTTGTACTTCCGAGATACACAAATTTAGAATCTGATTCCAGGCGATCGTTTTTGAGCAACAAATGTTCCGTGCAATCTAATTTTACTCGCATGTCAACAGTTTTACGTCGGTTCGCAGGCCCATGACTTCTTCCTCTTGTAGGCTCTCGAGTTTAGCTTTAGGATTGGCTAGAGATAGCAAAGTCAAGTAATCATGATCTTCCAGCTCCTTAAGGGGCTACGTTGAAAAATTATAGGTTTTTTCAAACGCTCTATTGACTAAACGGGAAAAGGGACTGAATTTATTTTTGAATATATATCAAACGACTATATACTCTTGTATATGGCACAAGCCGAAACACGATTGCTGAAAGTTGCCTTGATAGAAAAATAATCCGAAGTTGGGACCTACTTCCCCTTATTTTTCTTAGCTTACGTAAACTATAAGAGATTAAGCAATATAACTAAGTAAAAAAGATGGCTTTCTGATTTATCTAAAAAGTCACAGAAGCAAAATTAGACAAAACTTTATAGATTCGCTTATTTATCGTAGTTTGGTCAAAAAGTCTGATCCTTAGGAGTGCTGCATCTCTTTCTTTCGTGCACAGGAGCCATTAAACGTGTCTCTTATGGATGGGCGTGGCTTGTCCGAATCGAGGAATGGCCTTAATGCCTCTTGGTGTTCCAGTCACTTTTCTCATCACATCATCGAGGAGAATTACGAATAACAGCGGTTATGCCGGTGATAGGAGGCATCCTTGCTTCACGCCGGCAGTTATCTTTATAGCGTTCCCTTTACATGGATCAACTTGCATGTACTACCTTCGTACAAGGAGCGAATGATGAACTTGGATAACCATTGTACACACTGTTCAATAAAGATGCGTAGGGATTGGTGTGGTCTGTGCAAAGTGACCTGGGCGGAAACCTGCTCGCTCGTCTCTCCCGTAAGAGGAATAAAAACCCAAACCTAACTATTTCTATCTGTAGATGTTTTTATGGTTTAATTCATCAATATACGTCGTTAAATGTTCATCTGACTTTCCTTGGTCGGACATTGGCGTTGGCAAATTTTTGTCGAATCCTGAAATTTTGGCCCACGGCGTGGATTTTGAAATCCGCGGCGGCGGCGGCGGCGTGGGTCCCACGGCGCGGCGCACACGTCTACTAGACATGTTCTTTCCGTGTACCCTTCAAGTATTTTATTTTATTTTTTTAGTACACCTTCAATAGTTACACATCACAGTAACCTAACCCAATGTACCAAGTCTTCCATTAAAAAAATATTTCAATAACAAATCGTTTGAGAGATACGGGCTGCGACCCACGCTCCGGCTCCTACCTGGTCCAGCAAATTTCACTCGCTGTGCAACGCGGTAATGCTGCCAGCATTTTTGGCACTTTCGGACCAGGTGGGAGCCGAAATTAGATACCTACAATTATATTCTAGTATTTAGTAGGCATTTTTTTCCTGTTTTGAAGCTAATAAATTTACCACAACATGAAAAAAAAAATCGTTTAGAGTCTGTCCCGAAAGAAAGTGTCGTAGATATGATAATTTGATAAAGTTGCTCAGTTGTTACACAGTCTTAAAAACTCGTTCCGGCCTACGACCCAGAAACCATCCTGCTAGTGTTAGAGCTCCTTTTAAAACACTAAATACCTAAGCCCGACACATTCTCGAATAGTATGCTAATTTACATACCACGCCAGTTAAATTCAGTTCTATTGTGCATCCTTAGGAAACGTTACGGGACATAAGTGCATTGCGAACGCTAAGCTGTAGGTAGTGCAGGTGGAATGGGTGGAAACGAGCAAATTCCTCTAACTGTAGCAGGAAAAAGGGGCCAACAAGAGTAACAAGACAGCTGAAAACTGACAGTGAGACCACTTTTAATCAAGCCCTAGCCATACAAAGTGGTGTAAAATGTAGGCGCTGTCAGATTAATGTACCTACCTACGTACTTATTGATTTCAATTAAATTTTTAAAATAAATGGCATTCTGTCCACAATATTGGGACAATTTTGCCAATGTCGAAGTAGAGACGACAAGTATACGGTTAATTATAGTTTGGCCAGAGTTTGTTCCACTTCAAGCATAGACAGGGAGAATCATACTGTCTTTTTCTAATGCTAGTACTCTCACTACTAAAAAAGGGATGGGTATAGCATGTTACTCTGACTGTTACTGCGCTTTTGGTTTGCCAGACTATAGTTAAAATTTCGCTCCAAGAGCTGGACGTTGTACGGTGAGGTTAGGCTTTTTATAAGGAGATAGCTACTCCCTACAAAAAACACGTGGACTAACGGATATCTAACTCAAACAGGGGTTACACTTGTTTTGAGATTAATTCTTCATTAGTTGCACACTAGTTCGTTAAATCACTGCAGAATAAGCTATATATTACACACTGAATCACGAAAATGAACAAAAAATTAGAAGTTAATCACAAAACCAAACCACCTTGCTCGACAAGATGGCCGCAATTCTACTTATTGAGTTGAAAATAATAATTAGGGTGGGTTGCACCATGCACAATTAACCGACTCATCAACGTTAAATATGGCGACGGAGCTGTCATCCCATAGAAAACTGTCAAAACTTTTCATACAATATTATTTTAACGATTACGTTGACGTTAACAGACGGTTTGGTGCAACCGACCCTCAGTGATGATGAAATAAAGGGTTGTTATAATTTTAAGTTGAACATGTGTGTTGAGTATGTAGTGTATCTATATATTGCTGTGTAGGGTAGCTATGTTTGTGACATTGTAGTCCACCAACGGATGAACCGATTCGACTGAATTGAGGTTATTATTAAAATTTATTTTTTTGTCTAATTAGATGGCAGGTGGGTAATTAAGTTAACCATAATTTAGTTGGAGATTTTTCTTGCAGCTTTATAAACTTATAATCAACATACTGATAGGATTTAAGTAGAAGGAACTTCTGTGTCGTCGGGTCTAAAGTTGGGTTTAGACTGTTCAGAGTAGTAAGGACTAGACGATTCGTGTACACTACAACTCTGATTACTCTGAGTCAGTTCACATCGTTAACTGGCTAACTGCTACTGTTATTATAAACACCGACCAGACCGAGACCATTTTCTTAGAGGAACCAATATAACACAATTAACAAGTTTAAAGTAAACTGATAAGTAAATCATTTATTCAATAACAACATATGTCAAATCTTTAAATGATAAACGCATTAAACAATTTATAATATCGGCAACACAGGCATCGTCAGGTGGCTACAAATGGAAATCCGCAACAGGCTTTGTTTCATACAAACCAATGATGAAATTCGCAACACAGGCTTCGTCAAACTTATTTCAATTATTACGTCAAACTTATTTTAATTATCATCAATGTGAATGGACCGAAAAGTTTGAAGCTATTTTGATAGTAAAATTTGGAGGCAATATGCTTTTAGCCTTTGTAAGGAGTCATTCAAAAAAGTGAAAAAAGATCAAAAAAGAGCACTGAGCAAGAAATGTCAAATTAAATAAATATAAGAGTTTTCTATTGAAGAAGACTGAAGCCATATGTATAAGTAGTGTAATGAATAGTTTGAGCATGTGTAAGGAGAAAAAATATCATTTTGCAGGGTACTGAGGCACAGTCTAGATAAGCAAGAAATGTCATGCGTTAGGGTAATCCAAAAATCATGTGATCATATTTTGACTTCTTTTTGACCCGTCTCCCTAGTTATATGTTCCATGGGAATAGTTTAGAGGTTAGAGCCAACGGTTTAAATTATCTGTTTGCGTTGGAGGAGCCCGTATCTTCACTGGATGTATTACCGTTGTACTCAGACTAACTGCAGCCACAACGCGTCAAATAACGCGCGACAGACATTGAGTTTTATAGGTACAAATACAGGGTGTAACAAAGATAATGGTGATCCGTTTAAGGGCATAATTGGTATCGTATTGCGAGTAAGAAAAAGTAATCGAAAAATGTTTTGACCGAGAAATTTTTTTTGAGTTTTTTTTTGAATAATTAGTTTTTCATAATTAAATTACGATGCCAATTATGCCCTTAAAAGGATCACCAGTATTTTTGTTACACCTTGTATACCTATAGCAGAGACTATAGAGATATAGACGACCACAGCCTAAGAACTTTTTGAAGCTCATGTCGATTGCACCATCTATGTCAAAGCCCCCTAAAGATACCGACAGCTATTCCATCTAGTAACAAATAGCGTACTAGTAGTACACTAGTAGCTACTAGGTGGAGTAGCAGTGCAGGTGACATTTCTCTTACATATTCGGTATCTTCAGGTGGCTTTGACATAGATGGCGTAATCGACATGAGCTTCAAAAAGTTCTTAGACTGTGGTCGTCTATATCTCTATAGTCTCCCTATAGTCCATATACATATAGTTTCTCCCATACGTTGGGTTCTCTACTGAAAAAAAGCGAAAATTCGCATTCTAAACATTCAAACTCCACTCTTAATACATCATCATTCGCTTGCCCAAGGGCAATTACATAGTGGATAAAATATACTTACAAAATGATAGTCACCTACTTGAATTGCAGATTCTTAAAAACGTGTTTGAAGAACATCATTTATTTATAGGTCTGAAAGCCTATTACAAAATTAGCGCATCCGAAGTTGTCAATAAGACCTCTATTCGCTTGGTTGATGGGCTGTAATTGTAACTTATGTCTGTTAAGCTAAGTCTTAGCTATAATTATGTTCTTGGCAAGACCCACAATCAATATTATCACTCGCACCTATCGCATGTCACATAAATCCGCTGTCTTACCCCACAGCATGGCTCTAATAATACTGGACTGCAAGTTCTACAATGTGCTCACGGAGCACCCAAGAAATCTACGCATTCCTGAGGCTAAAATTGGATTTGGATTCCTCTTGAGCACATTGTATGCACCACCCAGTCTTGATTGTAAACTTCTTGGCAAGAGATTCAATATCGGCATCTATCGCATGTGACAACCATAAATCTAGAGTTGTCTAATAAGCTGGCAGAATTGCGAGGTAGTTGGCTTAGTGAGGTTTGAGTTTTCCAATTGTAATGTATAGCTGATGTAGATGGCTTCACTTTTGGACCTTATATCTTGGTGATAAGGTACAACGTTGTAAACATATTTTTAACGTCGACTGTGCAATTTCCATCAAACAAATCGACGCGCCCCTTACTTAGAGTTATATGAAGTTAAGCTTCTATATGGAAATCTATATATCTTTCTATAAAAGTCTCGGTAGAGAGTACCATTTTGTACCTTTTGGAGTTGAAACTCTAGGTCCATGGGGTCCCAGCGCACACAAGTTTTTTGCAGAAATCGCAAAGCGTCTGGTTGATGTAACTGGTGACCGAAGAGCTGGCGGTTTCCTCGCACAGCGTATCAGCATTGCGATACAACGAGGAAATGCCGCCAGCATCCTTGGTACAATGCCGCAAGGGCCTAGTTTAGATTTGAGCTAGTTATCGAACGAGCGGAGCGTAAGCGAAGATCGTTCTTACAAACAACAACTGTCACCTGGCTACTGGGACGTCTCGGCATTTGGATGGCTTTTTGATTTAGATAGTTTGTCCGACGATAACTTTAGTAACGATTTTCCGATCTTTATGAAATTTGTTGGGGTTGTAGCAGAGACCAACAAAATTTGCGAGTTCGTATATGAGCTGGATTGAGACGGGGGTTCTGAAATTAGAAGGCCTAAAAAGGTTTTGTAAAGGGGTCATGTTACATTGGTCATCTTATTTGCTACTTTTACGAGCAAATATGGTTGAGTTTGGTATCAAACGAAAGGGATTGATTAACACTCTCGTGAAATCCTTATTAACTGCTTACTGTTTCATAACAATTAGCAACATAAAATTGATTTCAAAAATATTTTCAATTATATTTTGATTTTGGTGTAAATATTTTGACAACTGACTTTTTTTAAATTTATTAGAGCTTTGGCTGCTAGGGCCATCAGCATACTGACATTAACACATTAGTTAGAGAGAGTTACCATAGACGCATAATGATAGTGACCGAAACCTATATATAGGTGGTCCACAGATGAGAACGACATGTCAAAGCAACAGAGTGAGAGGCATGTGAGAGGTGGATTTAAATTTAGAAGAGACAAAAACTGTCAAATCTGAAGCGATTTCGTCGCGGTAAAATTTTGCGCATCAACCGCACAATTTAATATGGACGTTTAGTTTCACCGTGATGGTTAGTTGAGAAAAAATACCCGATACCTATTTTTGGTATTTGTAGTAATTCTACTATTGCACATTTATGGCGAAACACAAGATTCGCGAGTTCACAGTTCGGGGCGAACTACTAGTTAATTTAGTTTAGTATTTGTACTGTAGTACCTCTGTATATTTAGTTATGTAAATAAATGTTTTATCTTTCTATCATAAATATACCTTACAGAAAACCACAGCCTCGTAGCACTAGACCCTACTAGTAGTAAATTAAAAAGTTAGGAAAGGTAAAGTGAGGAGATATTTGTAACCATCAGTTTGTATTTTATTTTTTATAATGAGATTAACGAAAAGGGAACCCCCTGTCTTGTCCCACTGCAGTGTACAACATCAGTGGGATTGGGCTATATAATCCCCAGGCCAGCCCAAAGTAGGTCCGGGAATTCAGATATACATACTTATCAGTGGCGGCGGGTCAAACAAATTTCTTAGGCAAGCTGGTGCTGAGTTTGGCTTAGAATTTCTTCATGAGCTGTAGGAAAACTGCTCAGGCGCCTGAAACATAGGCAAGCCGACGGAAATCGTGTTCTATGGACGCGCCGCCACTGATACTTACGTACTCGTAAGTATAAAAAACTTAAAAAATAAATCGAACACCAATTGAAATGATTCTTACACTGGCCTATTATCCTATAACGCGAACCACTACCTACGTTCGTTCGTCTGTACTTACTCTTTCAAATATGCAAGAGCGATAGAGAGAGCGAGATAATGAAATTTCGACTTCAAACATTCGCGGCTGGCTCGCGGAAATATTCATCACCAAAACCGCCAAAAATATCATCACATCGTCAGGTGACAACCAAAACTCAGTAATTACAAAAAAATATCAAATGAAAATCAACCCTGTTTTGTTACGAATACTTCATTATAAGTAGTTCATTATGGCTATGAACTTGTGGTAGTAGTTAGATGATATACCTACTCATCATCATACGTGATGGGAGGCATAGTTCCCCCTCTCAAACGCGCATTGCCCCTTTTGACGCGAGCATGCTCTCTCTGGCGAGCCCAGCTCCCTCTCCGGCGTGTCGAGTACCTTCTCCGTTTAAGCGACTCTCCTCTCCGGCGGTAGTCCCCTACCCGAGGAGCAATTTCCGTTCTCTGACGGGTAAAGTCCCTATTATACATCTGCATGGGTAAGTACCCCTCCATCTGAGGATACGACTTTGCAAGCCATTTCGCAGTCCTAAGACTCATAGTCCGATTCACTATAATATTCCTAAACGTATCATTCGTCATGAAATCTTTGTGTAGCTCTTTGATTTGCATCAATTTATTAATGAAATTTTGATCGACCTCCACCAACTGCTGTTCATGTATGTCTTTCGCGGACTCACGATTTAGCTTATATTGTTTTTTAAGGTACTTGATGAATTTCTTCATAGTCCTAGCCTTCTTCTTGCGGATTTTGCTGCCGTTTTTGTAAGCTCTTTTAAGAACTCTTTGGACCTCTCTTACGATTTTTAAAATTGTATGCCTGATCTTCTGCTTTCGTTCATTTCTCAGACGCTCGCGGCGTTTCCTTGCGCGACTTTTTCGTTTTTTCCCTTCGTTATGGTTTTTTTTCTTGGCTTTCGCCCGTTCTTCAGCACTGTCGAGCTCCATGCTCGATTTCGCGAAGGACGCGTCGAGGCCTTGGTACAAATCGTAGGTGTGGAAGTTTAGGGCGCAGCAGACAAACTGAGTGCGTCCGCAGAAGTAGTCGCCTCTGTAGATTCTGTAGTCGGCGTTGCATTCCACGGCGAGCATGCAGGTTCCCCTTGGCGTGTCATGCTGGGCAGGATCACCGCAAGGGACGCCCCACGGTCCTGAATAAATAAAACAAATCTTAGAAAAGGTTTGACCATCGAGCCGTAGGATCATACCGAATCCGAGCATGATCAGGCTTTTCGGGTGCATCCCAATGTCGTAGCATGCGTTATTTAGAAATTAATTCATTCAATGGCAAATTCAATTTATTGAAAAAATAAACTTATGTAAACTAACTTAAAAAGAAAGTATTTTAAATCTAGATAAATCTAAAATTAAATATGAAGGTATAACAACTATAAAAGCTTAATCAAAAAGCCCACCCCGTGTCGTCCCCGATAAATAAAATCCTATTAAAATTCAAAAAAAAGTCCTGGTTTTTATGCAAAAACCAGGACTTTAATAGGATTATTTTTCATGAAGTGGTTTGCATTCTTTTACCTCCACCACTTTACAGCTGCCAGACGTCCAGATCTATAAACTAGTACAGTAAACTGACAAGAGGCGTTTCATTGCTCTCATTATTCTGTCATATCTGACGTGGCTAGCTCTCCTAAGACGGGGTTTTGAGATGAATGTACCTACAGTTGTTTCGAGATAATAACTTACTTGCAGCGATCATGTGAACAGAATCTCCCTCAATTTGTGTGGAGAAGTTCTTCGTTTCTTGTTTCCTTTTATTCCACAGTTCTTTCCATTCCTCCATCCAGTCCTGTATCTCTCTGCTTGAGCTAATGGAGTCACTGGTCGAATCAGCCCTTAGCTTCGTAACATTCACACTCGTAACGGGATCCAACTGGTCCCTTAAATATTCGTCTGACTCAACTTCTTCCTTCATGAAACGGGTGTCGTTCAACTTTTCATTGGACTCACGCTCTTTGACTACAGTTTTAGTTGTATTTTTATCATCTGCATCTAATTCATTTTTCGGGCTATTGGTTTCTTTTTTTTCATTGGACTCGCCCTCTCTAGTAGCAGTTTTAGCGTTACTTTTAGCAATTTCTGCGTCTATCCCACTCTTTATAAAACCATCTTGGGACGAGACCCCTGTTTTCTCTCCTGTTCTTAAGTAGAGATTTTCTTCTATATCATCTGTATGACAAAGCGTTACCAATACAGATAGGAATATTAGAAATCTCCGCATTTGTTTTATTAATTTTATTATGACATAAGGCCCGTGAAATTAAACAATCAAAATTGCTAAAATCACAAAGTGTGACGTAGTTCTGGATTTTTGATATGTTGCTGGGAATAGTTAAGGCTATTTACATCTTTATTTGCTACAAGTAATTACTTGTGCTAGCTGAGCAATACATTAAAACTATTGAGTTATAAATACTATTTATCTTTTTATTTTAAAAATTATAAGTTTTATTAATAAAGTTGCTTTGGCAATTTTGTAGGCCCCTTAATTTTAAGCAATTTGAGTCTAAATCAATTGTTTACCTTAAATATTTCATAAGATACCGCTACTTATATCTTTGAAAAAATAAAAAGATATTACATTCGACTTGCGCACGAATTTACAAAAAACTGCAGATACATTGACGAGAGACCACAGAAATATTAAATTTTAATTTAATAATTTTATGAATTAGTGTTCCATCGTTTCACAAACAAAGGTGACTCAAGATCACAATGCGATACCGAATCTCAAAGTGAATGTCGGCAACGGCATATAAGTTGTGACTCTCTTACGTGAAGTCTATTTATTACACAAGATAAATAGGTAGAGATATAGAAATAGTACACACAAATCACATAAAAACGAGTTCATTCTTTTGAAACATTAGTACAAGTTTATTTATTTTTAGCGATTGACGGTAGATAATTTACCAAAAAGTCTGTTAGAAATGTTCAATTTAGTTCAAATACCTGCAACTGTTTCAAGGAACCAACTTGAACCTTAAATAGACTATAAAGTATTTAATTTAGCTTTATCAATGAATAAAGTGCTCCTATATGAGAACCTATAAAATATAGAGATTTGAATGTGGACTTATAGTAGGTACGGGCGGCGGCCGTAGGATCTGCTAACGTGATACGTGATACAAAGGTAAGCCCCATGGCACATGTTCATAAAAGTGATGCTGAGTTCCGAAAAAAATAAATAAATAGAATTGGCCGAAAGCACAAAAATGTACCACTTCCGGTTTAAAAAATGGATGGCATTTATCTACGGCACTTGATACTGAGATGATTATTGTGGCAACAAATAGTAATTTATTTTTAGGTACAGAAAAACCCAGTCTGCCAGTTTCTGCATGGCCGGAAGTGCCCGGCAGACTGGTTCAAAAGTGACGTACATTTGCAATCAAATTCCTTACTTTTAAACTAGTCTGCCGGGCACTTCCGCACAAGTGTCATCTTTATATCCAATGACGTAGGTAAATACCTACCATCCATTTTTTAAACCGGAAGTGGTACTTTTTTGAGCTTTCGGCCAAATCTATTTTTTTTACTATTTTTCCGGAACTCAGCATCACTTTCATGAACATGTGCCATGGGGCTTATGGCTTATCTTTGTATCACGTTACGTAGCAGATCCTACGGTCGCCGCCCGTACTATTAAATGATTGATGATTAAATGTTCTTTAAAACTCCAATAGCAACAACAGGAGTTCGATTTTTGAATCTCACCGGGTGACTTATTTCGTACTAAATAGTCATCGGCTGCATACAAAAAAAACCGGCCAAGTGCGAGTCGGACTCGCGCACCGAGGGTTCCGTAAAAACCTATAACAATTGCTATTTCTTATGATTGCGTGGACATGAAAGTTTCGTTTTGCTACAGCAGAAAGATATTATAGAGCTGAGTATATGATATGAATTTCAATTTATTACCTCTACGCGTTTACGAGGAAACAGGTAGTAAGTTTAAAATTTAAAAAAATATTTCATTATACGATTTTACTAAAAATGTCTACTTTCGTAATTTTTCCTTTGTCTGTGCTATATGATGTTGCTTCGTGTCAAGTTTCAAGATTCTGAGCTTACGGGAAGTACCCTTTAGGTTTTGAGTTTCTCGCGAGTAGGGTAAAAGCACCAGTAGTCAGCCTTATAACGACTTTTTAAAGTTTGAACATTCAGCATTTCTACAGGATTAGTCGGATAATTAAACGAATAACATGGTTAAGTCAATTGTTTAGCATAGTTTTAAAACAAAATCTATTTTAAATCTAGATAAATCTAAAATTACATATGAAGGTATAACAACTATAAAAGCTTAATCAAAAAGCCCACCCCGTGTCGTCCCCGATAAATAAAATCCTATTAAAATTCAAAAAAAAGTCCTGGTTTTTATGCAAAAACCAGGACTTTAATAGGATTATTTTTCATGAAGTGGTTTGCATTCTTTTACCTCCACCACTTTACAGCTGCCAGACGTCCAGATCTATAAACTAGTACAGTAAACTGACAAGAGGCGTTTCATTGCTCTCATTATTCTGTCATATCTGACGTGGCTAGCTCTCCTAAGACGGGGTTTTGAGATGAATGTACCTACAGTTGTTTCGAGATAATAACTTACTTGCAGCGATCATGTGAACAGAATTTCCCTCAATTTGTGTGGAGAAGTTCTTCGTTTCTTGTTTCCTTTTATTCCACAGTTCTTTCCATTCCTCCATCCAGTCCTGTATCTCTCTGCTTGAGCTAACGGAGTCACTGGTCGAATCAGCCCTTAGCTTCGTAACATTCACACTCGTAACGGGATCCAACTGGTCCCTTAAATATTCGTCTGACTCAACTTCTTCCTTCATGAAACGGGTGTCGTTCAACTTTTCATTGGACTCACGCTCTTTGACTACAGTTTTAGTTGTATTTTTATCATCTGCATCTAATTCATTTTTCGGGCTATTGGTTTCTTTTTTTCATTGGACTCGCCCTCTCTAGTAGCAGTTTTAGCGTTACTTTTAGCAATTTCTGCGTCTATCCCACTCTTTATAAAACCATCTTGGGACGAGACCCCTGTTTTCTCTCCTGTTCTTAAGTAGAGATTTTCTTCTATATCATCTGTATGACAAAGCGTTACCAATACAGATAGGAATATTAGAAATCTCCGCATTTGTTTTATTAATTTTATTATGACATAAGGCCCGTGAAATTAAACAATCAAAATTGCTAAAATCACAAAGTGTGACGTAGTTCTGGATTTTTGATATGTTGCTGGGAATAGTTAAGGCTATTTACATCTTTATTTGCTACAAGTAATTACTTGTGCTAGCTGAGCAATACATTAAAACTATTGAGTTATAAATACTATTTATCTTTTTATTTTACAAATTATAAGTTTTATTAATAAAGTTGCTTTGGCAATTTTGTAGGCCCCTTAATTTTAAGCAATTTGAGTCTAAATCAATTGTTTACCTTAAATATTTCATAAGATACCGCTACTTATATCTTTGAAAAAATAAAAAGATATTACATTCGACTTGCGCACGAATTTACAAAAAACTGCAGATACATTGACGAGAGACCACAGAAATATTAAATTTTAATTTAATAATTTTATGAATTAGTGTTCCATCGTTTCACAAACAAAGGTGACTCAAGATCACAATGCGATACCGAATCTCAAAGTGAATGTCGGCAACGGCATATAAGTTGTGACTCTCTTACGTGAAGTCTATTTATTACACAAGATAAATAGGTAGAGATATAGAAATAGTACACACAAATCACATAAAAACGAGTTCATTCTTTTGAAACATTAGTACAAGTTTATTTATTTTTAGCGATTGACGGTAGATAATTTACCAAAAAGTCTGTTAGAAATGTTCAATTTAGTTCAAATACCTGCAACTGTTTCAAGGAACCAACTTGAACCTTAAATAGACTATAAAGTATTTAATTTAGCTTTATCAATGAATAAAGTGCTCCTATATGAGAACCTATAAAATATAGAGATTTGAATGTGGACTTATAGTAGGTACGGGCGGCGGCCGTAGGATCTGCTAACGTGATACGTGATACAAAGGTAAGCCCCATGGCACATGTTCATAAAAGTGATGCTGAGTTCCGAAAAATAATAATAAATAGAATTGGCCGAAAGCACAAAAATGTACCACTTCCGGTTTAAAAAATGGATGGCATTTATCTACGGCACTTGATACTGAGATGATTATTGTGGCAACAAATAGTAATTTATTTTTAGGTACAGAAAAACCCAGTCTGCCAGTTTCTGCATGGCCGGAAGTGCCCGGCAGACTGGTTCAAAAGTGACGTACATTTGCAATCAAATTCCTTACTTTTAAACGGGAAGTAATTATTTGATCAGCCGTTTTTAAAACTGATTCGCAAAAAAAAATTGCCATTAAATCACTTGGTCAGCTTATAAAAATTTGGCTGGCAATAAATAAATATGGAGCTGCAACTCTTGTTCGGCAAAAAATTCACAAACGGACAACGTTTTAACCAATATTGATCTGCCTATATTACACAGATAAAAAGATATCTTAATCCAAGATATTTCATTCTTGTATATAAGGAAAATCGATAATTTCTTGAACCAAGTATGATTTTGTTGAACCAAGTATGATTTTGTTGATCCAAGATAGAACTTACTTGGTTCAAGATATTTTTACTTGATTTAAGAAATTATCGATTTTCCTTATATACAAGAATGAAATATCTTGGATTAAGATATCCTTTTATCTGTGTATACTTTATCTGCTCAATAAATTGTTGAGATGCGAAATAATTATTTGGTCAGCAAGATTTAAAAATTGGTGGGCAGAAAAAACATGACTGTAACCAGTTTTATTGAGAGGTATGCATATTAAAGCAATGGTAATCTGATATAATAAAGCTGGTGGCGTTTGGTTTGAAAAATCGGCAGAGTTGCAACCGGAGTGAAATTGGTCCACGTGACATGAGCAGCCAATGTGTGCGTTTGGGAATATAATCACAGAAAACTGTCGTGTCACAGAGCCAAGGTAGGTGCGACGACGAGCGAAGTGAGGAGGAGTGTGTTAGGTGAACCGTGACCTAACAGCGCGCGAAGCCGAGCGAGCGAAGCGAGCGTGCCGCGGCAGCGGCCGGCGAGCGCCAGAACCGACTGAATCTAATGTCTTTTATTAGTTAAATTATATACAAATTTTCGGAAAAAGTTCATGAATCGTAGAAGATTCGTTAAAATATCTAAACCTGTGTTTTTTGTTTAAAAAATCACCTGATCAGCAAAAGTTAGGTTAGCTTGGTAAGGCATTTGCTGATCAATAGATTTTTTTGCGAATCATTTTTTGCGGATCAGTCCAATTGTAATCCAAAATGAAATAATTCGCTTACCCACTGATTGCTTTAAGAAATCTGATTTAAGGCAGATGACTTACTGCCGCTCAAATAATTAAATTGCCAACCAAATTATTTTAGAGCAGCTCAATTTGACATTAATTGCGAACTGGTTTACAAATACTTGCTGACCTTAAGTTGCTTACCAAGTGACCAATTTTGCTGACCAAATATATATTTTTGCTTACCATAATAGAAATATTCTGCAGATCGATTAAATGACACCCCTTTTAAACTAGTCTGCCGGGGACTTCCGCACAAGTGTCATCTTTATATCCAATGACGTAGGTAAATACCTACCATCCATTTTTTAAACCGGAAGTGGTACTTTCTTTGAGCTTTCGGCCAAATCTATTTTTTTTACAATTTTTCCGGAACTCAGCATCACTTTTATGAACATGTGCCATGGCGCTTATGGCTTATCTTTGTATCACGTTACGTAGCAGATCCTACGGTCGCCGCCCGTACTATTAAATGATTGATGATTAAATGTTCTTTAAAACTCCAATAGCAACAACAGGAGTTCGATTTTTGAATCTCACCGGGTGACTTATTTCGTACTAAATAGTCATCGGCTGCATACAAAAAAGGCACCGGTGAGATTCAAAAATCGAACTCCAGGGGCCTTACCACGACCTCTTAACGCGATTCATTTTAGGACCTAAACTGAACTGCGTCGCTATTTCCTACCACGACATTGTTATTGCGATCAAATTTCGGCCGAGCCAGCGACAAGCGACCCAGCCATTTCATTCACTCATCTCAAGCGTATTTCGTATCATGACCTGCCACTTGAGCCGTAACTGAGTCGCGGGAATGTCAAACTTAGCGATTCATAAAAAGTTACTCATTTGACGAATTATTCTGAATCGCTTGGTTGTAACCTTAGTGATACTAAAAAGTTTCGTGTATTTACAAGGAGTAGGAGCTGTAAAATGTAAGGAAAGCTAGTTTAATCACCTAATTACTTAATTAATATTAATATTATCACGAGCGGTTAGTCAATAACTTTGCCTCCCTGTAAAACAAATAGGTACCTAACTATTGTTACCTAATGTTTTTAGATGTCGGCCGAGCTACTTGATTTTGAATTTATGGAATGCGATCTCACAGAGAATGCGTATCAAAGAAACTCTGAGGATTTTTAAGTTATCCTACTTTTAACACACAAAATCACTGAAACATTTGAGTAACTAATACAAAAACAATGGTAATACGATTAAAATCAAATATTATATTTAACGAATATAAGAATAAATACTCACGACATTATTTGTATTTGTCTATTAAATATTTTTAACTGCAATTCCCGCCCGACTGCTAAGCAAAGCGAAGCGAAGCAAACAAATAAATTGTTACCCTTAGAGCTGAGTCCGGTAGTGTTTTTTTTCGATTTCGCTCAACTTTTTGATGCGATTTTGCAGTAATTAACATAACTTCTATAATTTTGTATACATATTATGAAAGATCGTTTCTTTTTGGATGGAATAAATACAAGGATTTTTTAATTTTATGCTTTATTTATAAATAATTCACCCTAATCTAACACCTGTTTCGCGATTTTTGCTTGGAGAGGTGAAAAGAGTAAGGTTTTTATTGATTTAAATTAAGTTATATAAGTACGTAAGATATATAAATACATTGGAAAATGAGTCGCCTGAGGAATAAGTGTAACAGTTTTTTTCATTTTCATATATATTTTTTGAGAGAGAGTGTGTTTTGCTAGAGCAATTTTGCTAAAAATTGCCGAAGTTTAGGTGATATTTTTGGAAAGATACTAAAGTATTTTACAAACATAAAAATACAAAAATAAACTTCATTTCATGCTTTATTCAGATAATATAAAACATATTAGGGTCCATAACAAATAATAATTAAAAATCTTACGACAAAATTACACGAATCAACGTCCTCACTAAACATGCTCTGTAAGAATCGAGTTTTAAGGTATTAAATATTAATATATATAGACCTAAAGTACTTTTTTGCAATAACAAGACTTCAAGCTATCGTACCAAATGCAATTCATGTGCATAATGTCATTATTAGCGATTTTCGTTTTCAAATCGTTACCGGACTCTTAAACCAAGCGGAGTAGCCATTGACAGACGCTCCCCTCTGCCGGATGAGTATGACCAGTGGTCGCATCCGGTTGGTTTAATAATCAAAGTTGTTACCTGTCAAGTCAAGGAGGAGACGTTCTGAACATCAGCTTTAACGAACTGACGTGAAACATTTTTAAGTGTATCGTTTTTTGCTCAAAAAAACATTAAATACAAAATACAAAGTTGTAACTACCATTATTAACTATACATTAAGATATTTTGTTATCTAACCCTAATTAATATAAACGTATAAATTAGTAACTTAACTTCAGAATGGTTCTGGTTTTCGAACGATTAAACGTCAGAAGGATAAACAAGATAGTTTAATAAGATTCCTATAGCGCCATCCTTTTCGTGTCAAAGCGATTCAGTTGCGGACCAGAGAAAAATATCGGTCTTTCATTCACTTGTAAGCGATTGCGATTCGGATCTGAATAGTTGACGTGATGGTAGCAAATTCAGACGTTCAGTTTAGGTTCCTAAACTGAACTGCTCTGCGTTTGGATCGTTTTTAAGAAGTTTGTGGTAAGGCCCCAGGACTTCAATCAATAAATGAACAGTTTTTGAGTTTATACAGGAAATATCTCAAAAGTCGACAACTTTTCACTGATTACTCGGCTAGCTCAAGACACTTGTTGTAGCAAATATCATCAAATACTGCTCTAAGGTCCCTAACAACATACTAAAAAATCTCAACTACACCATGCGTTGTAATTTAATATCTAATTTCACTGGTCTACATGGCACGTAGGTACTTTTTATTTGATGTTTGAAATAAAATAAAATTATAGTGAAACGGTGATTGTTGAATTCATTGTGAAACATGCGTGATAAACTTTATGTCGCTTTTTTATGGACTAATCATAGATCATTACACTGGTAGATGGAGCATTTATAACATCACCGTCACCAGTCTACTCGTCACCATCAGAGACTATAGAGATATAGACCACCACAGCCTAAGAACTTTTTGAAGCTCATGTCAATTGCGCCCTCTGTCGGAAAGCCCCCTAAAGATAACCATTTTGTAAGAGGAAATGCCACCTGCACTGCTACTCCACCTAGTAACAAATAGCGTACTAGTAGTACACTATTACATTTTCGGTATCTTTAGGCGGCTTTCGGACAGAGGGCGCAATTGACTTGAGCTTCAAAAAGTTCTTAGTTGCTGCTCTACTATACAGCGTGTATTTTTGATATTACCACATAAGCTATGGGTAGTTAGTATAGACCCTAATAAACATACTTCCATATGTTATATTACAATTTTACGACTTTTATTTTTCCATATAAAATATTTCAGCACGCAATGTATTGCTCCTACCTGATTACTTTGCCTTTAAACCGTCACAATTGATAATGTGTCACATTGTACTGTATACGCAGTACATTGCTGAGTGAAATAAATTAAAAAATTAATTACTCGGTGTTAATTAACAATTAACTAAATATTTATTGCAATGTCTATTTAAAACATCAAAACCTGCTTCTGGTTTCCTTTTGTGGTAATATCAAATATACACGCGGTATAAGTTACTCCATGGAATGTCCGATTAAAATGAATTAATAAAAAAAAGAACGTACAACTATCGCTTTTTAGATATGTATGGAGAAATTAGCGGTATCTAACCTCTAAACCTAATGCGGAGCCTATGCAAAGGTACTACAGCAAGAATATTCTCATTGTACTCGTTAAGGGAGGCCGTTTGGCGGATTGTCAGGTAGGCTTAATGGCGTGTTAAGAGTCCCCAGGCTATGAAATGGGACGTGGATTCTAACGAGTTCACGAATAAATTAAATGTTAAATGGGAATGGCTATTAATTTTTTACCGCCATATAAAGGACTATGCAAATGTCGTGTCTTACAAGGACCTAAAAAACCTAGCCGAGGACCGCGAAAACTGGCGCATACGCCACCGACAAGAGCCATGCTCTTAAATTCTGATTGATTGAAAGGACTATAAAAGCCTGGCTGGATGATATCTTAACCATAGAGAAATATCTATAGTCCCTGCCTGACGTTACGGAATCGCAGTGAAGGATCGTATCCGTACCGTTTTTATCGCATGCCCTCCACGGTGCTGTCGGTGCTGCTGAAAATACGTAGACGCAACGTATTTCGTATGGGTCACGGCACGTCACGGCGTACACGTTGCGTATGCGTATTTCGAGCAGCGTTGTGGAGAGTGATGTGTGACGTTTACGGCACTTCATTGCAATTAGAGATGGGCCGACTAGTCGCAGACTAGTCGGGAAAGCCGACTATTCGGCATCATTTGGAGTCGGCGATTAGTCGGCGACTAGTCGGAAAAAAATTCCGAATATTCGGCACTTTAATACCTACAGGAAAATAAGAACTTGGCAGAAGTTTAACCCTTTTCTTAGTTATGAATATCTAAATCTTATTATAGTGTTTGTTTTCTTTTTGCCTTCAAACACGCCAGCGCTGGTCATGAACGCGTGATAGACAATGGCACGGCGGACGAAGCGAAACGAGCGTTTCCGATTGCACCCGAACTTAGCTAAAACCTACGATCGGCATTGCCGACTAGTCGGCCGATTAATCGGCAATTTGAAAACCGATTAGTCGGCCGATTGTGTAGTCGGCAAAAACCCTAGTCGGCCTATCTCTAATTGCAATCCGTACCGTAAACATATTATTTAAAAATAGCTGTAGGGTTTTGTTGTGTGTTCCGTTTTCTTGACCCTTACTTTAACGTATAACGTCTTGGAACTTATAAACCCAGCTTGCCGCGTTGTCTGCCACGAAGGCGGAGTTTGAGGCACGATAAAATAATAATGGCGGCCACATTATGTCGCTCTCGAGTAACACACAAACAGTTTTATCACTTAATGGCGGACGGTTTCTAAATACGTGCGCGAGTTTTACTTCTATTTTATTTGCCTCTGACCTTGACTTTGTATACTTAGTACTTTTTAAACTATCCTCACTCTTTACTCCTGTCCTTTTTTATCTACTAACTTTCATCTTTCATTATATCATTTCTAATCCATGTGATGATTTTCGGAAAAAGGTATATCTTATATTACTGGTTAACGATGCACGCTATTCCATACCCTGCCATACACGACGCTTCTGACACTTCATTTAGTATAGAAAACATCAAAGTGACCTCCGAGGATCACATGACGCTTTCTATTCAAAATGAAGTGTGGAACAGCGTGCATCATCCTTTAAATGTGTAGAAATTAAGTTCGATGAGCTGTTTTTGGGCGATAAGATCACACTTATATTTGTAGGTATGAGGCGATGAAAGATGGGAATAGGGTTTCTGCTTGAGAATTCTCGAGGCGAGAAATCTCGAGAAATTTGTCCTTCGTCGAGACGGGAAAAAAAACCGCAATGCCTCGAGAATTCGAGAAATAAATCACAAGAGCGATAATTAAAAAAACACGTGTTTAACACTTAATGCGTCTAGCTTATGCTGTCTGTGCTATGTGCTTAACCTGTCGGATGAGTGGGACTGTAGGACCGGCTGTCCAGTCCAGAGTGGGGTCGCTTCGCTAGAGCTGCGTTCTCGAGGGTAGATGTGGAAACCTAAGTGGCGAGTTGGCTATATTATATGTTTAAAGTCTAGTGACACCTCTCTACCCCCAGCCCCGCACCGGTGTTGCCCTTGAGCCATCTTTGATGTCGCTTTTTATGGGATCCCATCTTGCGGACAGGCGCGGATCCAGAGGGGGGGCAACAGGGGCAATTGCCCCCCCCTGACACACAAGTTTTGTATACAATGGGGGCCATAGGTGCGGACCGCAAGATTTTTTGGGTAGGAAAGTGCCCCCCCTGAACAAAATCCTGGATCCGCGCCTGCTTGCGGAGGGCTAGTCACCGTCTGCCGGAATTAAAATTGGATACCGTTTTATTAAGTAGGCGTCCGGCTCTTCACCCAATAGCCCAGTAATTAGCCCATACTATTCACCATTGGGTGAATTTCTAGGCTAGGTACATTTTAGACTCCATTAACTGAATAGTCCTTACACCATGGCGGGCGCTGTCTCTGCGTGCGTCCCATGACACGGGCAAGGGCAGCATCCATTTAGTGTATTCCTCACTTTTCATTAAATTGTCTAAAGGGCCTTTGCGCGTTGGCTTTGGCTCCGCATACGCCTTCCAAAGGTCCGGAACACCATGGTTCCGTGGTCGGAAAAGACCTTCTAGAATTTCTCGAGATACTCGAGAAACTCGAGAAATCGTGGTCGAGAATTCCCGTGCCTCGAGAAATAAAAAAGGCCGAGAAACCAGAAACCCTAGATGGGAACTACATCATAGATTCTGATCACGTCTATGAAGAAAAAAAGTCGGTAAATCCAAGGAACTGGGAACAGGCGACGACGATGTGGATGCAAAGATGTGATGTTTGGATCGCTAATGTAATATATGGTCTCGTGAAACTGTTTAATTTTCTACAAATCAGCCTACTACCGTTTGTCCCGTCTTTTTGTCACGATTCTGAAGTCCACTTGGCAACCATATCCCAGGAATTGGTGTAGGCTAGTTTTTACGAATGCGACTGCCATATGACTTACCAACCTAGAAGGGACACTAGACCTTGTTGGGATTAGATCCAAGTTATTAATAACGATGTTTTCCTACATCGAAAAGCGACTGGTAAATGTCAAATGGTAATTTAGTAGGTTCCGAAAAACTCAGTAGTAGGTATAAGCCGGAGTTTGAACCCGAGACCTCCGGATTGAAAGTCTGATGCATTAATACCGCCGCGCCGAGCTGTTCTGTCTTAATTTTTTTGATTAATTTTCTACAAATCGACCTGGTCGCCAAGTAAGCTCATTGAGGCTTGTGTTGTACCTAACACAATAAAGGTTCCTTCTCTGCCTTTTCGCCGATAATTGTATTGCCGAATTTCACTTGCCAACCAACTTTTCGCAGAAGTTTAATTTGGCCGAATTTCTTTTCTCAACTATGCATAATCTATCCTAACCTAACCCAACCTAGTAGGGTTGGGAAATGAAATGGTTGCCGAATATTTATTTAGTAAAATTTGTGCGGCTAAATGAAACTTCTGCGAAAAGTTGGTAGGCAAGTGAAATTCGGCAATGCAATTTTCGGCGAAAAGATTCTAACAGATACCCAATTTAGCATCTTAAATATATACCCGCTTATTCATAAACGTATTGCAAACCTCATTTAACTAAATCATCTTTTGTCCTTATCTGTCACATTGACAGTTGTGTTTGTTAGAAACAGACAAAATACATTTTAACTAAATGAAGTTTGTAATTGTAACACGTTTATAAATAAGCGGGATAGTGTATATGAAAAAAATAATACACTTGTCCTGTCAAACGCATCGTACAGTAAGTTACCAACTTGCTTGGATACACGCCAACATGATATTTATGAGGGTTGCAACTCAAAAGTTTCGCCGAACGTAACAGTAATAGTATAAATGCATCTCACTGAGAAATTAAGTCACCATTCTTCCGCGGAACGCAATATACAAATGTATGTAAGCGAGCGTTTTCAGAGAAGAGTAAACCTTTTAAATAAAGTGTTATATAACATATATAACCTACTATTTACCTGAAAAGTATCCATGGATATTTATATTTACAGTGCACTGTGGATCCTAACACTTATTTTTGAAAGGGAAAGATGTCTACCTCGAGTAGCACCTTGATGTTGCTTACGGCTGCTGTAAAAATAAATGCAAAAAGATGTTTGAAGGCATTGTAAATTTCGTCAACTTTGTAGCTGAACCCATAGCTTAATTGGTAAAGCGATCGAGCCCCAGCAAGACGTATCGATGCAGGTTCAAGTCCTGCTGGGTTGATTATTTTTTCAATATTTTCAAAGTTTGTATTTATTTAACCTTTTGAACGCCAAGAGCCTTTAAAGTGGTCGAGTACAGTAGTGCCGACCACGCCAACAATCACTAAAGTGGCTATGGCAGACGCTGTCAAAGCAATTCTACTGTTGACAGATAAGGTTTAAATTAGTTTCTCACTAGTTGAGATGTTGGCGTGTATGCCACATTTTGATGCGAGAGAGAAAGCGTTGAAAAGGTTAATAACAAATTTCTTTTTGATTTGAAGTAAAGACTAACGGAAAATTTCTAATTACATTTTTTATATTCGCACACATTTTGGCGTAGTATGTTTTTCTGCCATGCCATGCGATACGAGTATAGGTACTTCGATTGTCATGATTAATTTTCTGTAGAAGAGTTACAGCAAATGAAATGAAATGAAATTTGATTGGTAACAGTTGTTACAGGTCGTTAGAAGCCAACATTGGTTGTGGCAACATTGATTGGTTGCAGCGATGGATATTATATTTGGCTACATTTCAGAGATCTCATTGGAACTTGTTTTTTAGTTAACACATTATCAATCATATAAATTATAGGATGATGCTAATTGAATAATAAAATGATCAAAATTATTTTGTATGCACTAACATGTAGCTTAAGGGTACTAACAATGTTTATGGAATCGCAGTGTTCTGAAATATTTTTTTTAATTTTTTTATTATGGGAATTGAGGTTCATTTAATTGCATTTTATAACAACACAGACTAGATATTCCTTAAACGTAGATAAACGGGTTTACAGCTTGGACAGGTTTCGCATACAACGAATACAGGCCATCCCACAGCCGTTTTCTTGAACAGTTGTAATGCTGACGAATGTTGAACATCTGGTCCAGATAGAGGTACGACAAATTTCCGGGTTGAACTATCGGCCATTTCACTGGAAGCAGCGGTGTGTGAGTCGGCGTTGGGTCACTAGAAAAACGAGTTAAAACGTTTTAAATAAGTTTTTTAACGACAATATCGTTACATCCATATTTTATAGAGGTGTTTTATCCCACAGACACAATTTATGAATTAATTCATGATAAATTGAGCATGGAATTATGAACCCGATGTGTACAATTAAATAATATTTAATCATAAGATTAGAATGACATTTATAGTTTGGCCAGACTTTGTTTCACTTCAAGCATAGACAGGGAGAATCATACTGTCTTTTTCTAATGCTAGTACTCTCACTACTAAAAAGGGATGGGTATAGCATGTTACTGTGACTGTTACTGCGCTTTTTGATTTGCCAGACATAATATTTTTTGCACTTTCGTTTGTTTTCTACAAGATCCTGATTAAGAGGCTGAGAAGACCCGATGACCTTCAAATTGACTTTACTTAAATAGTCATATAGCTATAACTACTTGTTTTGGAAAAGTAAAAAAAATATATGTTAATATTCATTATATTTAAAAGAACTTGGTTAATTCCAATACACAATTGGATGAAATCGGCTCGATAGAAAATAATTCCAAAGTTACATCTAAAATTAGCTTAAAACAATTGCACGTCTTTAGTTTCTTGGCTTATATGTCTGTAATTAAGGACAACATTCCACCACACTAATACTAAAAACTTCGTTGCCTTAAATTTCTCAATTAATGCATAGTTTTTTTTAATCCATCAATTTGCAAAATTTGCAATGAGCTCCCATACTAATCGTAACGCAGTGTTTCTCTTTCACTCGCGCTGAAAACGATAGGGAGGGAATTTAGCTCTTATCATCCTCTTAATAAGCTTGGAATTCTCGCACTTGTATGGCGGGAATTGGGCACGCATGTATCTGTGGGCAGATCCGATCCCTAGCTATAAAACCAAACTCTAAACTATTTTCGTTCCGTTCTAACAAACACAAATATTAAATGACAGATAAAATGACATATTTGATAATTATCTAACAGAGACAATTAAGGACCACACAGAGTAAACACATTGTTAATTGCATTATAAGCCCAGTTAATTAAGACACAAGTGGTAGTTATATTAACACACTTGTATTTAATTACATGGAAGAAATACTCACGCAAACAAGGCAAAGTTTGATATTAGTTGTACTAGTCGCTTGGCTGTTAGATTATCACTCCTGCTAACAAGTGGCTTAGACGAAATTAAGTTCCTCTCTACATCTCCGTGTCCTGGCAGATTGAAGTTCTCGTAAAACTGAACATAAATTCCACGTTCACTCTTATAAGCAAATTCCATTAAGTAAACAGGTTTTCCCGGTTCAGAGTACTTTTCTACTGAAGTAAGCAGACCGTGCATGATCAGGGAGTCTCCAACATAATTCAAGTACCCAAGCAAATGCTCGTCATCCACTATCCCCTTGACGCCAAAGTATTCTCGTTTTACTTTCTTAGCGACTGGTTTCCTTGCTGGTTCTGTGTCTACATTAAGATCTTTTGGCATAAAAGCAATAAAGTTCTCGTTCATTCTTGATTTATAATTTAACTCATAGTATTCTGAACTTCTCAAACCAAGACCTTCTAGAGTGCTGTAAATAAACATCATTGGGACATCAGTATAATTCAGAGCTTCTAATATTTCAAGAGGTGGATCCAATATGAAAGCATCTCGGGAGTTAAATCTGTTCTCGACACATGGTACAAATCCGAATGTTCCATCCGTTAAAGAGCGATATAACTCATAGTTTGTTTCGCTTAATTCATTTGCCGATTTGTTTTTCAAGAATTCTACCAATTCTTCCAAATTCCTGATTGGATATTGTGGTTTTAGCATATTAGCGAAAGATTTAGCAGTATCTATTGGCTCGGAATCCACTGCCCAGACGGTTGTGGCAGACCCAGATTCAATAATTGCCGAATGAAACAAGATTTCGTTTTTCGCACCAGCCAATACGTGGAATTCAACCGATGCAGCTCCGGCACTCGTCCCGTACAAAGTCACCCTACCTGGGTCACCTCCGAATTGCTTAATATTTCTTTGTACCCATCGAAGTGCTGCAGTCTGGTCCTTTAGTCCTGCGTTACCAAGGGCTTCTTCTATCCCCAAGCATAAGAAACCCAGCACTCCAAGCCTGTAGTTGAAAGTGACAACGATGAAGTTTTGTTTGACCAGCAAGCCGAGGCCTTTGGTAGGGCCGGAGAACATGAGGAAGGATCCGCCGTGAATGTAGATGATGACGGGAAGCTGCGTGTTGAGGGTGGTGGGGGTGAAGACATTGACGACGAGGCAGTCTTCGTCGCCGATACCGTGTTGGGGGCACTTGACTGTCCGGTTAGCGATAAGTGTATTGGACCATGGTTTTGGCGGGAATGGGGCCTGAAAAGGAAGACCAAAATGTATTAAAAAATACTTAGGTTCTACTTATTTTTCTATTGAATTAAGCATGAAATTGTTGAAATCGCTTCCATTCCACCCTTATCACTTAGTGCTCCTAATTTAAGAATTGGTTACAAATTACATGAATTATTTCTTAAGTTCAAACTCTTCACCAAGCAGTGCAGATGCAGTAGACCGCTGCAAACAGGGAGCCTATTGCATGATACCGACTTAAGGAGGTGGGAGTGTTCCGAACTAGGCTGATCATGTATCTTGGGACCCACCGAGCCGTGTTTACATTGACAATTTACCTAATTGTACAACTGGATGTATATCAAATAGTCTTTGTTTGGAGACCTCATTTAACTGCCTAAGGAAATGATTAATTAATGGTAATTACCAATTAAAAGTATGCAATAGTATCCTTTATCCTTTTGATAGATTTTGTCGTTTCTGCAATTTAAATCTACTCAGCCGTTATAAAATAAACTAAACATACAGACTTATGCATTTATTCTGGGTCATTGGGTTAAGGGAAGAGATGACCTTGTAGGAAGAGGATGCAGGCCTTTAAAGGCAATATCAGTATGTAATTTATCTTACCATAAACCGAATACGCCCTGTTGGCGGAGCAGCGTAAGGTATTCCCAGGAAAGCAATGTACTCGCCATCGCTATCTTTCTCCAAATGTCCTCTGACAACCCCACTGTCTATTCTCACATCTCTCGAACCACTGGCATCAGGCAAAGAACAGAGCCTTTCCGAATTCCTTGGCCGGGAATACTTGATGTTCCCGTATTCCCATGTCACATGGTTTAAAGCAAAGGCAAAGTTGAAGAGTAAAAGCAAAGGTAAGAGCATTTTAGCCGTATTATATTACAATATCAAGGCGACCTGAGGTTACTGTACGTAGGTAACTTCCATACACTTTAATTTCAAGTTTGGGTAACTCGGCCAGCGTTATAATGGGTTCCCTGCCGCAGGGGGACCTCTTGGAGGGGGTATTCTTTTTGTAACTGGGATTTTAGGTAAGTTTTTAGGTAGTTTTATATATTTACAGTTGTATTTAGTTTTAAATTAGTTTAGTTTGAGGTGTTTTTTGTTTATATCTTTTCTCATTTAACGAGCTGCTTACTGTTACATGTTTGTGACACGTCTGCTAGGTGTTTCGGTCTGAAGAATAAAGATTGTTGTAATTGTTATCTGTCCTTTAAATAAGAACCTAATTATCTATTGTATTGTCTGTTTGGCTGTAAAAATATAATTTGTTAGGTACGAGTAGTAAACACTTCGGCCGGTTACAATAGGTGATATTCAACAATGTTTAGACACAATACATTTGACATTGAATTTCCAAATATGATGCTTTGTTACCCCATGTCACCTAATAATCAATTAATTAAACGTCAAAGCCTAAAATATGTATACATTTTTGAACCTTATTACAATGGAGTAAGGTGCAAAAGTGTACACATATTTATCGCGTTGACTGTACCCAGTTTATTTGACTGCTACATAATGCCTAATTATGTACGGTTACATACACAGCTTTATCTACACACATAATATAAATTCCTAATGACGTGTTCGGAAAGCATTAGAATGGCCGCCATTGCACTTTCATGGCCAACTGGATTGTGCGGGCGGTAGGGGAGGAAGACAACCGCGGTCGGGGAGTGGGGCTAGATATACATTATTACAACACTGCAACAGATAATACACTGATTTTACATGTTACATATACTGGTTAAGAGTCGCCAGGACGCTCGCGTTCCCATACAAACGTAGTTTTGCTCTCATTTTAAAACGACATGCTTTAGAACCACGAACTTTGGCATGGGCATTCTAGTAGTACAGATCTATGTCGGTAATTCGTTTTCGTTGCTAAAAGTTGCAGTTGCAGCAAGGGACCACTTTGTCGATTTACAGGGTGACTTTTTCTGTCACTAATAGATAGTGCATATTGCGTAGTTTTAGAAAGTACTAGTAATTCCATATCGACAAAGTGGTCCCTTTGTCCGTACACTGACACATATTGACACATCTGTGCGTGTATCCCTAGCTATTAACAAAATAATTATGAAAAAAATTCTTATTACATTCAATAGGTAGACTATTCGATAACCTACCATTTGACTAAAAACATGTAATTTTAAGTAGACATGTTATTTATTTATTTATTTTTTATTTATAACAAACATACAACTATCCTTACAGGCTTATCCTAATCCGACAGTTATATATAAAGTTTAACAATATCAGTAATTTATTAAATTTTGCATACATTATTTTACTAGTCATTGTTGTAGCACAATACAACAATGTATCATGACTATGATTTTTAAGAAGCAATTTAATATACAGGCTGTAACAAAAATACTTGAGTGTTACTTGATTGTTATCCTATTGCGAGTAAGAAAAAGTAGCAGAAAAATTCATGAGATGGCGCCACCGCGGGGTCCGGGAGGTCAAACTCAACGCCGGTTGTCTGTCCGTCCATTGGCTGTCCGTGACTACCCACGATCTTCTGAAATTGAGAAAAAATCTTCTTGATCCGTTTCGCCCTGTGACCCTATTCGCCTCAGGCTACCTTATGTCGTTCAGATATTCTAGTACCTAAGTGAATGGATTTCAACTAGGCGTATGATTTAGGTGGCTGTAAACAAAAGAATGCAACCAAGCCAAAATAACATACAGTCAACGCCATAAATATCTGTACACTTTTGCATCTTACTTCATTGTAATGAGGTTCAAAAGTGTATATATATTTTTGGCGTTGACTGTACATCGGTAAACGCATTCAATTACTTGCCTTATTGTCCAGCAATAAATTTCAAATTCAAAATGGTTTTCCATGGGCGTGGCGGAGCAGCAAGGGCCTCATTCTCTGTTTATCTCAATTTAATCCAATGAAGGTGAAACCCAGGTGGCGACACTGTGACGAGAGGTATTTTTGACAGCAGCTGTCAAAGTCCACCTATAAAAAAAGTGATAAAACATGATATTGTCTACGGTTGCCGCGATCATGAAATAAAACAACTTTAAACTAATTTTAACTATAAAACTCTCGTGAGACTCTAAAATATTAAAAATATTTATAAGGGCTCCTCTACATGATGGGCCATCATAGGGACGCAGCTATGCGTTAGAGGGAGCTAACGATATAGCTATCTCGTTCTGTTGTATAATTGCGTCCCTGATGGCCCATCATGTAGACGAGCCATAACGGGTCACTCACGTAATTCAATTCAATTTTTAAAATAAATGGCACTCTGTCCACAATATTGGGACAATTTTGCCAATGTCAAAGTAGAGACAACAATTGTACGGTTAATTAGTTAAAATTTCGCTCCAAGAGCTGGACGTTGTACGGTGAGGTTAGGCTTTTTATAAGGAGATAGCTACTCCCTACAAACAGCACGTGGACTAACGGATATCTAACTCAAACAGGGGTTACACTTGTTTTGAGATTAATTCTTCATTAGTTGCCCACTAGTTCGTTAAATCACTGCAAAATAAGCTATATATTACACACTGAATCACGAAAATGAACAAAAAATAAGAAGTTAATCACGAAACCCAACCACCTTGCTCGCCAAGATGGCCGCAAGTCCACTCACGTAATACTGTAAACTACTAGCTTTATCGGTCCTTCTGGCATGTACACTACACCTACCTTGATTGTTTGTATTTAATATTTTACATGTGGGTAGTTTTTTGTACATTGTAATTTTAGACGGGGGAAATATATTCAACCCGTGAAGACGCTGTAAAGTGTTCGAAACGTCGGATTGTAATTTAAATTCAGTATACGCGATATAATCCGTTTAAAGTTGTTTTATTTCATGATAAAACATGATTGGTGGATTATGATTTATGACAGCTGGACCTCTCGCCACAATGCTGCTATCTGGTGAAAAAATCGATGCAGGAAACCAGAATTATATGATTGTCAGTGCATTCTACTCGCACTCACTTGGGTTACCGTAAGTGGAAACGAGTGTGCCAATACTACTTCAATACAATACGAATATGTTAAATGTTCGTTTTGGAATATGTGTTTGGTCCAATTTCTGGCCTCTCTCCAAGGTTTGAGCTTGTAGGTTGGACAATACAGGGTGGTCCTTTGTCCATACAACTCTGTTTAGTGATTACCATTGTCAAAATTGCAAAATAGGAGTTTATTGAGTAAAAATAAGTGCTTATTGCTATACATGTTTTGTTGCAGTACATAGTAAAAACCTAAGGGAAGTGTCTTCTGACCCTCGTACTAGTATAAACTGTATCAATAGTTGAATTAAATCTTTTTTATAGGTTATTAAACTTATATAGATGTCACATACAAAGGAAAAAGTGACCGAGGCCTCCAGTGCCCAAGGCTGGGATCGAACCAGAGTCTTCGGCATTATTTTTCACAATTGTAATTGAGAAACCGTTAAACCGAAGTTTTATCGCTTCTCGTTAAAAATAAAAAACAAAAAGTGATACTCCCCAGGAAGGAAAAAATCACTTTCCAACCGCTTAACAGATAAACACACACTCTCACATTTAGCATGAAATATATAAACAACGAAATCATATGTAATTTTAATTTAATACATACTTAAAATGACCGAACAAAACAAAGCATCATGTATTCATAACAACATTAACCGTGCTATCCAAAATGTGCTATTCTTATCCTCATAAGGTTGATTTTCGTATATATCAGGTTTATTATAAGATAGCACTAGTCCGCAGTCAATGAGCCATGCAGGGAAGAAATGGCTCGAAATATGGATTTCTGGTTACTACATTCCTTAATATTAAATTTATGCACGTGAGCTCTGTAATAAATGGAATGCATACAAAATACCGACAAACCGATATAATGATATTTTCAAATCGGTTATTCGCACGATATGACTTTGACATTTTGTATGTCTTTCCCGACCACGGAACAATGGTGTTCCGGACCTTTGGGAGGCGTATGCGGAGCCGAAGCCAATGCGCAGAGGCCCTTTCGACAATTTAATGAAAAGTGAGGGGTACACTAAGCGGATGCTGCCCCTGCTCGTGTCATGGGACGCACGCAGAGACAGCACCCGCTATGGTGTAAGGACTATTGAGAATGAATGGAGTCTAAATTGATAATGTTTAATCTTTTTTGAGAATCAATTCGTTGAGAGAAATAGATAAAAGATACGAGTACATAGTACTTAAACTCTTACCCGTATAATACCTACTTATACTAGTTAATATCTAAGGGCCAGTTGCACCAACCACTTTTGACGGACTCATCAGCGTCAACCGGCAGATTTCTATGAAAATTTCCATACAATAAAATATATCGTACGTTGTAACGGTGACACACAGTTTGGTGCAACCGGGCCTTAATCATTCGTCTGTTTATAGGCAAAATGTATACAGACAGAAGGATTTCATTAGGCAAGAAGCATTATGATTCTTATTATGAAAAACTAAGAAAAAATGTTTTTTCGTGAAAAAAAAATGTTGGTATAGTATGGAGGTTTGGTAAGCTGGGACGACGTGTCTCATACAAAAAAAATTCATTGTGTGGTTTTATGAAACCACGATGCAAGTGAAACTTTACTATGTTAGCATGGCGCTTAGAAATTGGTGCCCAATTGATTTGTCATGCTAGACGTACAGAGCTGGAATGACTTGCCAAATGTAATTAATGAAATAAATCGAAATATGTTTCTAAAATTTAGAAAAAAAGAATTCGTCCCACGGGGTTTGAACCCTAGCCCATTCGATCGTAAGTCTCATGCTATACCACAGTGCCAGCGCTGCAGTTACCCTAAGACGCGAAATATAGATTTGTATACCGCGGTTGACTGCCAACATGACATGAACCTTATTGCTTATGCAATAAGCCTCACCTTACAAACGAGAATCAGCGTTACAGCTTGTAACGCATGTCGCGCGAAAGACAGGCCTAAATATTTGAGGCGATGAAATAAAAGTTTCACTTAAAAAAAAATTGCGTTCAAAAACTATTTCTTACTTTTTCTTACTCGCAATACGATACCAATAATGCCCTTAAACGGATCAACAGAATTTTTGTTACACCTGTATACATACATATATTATACAGGGTGTTTCCTGTAATACGAGCAATAAATTAAAACGTAGATTCTACTCCTTAAACAACAAAACTTTAGTTCAACAACTTTTTAAAAATATGTATTTTGTAGCTTGCCTCTTTTTCATACAAGCTAAATAGTAATTTCAATGTACGTTAAAATCCGTCTATTTGACATTGCTTGTCACCCTACAGACATCATCAATTTCGGAATACATTGCGTGTTCGGAATAACTTCAAAGTGTCCTAAAAATCAAACCATATGTTATTTTTAAAAGTCGCTGAACAAACGTTGTCTAGTTTTAGAAGTATAATCTAAGTTTTAATTCATTGCTCCTATTACAGGAAACACCCGGTATTATTTATATATAAATAATTTCACAAAT
Organism: Pammene fasciana; assembly: GCA_911728535.1. NCBI lineage: Eukaryota > Metazoa > Arthropoda > Insecta > Lepidoptera > Tortricidae > Pammene > Pammene fasciana. The sequence goes on from OU452289.1 coordinate 2,248,377, forward strand.
TCAACCCAACATGCACAACGCCCAGACAGATAGCAAACAAAACCACAATTGTATTATTTTATCAGCATTTCAACGAACGGCAAAGGTCAATACTGAAGTATTCATTTACTTATGCCAATTTCACATCAATCAGCGGACTGTAATTTAAATTGTATGGACATTTCATGGTCGAGAGGCTGAAATACAAAGAAACAAAACGGTAATAATTGGATATTACGTACCTAGGGCGGTAAAGTAAAGAACGGCTCAGATCGCGGGCGTTTGTGGCTCGAACCGAAGGTAAGGGCCATAAACAAGCGATCTGAAGCCTTCTTTATTACCGCCCGTGGTGCGTACACAATTTTTCGTCTTCTCCTGGGTGTGAAGTGAGATTTGCTGCTACGCCCGTGGGCGGCAAATCTCACTTACCGCCCAGAGTGACGTAAAATAATAAATTCAGTCTAATTTCGGTTTCAAAGCCCGATCACTGGTTTTTTGGAACTTTATGTACGAAATATCATCACACATTGGGTATTGTTTGATATTTACCAATCGCTTTCCAGTGAAGGAAATCATCATGCGGAAACCGGGCCTAATATCAATAAGGCCTAGTTTCCCCTCTGAAGTAAGATGCCAATCGCTTTAGCAAAAACTAGTACCAACGCCACAGTAGCGGTGGAGTAAATTTTTAGGGTTCCGTAGCCAAAATGGCAAAAACGGGACCCTTATAGTTTCACCATGTCCGTCCGTCCGTCCGTCCGTCCGTCCGTCCGCGGTCTAGATCAGTGACCGTTAGTACTAGAAAGCTAAAATTTTGTACGAATATGTGCATTAACTAAGCTGACAAAACGGTTGAATAAAAATTGGAAAAATATATTTTATTAGGGTGCCTCCCGTACACGTGAAGTGGGGGGCGAATTTTTTTTTCGTTTCAACCCAGTTGTGTGGGGTATTGTTGGATAGGTCTCTCAAAAAGAACAAGGGTCTTTTAAAACAGTGTTTATATATGTTAGCCTCTATACGTCCCACTGCTGGGCACAGGCCTCCTCTCATGCACGAGAGGGATCAGGCTATAGTCCCCACGCTGGCCCAAAGCGGGTTGGGAACTTCACATACACCTTTGAATTTCTCCGCGGATGTATGCAGGTTTCCTCACGATGTTTTCCTTCACCGTATAGCGATTGGTAAATATCAAATTATATTTCGTACATAAGTTCCGAAAAACTCATTGGTACGAGCCGGGGTTTGAACCCGGGACCTTCGGATTGAAAGTCAGACGTCGTTACCGTCAGGCTACCAACGCTTCAGCTACCAAAACAGTGTTTGGGTAAAACTAATACTTTCGTAAATAATAGCTCCGAAAGTTTAAAACAGGGCGTTCCCCCCATCTAACTTTTGAACCGTGGGTCCAAAATTTTTGAAAAAAATCATGAAACTAAGGCCTTATAAGTACCTTCAATGAAAACTATATTGAAATAAATCGGTTGAGCCGTTTTTGAGTTATCACTCAAAAACCCATAGTGAAAGGACGTCAATAAAAATGACTTAAGCGCCCCCAAATTTCCCGTAAGAAACGACCTTTTGAATGAATGAATTGTAACAGGCCGGCAACTACGGAACCCTACACTGAGCATGGTCCGACTATGCTCTTGGCCGGTTTTTTTTTCTTAGACAAGCCGGTGCTGAATTTGGCTTAAAATTTCTTCATGAGCTGCAAGAAAACTGCTCAGGTGCCTGAAACTTAGGCAAGCCGAAGGGAATCGTGTTCTATGGACGCGCCGCCAAATTATAGGCTTAGGTTGCATAGCACACCAAAGGCTCAATTGAGCCCTAGCGAAAAGCCGGATCAAACGTTAGGAGGATGATGACATCTTGGGGTATAAAACACTGGCAGCAGTTACCCTACTATAATGGCAAGGTTGCAGAATACTACTGTTACAGCTTAAATCAATACAGGCTTAAGTGCCGTGGTTACTAGAAGGGACTTACCTAGTTTTCATTTCAGATCGTAAATTTTATGAGGTCTAAAATCTTTAAGGGCATGTCCCTCTCGATATGGGTTAATTTTACTTCAGTACGGTGTCTCTAAGAATAATGTAGCCTGCTGTTTCTGCGTGCGTCCCATGCTTCGGGCAGGGGCAGCATCCGCTTAGTGTACCCCTCACTTTTCATTAAATTGTCGCAAGAGCCTCTGCGCGTTGGATTCGGCTCCGCATAAGCCTTCCAAAGGTCCGGAACACCATTGTTCAGTTGTCGGAAAAGACATACAAACAATAATGTAGTCTGCGAACGGCTAAGGCTTTGGAATAGAACAGAACAGTTAGCTTGCTACCGGGATGCCCAAGTATTTCGATAGCTTTTTGATTTTGAATGGTTGTTCCACGATAACATTAGCAACATTTTCCCGCAGCAACATCTTTATAAAATTTGTTAGGCTTGTACCTAGCAGGGATCAATACAATAGGGAAGATGCAGCTATAATATTTACCATTATTTTGTGATCAAAACGTTGAAAAAACATAAAATAAAAGGTATTGTAACGTTTTTACTTTAGTTTATACAAATTTCAAACAATAATTACGATTTGAAGTCACGTGAAACGGAACGTGTTATAATCCACGAATCAGCGTCTGGTGACGTCACAACTGTATGACGGCTAATGGGGTTGGCAACTGCCACTAGTTTTGTTCCGGGTAAAAAAAACCAGAATTTGACACTTTTGTCACTGTTGGCAGGTTTGACAGGCACGAACCAAGGACGAACAAATATGGCGAGTGACACATACATGAGTGACGTCACAGGAACTGTAGATCCGTTTAGGCGCGAAAATTTAAATTGTCTGTTTGTTATAGCATTTTTTGACTATACATTATAGTATTTTCATTTTTTAACACTCGTGGTCTATTCTACGTGCAATCCTTCAAATGGAAGCATAAATGAAAACACTAAGCGTAATACAGCTAAGCGTGACTAAACCACGTGATCATATGAGCGAGTCACGTGGTTTAGTCACTCTACAAATAAGGTTGTCTGTTTATGTAATCTTATTGCAGGTAACTGTACTTACTCTGCTGGCAATATCCTATCAAGCGAAGTGCTATAGCATTTTACAAGGCACAAATCATCGCGGGCTCCACTCCACAGCTTTGATTACACTCTCCAGCACTTACGGGATTGGACGCTAATAGTTAGGGTTGCCGACGATAATAAATATTTTATTTGATATAATGTGTAATCAAAATTTGCTTTTTATTAGTCGCGGTATATTTTTGGTTACAGGGCGGCGCGTCCATAGAACCTCATTCCCGTCCGTTTGTCTGATTTTCAGGCATCTATGCAGGTTTCCTACAACTCATAAAGTAATTTTAAACCAAATTAAAAGCTCCGGCTTGCCTGAGCTGAGATCTTCCGCATCATTTTCAAAATCCGCATCAAATCGATGCGGAGCTCATGCGGATGCAGATGCGGAACAAGTCGGTACTGGAACGTCTCGGCGACGGCGCACGGGCTAGTTAAGTAGGTAATTTCACCATAACCCAATAGATTTTTACATTTTCGTGTTTCGTCGATCGAGCTTTATATCCTTGACGAATAGCGACAAGAAAGGACGAGTTTGTTATGTTTTTAAAACAAAACTTGAATTTTTTTGTGTGCCTAATCTTACATCCGCATCCGTATCCGCGGATATGAGCCTTTTAATATCCTCATCCGCATCCGTGGATGTCATAAAATCAGCATCCGTGACATCCCTGAATCATATAATGCGTACCTACGGCTGTCTACAAACATGTGTGCATTTAAATGTCATCATCATTATCATCATCATCTCAGCCATAAGATGTCCACTGCTGAACATGTCATTCACACTCACAAGATGGACATTTAAGGTCGTATGTCCATCTTGTGAGTGGACGTCCTACGCTGCGCTTGATAGCATTGATATGTGCTTAAATTGAATTTCCAACAATTGAACTTCTCGGGTCAGAGGTGTAGGGTTAGAACCGGTGGTAGTTTCTTTTCTCTCTGACGTTCATAAGTGCATTGTAATGTGCCTAAATTGAAGAATAAATATCTTTTATCTTTTTTTTTATCCAAATGTATTATGATACCATTCTTGTATCAAAGAATATACAAAATCATTTACAAAAAGAAGTTTTAAAACAAATAGTTAATATATTCGAGAAAAATGGTTAACAAAATTAAAAACAACTTAAAAATAAATTAAAACTAATCTAAACTAAAATACATCTAAATAAGGCCCCCGCGGCATCGTGCCAAAGATGCTGGCAGCATTCCCTCGCTGAATGGCAATGCTGATGCGCTGCGAGAGAAAGCTGCCAGCTCTCTGGTCACCGGTGGTCTCTATCAGCTTTTTGGCTACCTCTTTAAAAAGGGTACGCGCACTTGGACCCCACGGCCCGAGGGTCTCGACACCAAACGCCACGAAGTGGTATGTGGGGCCGAGACCCCGATATTTGAGGGCCTTTTTGGCTTCTGCCGTCTCCGCTGCCGCACCAGCCCTGGCTGAGGTTCTAGGAAGATGGGACGGAGCTAGCGTATCGACGCATGTAGCGTCCCAGACCAGCACCCGTCCCATCTTCCACGGGACCAGGGTCATACCATCCGGTCTCCTGCCATCGTCTCTCAAAAGTTGTTATCAAAATTTTCCAAATTGCAATAGTCTAGCGTAGATGTCGACAGCCCTAAATCGATCAGGGAACCGCAGTGGGACTAGAACATTCGTTCCAAAACACCAGGAGTTCGATTTTTGAATCTCACCGGTGACTTTTTTTGTATGCAGCCGATGACTATTTAGTACGAAATAAGTCACCCCATGAGATTCAAAAATCGACCTCCAGTATTACGGTAATTCATCTCATTTCATTCAGCCTTGCTAAATAAAACATAATAAGCAGTGATACTTATGGAGGTCCAAAGGGGAGGCCTATGTTCAGCAGTGGACGTCTTATGGCTGAGATGATGATGATGATGAAGCAGTGATCGGATTTTAGGGTGCAACACGGCGGAAACATACACTTACTTTACGAAAATAATTGTTAAAACGTTAAAATGTTATTGAAATATATTTGTTGTAACTAAAATAAATAACGTGCGTCCTAAAATCCCAAAGATTATCAAATTTAGCATAATTTTTGAGGTAATAAAACCGTGCAACCTAAAATCCGATCATTGATAATAAGTCCGATTATAGATTTTCTAACATAGCTAATAAGTTTTTCTTTAAGCCCTTACTAACAAAGTGTATGGACTGTGTTGTCTGAAATAAATAAAATTGATTGATTGATTGATTGATAAGTAATATTAGAACTAGGTAGTTACTTAAGGTTTGGGGAAAGAGCTGAACTATTTTTACCGGTTTATATTAAATTTTTTCTTCACTCTTGCAAGGAAACTCGAAAAGTTTATATTTACTATACAGTAAGTAAGAACTGTACTTTGCATAGATACACATATTAGATATCACGTGAAGCCTTGATAAGAGTTTTTCTTTCAATAATGCAATCTTTTTGTAGGTATTCAAAATTTATACTCATCCAGATGCTTAAGAGTAGGACTACAAATAAACATGGGTGATTATACAGAAATTGATTCGTTTATTATAAAATACAATAATGAGGGCGCCTCTGGACGGTCGACGTAGTCTTAAAATTAATTATACTTTGTGTAATATAAAAGTAAAGAAAATATTGTTACAAGGTTTCTGTATTTGAAGATTTCTTTCTACTACTCGATCCTGATAAAAACTCCATCGCAGTAACGTCTAAAACGATTTTGATATAACCTGCCTAAGAACCATAACTAGAAAAGCCACCTAGTAGCAACTAGTGTACTACCAGTACGCTATTCGTTACTAGATGGAGTAAGTAGCAGTGCAGGTGACATTTCCTTCTTACATTTTGGGTATCTTTAGGTCGCTTTCTTGTGGAGTACAACAACGCCTTTTTAACCTATAAAAATGACAAAACTCACAAGCCCGATTTTATACCCCGTTAGAATACGTTAAGTACTAATAATGACAAATATTTTCTAACAATTGTGAGCATTGCGCTAGGTATAATACACGTATTTGTTTGCTACATAAAGAAAAGATTATGCAAGTTTCATTTTTCTCTACCACACTATCGCTTTTTATTATTGCTACATAACTTCACATATTATAACGATTTTGTCAATAGCATTCGTCGTCTTAGCCATTTGTCGTTCGTTTAGAATTCAAGGTCACGCATATTTTTACAAATTGTTTACGAATATGCTCACATAATCTATTGACCAAACTGTTATAAAATGACAGATGATATTGAAATAGTTGAATGCAATAGTGTGGTAAAGAAAAATGTAATTTGGATAATCTTTTCTTTGTATTATTAAAAAATATCTATATAATACCTAGCGCATCGTCAATAACTGTTAGAAAATATTTTTTACTATGACTAATCATATTATATTCTCTAACTAAAAATGAAAATCGCACTTGTGAATTATAAAAGTTCAAAACTGTTCCTGTACCGTACTATTCAGGCAGATGTCGCGATTGACTTGAGCTTCAAAAAGTTCTTAGGCTGTGTGCTGCTCTACTATATACATAAGTTACTCTATGCTAGCACGTTTACGTTACGTGTATTTAAGTTATAACTATACACAAATACAATTAGGGCGGGCAAATGGCTACCGGAACCGGAAAGGCGATAGTGCGGCTCGCTGCCTCTTCTTAGATTAGAGGAAACGACAAGCTGAAGTAATGGCGGAGAACTGGGGCCGGAAACCGGACTATACCGGGTTTTACCGGTTTTATGGGTTCTTTTAACGGTTTGTGAAGGGCAAGTTCAGAAACGGTAGGATATTTATAAGTGTTTTTGCAACGTTGTTTGCTAGATGGATGTTTGGGATATGTGAATGTCTGAGAAGAATAGAAATCGGGAAAAAATGTTAACATGACATGTATTTTTTAAATTTCGCATACAATTTTATAATCAGCAACGCAGGCTTCATAATCATCATATAACCGTCGCTGAATCCGGCACACGCTTTGTCCATCTTAACCATTGTAATGCAATTGCATTGTTCAATGTTCGACGATACAGTTTGTGAGCTTTAAGAAGAACCTTCGAGAATCGGCGGTGACACACGAAAGCAATATTGCTGTTCTGCTTTTTCATGTGTCCCTGTTGATTGATACCCGACATCTCTTTCTAAAACACGAAGGTTCTTTTTAGAGCTCACGGACTGTACTTATTTAAAATATTGATCCTGTATGCTGGGAGGAGCTCGCGGCAAAGCGATCATTTGAAATCCATCAGGTTTTATAAGGAAAATCGCCTCAGGACCTTAGACGTAAAACGCCAATCACGCAAAGAAAGACCGAAGCCCTCCTACGTATATACATACAACATAAGACTGCCAATCAGCTCTAATGCCACACGGAAAAAAAAGCTTCCGGGATATTCTCAATCCAAGACATTATTATTATCTTGAAAATATTTCCTCGTGACAAGTATTTATTTCCTTTACCAAAAATATGATTCTTCGCTTAATAAAACCACGTTTTCTTAAAATAGAAATACAAAAATGTATTGTTTCAAGAGTATATTGAGTAAATAAGATAACTTTAATCAAACAAGTATTATCTTAGGTAAAAGAAAACTAGAAAATCAGTAAAAATATATTCGCTTCGTTATATTTTAAAATTTAATTTATTTTTGTTAAAGGAAATAAATGCTTGTCACGAGAAAATATTTTCAACATAATATAATAATGTCTTAGATTGAGAATATCCCGGAAGCTTTTTTTCCGACCTACTGCCACCACGAGTGTAAAAGAGTTTTATGAGCAAGTTTGGGCTGGCCAGCCACATAAGAGTTCATAAAAGGATATATCCTTAATTGTTGGGGTCGCCGCAATTGAAATCGATGTGAAGGAGTATATATATATATATGTAAAAGGTGTTTCCTGTAATACGAGCAATAAATTAAAACGTAGATTCTACTCCTCAAACAATAAAACTTTTGTTTAACAACTTTTTAAAAATTATGTATTTTTTAGATTGTCTCTTTTTCATACAAACTAAATAGTATTTTCAATGTACGCTAAAATCCGTCTAATTGACATTGCTTGTCAGTCTAGTCACCCTACAGACATAATCAAATTCGGAATACATTGCGTGTTCGAATAAACTTTAAAGTGTAATAAAAATCAAACCATAAGTTATTTTTAAAAGGCGCTGAGCAAACGTTGTCTTGTTTCAAGAGTAGAATCTACGTTTTAATCTATTGCTTCTATTACAGGAAACACCCGGTATATATACTTAATATAACTTAATTGAAAATTAATAATATACGGAGTCGCTTCGCAGAAATTCAAAACAGGTTGGGGAGGCAACGGTTTTATTTATAAGCTACTAAACAACAACATTTCGAGATGAAATTAATGACGTCGTTAGGAGAAATGACTCTTTTCCATCATTTACTCCAGCGTAATAATAACAGCATATTATGTACGATTCACATCAAGCGGCCGGCTTCGGCTCACGACTTACGCTGAAATACTTATAAAGTATGTATGTATTTATTTCCTGATAACAACTATCTATAGGATTTTTTCAGTAATAATATAAAACACATTCACTGATAATAAGATTAGAATTAAAATGTCATTGCGTATAAAAATTATAATAACAAGGGGCCCATCTTGCGGAGGGCGAGTCACCGTCTGCCGGAAATAAATTGGATACCGTTTTATTAGGCAGGCGTCCGGTTCTTCATCCAATAGGCCATTTATCAGTCCATACTTTTCACCCAATAGCCTAGTACATTTTAGACTCCATTAATTCTCAATAGTCCTTACACCATGGCGGGTGCTGTCTCTGCGTGCGTCCCATGACACGAGCAGGGGCAGCATCCTCTTAGTGTACCCCTCACTTTTCATTAAATTGTCGAAAGGGCCTCTGCGCGTTGGCTTCGGCTCCGCATACGCCTCCCAAAGGTCCGGAACAACATTGTTCTGTGGTCGGTAAAGACATAATAATAATTAAAATGACTGATTTCTGGCGTAGCATCTGGTCGGCGCCCGTTGAACACACGGAGGGCGAGTGGATGAGCGTTGTCGAACGTGAGTGCGAGACCATCGAACCTATGGGGGCTATTACCATCAGCCCCGATGACGTAAGTTGTGCAATCCGTACGGCTCAGAACTGGAAAAGTCCTGGCCCGGATGGATTGCACAACTTCTGGCTAAAATGGTTTCGATGCTCGCACTCGCGGCTGGCAACGCAATTTCAGCAAGCCCTCGAACTTGGCTCCCTCCCGCCCTCCTTAACAACTGGTGTAACCTTCCTGCTCTATAAGTCCGGTAGTACCACGGAAGCGAAGAACTATCGACCCATCACGTGCTTGCCTACACTCTACAAGCTCCTTACATCCATTTTGAGAGCAAAAATAAACGCGCACATGGTCGCAAACAACATTTTGGCCTCCGCTCAAAATGGATGTAGGGTTGGGTCCCGTGGTACTAAAGAGCTCCTCCTCATAGACATGACCATTTGCCAACGAGTCCGGCGGAACAGGGGGGCCCTCTCAGCCGCCTGGATTGACTACATGAAGGCCTATGATTCAGTGCCTCATTCATGGCTGGAGAGGATCTTAGAGCTGTATAAAATTGATGCAGCCCTAAGATCCTTCCTTGGCGCGTGTATGAGGCAGTGGACCACAGTACTTCGTCAACCAGGAGGCGGGGATGACCCCCCTGGCCCGCAGGACTTTATAAGGATCGAGCGAGGAATATTTCAGGGCGACAGTCTGAGTCCCCTGTGGTTCTGCCTAGCTCTAAATCCGCTCAGCACCCTGCTGAAGGATTCGGGGCTAGGTTGCCGGCTTCGGAGAGAGGGTGAAGTCATATCTCACCTTCTGTACATGGACGATCTCAAATTATTTGCACCAAATAACCGGGACCTGCTGGAGCTACTAAAAACCACTGAAGTCTTTAGTAATTCCATCAAGATGGAATTTGGTGTTGATAAATGTGCGGTTATGCATGTACAGCGGGGGAAAGTAGTAAATTCAACAAATTTACAACTTTCTGAGACGATGACGTTCAGATCTATCTCTGAATCAGAAACCTACAAATACCTTGGTATGTCACAGTCGTTGGGTATTGAGGATGCGGGTATTAAACAGGCGTTGAGGGAGCGCTTCTTCGGTCGGCTGACAAAAGTACTCAATAGTCTTTTGTCAGGTGGCAACAAGGTGCGCGCCTTCAACGCCTGGGTAATGCCCCTACTCACATATACTCCTTTGGCATACTAAGGTGGACACAGACCGAGCTGGATGCCCTGGATCGGAGGGTCCGTCTATTGCTCACCACACACCGTATGCTTCACCCACGCTCGTCCGTTATGAGATTGTACATCCCACGGAAGTGTGGAGGTCGCGGCTTTTTAAATGCCAAAAATCTCCACAACCGTGAGGTGTACAATCTCAGGAATTATTTCCTTAACAACGAGTGTGAGATACATCGTGATGTGGTGGCAATAGATAAGGGCCTCACGCCGCTCTCCTTGGCGAACGAGAACTGGCGCAAACCTGTGGTGCTAAGCACCGAGGATCGCAAGGCGGTATGGAAGAGCAAGGAGCTACACGGGCGGTTCTACGGGGCCCTCACGGGACCCGACGTAGACCTGCTCGCGTCGGTGAACTGGTTACGATTCGGGGACCTCTTCGGAGAAACCGAAGGTTTTGCCTGTGCAATTGCGGACGAAGTTATCATGACGAATAACTACCGGAGATATATCCTGAAGGACGGTACGGTCGACATTTGTCGGGCATGCCGCCGTCCCGGAGAGTCACTCAGGCATATCATCTCCGGTTGTTCCCATCTTGCTAACGGCGAGTACTTGCACAGACATAACCTCGTAGCCAGGATCATACACCAGCAGCTTGCTCTCCTATACGGTCTCGTGGACCACGAAGTGCCGTACTACAAGTACACACCTGCGCCAGTTCTCGAAAATGGTCGTACCACGCTCTATTGGGATCGATCTATTATAACGGACAGGACTATTGTAGCCAATAAACCTGATATCGTGGTAATAGATCGACCGCAACGCCGGGCCATGCTCGTTGACATCACCGTCCCATGTGACGTGAACCTCGTGAAGGCTGAGAAGGACAAGTCCAGCAAGTACCTAGACTTAGCTCACGAGGTAACCGCCATGTGGGAGGTTGATTCGGCGATCATTGTGCCGATAGTTGTTTCTGCGAACGGTCTCATAGCGAAGAGTCTCGACCAACATCTCGAGAGACTTTCGCTACGGGGTTGTGGTTGGATCAAGGGTCAGATACAGAAGGCGGTAATTCTGGACACGGCGCGCATAGTCCGAAGGTTCCTCTCTCTGCGGCCCTGACCACCGGCAGCCTGGGCCTTGCTCCGTTGCCGGCGGCACCCTAGGTTAGGTTTTTTTAATAATATGTTTATGTTTTATATTATTTTTGTATGCTGTATTTTATTTTACTTTTATATTCATATTGTAAAAAGGCCTAATCTAAGAAAAATAATAAATAAACGAATTAAAATACAATTATTATACAAAATTAAAGTAAATAAATTAATCTACATTAAATTAAATGATATTAAAAATCTCACACATTAAATCGTATTTGTTTTTGGTTTGTAGGTTCCTCAAATTCAAATTCCTTTGGATGCGGTAAAACGCGAGTCGAAAGTCGTTTGTTGTGATTCGTACAGTCGCCATCAAATATATCGGAGCGGCCACGGTGGTCACAAATATCTGAACAACATTTATATTGTCAAGGATATAAAGTGCATGTTCAGATATTTATGTGTAACCTGGCCGCTCCGATATATTTGATGGCGACTGTACCTACAGGGTTTACAGGATGGTCATGTAATAAGGGCAAATATAGAAACGCTAAATTTTTAAGGCAATTATAAGTTTTAATCACGAATATCAATATATGGCGTTCCATGCCTAAAGGGTCGTTAAGCTTGATTTTAAGTTAAACATGGATCCTAAATCTCTATTTTCAAGGCGATAAAGTGCTTGTTCAGATATTTTTGAGCACCTTGGCCGCTCCGATATATTTGATGGCGAATGTACAATTAATGCTTTCGCATTTGAAAGTAATGTTATGGTTTCAAACGTTCCATCGGAGACTTCCTGATCTAATGAAAGCAAATTTGAACTTTAATTGAAAGCAATAAGGTTTGTTTGTCGTCGCAAACTGACAAACTCTCATTTTCCATGGTGTTTCCAGATTGCGGAGGTATTTAATATCTATGAAATACTCTTCTCGTTCGACCTCCTAAAAGTTATACTACCGTCCAGCAGCGCCCTCATTAGGGGGATGTTTTTCGTAATACACGAATCAATTTATGTATACTTATTCCCACATGTTGGGACTACAAAGTCCTACTAATTCCGCAACATATGGATTATAATTATAATTAATTAATACTTTTAATTATGTTTATTTATTGTGATAGAATTTAATTTTTTTTATTATCATTGTATTGTGTGACATAATTTAATTTAGTTTTTATAATATATCATTTATTTGGAAATACAATTAATAACAAGTAACTTAACAAAAATATGTACAGCATACAAAACTAACTTAAGCTGAAATATGTCTAAAAATGGCCCCCGCGGCATCGTGCCAAAGAGGCTGGTTTTTATTGTATTAGTCCAAATGTAATTTAATTCTTATTTATTTATTATGTACTTAGGTATTTCTACGGACATATGGTCTGTAAACTATTTGAATTGAATTTATGTGATACAGTTTTTTATATTACTTATTTTGGCTTCATCAATCTTCCTATAATAGTCACTCTAACTAAAAAAATAATAATCATTTACTGTCGCAAAAAAACAGACACACAAAAAAGGCAGGTAACGTACACTAGAAGTAAACAGAAAAAACAATACACAAGAATGGAAAGGAAAGAAAAAAAAAAACAAACAAACATCTTAAGAACTATTAAACTACTAATTTCGCGACAATAGGCTCGGAGCTCAGCATTTGCTGCGAGCTTGGGGGGTGATTTTTGAGATTCGAGTACTCGAAAGTGACATTTACAACTCAGAATAAAACAATGAAATTATGTTTTAAAAATAACAGCGATAGAAATTTGCAATCATGAGTATTTAAACTATTAATTTCATGCGACAAAATTGGCGGTAAGCTTTTGTGTGCGATTATTTTCAGCTTAAACTTTTTGATTTCGGGCGCTCGAAAGTCAAAAATTGGCCTCTTGGTCGGCTGCACAGCGCTGTTTTTCAGCCCTAGTAGTAGTAGTAGTAATTTTAAACACAATACTTCCGTGAGAATCAGACATTAAATAAAAAAAATAAAAAAACGGTCTAAAAATACACGGTAAAACGGTAAATAATCTGCGTCGGTTAGCCAACGCAAATGGCTCATGAATAAGCTCCTCGTTATGGAAACATGTTCAATATTCGACTTAAAAGACGTGAGTAACCCGTGTTTATTTTTATCGAACGAGCGGAGCGTAAGCGAAGATCGTTCTTACAAACAACAACTGTCACCTGGCTACTGGGACGTCTCGGCATTTGGATGGCTTTTTGATTTAGATAGTTTGTCCGACGATAACTTTAGTAACGATTTTCCGATCTTTATGAAATTTGTTGGGCTTGTAGCAGAGACCAACAAAATTTGCGAGTTCGTATATGAGCTGGATTGAGACGGGGGTTCTGAAATTAGAAGGCCTAAAAAGGTTTTGTAAAGGGGTCCTGTTACATTGGTCATCTTATTTGCTACTTTTACGAGCAAGTATGGTTGAGTTTGGTATCAAATGAAAGGTATTGATTAACACTCTCGTCAAATCCTTATTAACTGCTTACTGTTTCATAACAATTAGCAACATAAAATTGATTTCAAAAATATTTTCAATTATATTTTGATTTTGGTGTAAATATTTTGACAACTGACTTTTTTTAAATTTATTAGAGCTTTGGCTGCTAGGGCCATCAGCATACTGACATTAACACATTAGTTAGAGAGAGTTACCATAGACGCATAATGATGGTGACCGAAACCTATATAGGTGGTCCACAGATGAGAACGACATGCAACAGAGTGAGACATGTGAGAGGTGGATTTAAATTTAGATGAGACAAAAACTGTCAAATCTGAAGCGATTTTGTCGCGGTAAAATTTTGCGCATCAACACAATTTAATATGGACGTATAGTTTCACCGTGATGGTTAGTTGAGAAAAAAATACCCGATACCTATTTTTGGTATTTGTAGTAATTCTACTATTGCATATTTATGCCGAAACACAAGATTCGCGAGTTCACAGTTCGGGGCGAACTACTAGTTTATTTATTTAGTAGTAGCAGTAATAACATATGCTTAATAAAATCCCCACAAACTGAGTTCCTTCTCTTTTGAAATTCTGAGGTCTGTTAAAAAAGCTAACATTTTTATCCGGTGGTTACCGTATCTGGAAGTTTCGAGAAGCCGAACTCCTAAACTATGTAGCCTCTATTACATACTTTGATCTTGAGTTTTAATTAATCCTTAGAGGAGAGAGGTTAAGGCTGTCATCATACATCATAGCGCGGTTCCGTACACGAATATTGTTGGCTACCGGTTTGGGAATTATGTAGTACAGTCGCCATCACATATATCGGAGCGGCCAAGGTGGTCACAAATATCTGAACAACATTTATATTGTCAAGGATATAAAGTGCATGTTCAGATATTTTTGTGTAACCTGGCCGCTCCGATATATTTGATGGCGACTGTACCTACAGGGTTTACAGGATGGTCATGTAATAAGGGCAAATATTGAAACGCTAAATTTTTAAGGCAATTATAAGTTTTAATCACGAATATCAATATAGTATGGCGCTCCATGCCTAAAGGGTCGTTAAGCTTGATTTTAAGTTAAACATGGATGCTAAATCTACTTTACACAAGCTACCTAATACAATAAGAAATACACCAACTTAAAATGAGCATAAAAGGCCCTTTAGGTATGGAACACCATATTTCTTTATATCTGGGGACCCGGAGCTCACGCGATCTTTAAGCAACTGGGGAAACGCCTCAAAGATGCTACGGGTGACCAGAGGGCTGGCGCTGTCCTTGCCCAGCGCATAGGAATCGCCATTCAGCGTGGCAACTCCGCCAGCCTTCTGGGCACCCTCCCGTCGGGCTCCGAACTTGAGCCAGTTTTTTACCTGTAAATATGTACAGATTTTTAAGTCTTTTATGTTTTATAATTATGTGTTATTTTAGTTTTAGTTTAGTTTTATTTTTAGAATTAACTATTTAGATTTATGTTAGTTTTAGTTACTTATAATGTACATAAAATAAATATTTCTATCTGTAATTCTTTAATAATGTTTTGATGTTGGTAAAGAATTAGTAAGATATTGTTATGAATACGACTGTTAACAAATATCATTATCATAAAACAAACTTTGGTTAAAATTGAACAATAAAAAAAAACTGCCTCTAAAATGTCAAAAAGCCGAACTTCTAAACTACGTAGTCTAGTTTTAATGAATCCTTCGAGGATAGAGGTTAGGATGTCGCCATACATCATGGCGTGGCTTGGTACACGAATATTGCTGGCGACCCGTGTGGGAATAACATAGTAAAGATATATACAGGGTGATAATCGGGTGTGTAATGATCGGTATAAAAACTATTACCTAATATATTTTACTGTACAGTCAGCGTCAAATATATTGTAACTTGTAACAGCCAATGTGATCAAATAGTTCGTCACACCATATATTTTGTATGGTGTGACGAACTATTTGACTACTCTAGCTGTTACAATATATTTGACGCTGGCTGTATATAACTTTAACGATACATACAAAGTATATCAAACTATTTCAAGTATCTATTTCAAACATAATTCCAACATACAATATACAACAAATAATTAACCAACATTGAAGTTGTATTGAAGTTGCATTGGAATAATTTTCAAGCACTTTCTGTTTCAGATGTTTAAGCGCTAGCTGATTTGTATTAAAGTTCGATCGTGTCTATACATGTTTTAAAGTTAAAATACGGCCCCTTGGCTTTTATATAACTGTTACAACGTTTTATATAATTATTGCAAAAAAATATATAATCATTGCAAAAGTAGCGCACGGATGCATTTCTAACCCTTAATTTAATTAATTATGATATTAGTAGTGAGAAAACAGTTATTAACTTACCTCAATCCAATTACGATGTGCTACGACGGCCCGTGCTACGCCAGATGCTTCGTAGCAGGCTTCATGCTACGAGCTACGACTACGAGCTACGAAATGACGTTGCACGGACAGATAGTGTGTAATCCGAATAAGATGTTTCTACCTCCGTTTGTTATTATTACTTTCAGTCTTAGACTCAATAAGACTAAAAGTTAGATAATACAGTATACATATAATAGGCAATGGCACATTTAAATTAAAAACATATTTAGATATTTCATCTAAAAATTAAGTATCTTCTTAATATCTAAACTATAAAAAAGGGATGTCCCGCTAGCTCCCAGCCTGCTGACCGGTGTGTTCCAAGACTGTTGTTAAAAGTAAGAACTTTGCTCCGCTTTGCTCGCTCATTATATTATATCAATGTAACGAACTCGTTACATTAAAATATATAGGGTGTAAAATATTTATATGTTCAACTGAACATTTAAATATTTTACACCCAAATCTCGAAAAAACATTGCCATCATTATATATTTCGGTAACATTTTGACGACTTCTATAAGATATTTTTTTTTTTTATGTTATATAAGACATTTATTTGCAAATAATAGTCTATTAATATAACAGTAAACAATAAACTTAAGTATAAATAAAAACTAATCTTAAATAAATATATTATACTAAAATTACCAGTCCCCCGCGGCATGGTGCCGTAGAAGCTGGCAGCATTCCCTCTCTGTATGGCAATGCCAATACGTTGAGCCAGGAAGCTGCCAGCTCTACGGTCACCGGTGGAATCCACTAACCTCTTTGAAATCTCTTTGAAGAGAGCATGGGCATTAGGACCCCACGGGCCGAGGGTCTCGACGCCAAATGGAACAAAGTTGTATTCGACGCCGCCGAGGCCCCCGTATAAAGGTATTTAAATATCGAAATGTATGATTTTCGGTAACATTTCGACGACTTCTATGCATATTTATTTTTGTAATTTCGGGTCCGCACTCTTGGTATGAACACTATGAACACCATACCTACCCTCTACCCTACCTAGTAAAAGTTATAATTTGTAATAAACGGTACTTAACCGCGTATATGATTTTTAAATTACAAATAATTATGAGTAAAAACCGTGAAAGTCAATGAGTCAGTGTCTAGTAAAAGTTGTTCAGATTCACCTGGAATTATATTTATAATCACATAAAAAAGAAATTATATATTATTTCGACAAAATACACTTAAAAACAATTTCGATAGGCAGGTTATCTAATTACAAGGAAAATCTCGTGGTGTTTGTTTTCACTTTGAAGGGAATCGAGCGCAAACATTCTGGGGAAAGTGTCGCAAATGGATTAGAGTTCCTTCGAAATTTTTAAATTAATATATTTATTTTGAATTATAATTGAACTAGCGGCCCGCCCGGCTACGCACGTGTGCAATTATTATACATATAAACTTTCCTCTTGAATCACTCTATCTATTAAAAAAAACCGCACCAAAATCCGTTGTGTGGTTTTAAAGTTATAAGCATACATACAGACAGACAGCGGATGCGACTTTGTTTTATACTGTGTGGTGATTTGATTGTGACTGTCTAAAATTATTAATGTCTATTTTATAACAAATGTATATTAAATTAAAATAGCTAGTTATCCGAATTGGATTCAAAATGACGTATTTTAAAAGTAACACATATAAAAACCTAATTGGTATCCCTTTTTAGAGTTCCATAGCAAAAATGGCAAAAACGGAACCCTTATGGCTTCGTCATGTCCATCCGTCCGTCCGTATGTCCAAGCCATTTTACTCGGTAATTATAAGACTATTTTTTTTAAATGTATAAGTAGGTTAGTCTGGATACCTAATAGGGATGATGACACATGTTAAATTATGCAATAAAATTTTTTTGATAGGTGATGATGCAAAATGATCAAAATATCCAAATAAAGTAAACATAAAAAAAAACTATTGAAATGATTTAAAGATGTCAGGCTACAAAATTTCAAAATTTTTGGATTTGTTAAAGTACGAAAGTAATGATACCATTCGATTTTTAACATTTTATTGTGAAATAAATTGTATGGCAACCATATACATAAACGCAACATTTCACTGTAAAAATAGCAATTTAATATTTTTCCATACTTTAAACAGGGCAACTATGAAGCCGTTACGTCTCTGCATCATATCATTTTGTTAGGAGCGTTTTGAGAAACAAATGCTAATCACAGACTTTAAGTCTCTTTTCTGTCTTTAATGTTGATTTAAGGCAATTGGCCCTATATAGACATTTGATCCTCACAACAAAACGAATCGATTGATACCACGCATGAAAAAAAAAACATCAAGCCTGATGGAAACCTCGACTCGCGCTTGGCGCTCGGATCGCTCGCCGCTTGTTTTGCAATCCATTAGAGTGCTCACGACAGCTTACTAATTATGTTGTTGTAGGCTCTGTAATATTGGTTACTAACGTTACTATGTTACGTATATAAACTTATTGGTATACCTGAGGCCAGTTTTATAAAGCTACAAGTTACAATTTACAAGCGGAACTCTCTTTCTAACACATAGGTTTAGAAAGAGAGTTCCGCTTGTAAATTGTAACTTGTAGCTTTATAAAACTGGCCTCAGGTGTTTCCTGTAATATGAGCAATAGGTTAAAACGTGAATTAGACTCAAACAATAATACTTTTGTTCAACAACTTAAAAAAATGTATATTTTAAATTGTCTCTTTTCCATACAAACTACACAGTATTTTCAATGTACGTTAAAATCCGTTTAATTGACATTGCTAATTAGTCTTGTCACCCTACAGACATAATCAATTACGGGATTTATTGCGTGTTCGAATAAATTTTAAAGTGTACTAAAAATCAAACCATAAAGTTATGTTTAGAACTCGCTGAACAAACGTTTTCTGGTTTGAGGAGTAGAATCTACGTTTTAATTTATTGCTCCTATTTACAGGAAACGCCCTGTATAAGTGCAATGAAATGAGTATGAATTGATTAATGTAAAAAAAGGAATGTCTAGTCTTCCGTATGTAAAATGGATCACTTCGTTTATAAATCCATCCATCTGTCATTGTCAGCCATATACGCACGCATTTACATTTACATTGACGGGTTTGTCCTTCGGACAGATCCGGCGGATTGATCAGCGCTTATAGGGTTAGCCAATCCTCTTTACTCAGTTAGATAGAAAATGCAACCAGTTTTTACTTTGTAATATGAGAAAGACCGGTTTTTAAACGGTTGGACTGCGTTTCCACCAGAGATGAGTGAAGATGTGTTTTAACCGACTTCAAAAAAGGAGGAGTTTCTCAATTCGACTGATTTTTTTAACATTATTATTCTTTTTATTTGTTTTATGTATGTTACTCGATATCTCCGTGAATCGTGAACCGATTTTCAAATTTTAACAAATACATTCGGAAACGCATCTTCACTCATTTCTGGTGGAAACGCAGTCTTAATCGGTTTCTTTATACAAAATAAAAACCGGTTACATTCCCTTAGACTACACATTAAAAAAATAGTACATTGTGCAACATGGGGCGTAAGATGAATATTACAAACGAGAGTCTAGTTAAATCGCGACGGCTTGCCGGAGCGATTTAAATGACTCGAGTTTGTAATATTCTTACGCCCCGAGTTACACACAATGGTTTTCATCACAGTTGCGAGGAAAAAAAGCAAAGATAAATTCAAGAAAGTTAATTAGGCAGCAAAAGTTGAGAACGTACATGACAGCGCTCAGCCCCGCGCATGCGCCGTTGCTTAGCAACGCGGTACAAACATTCCGTGCGTTTTGTTTATAAGGTAGTTTTGTTATTACGACATATTTTTCGAACTAGAATGGCTAAACAACCAGATTTTGCAAAATCATTATAACAAAATTTACCAAAATTAATGATAAATACTTTAAATATTAAAAATAATGAAGAAATTGAAACGTATAGATTGTGTGTGATGTTATTTTAGAATATAGCTTTTTAAAGATGAAATTAAACTTTTTGAATTTTTGGCTGAACATCATAGTTAGTTCTGAAATGATGTACGAAATCAGTTGCAAAAACGAGAGTCATTACTCCCGTGGGGATAATATATCGCCATTACTCCCGCGGGAACAATTTAGGTCATTGTCCTTCTGTATACAGGCAGGAAATAACACCATTTACGAGCAGGTGTGATGAAAAAACTTTTTTAAAATTGAAAGGTGCGTTTGTGTATGACATATTTTGTTATATGTTGACACTGGCATGGAGCCTTTTGACCTAACATTATGAAATTAGATCCACTCTTGTGTTAATGTGAAATTGTATGTCTAGATATGAGAGTAAGTAAAATTTCTTTATTTTTTCGTTACATTTCGAAACAACTTAACACATCATTAATGAACATGTTTATTTGTAACATGTTAACGCAATTAGTCGCGTGCGTTTATATCTGTCAACATAACAAGCCCCAGTCTTGATTAAGGTCAAACGATGGATGGGGTCAGGGGGCCTAGCGGACGATAAATATCACTTATATACCCTTATCCACCCTTTATTAAGTAAACCCGTTTGCAGGCTGTTTAGAGGCTTTTTTCGTATTTTTGGTGTTTACAACTTATCTATTCGCTATGTGCATGATTGTGGCGCCATCTCTTGGGCAGGTGTTCAATCTCTTTTTTTTTCCTTTTTATAAATAGGTGGTATTCCTAGCTTATATGAAATGTCACTGGCTGATTCACTATTTTGACAGCAGACAGGGGCTTTAGCAGTTTCATTTCTTGTCACACTGTGCACTGCGATCGTTCTGGTTACCCCCACCATGCACTTCGCACATAGCGAATATTTAGGAACGAATGTTGACGCTGAGTGACAGACGACTGAATGAATGAGCAAGACGGATGGTGAACGGAATGAACGGGAGAGTGAGCGGGAGAGATAGCTAGGACGCGATTGAAGCGATAGGACGAGCATTCGATATAGCTCTTACATATTTTCTAAAATAGTTGTTAACTTGGTGTGGGGATTTAAAATAAAGACTGATTTAATTGGGAAAAGTGGTTTTATTGAAGAAAACGCTACATTTATATGTTGATTTCTTCTCAAGACCAAAAAAAATAAGACCTTTCGGTGGGATGGTAGGTTCTACTAAACAACTCAATTTCACTCTCATTCACTCAAAGGTTAACTGGAAGAGATCCCTTAAAGGGATAAGTTCGCCTTTGTACTTTACATCTTTTGTTTACTGTATTTATCTACTGTGTTATGTACAATAAAGTGTTACTTACTTACTTACTTACTTACAACTTTTACTACGAAATCACAATTTTTTTTCGCTGTTTCATACATTTCGGCCGATAAGACGTCGACGATTTCTATGGGGAGGGGAGGCCAAATTATTTTTGGGATTTCGGGGTTGTTCCCATAGAAATGTTGTTCAGTACCTATAAGTTACCTAATCACCTCTCATAATATGGCTACCTACTTATTGAAAAATACATAATAAATACTCTGGTTTATAGTACCGTAAATAGGGGTGGCTTAAAAATACAGCGGCGCCTGTGAAAAATCAATTTGCTCTCCAAAGTACCCTTATTTTTATTTTTGGGCTTCTGATTAATATACAAGAGTTTATATAGTTTTAGCGGTTTATCACAAGAGATAAAGTAAGTAAATTATAAATAAATCAATTTACTAAAGATATGGATTTATTTATTTAATCTTTTTTGCACAAAAAAAATACAACTGTACGGGAGGGCGGACTTAATGCTATAGAGCATTCTCTACCAGTCAACCTTCGGGCAAAGCAGATAAGCTGTAGGTAAGCGGTGCAACAACATGCACATACCATATGTAACTGAACGAAAAACATTTACTCAAACCCGTTAATGTTTAGGTCATACTGAGCATCTTTTATTATGGGACCAACCCCGAAATCGCAAAATAAAAAATTGGACTCTCCCATAGGAAATTTCAAAATATGACCAGTGAAATGTATGAAACAGCCAAATTTTTTTTTGTGATTTCGGGGTTGGTCCCATAATAAAAGATGCTCAGTATGGCCTAAACATTAACGGGTTTGAGTAAATGTTTTTCGTTCAGTTACATAGTGTATGGTACCGAGAAAAACACATAATAGGATTTATTCTGAAAAAAAAACGTTATATTATTCTATATTTCCTATTATAAATCTATAAAAGTAGCCCCAAAACTTCCTAGTCACCCCATATTACGGTATTAAGTTGTTGTAAGTCCGGACCTATAGTATCTATGCCTATATTGCCGTCGCTATCCGGAAAGGAAATAGGTGTCCGTGAGGCGCGACAGTGGTGACGTCACTAATTTCGTTACCAGGCTCCCCTTGACACTGATTTATTCAGGGTGTTGTCTGTCGTGTTGTAAACAGCCACGGCTTGTCTGATTGTAAGGTTACTATAGCATTTGTATTAATACGGGGTGTACAATCCAAATGGGTCAGTATGGAGAAGTCGGAAACTATGAGAGATAGCGAGATCTGTTCTTAGGAACCATGACGTCGATTTTAGTTTTAATAATAATTACATTCAAACTTTTTTATTAACTCTTATACATAACCGGGAATCGAACCTAATCAAAATCAATATGTATAAATTCTGCAAGTCGCAAGAAGCACAAAACTAATGGAATCTTGTTTAAATAATTGAAAGAAAAACCCACCAATAAGATAATTATTTTATTTCAGAAAATGTACAAAATGGTTCCCGGTTATGTATGAGAGTTAATAAAAAAGTTTGAATGTAATTATTATTAAATCTAAAATAGACGTCATGGTTCCTAAGAACAGGGGGCCGATTTTTGACAGCCGGACGATCGAATTCAAAAAATTCAAGCTCGAAAATAATCGCACACACAAGTTTGTAGCCCATTTTTTCGCATGGAATTAATAGTTTAAATAATCATTATTTTAAATTTCTATCGCTTTTATTTTTAAAACATAATTTCATCGTTTTATTCAGAGTTTTAAATGTCACTTTCGAGTGCTTGAATCTCAAAAATCACCCCCCAGATCTCGCTATCTCTCATCGTTTCCGACTTCTCCATACTGACCCATTTGGATTGTACACCCGGTATATATACTATAGGTATAATCATGGCATATACTTTTATAGAAGGGTAAAACAACACGGAAATATTATGCCTAAAGTAGCATTTTTAATTAAATACAATCATCAACTGACAGCTGCCATACAAACCGATTTAACTTTGTACGACAGGAGCAAAATTAGCTAAGTGGTTAGGGTGTTCAAAATGAGCTGGATCTGGACACGACTTTATTGTTAAGGGAATAAGATCGTGTGTAGGTCATTTTGAACACCCTACCCGCTTAGCTACTTCTGCTGCTGCATGACTGTACTTAATTTAGAAAATTGTCTTTTTCTATTCGTCGACTGTTGCGCTCAATTCTTGCCTATATTGAGTACTCGTAGAATAATTTAAAACAAAAAAAGAACCGACTTCACTTAGGATCCGCTATTCCAAGAGGAAGTGGCCGAGTTGCTGTAAAAAATAGTGAAATCACTATAGGTGTGCCTATAATAGTTGAAGAGTTCCCTCGATTTCTCCAGGATCCCATCATCAGACCCTGACTTGGTGACAATGGGACCATCTAGGGGTTATACCTGTTCGATTAAAAAAAATTTTGAAAATCGGTTTACGATTCACGGAGATATGGAGTAACATAGATACAAAAAAAAAAGAACATTATAATGATAAAAAAAAAAAAAAAACAGTCGAATTGAGAACCTCCTCCTTTTTTGAAGTCGGTTAAAAAGTATTGTATACAATAGTGACATAATCAAGCTTCTCAATCTCGTACCTTACTTACGTCTAAACACGGTACTCGACTGAAAAGCTCTTAATGCCACGATTGTATAAAATACTATTTTATAATTATTAAACGTTAAACAAAACATCGATATTTTCAGAAATCACCAAAAATTAGTAATTTCATCTATCAAGCAACTAGTTCATGAAATTGAATATTAATTGTCGTCATAACCCGAGGAGTCAACTCGAACTAAGTTAGATATTACGTGAGGCTACTTGTAATTTAATTAAAGTGGTGAGACGAATCTTGCCCATTTATATAAGGTTGCTGGTAAATACACACAGCAACTACTAGGACTATATTCTAACTTTGAAACACGTTTAGACACGATCCAACTTAAACTTCAATAAAACTCCAATGTAATTTTAGTATATTATACACAATTCACCTAGCACCTAAACGTATAAATCAAACATAAGTATCTTAACTTTCTTGAAAATGATTCCGATGCAACAATACAACTTCAATATTACTGAAGAACAAATTAACTTAAAAATACTAAAAACTCAAAATCTATTTCTTAAACCGGCCCCTGTGGCATAGTGCCGAGGACGCTGGCAGCATTTCCTCGCTGAATCGCAATGCTAATGCGTTGAGCGAGGAAGCTGCCAGCTCGTTTGTCCCCTGATTAGAAGAACAAATTAAATTATTTTACTCATAATGTTGTACCTTACCTACCTTAGATGTTTGGGCAAACTGCGCCTTAGCATTTACAAAGATTGCATATACACGGGAAAATTCGACCAGTGCTTCTGTGACTCAGGTGGCCAAGTTGGTTAAGGCGTTTGCCGCGAATGCAGAAGACGCTGGTTCGATCCCAGGCTTGGGCACCGCAGGCCTAGGACACTTTTTTCTATACAAATAATTTATGTGGAGACAATGGGTCCTTGGTCGGCTGATATGAAAAGTTTTATGGGAGCCCTGTCGAAACGGCTGGTCGACGCATCAGGGGACCCTAGAGCTGGCACTTACCTCTGCCAGCGCATCTCGTTGGCAATACAAAGATGTAACTCGGCCAGCGTTATGGGTTCCCTGCCGCAGGGGGACCTTTTGGAGGGGGTATTCTTTTTGTAGCTGGGATTTTAGGTAAGTTTTTAGGTAGTTTTATATATTTATAGTTGTATTTAGTTTTAATTTAGCTTATTTCAATATTAGTTTAGTTTAGTTATTTTAATTTAATTTTTGTTACGTGTTTATTACAGCATTTTTACCCCCCAATAATTTATTGTACGAAAATGAGTATAGAAAATGATAGATATTTACATATAGTGCGTCACTCTCAGCCAGTGTTTGGCGTACAATATGTTGTTTCTATTGCAAAATGCTTAAATTTGTCTATATTTTGTCTTATGGTTGCTTAAATTTGTATGGAGGCCATAGACAAATTTAAGCATCCATAGACAAATTCAGCTCAGGTGTGTTTTGTCCCTATTACTTATTGGCAATTGGCTAAGCTGAAGCTGAAACCTTTGTGTGCTACAAATTACGTACGATGTCATCTTTAATCTTTTTCTTTCTTGACTTTGAAAATGTCTTTGAACTTCGATACGATTTGCTGTTGTAATGTTTCTTGTGCTTAAGTAATCATACTTTTACAGATAATTTGAAGAAATAATTAAAGTTAAATACTTACCTTCCAAAACCCGCCTTGAAACGGCAATCGGAATTAATTCCTGAAATTGAACATTTTAATTTACCTTAAAGAGTTAATTCCAATGCCCAGCCGTGTTGGAGCGAGTCCATTTTGTGATACCTACAACCAGTGAAAGTATCTCTGTTGACGGATAAAAGAGAGTGTAGTAACTAACTTGTCAGATCAGCTACTCTTTGAAACTGATAGAAAGTATGAAAATAAAATTACCTAGCGTAAAAACAAACTATGTACTTATCGTGATTTTAAGTGTATTTTAATAAATTTTATTAATGAGCGCTATGTAACAACTGTTTTTACCAGGGCTCGTAACCGGTTACAGCAAAAAGACCCCGAAATAAAAATGTAACGAAACTGATAATTTCTCACTTTCGTTACACTTTTTTTATGAACGTAACGAATTTTTTTGTATGAAAATTTTGGAACAGTTGGGACATTTTTTTTAATCTAGCAGACTCGACAGAGCTCATGATTCTGCATAGGATAGACTCAAAATATATATCAAATAAAAAAAAAGTAAAGGTACATTTTTTCTGCAAATTACCCCGGAATGAAAAAAAAAACCTATGTTTTACTATGGAGCAAATTCAGGTTTCCGAGCCCTGGTTTTTACTCGTGTCTTAGAGGTTACGTTATGCTAGTCATACCCTCGAGCGCAACAATGGGAATACTGCGTAAGGGTCTTCGAAATTGATACAATACAGATCCTATCCTGCTGACTCACGGGACCAGCCACCTTAAATGGGTACCTGGGATAGTCCAGAGATGCAATTTATTATATTTACTTATAATACAGAGTGTTTCCTGTAACATGAGCAATAAATTAAAACGTAGATTCTACTCCTCAAACAATAAAACTTTTGTTCAACAACTTTAAAAAAATATGTATTTTTTAGATTGTCTCGTTTTCATACAAACTAAATAGCATTTTCAATGTACAATAACATCCGTCCAATTGACATTGCTTGTCAGCCTTGTCTCCCTACAGACATAATCAATTTCGGAATACATCGCGTGTTCGAATAATCTTTAAAGTGAAATAAAAATCAAACCATAAGTTATTTTTAAAAGTTGCTAAACAAACGTTGTCTGATTTGAGGAGTAGAATCTACGTTTTAATTTATTGCTCCTATTACAGGAAACACGCGGTATATATTAAAATCTTGCGATGTTTTCATGTTTACTACTTTGAATGTTGATAAAAATGACTGCGACTTTTAAATTGCCACAAAAAATTTGAGCGCTGTTTATAGGTACTAGGACGCTGGGCTACTTGTTTGGATATTATATTTGGTTGGCTGGAAGAGATCCCTTTTAGGGATAAGCTCGCCTTTGTGCATATCTTTTTGTATTTTACTAATGTTTTAATGTTATACTTGTTTATGTGCAATAAAGTGATACATACATATTACTAGCGGTGCCCGCGGCTTCGCCCGCGTGTGTTTATGCGGTTTGGTATTTTCATTGACTATTTCCAGACCAACACTACTTACGCTTTCTACACGTTAAATAGTAATAGGTACATTTTTGTTACAAATTATTTATTTTTCGACTACATATCACTGGATATAGATAGGTATTTCTACTCTCTGATAGTAGTAGTAGAAAAGCAGATGATTAACAAAATCCGGTGAGTGCTGCGGGGTTCAGATGGGACAGTGCAGCTGCCAAGTTTGTTACTTTTTAGCACCGTCCGGGGATCACGTGTAGGGTTGTCTAAGGTATTTCCTACGGACGCAGAGTAACATTAACTAATTATTAAGGAAATTTATGAGAAGGCCAAATTCCAAGCACCGCATTATAGTGTCCATGCACCGAACGTCGTAGCGGGATTTTTTTCAGCAGCAGCATGACAGGGCCGGGTATAAACTTAACGGACAAATGTATGATTGGTACCACGTAGGGCTCAGGGATCTATATCTGAATCCCTAAAGTTTTTTGTCCTATTTTTGTATTCCCTAATGCTATTTGTCCTAATGATCATTTGCCCTAATGCTCATTTGTCCTAATTGTTGTTGCCCTATCATCGTATCGATGATTTTTTTCCCTAATATGTTATTACCTAATATCATTTGACCTATTCATCAGTTGCCCTAACTTTTTTTTCATAATATTAATTTGTCATAATTATTATTTGTCCTAAAAGTTATTTCAAATGAACTAATATTATTTTTCCTATTATTTCATACCCTAATATTAAATGTCCTATTGGTCATTCTCTCTAATTGTCACTTGCCCTAATGCTCATATGTTTTTAGGGTTATAAAAATAACCCTAACCTACCAATCTCTGGGAGCAGTTTTGTTTTTAGGGTCATCAAAAAAAAAACCCTAACCTACCTATCCTGGGAGCAGTTTTGTTTTTAGGGCCATCAAAAAAAATAACCCTAACCTACCTATCTCTGGCAGCAGTTTTGTTTTTAGGGTCATTAAAAAAAAATAACCCTAACCTACCTATCTCTGGGAGCAGTTTCGTTTTTAGGGTCATAAAAAAATAACCCTAACCTACGCCGTTATGGCAAATAAAATTATTCGAACATTATGGTAAGAATTTTTAGGGCAAATGAGCTTTAGGGCAAACATTACATTATGATAAGTAATTGTTAGGATAATTGATCATTAGGGTAAATGACAATTAGGACAAAACGGTTAGGGTAAGTGATTTTAGGACAAATGTTATTAGGAATTCCGAGGTACACCCAGGGCTCAGGCTCGGAACGTCGCAGCGAGAATTTCTTCAGCAGCAGAATGACAGAGCCGAGTATAAACTCAATGTTCAAGTGCCTTCGAAAACGCGAGGGCCGAAGACCCGAGGGTGAGCGGTAATGTATGGGAAGACCAAATGCCAAGTACCGCATAGTGCCCATCAGGTACGGAAAGTCGCAGCGAGAATTGCTTCAGCAGCAGCATGAAAGGACCCGGACAATACTCAACAGTCATGTGTCTTCGCGAATCCAAGGGCCTAAGTCCCGAAGAAGCGGCGATGTATGAGAAGGCTAAAGGCCGAATACTACATAGAGCACAGGCCCGGGCCCGGAACTTCGCAGCGAGAATTTTTTCAGCAGCAGATTGACAGGGCCGGGTATAAACTCAATAGTCAAGTTCCTTTGCAAACGCCAGGACCAAAGGCCCGAGGGTGAACTGTAATGTATGGGAAGGCCAAATGCCAAATACTGCAAAGTGCCCACTGCTGCCCAGGCACGGAACGTCGCAGTGAGAATTGCTTTAGCAGTAGAATGAAAGGGACCGGACAATACTCAACGGTCAAGTGTCTTCGCGAATCCAAGGGCCTAAGGCTCGAGGAAGCGGCAATGTATGAGAAGGCCAAAGGCCGAATACAACAGAATGTCGCAGCGAGAATTGCTTCAGCAGCAGCCTGAAAGGGATCGGGTAAAACTCAATGGTCAAGTATCTTAGGAAACCCGAGGACCGAAGGCCCGAGGATGAATGGCAATGTATGCGAAGGCCAAAACTACATAGGGCCCAGGCCCGGAACGTTGCAGCGAGAATTTCTTCAGCAGCAGCATGATAGGGCCGAGTATAAACTCAATAGTCAAGTGTCTTAGCAAACCCGAGGGAAAAAGGCCCAAGGGAGATGCAATATATGCAGAGATCAAAAGGCCGAATACCACACAGAGCCCAGGCCCGGAACGTCACAGCGAGAATTTCTTCATCAGCAGCATGAAAGGACCCGGACAATACTCAACAGTCATGTGTCTTCGCGAATCCAAGGGCCTAAGTCCCGAAGAAGCGGCGGTGTATGAGAAGGCTAAAGGCCGAATACTACATAGAGCACAGGCCCGGGCCCGGAACTTCGCAGCGAGAATTTCTTCAGCAGCAGATTGACAGGGCCGGGTATAAACTCAATAGTCAAGTTCCTTCGCAAACGCCAGGACCAAAGGCCCGAGGGTGAACGGTAATGTATGGGAAGGCCAAATGCCAAATACTGCAAAGTGCCCAGGCACGGAACGTCGCAGCGAGAATTGCTTCGGCAGCAGCATGAAAGGGACCGGACAAAACTTAATTCTTAAGTGTCTTGGCAATGTATGCGAAGGCCAAATGCCAGGTACAACATAGGGCTCAGGCACGGAACATCGTAGCGAGAATTGCTTCAGCAGCATGAAAGGAACCGGGTAAAACTCAATGGTCAAGTGTGAAGAATAAATTGTTTATTGTATGTTGACACACTACAATTATTAATTATAACCTTAAATAGAGGTCATATACAAAGAAAAAAGTGGGATAGGCCTCCGTTGCCACAAATTTAAGGTACATATTAAGAATTATGCACGGTGTTCCGGACTGTCTCCGACACGACACTTCCGACACTTAACTACACATACAGCTGACCACGATCATGTGACTTTTCTATACAAAACGAAGTCTCGAAATTGTCGTGTCGGAGACGGTCCGGAACACCGTGCATCATCCTTTAGTCGATGACATTTATATTTCCGGTTACTTTCAACTTTCACACAATTGACTTGTTCGGAAAGAGAAGTGTCGTAGAATGTATGAGCTTCCATATAAACCACGGCACTTCTCTTTCCAAACAGAGTTACTTGAATTGGAAAAAAATGTATTTAAATAAGCGGGATAAAAACTACCCTATATGTTACCTCGGGGTATAAACTACTATAATACAAAATTTCATGAAATTCTGTGCAGTAGTTTTGGCGTACATCGCGAACAAACTCACAGACAGACAGACAAAAATTCCAAAAATCATTAAAATGTATTCAGTTAACGTTTCTAAGGCCCCCTAAATTAGATTTTCTCAAATATCTTCAATGTACATTTTTTTTCTCCTTACGCGTTTATTATATGTATATAGATTATTATATGTATATAGATAATCAATTAATTTACAGTTGAACGATGACAGAGTTTTTTACTAACTGTATGCGTGTAAATCACGTTATTGGGCCGAAAGAAGTTTTCCTGAAATCAAAAAGCACAAATATACCTGGGTATGCACTATAACAGAGTTTTTCCTTAAACAGATGTCTTTTAAGTAACTTTAAAAAATGGATCGATAAAAGTTAAAACACCCCTAATATTTTTTATTTATTTTCTAATTAACAGTTGTACCTACCTATTAAAATATTTAATTTCAAATCATTTTAGAGACATGGCCGTCATATTTCAATGTAAAATTCTGCTCGTACCAAATTACCTCTAAGTCGGAAGTAATGAAAACGTCTCTTTGAAATATTAAGCTGTATCAATCAGGAAATTCATTAAAGTACGCCAGTCAAATTATTATCTCCGGAGCCCCGCAACCGACAAGCCAGTTTAAAAGATTATAACCCCCTTTAATATACGCACTTTCATAAGACAACATAAATACCTAATCGTCTTCCAAACTTCTTAATATCGCACCCCTCAACCACAAACGACAATATAACCACCTACACCGCAACTTAGGAAAACTTCTGACAAAGCTTCCCTAATTTTAAACTTAGTTTAATAACTTTACTTAGCGCGAGCTAATAACGTTTTTACTGAAAACTTTCTGAGCCGCTACCAAATCGTATTTACAACAACCTTGCGTACATTAGGACGTGTATAAAGCCTAAGTGTTCGCATGTGAGTTTTAGTTAACCGCAAGAAGCCTCCATGGTGACGAGGCGCAGGGCGGGGCGGCGGGGCGGCGTCGCGACGCTCAGTCGGGCGCCGGCAACGACCAGCGCCGGTCGCCGCGCATGGGTGGCGTCAGGTAACGCGGCATGCGGCCCGCGCTCGCCGCGCTCGCGGCCTGCTGCGTGGTGGCCCGCGCCGAGCCGACCGCGCGCCCCGCGCCGCGCAACGCCACCACCCCGCACCGCCTCCAGTGCTCCGAAGGCCTCGTCCTCCCCGTCTGGCACCCTCTCGAAGATGTCCCGACCCTCGACATCGCCCTCCGCGGCCTCGCCTACTTCCTCGCGCTCATGTACCTCTTCATCGGCGTGTCCATCGTTTCGGACCGCTTTATGGCTGCCATTGAAGTTATCACGTCGCGCGAAAAGGAGGTGCGCGTGCGGCGGAACGGCAGCGACCAGATCATTGTCGTTCGTGTGTGGAATGAAACTGTGGCCAACTTGACTTTAATGGCCTTAGGGTCTAGTGCGCCTGAAATTTTGCTGTCCGTTATAGAGATAGCTGGAAAGAACTTCGAAGCGGGTGATTTGGGACCAGGGACGATCGTGGGCTCCGCTGCTTATAACTTGTTCGTTATCATGGCGATATGTGTGGGTGTGATTCCTGAAGGTGAGGTGCGAAAGATCAAGCATCTCCGAGTGTTTCTCGTGACCGCCACTTGGTCCATTTTTGCGTATGTGTGGCTCTACCTCATCCTGGCTGTTATATCACCGAACGAAGTCGAAGTATGGGAGGGTGCTGTCACCTTCCTCTTCTTTCCAGCGACAGTAATGACAGCTTACATAGCAGATCGCCGGCTGCTAGTGTACAAGTATTTAAAGAAAGGCTATCGTGTCAACGAGCGTGGAGTGATCGTCGAAGCTGAAGGCGATGGTTCCGTGGAAATGGCTTTAAAACCGGGCGATGACTTTGCATCCGACGACGAGGAAGGACGGGAAGTGGAGAAATCTCGCCGCGATTATGTTGCAGTTCTCCGAGAATTGAGGAGACAACACCCAGATGAGGATTTGGAGACAGTGGAAAGGATGGCTTTAGAGACTCTGATGGCTAAAGGGCCCAAATCTCGGGCATTTTATCGTGTGGCCGCCACGCGGAAGATGACTGGGGGTGGTGACTTCTCACGGAAAATATCGGAAAGGGCTCAAAGTGATCTCAGTGAAGTGAAGGCTGAGTTGCAGCGGCGTGGCTCAGGCTCACCGTCCATCGAACCCCGCGGCCCTAATGTTCGTTTTGAGCCTGACCACTACACTGTCATGGAAAACTGTGGCTCGTTCGAGGTCCGAGTGGTTCGGGCGGGAGACCTGAGCGGAGAAGTCTCCGTGCAGTATACCACTGAAGACGGGACAGCCGAAGCCGGGTCAGACTACGTCGCCGCCCAGGGTTGTCTGGTCTTCAAGCCCGGAGAGACTGAGAAAACATTTACTGTCCAAGTTATCGATGACGACGTGTTCGAAGAGGATGAACACTTTTACGTGCGTTTGACCTCGGCTAAAGGTGCTTGTTTGGCTTCGCCATCGTCAGCTACTGTTGTGATATTGGACGACGATCATTCCGGTGTGTTTTCGTTCCCACAAAGAGACTTTGAGCTGACGGAGTCGGTGGGGACGTATGATCTGCGTGTTGCGAGGACAGCGGGCGCGAGGGGCAAGGTGCGCGTACCTTACTGGACGGAGGATGGAACAGCCAAGAGTGGTGCTCAGTACGAGCCTACTGAAGGACACATCATCTTTGAAAACAACGAAACTGAGTGAGTACTTAGTCTATATTGCTAACTTGTTATATATATACATAGATATCACTGTTCTACGTCATCAAATAGTTAAAGCGAAGACAATAGTTTGGATTTCGATAAATTCAGTTATCAGGGGATTATGCAAATGGGATGACGCAGATGTCGGGTGCTCTCATCTGTGTTAGCGCTGTTTGCTGACCACATAGTGGGCGGTAGTCCTAAACAGCAACATTATCCACTTTGCTGAATTTGAGTTGGGACAGGATTTTACCATTAGGTCAGGTTGAATGTTAATACAATCCTGACGTGGTAATTTAACATTACAATGTATACATTTCTAAGGGGTGTTTTATTTACACTAGGTACATATCTTGTTACACTAATTTATATTTGAATTATTAGACCAACTTGTTAACTTTGTTAGATTTAGTATTAGACAAGTTTATTTCAAATTAATTGATATAAATAGGTGTTTAACCTAATTACCCTGATGTTTGATTTCAAAGTCAGACTGAACAAAACAAGATATCATACCTATATCAAAAAATCTTAAACAAACATTGCTCCTCTTCCTCTCTCTATAAAATCTAAATAAAGCTGGCTAAACATTATAATGATTTATCATTGCAATACTTTCGCGCAGTTTCATCGAACGTGTAGGTTAGGTATGCAAATCACACCGATTACGAACGATTTTCCATACCTATGTATCATGCTAAAGGCGCAATACGAACATAGCATTGTGTGTTGCGCCTAAATCGCGTAAACAGCGGGCCTACCGCGAAAGTCGAAAAGTTAGTTAGTAGTTATCTGCGTCTTTCAAATTCGTGTGGTAGAAGAGAAGGAGATAACGAAAATTTGATTTTCGTTTTCGCGGTTTATATTTTATTTTAATATTTACAATTAAGAAGTGCAACGGCGTTTACAAAAAGCATTATTTTTTTTCTTTCGACTTTGGGGTCGCAAATAGGGTACAGATAGATAACGAAATTGAAATTATCTCCATTCTCAGTAGCGCAGGTAGTAGAGTTGAATCGTTCTGGTGTGAACTGACTTAATAAATGTTATGGCTCCTCTACATGATGGGCCATCATAGGGACGCAGCTATGCGTTAGATGGAGCTAACGATATTGCGAACTCGTTCCGTCGTATGGCTGCGTCCCTATGATGACCCATCATGTAGAGCCAGCTTTATGTATCATGTGTATCAATAACATTATAGTTGTTCATTCAAGTGGTGGTATTCCCCTGTGCGTGACTACGTGCACATTCGTTTTCTTTTTTAGTCCGCACCAAGTTTGTACGGAATTCCCTTCCGGCTTATTTTTGATAGGCACTTATTTCGTTGCTGCCAATTTATAAGTGAGAAATAGACGTGCATTATAGGGTTTCCCCTTATGTTCTTAGTTTAGACCAAAGTCGATTCTTAACTTACCAAGTAGCCAAGTGCATATTTGAAACTCTAATCACGTATATAGATTATTAAAAAAAAAACGAAACACTGCATTATTGTTTCACTTCTCGTATTTTGCTCATATCTTTTTCGGCTCTCACCAATGACGCGTTGAATTTCTTTTCCAGTGTCTATTTATGGAAATAATTACTTTTTGCTTTGATATAGGTTACTTGAAACAAATACGTTTTTTAAGAACTAGCATATTCATACTAAAACTGTACAATATTTTGTTGGAAATAATTTAACGATTCTTTTAGGCAGGAAAACAGTCATTTTCTGAGTAGGCGTGATACGCATACAACTCGCTCGATGGAGACAACTCGCAAGAACTGCAAAACCAAGTGGTCATGATCCTCTATAGAGATGCGCCGAATATAGACTTTACCGAATACGAATATTCGGCCGAACATTCGGTTCAGATCTTACCGAACCGAATATTCGGCCGAATTATTCGGTAAAACTAAACAGGTGTATGTAGGTCCACTCGGCTCGCTGAGCGCGATTTTTTATTTCTGGTAAAATAATGTATGCGACCTTGGCAATGTCAATGTCAACATTTGCAATTGTTATTGATAATATTGATGGTGAATTGGTGACAGACGTTGATATGGTGATTAAACTGAATGATAAAGCTTACTAAAATGAAGTTTTCTTGTTTTATTATATGCCTAATAACAATACATAATAATATATATATATAACTCAACTTTAAAGAGCTATAAATGATTTATTTATTATCACTATTATCACATATAAATATCATATATTTATTAGGTAAATATTCGGCAGTGTTACCGAATAATTCGGCCGAATACCGAACATTGAAAAACATGCCGAATAATTACCGAATATTCGGCGCAACTCTATCGACGTCCTTATCATGTTGTTCACGGACAATTATGTAATTCGTGATAATGTAATGACAAATGAAACGTTCGACTGTCAACAATTTCATTGTCTCCGGATCGTCAACGGATGTACTCATTTAGTAGCAATTGGTGACGCGAGTCATACAAAAATTTACCACTCAGCTGTTGTGAGGCACGGAATTAAGGAAATGTATTCAAGAACGACTCACAATATTGATAATGAGATTGAATTTGAATTAGATTTAGACAAAACAGTGTCGTAGTTTTAAATATGATATAGGATTTATATTAATGTTTCAATTCTGCTTACAATTTTATTAATATTCGACTACATTCACGTTGTCACTTTGTCTCATAGTATATCAGACGACAGCAGTCAAAAGTTAACGGACATTTTCTTAAAGGAGAGGAAGTTTATGTGTTCTAAGTAAATGTTTGCCTTTACATTTTATTCAGGTACGAACGCAGTCAGGAGCAAAAGTTAGTGTCAAATAAACATTAAGTCAAAATCAGAACTGTGAAGTTCGAATACGGCTCTGGAGTGTCCATAATCTGTTGTTTATGTCCACACCGAGTTAAAAATAAAACTTATGCTTATAAATAGTTGTATCGTGGAAAAGTAATCGGTATTCGTCGGGTAATCGTATGTAAGTCGGAGCTCATTTGGCTTTCGTTTTTGCCATTATCTGTAGAAAAGTGGTCACACATCAAAAATAGACAACTCGGTTGAACTATCGACAAGTAAGACTTAAAGTAGCTCTCTAAATGATTCCAAACTTTATTCAAATAGTTAAGTAATATTTTCCCAATCTCATGAATAAAGAAATAATAAATAGACAACCTGATTTAAAATCCGGAGCCCTCGAAAGCATAACCACGATTATAATTGGCTAACTAATTGGGCACGCAATTGCTTGTCACGCAGCGAATCACCTCTCTTTTCTGCTCGTATATAAAATAAGGATAGGTAGCGTAATAAATGCTAGTATTTTTTAGGGATAACTAGTTAGACTTACTATGATTAGAATGAAAGAATAATGTAATAAAAATAAACGACTTCACTCAGGCTACTCCACCTTTCTAAGAGCTAATGCCAGTGCAACTGTAAAAAATACTCGCATCACTATAGGTGTGATTATAGTATTTAAAGAGTTCCTCTAATTTATCTAGAATCCAATCATCAGATCCTGACCCGATGAGAGTAGGATCAAATATCAAGTAGGTTTACCCTTTTAAACAAAAGAATAATTGTCCAAATGAATACCGATAACTACATAAAAATAGCAAAAACAAGAGAACCTCTTCTAAAAGAAGAGAAATCGGTTGAAAATTATTAAATTCACTTGCACGCCGATACAAGGACTCTCGTTTATTAACTTTTCTTCTATTAAAACAATTTATAACGGGTTACTCACGTAATTTTTGTCGATTCTTTCTTTCTTCTATTCCTAAACATTTTCTATTCCTACTAGAAAATAATTATAACTGCAAATGGCTTGTATCACTTAACGCTGGCTGACAGACAACTTTTTACACCAAACCTTTTCGCTATAATCTAACCTAATAAAACTCCACAGTTCTCTAATTACTTCCAAATTCCACCCTACAACACAAGGAAAGCCGCAGGGTGAAGTTAACCGTGTTTACAAGTTTCTTTGTAAATTTTTAACGAGACCAGGCGACGGGATCCATGCCTCGGTAGGAGTTATCGGGGCCCGCTAACTTATATCAGGGGTTATATTCGACACGTTACGGTAACAGTAAGTGACATAGATATATAACAATAGCACCGTACACTGTAGAAAACCATCCAAACTTTTCGTTCTAGGTGTATTCCCATCGGTCCTCGATCGCGCGCAGCATGACGATGGCCAGGACAGATGGGAATGATTACTATAATAAACCTTATGCATATCCGTCTCCGGTGGGCACGATTTCCTAAATCCAACATTTCCCTCATCTCGGAAAATAATGAAAACGTGTTTTTTATTTGTAAAACACGTTTTCATTATTTTCTCTTCTTTTAAATGTTCTCGGTCGGTATCAATTTTAATAGCTACGTGATCTGCCTTGAAGAGAAATTTGCTTAAAACGTTTAACAGTTTGCGAATATCTATCTCATTTTGACACAACATGTATGTAAATATCAAAAAGATTCGAAGCTTCTTTTTTAAATTGGCGGCCGACAAATATTATTAATTCTTAGAAAAAATAAACGAAATCACTTTTAAAGTAATATTCGTTTAATTTTGGCTTTATCGAATCATTCTCTGATAGTGACAGCTCTCTTTTTGTCTTAATTGAATTTTGACTGACAATTTAATAATTTGTTCTAAAAGTATTTCGGTATTCTTTAGTTACTTCGTTAAGTTTACACAAAAAAAACTTGACGTACAGAAGGCAGAATTAATATAATAAGGCACTCTCTATTCGATCTGAAATGCGATTATCACACTGGCGACGGATCCGCATGCGGCGCTGGTGCGCGAGCGAGATAGCGCTATACACATGCAGAGCTCTATCTCGCTCGCGCACCGGCGCCGCATGCGGATCCGTCGCCAGTGTGATAATCGCCATAAGGGCATTTCTTTTTGTGTTTTGAGCAGGGATGTTGTTTG
This sequence comes from Pammene fasciana, assembly GCA_911728535.1. NCBI lineage: Eukaryota > Metazoa > Arthropoda > Insecta > Lepidoptera > Tortricidae > Pammene > Pammene fasciana. The sequence goes on from OU452289.1 coordinate 2,286,408, forward strand.
CTTCGTCATTTTTTTAAATTCATAAATTTTATATATGTATTTATACGCAAGTTTTAAAGAACCCACAACACTAGCTTTATTCGTTTTACCAACAGATTTAGTTCGCTATTTCTTCTTCATTCTCGTTTCCTCATGACTGAGGGTCGTGACAGCAATCGGTGGCAACTTTTTTCACGAAAGCTTTCCACATGGTTCTATCTTCAGCTTTTCGGATAGATGTCTGCAGGTTTGCTTGGCAGACTTCCTCCACCGCGTCGGTCCATCCGGTGGGTGATCTTCCACGGTTTCTTTTGTCTTCCACTTGGCCGACAACAATAAGCTTCTCCAGATTATCTGGGTCGCGTCGGGCCACGTGACCGAAGTTCGCTATTTAGTCGATTTATATAGGACTGTTTTTTGATATTGATACTTGAATTTTGTCATAATCATAACAGTGTCACGTCTGTCTTGCTACAGCTACTTTTTGATTCTGTGACAGCTGTCAACCGCGAAACATTGTACTGATTGTACACAAAATGTTTTCTTGATAGCTGACCTAGTTATTAGAATACATATTAGAGGTATATTTCAATGGGAAAAGCTACTAATATTAAACTAGTAGTCCGCCTCGAACTGAGAACCCGTGATTGACTTGCAAACATGTTAACCAATATATCAAGACCCATATGAACATTTTTTACCACTTGCTTGACCCAGCTCATGATCGACCTCTCAAATTTCTCTATTTCTGCTACAACCCTAAGAAATATCATAAAGATCAGAATAAAGTTACTAAAGTTATCGTCGAAAAAACTCTCAAAATCTAAAAGCCATCGAAATGCCGTGACGTCTCAGTAGCCAGAAGTTGTTTGTATGAACTCGCTTTGCTTACTTAGCTCGTTCGGCTAGAGAACAAAACGTGAAGTAATTTGCAAGGTAAATGTGGAACATATACGTTTATGTTTAGGGGATACCTATTTTTTTTTCTCAAACATGCTTGGAAATGGCCGCCTTTTATTCCTAAATCGAACACGGAAAGTGCTTCATTTTACTCCTAGGAGTAAAATGAATGTATAAAATTCCATTTTTTTCCGCTGCTGCCGCTGCAAACTTTCAAAATTCTCATATTTGCATATAAATCTAATGGGCCAAGGCAAAAACGGATTCAGCCAAGCAAAATAATTCATTTAAACAGCCGTGTGTAGAGGGCTTCACAAAGTGCGCGCGCGAATACGCATGCGCGTACTGTGTCGGGCTATCTTGTCTATGGTTTATTAAAAATAAATTTTAAAAGCGGATAAGTTAGTTGGTTATGGTAATTTACTTCGTTACGTTGTTTATTTACTTTATAGTACAAAATAAACTTAAATAATGATTTTCAGAAATGAATGTAGTGCGGAAATTGATAGCGCTCTACCTAATTTGAAAGAATAATAGTGGATTACTTGCTTCCTGCTAGGTCAAGAGACAAAGGGTTTATGTTTATGACGTATGTATGAATTCGAAGATGAGCATAAATGCTAATATCTTTTCTGAAAATGTGATTTAGCTTATTTCAGTTATCAAAAAACAAGAAGCCAACTGGATGCTGATAAGCAATAATGTGTTAACCCGCATGCGCATCATTTCGAGAAAATGGCACCTAAATATTTTTTCGTGGTTTCTGACGATTTGTTCTAAAATTTTTCGATTTTGTTATAAATTTAATGTTTTACAGGTTAAATATGAATAATTTTATTGATTTATGACTATAACTTTAAAAATGAATTTGAATTTAACGCAATAATCCACTTTTTGTTTATTGCGAATTGTATTAAGTCGTTAATTCTTCTCAAAAACATGTCATGATACTTAACATGTTGTTGCGAAATGTATAAAACTGACATTATACTCTTAATAAATATGTTATAGCTCATAACATATTTTTGGTAAATGTTCAACTGATATATGAATCGTATTAAACAAGAGTTAAGTGACATAATATAATAATTAAAGAGGACAAAAACGACAATGTCGTTAAATGGTAGTTTATGTGACTAAATAGTATATAATAAAGGGTATTAAAGTACGAGTGTGGTTTTGGTGAAACGAAGTGAGTTTCATGATATTATTATGAATGACACGAGTTTTATTTTAATTTCTAAGTATGCTCTACCTTATCGCTTTATCTAAAGACATTAAAAATCCTCAATGACGTGTTCGGGAACCATAAAAACTACCGCCATTGCACGGCCATGGCTGAATTTTGCCGGCGGGCATGGGAGGAGGACGTCCTCCTCTCCGACTACACCACAATTCATGACCAACTGTATTGATTTTGAATGTAATTAAAGCATCGGTCATCGATACTGTAAAGTAAACTTTACGATGTACCACAGATACAGGTTTATATAGGCTTAATATAGGCCTAATGGCCTAAGCTAATGCTTAGTTTCTGAACATATTATAGGGATTTTATGATATGGATGTCCCTTCTTCTTAGTCGTTGTACTCTTTGCAGTGTCGTGGTTAATTAGCAGTATCAGATACAGATGTTGCTCGTTGTACAATTCTTCGCCATTCTAGCCGGTTTGATGTCAATCTAACAAATTTGTTCAAGGGTCCTTCCATAGCGGATTTGATCTGGTCAGTCCATCGCATCGGTCCTCTGACGTGATCTTTCTCCGTTTGCTGTACCCTGTACCATCAGACGGTCTATAGAGTCATTCTTTTGCCTCGAGACGTGGCCGAAAAACCTGAATATGCGGTTGTTTAGATAGGCGTTGCTTGATGCGGAGTTCTTTGAGGATGGAGACATTAGTCCGAAAGTCAGTCCACAATATCCCCAACATTTTCCTCCAGTACCACATTTTTAAGGCGTCTATCTTTGCTCTTTCTGTCTTCCGAAAAGTCCAAGTCTCTGCAGCATATAAGAATATGGGAAAAATGAGGGCCCGAACAAGCCGAACCTTCGTGGTGTTTGTAACGTTCCAGTTCTTCCATATCCTTTTTAACTTTTCCATTGCGGTTCTAGTCATACCCATATGTCTATTTATTTCATCTTCGCATCCGCCTGTATCCGATATTAAAGCTCCAAGATAGCTGTAGGATTGTACCTCGTCACAGTTCACAATCTTGGTTATTTTGGGCGAGTCCTTGTCAACGCGGTCAATTACCATTATTTTCGTCTTTTTTCGGTTAATCTTTAGTCCAAACTCCAGGCTCACGCGTTCAATCCTGATAAGTAATTCTTCCAAAAATGCGAATTTTTCTGATTTGATATTGTTAATTGATAATGATATTTCAAAGCTCGTAGGAATATGAAACAAGGAATGTGTCATATTTAAAACTAAAATATACCTAGGTACTTAATACCAATTGTACCAGTTAAGACCGTTGAGTGGAAAATATATGAAAATAAACCAAACAAAGTATAAAAAACTAATTGATAATGTATTTCAATAACATTCAAACCTAAAAACATAATTTAGTAATATAATGTTATGGTTATTAAACCACTTAATAACAATTTATGGCCTTTATATAGTTTAACAATAATGAGTCAAGTCTTATAAAATGGATGAAAATATAAGACAACAAGTAAACTTAGTTTCCCAATAACCGATCAAGCCTCTTAATGCATGAGTACTATATTATTTTCGTTTCGCAATATTAAGTCAAGTGCAAGAAGTTATTTTTAATCAGTATAATTATAAAAGTAACATGAAAAACGGAATGTACACAAACGTATATTATTCATAATGGTTGTCTTAATTCATTTCTAAAAAAAAATACGTTTTACGGTTTCATTTGTATATTTTTCGGCCATCTAAACTCAAAAACACGTTTCCTTAAATTTAGTTTGATAAGACTTTATAAATACTGTATGTCGGTGTTTATCTAATCAAAACTGAATCGAAGATTACGTTTATGCACAAAATGTACTTAAATTTCCGAGATACACACTATTTTTAGTAACATTTACTTTCACAGCACTTTTGCAAAATGAGCACTAGTGGAAAGGGAATCTCGCAATAATGAGTTAACCCCACATAACACATTATTGACATTATAGTATACACGCTGTCTATTTGTGTAATGAGTCAAGATACTAAACGCATTATTGCAAAATAGGCAACGCGTGTTAAAGGAAATGTGTTAACCATTTTTCCTAATTTTCATACGTTTGGAAATTTCAAATCACTTAGGCCATTTTTGCAAAATAATGGGAAGTGAATAAGCTACAAAATGACACTAAAATCTCAATTTTCGTATTTTTGTGGGTTAACACATTATTGCTTATCAGCATCCAACTATGGTGTGGTTTATTTATGCTATGCCTAAAAGTACCTCCGTATTACCTATTATAAAACACAGTATCAACATAACTTTTCCAATATAAAATACTTGTTGTTTTTCCTAAAATTTTTCTTTATTTCCTCACATATTTGAGAAAAGCACTGTGTATACTTCAGCGAAAACAGGAATTTTCTGACTCGTAACTAGTGCCAAGTACCTCGTCAGAAAATTCCTTTCTTTCCGTACCTCGGCAACAATGTACTATTGTTTCGGTATTAGCCATACAAAAATACCGGCATTGCATGCCCTAATTATGTCAATATAATGAACGCACGCTCCTATTTATATCCATTACCGGGATTATATTTGGCTACAAAACGCTCGAAATTACCGGTAAGCGCTTATTACCGCACCACGTGGATGATCCCGGATTACCGCCTCAGGCTTGCCTACTGGGGCGGCAGTGATATGTATGGCTTCTGAAGCCCGAACAAAAATGTGGGTTATTCACTTGATTGGGGAAGGTAATACTAATAAACTAGTAGTCCGCCTCGAACTGAGAACTCGCGATTTCCTTGCAAACGAGTTGTAATCCAGTTCAGTATCACGTTGTAATCAAACCAATAGCATATATTATGGTAGCTGGTAGCTGTTCACTCGTTTGTCATGTACGATCACGTCTGAAAATAAGGATACTTAAGCACATTTAATGTGACAAAAACATGTCTCCGAAACTTTACGCCTTGCGAATATACGTGGCTACTTATTGTTACAGAGTCAAAGTCAACATTTTCTTTATTCAATTAGCTATAGCAACAAGCACTTTCGACAAGCACATTAAATGTATCGATATATTTTCAGGCATCCGAGTATAGGATGGTATCCCAACGGTCACAGATTTTAGAAGTTAACGAACTTGTCTATCACAGTGTTCGGTTTAAATTGTTTGTAGCGTTAACATATGTGCATACATATTGGTTGATTATTCATATACAGGATCCGCTGGACGTTTCTTTTTTGACCAGAGTTTTTTTAATTCCTTGGAATGAAATAACAACATAAAAAGTGTCATAATATAACAAATTTCACTTCGATGATTGAGTATGTATATTGTTTTTATGCCTACTGAATTAATAAATTCTATAAAAACCACAAACTTAATAGTATCTACGTCTCATTTTTGTATTTGCTTAGTAAAAACCAGAGACTATAGAGATATAGACCACCACAGCCTAAGAACTTTTTGAAGTTCAAGTCGATTGCGCCCTCTGTCCGAAAGCCGCCTAAAGATACCGAAATTGTAAGAAGAAATGTCACCTGCACTGCTACGCCACCTAGTAGCTACTAAGTGTACTACTAGTACGCTATTTGTTACTAGGTGGAGTAGATGTGGCCTGTGCAGGTGACATTTCTTCTTACTATTTCGGTATCTTTCGTTCGTTTTCTATATCTCCATAGTCTCTGGTAAAAACTAATATAAAGTCTGCTAAATTATTAAAAAGCGGCGTGTAACACTATTAAAACGCTACAAAAAGCTTCCTATTCAGCCATCCATTACCTATTATCCCTTTTAATCAGCGATTTATATCACAATGGCTGCAAAACTATCACGCTGGGAAGAGGGTAAATCTATTACAGGGAGAAAATCACCCCGTTATAAGGGAAATATCGTGCAAAAGGTTGTTAAAAAGGTAAGAAGTTCATTTTAATATTGGAAGCTTAGTGCTTTTTAGTTTTAAGGTTAACTTTCTATTAAAAAAGGGTGAAACCTTGATAAGGCGAACTTCTCGTTTTGTAACACAAAATAAATAATGTGACTCCCTTCGCTGTAACCCGAAAAGTCAAAACTCGGAGTGTTAGAGCTCATCTATACAAAGTAACCAAAGCTTTCTACGCAGTAATACAATAAGTACAATACCACGTTAACTCTAAGGATAGGTAACATAAAAAAAATCTATAAAATGAAATTTTTAAGAACGCGCCTATTTTTAGTTTGTTAAATACATGAAAATGAACAGCGTGGATATACAGGGTGTTTTTTCAATAACTAGCCATATTGTGAGAGGGGATTAGGTAAGTCATACAGAACAACCTTTTATATGGGACCAAACCCGAAATCGCATAAAAAGTTTGGCCTCCCCATAGAAAATGTTCACGTTCGGCCAAAATGTATGAAACAGCCAAAAATAATTTTGAGATTTCGGAGTTGGTGCCATAGTAAAAGTGGTTTAGTTTGGCCTACTATATCACCTCGCTGACCTGGACCACATCGCTGACTGGTCACGTAGTTTTGGCATTTCTGTCAACCCTTCGAAGTGCCAGGCCATCATTTTGGGTGGGTCGCGGCAACTCATTAAGTTGGAAACTATTACAGTTGCACCGATCATGTTTAATGGCTCAGTGATTCCGATCTCTAACCAGGTGAAAGATCTCGGCCTCGTCATTGATAGGAATCTTTCCTGGGATGGACAACTGACGGAAATAACTCGTAAGGCTACTGGGACACTTCGGACTCTGTATAGGTTTAAAAACTTCCTGCCTGTGAGTACTAAGAAGCTGCTTGTGCAAGCCCTAATTTTTCCTATTATTGACTATGCTGATGTGTGCACTACTAACATTTCCCAGGCTTCCCTAAACAGACTCGATCGTATATTAAATAATGGCATACGTTTTATTTTCGGCTTGCGTAAATTCGATCATGTCTCATATTATCGTTACCAACTAAAATGGCTGCCGGTACGTCAACGCAGGACTCTTAGAATTCTCTGTACTCTCTTCTCTATTTTGTTCGAGCCCTCTTCTCCAGACTACCTTAAGTCCAAATTTAGTTTTGTTAACCCCCGTCCGGGGTGTGAACATCGCTCCTCCCGGTCTCTGCAGCTTGTTGTACATCCTCCTCTTAGCGGTTATCTCTCTTCCTCTTTTACAGTCCAGGCTATTCGTCTCTGGAATGCACTTCCCCTGACAATAAGACAAGCCCCAAGCAAGTTCGTTTTCAAACGTTTGCTTCACAAGCACCTGCTGGATCATGACCAGCGCGAATGAGTTCTTTCCCCTTTTGTGCATATGCATTATAATACATGTATATATATATTCTTATTTTATTTATTAGTATGTTTATATATGGTATTTGTGTATTTTATGTAGTATTTGTAGTAGTATATTTAAGTACGTATATGAAGTAACATTTGGATAAATAAGTTATAACTAGGATAAATCAGCAAGTTTTCTCTCACTGCACCCACTTTAGCGAATTTCTGTTTGGCCCTATGGTTGACTGGTAGAGAATGCCTTGAGGCATTAAGTCCGCCATTTGTACTTATTTTTTTACTGTGCAATAAAGTTTAAATAAATAAATAAATCACCTCGCACAATATCTAGCTATCATAATCAATCGGCTAGTTATTGAAAAAACAGCTTGTATGTATATTTTATACTCGTACTTTCTTCGATACAAATATTAACTGGTTTTAACGATACCATAAAAACTTTTTTATGATGACACCTTTAATGAGGCAAAAGCTTCTTACTAAGACGATATTTGTCGATTCCCGTGACATTCGTGTTACCGAGGTTCCACTGAATAAGCTGATTGGATTCTCAAACGGATCGCTGAATAGCATGACTGGTCACGTGTCGCGTTTTGCCTTGGTTTTTTAAGTGAAATGCATTTTACTATTCCTAGAAAAGAAATTTCTTTTATATTCGAGGATGTTTTTGATAGTTTGGTTATGTGAAATTCTATTTGTTATAACTAAGAAAGAAGATATGTTTTCCCAGAATATTTCTTAAACAACTTTAGGATCAGTTTATTTTAAATACTAGCTTCGTGAATTATCGAGGAATATAAACCTAATACAGTGTGTGTCTTTCATAACGACACTAATTTTAAGGGCTGAAAGTATAACTCCTAATGAACTGAAATTAGCATAATTTAGTTAAAAAATAAAAAAATAAAATTTCATACAATTTAATTAGGCACGCAATGTATTCGTAATAAATTAAACTTACCAATTGACATGTGATTTCATTGAAATTTCGCTCTTAGTGACATCCTGACAAGACCGTCAAAATCATGACAAGTGACCTTGTTCGTATGAAAAGGACTTAACCGCCCTGCTATCGCGAAATACTTAGCGAAGCATTGCTGCTCGAGATTTTTTTAAATTAATTACTCTTAATTATAAAAGGTAATCGTTATATTCTTTTGATAAAACTGTTAACAGCAATTTAAACTATCGTTATTTAAAACCAATGTCGTTATGAAAGACACACACTGTATACTTGGTGTGAAAAAAAAAATACAAAATCAAATTAATTCAGGCGAATACATACCGCCATCTATCGCGTAACTAGCACACCAGGTCTACATGAGGTTTCAAACGTTTATGAATAAGCGGGGTTCACCGTCAATATAAACAGAACATCATAAACGTTTCAAGGTAATGCATAAACCATTTCATAATCATTTTTATTTTTTTCACCTCACTAGCTCGGAAAGCCCTTTTTGTTTGTTTAATATCTATTGTGAAAATCGCTTTTTATCCACATGTGGTGAAAGAGTTTTGACATAAGTGACAAGTGGCTTAAGTGACATTTGACAGCTAACAAAACGTAAAACGTTAAAAGTGCAGAATTTTTAACATCGCAATTAATGAATTGCATCGAGTAAAAACACTTAATACAGTCTTACAACTTTATTTTAATTCATAAATATCAGCATTCAACATTAATCTTCATTCTTTTTGTAAAAACGGATAAATTGTTCTGACAGCCGAATAAGTCTACGTACGAACAAAACGCATCTGACATTTAATAAAACCTTTTACGTCAAAACTTTTCATTTCAATTCATCCATCATATCAACGTTAAATATTCGCATGTTTTTCTAGGTTGTTTTGTTAAAAATTAGTGATTCGAGTGATGAAGAAGTATTAAACACCTGAGGAATTACGGGAAACCGAGCAAAATGCACCCTTTTTCTTATTTTCCTCGCTGTAGTGAGGTGAAAAGTTTTGTGTTATACACGGGTGAAAGTTATTTTACGTCTCGTGTATTAAAGCACTCGCTACGCTCAGGATTCTATTTTTGAACCACTCGCTTCGCTCGTGGTCAATAATAGAATCCTTTCGCTAGCTCGTGTTTCAAATAACACTCGCACGTAAAATACAACTTTCACCCCTTGTATAACAAATAACTATTTTTTTTTTTATTTTTTTTATGTGGTACTGTTTAGTGATATGTAGGTAATAAATCTGGTAATAAGTCAGAGCTACAAAGTTTAAATATATAACAATAAATAGCTTGCTTATAGTAATTTGAATGATTTGTTTATGTACTGTTGGTGTGTCTCTATAATAAAATAAAATAAATCTGCCATATTACTTGACTTCTATTGCGAAATAAATGTCAAAATATTTCTACTCACACAACTTTGAATTTAATTTGAAAGCCTGAAACAAAATGTGGGTTTCATACAAATCTTTTGTATTTTCAGAGATCTGTCAAAGACAGATCTGTCAGAGAAATGACAAATCATCCGAATAGCCCATTTAGTCGGCCCATCACTCACGGAGGATGACTTTTCTCTCAATAGCTAGCGAATCCAACAATTTATGTCAAAAATGACAAATGGGTGAGATATTGCACTGTAGGAAGAGTATACACACACTACTATAGGACGTGTATTGATAAGAAGCTGTACACCGTGTTTTTATTTAATTCTTTTAATTTTAACATATGGTACGACGTATGGTATAAGTATGGTATGGTTAGGTACAATAGGCAAGATGCAGTGTTTTCATTTATGCTTCCATTTGAAAGAATCGCACGAGAATAGACCACGAGTATGTTAAAAAATGAAAATACTATAATTTATAGTCAAAAAATGCTATTACAAACTGACAATTTAAATTTTCGCGCCTAAACGGATTTACAGTTCCTGTGACGTCACTCATGTATGTTTCATTCGCCATATTTGTTTGTCCTTGGTTCGTCACTGTCAAACTTGCCAACAGTATCAAATTCTGTTTTTTTTACCCGGATGCCAAATCCCATAGAACCAAAACTAGTGACAGTTGCCAACCCCATTAGCCGTCATACAGTTGTGACGTCACCAGACGCTGATTGGTGGATTAAACCACGTTCCGTTTCACGTGACTTCAAATCGTAATTATTGTTTAAAATTTGTATAAACTAAAGTAAAAAAGTTACAATACCTTTTATTTTATGTTTTTTCAACGTATTGATCACAAAATAATGGTTAATATTATAGCTGTATCTTCCCTATTAAGGAAACGAATTGGCTCAATAAGTTACAAAAAAAAGAAAAAAAAATCTTTGTTTCTTACAATAGTAATTGTTAATTTCTTTTAATATCGGCATATGGTACGACGTATGATACAGTATGGTATGGTTAAGCACGATTAAGGAAAATTATTGGCAAAATAAGTTATTAAAAAGTGAAAAAAAATATGTTTTCTTATAATAGTAACTGTTATGTCGCTCACTACTGTTACTAGGGTATTCGGGTGTTATGATTAACTCAACCAATTAATTATGACATGTCAATGTAATGTCGAACATTACAATACCCCGAGATAAACGGAAACTTATTTTATTGACGTAGCACACAGGTGTATCAATTATTGCAGTGCATCAGAGTACAAAATTACGCAACCAGAGAGACAAATATTAAATATCAATTATCTCGGAACTGGAGCTAATTAGGACACTGGGCTCTGAAAATATGATTAAATTAAGCTCAGGAATGTATCCTTGTAATTAAAGGAAATAAAAATCACTGTATATAAGAAATACTTTTGTGTTTTGACACCTAGTGTTACGTAAATGTAAGTACGCTGAAAATAAATACAAAGCATTTATCAATTTATCAGCTGGTGAACTCATCTACTCTTTAAATTATATTACGAGTGTAGAGGAGTACTTTTTGACTTTACTGAATAGTGTAATTAACACATTCAGCGCCGAGAACCCGACTGTCGGGTTCTCTGTTCGTAGCTACATGCGACGGATACATGGCTACGGGCTACGACCGTAGCGCGTAGTACTAGGTGGCGTTGAATGTGTTAACAAATTTTTGCCAATTTAAAATAATTGAAAGCACGAAAATCTTGTGACTTTTTATATACTTACCTGTCTTTTTTCGTAAAACGATTTCATGGATACTTGGACCTAAATATAAACAATTAAAATCCATCAAAATCTATCTATCAGTTTAAAGATAACAAAACCGTAAATCCCTATGTGATTTAAATAACGATAACGTTATAATTTACAAATCAATGACATAAATCCAATGAGATTGAATTAATTCAATTGTTTACGAGATCAAACCTGTTAGACGGAGAGCTAGCCACGTCAGATATGACACAATAATGAGAGCAACGAAACCCCTAGTCAATTCGCTATACTATGCTTATTTCTAGATTTGACATCTGGCAACTGCAAAGTGCTGAAGGTCAAATAATGCAAATTACTTCAAGAAAAGAAATCCTAGAGTTCTAGATTTGATGCAGTATTAGGAGAAATTATATAAATAATTAGATTATGTCATTGCCAAAAGTTTCTGTTGGGGAAAGTAGTGCCAAACGACGTATAATGTAATTCATGGTTTATCGCCTACTGTTTCTGTTTCCGCAATAATATGCAATGTTTGTTCTTATGTTAAAATATAGGCCCCTGTCCTTTATAACTGATACAACTTCGCCAGGTGTTTATTTGGTAATACTGTTTTCAAATTCAAAATTTTTACTAGCCTGTCACCTTGACCTCCACCCATTTAAAAATGCCAGATGCCCAGATCTAGCATTGAATAGTATAGCAATCTAACCAGACGGGATTTATTGCTCTCATTATTGTGTCATATCATTTAAAGATTTTAAAGATGCCAGTTGCCCAGTTCTAGCAATAAGAATAGTATAGCAATCTCACCGGACGGGATTTGTTGCTCTCATTATTGTGTCATATTTGTCGTGGCTAGCTCTTAGTCCATGTTCTTTGTAAACATTGGGACATAAATTATTCATCACTCGTGAGGGAAAGCCGTTGTTTTATTTTAGCAATTAAGATTTTTGACAACGGTCTTTGAGCTCTCGTTATTAATTTTAATGATGAAAACTGGCATATTTTAAAATTAAACTAACATAACATAACAATACATTTACACTGTTAAAGAGGGTTAAATTCGGCTGCACTGGATGGGGAATTTTCAATCTGATCTCTACAGACCAGTTTGAAAATTGGCTTTCTGAGGAATTTTAAGACCATCTCGTGGTGGATTTAGTCCGAGGAGGTCTCATTGGGCTTAGATAAATATAGGGCTGCCAAGAATTGCTTCCATGCTGAAATGAGTTTCTCAGGATCAACATAGGACCAAGAATTTCCCCAAAAAATAATGCACACCTCCTGGGATTATACAAACTCGGATTACACGAATTTGGGACCAAAAGAAGGTATTAAAATAATTCCCAGCCCGCTGGGAATTAATACTTTGAAAAAGTCTAATTTAACTGGCCTAGATGGAGGCTTGTAATTATAATTTCGTCACTTTTGGTGTTTCGAATGAATTTACTTTTAAGGCTACAGAATATCAAGACTTGGCAAGTCTTCCAAGAAAGTTCGTTAGAAGTTCATCATTAATTCAATTCTAAGTCAATTGACCGATGAATATGTATGGCGTTTTAGGCTGTGCGCAGAGCTTTGGTTATAATATTAACCGTCAGAATTAATTTGACATTGACGTGCCTTTTATTGCGGTTTTACTCCGTAAGTTAGTTAATACTGAAGCGCTGATGGATGGGTTTTTTTAAAGGTTTTTTTTAATACTTGTGATAAAAGACAAAAAGATAATAGATATTTATTCTTCAATTTAGGCACATTACAATGCACTTATGAACGTCAGAGAGAAAAAAGAAACTACCACCGGTTCTAATCCTACACCTCTGACCCGAGAAGTATTACTTATTTTTTTTTAAACAGTAGTAATACATTAATAATAATTGATGAATATTTAAGTCAAATGACGGTTTAGGTTTTAAATAATTAGTGTTTTTATAATAAAATAGACAGTTAAGGACTTTGGTGAAACAAATGCTGGCAATATTAGTTCTAAACAAACATTAACTCTATTCCCGGGGGTGTTTTTAATTATTTTAAGTAAAAACCAAAAAAATTACCAGTAGTATTTTTGAGATAACTTTCCAAAACGAATGAGACAAGTTTTGCACTGTTGGTTTTGCTGTTTCTAAGTGACTTTTATCTGTTACAGTCTTTCTGGAAATAGAAGTATTATAGAATGTAGTACTCCTACCAAATTTCAGTTTTCTAGTACTAACCATCACTGAGCAAAGCTGCGGACAGACGGACGGGCGGACAGACGTACATGGCGAAACTATAAGGGTTCCTAGTTGACTACGGAATCCTAAAAATCCATCGAAATGCACGAACGTCCCAGTAGCCTGCTGATAGTTCCGTTGACTCTGTAGTTGTCTGTAGGAACTTCGCTTCGCTCCGCTCGCTCGTTCGAAAAACACCTAAGCAAAGTTGACTCGATATTCGGTACGTGTCCAAAACGCGGAACCTCATGAATAGCACTGTAACGAGCGCTCGAGGACCGCTAATGATCTTTTTGTCACCGGCTCGCAGGGATATTTACTTATATTTCACTAAATACGACACAATTTACTATGACTTTATGATTTACCTCCTTCACAAAATATAGTAAACCTAGCATTGCACAAGGATAAGTTTCCAAAGTTGCGAAACGTTCCATACGGAATGTCCTCAAAACTTTAATTTTACGAACAAAAAAAAGTATACAGGAAGTCGCTGGACATCGCCTTCATCAATTATATTAATTGACTGTCTCTTTTATAACTAGTAGTCCGCCTCGAACTGAGAACTAGCGATTTACTTGCAAACAAGTTGACCAATATAAGAAGACCCCAAGGAGGTTTTTTTTTCTCCTTCTAGTTCCATAACCACTTGATCGATCCTGCTCATATACGAACTTACAAATTTTATGTATCTCTGCTACAGCCCCAAGAAATTTCATAAAGATCAGAAAAACGTTACTAAAGTTATCGTCGGACAAACCCTCGAAATCAAAAAGCCATCCAAATGCCGAGACGTCCCAGTAGCCAGGTGACAGTTCGGTCTGGAGTTCAGGAGTTGTTTGAGAATTCGCTTCGCTTGCGCTCGGCGAGTTCGAAAATAATACTAACTATACATTTTTTTATAATTCCCATAGGGAATGTTCTCATTGGAAATTTAATTTAAATTTTTGTGTTAGTTTCCGGGAATTTCCGAGAATGTTACTGTTTTTTTGAGAATGTTCTGCAACTTGTACATTGCTAAGTAAACCTGTGTTAAACATCTCTTTCTTACAAATACAACTTTAAGTTAGTTCACGAGCATTTGTGAATACCTATGCTAGTTATTTCAAGCATACATTCACCTGTTGTCTTAATTGATAACTCGATAGCGCAAACGCAACCCAACGCAACCAAGGTTCATTAATTTTACACATGCCTCGGGGCTTGGTAGAATGACAAACTGTCGTGATGTGGGTGCACCCATGTAAATATTATGTTCACTAGGTATTGTATAAACTTGTAAACTGGGAAAAGTTACCATAATGGTTGTCATGCCACTGTCTCATGTACAGTCAGCAGCAGAAGTAGCTAAGCGGGTAGGGTGTTCAAAATGACCTATACACGCTCTTATTCTCTTAACAATAAAGTCGAGTCCAGCTCGTTTTGAACACCCTACCTGCTTAGCTACTTTTGCTGCTGACTGTACGCGTCGAGTTTGTTCGGAAAGAAAGGTGTCGTGATTTATATGGGAGCTAATATTCTACGACACTTATTTTTGGACAGACTCTACAAAGAAAATTACAGTTAAGCAATAAAATCTCGTCCAAAAATGAAATATTGGACGAGATTTTATTGCTATACAATTTAATGCAGGTAAAACCGTTGAAGCTCAGCTATTCTATGCCCAAGCTACTCAATAAAAATGTTAAAATGCAATATCGGGCTGGATAAGATCGACAATTCCTTTATAAAAGGCCGGGACAATGCAGGGCTTTCTGTGATAAAATATGCAATGCAACGAAGGATTCTTTATAGTCTCGGATCCAGGTCACAAAATCTCCATCGTTCCCTCATTGTATGGGTAAACTCGTATAAAAATACGTAAACCTTTATATGATAAGGTCGAGGGCCACACGGAAAAAGAAGCTTCCGTTCCGGGATATTCTTAATCCAAGATATTATTATTATCTAGAAAATATTTCCTCGTGACAAGTATTTATTTCCTTTACTAAAAATATGATTCTTCGCTTAATAAAACCACGTTTTCTTAAAATAGAAATACAAAAATGTATTGTTTCAAGAGTATATTGAGTAAATAAGAGAGATTGTACTTTAATCAAACAAGTATTAAATATCCTAGGTAAAAGAAAATTAGAAAATCTGTAAGAATATATTCGCTTCGTTATATTAAAAACAATAGTTTATTTTCGTTAAAGGAAATAAATACTTGTCACGAGGAAATATTTTCAACATAATATAATAATGTCTTAGATTGAGAATATCCCGGAAGCTTTTTTTCCGTGCAGTGTCACACCACGTGGTGGCTATCCCGATGGTACCAGTCTTAATTGTTATTGTTATTCAGTCGGTGCATAAAATGGGAACCTATTTATGTAGTATAACCTAAATAATAATCTCATACCAAACTCGCTTGTGTTCTAGTGTATGGTATGTATTTTAAGTAATGATGATGTAAGTTATGGCGTTACTTTGGATCTCCCATATTATTATGCGGCGTACTTATTTTGCGGCGGGAGGGTGGGAACATTAATACATGCAAAAATACGCACATAAGTATAACCAGAGACTATAACTGGTTGTCACTAATCAACTAGCACGTTATTATACAAGCAAAGTTGCAATAATAATTGTAGTTGATAACGATGATGTACCGTCACGGTAATTAGCACGACTATAAGAAAATAAATATACGTAATACGTTGCCAAACCTACTTTAAATACAAAATGGACTCCAGATAGTATTTGTACGTGTCTTTTATACATATTCAATGAACTGCCTCTTACACTATTCGGAGTATTCTGTGAAGGAATTCTTTAACGTATTTTCTCAGTTTCTTAAGATTAATGTTCCAGCAAGACTGTGTTTTACTGAATGCAGTTAAGTCTCATTGTAAAGTTCTCCAATATCTATACGATTAATTGGACAAATAAAGTTTCGTTCTTATTTTATATTGTACAATAGATCCTGTAGATATTACAGAATAAAGACTCGACTGCACACCTAATCAAATAAATAAATATCTTTTATCTTTATTTATCTTTTTTATCTTTAATACTTTTTAATAACAAATACCAATGTGACACTGTTCAATTGATTAAAAGACCGAAGTGTGACAATAGGCCGATCAAATTAGACTTTTTCCCCGACTGCGCGACGCAAAAGAGGGGATAGTGTTTCGAAGAATTAATTTCCAGCTGGCTGGAAAATGTGTTAATACCTTCATTTGGTCATAAATTCGTGTAATCCTTGCCCAAACCCATTATTTTTTGAACATATTTGCTCCTGTGTTGATCTTGAGAACCTCATTTCAGCATGTCAACTATTCCTGGCAGCCTTATTTTCAACTAAGGGCAATGAGACCTTCTTGGACAAAATTCGGCACGAGATATTCTCAAAATTCCTTATAAAGGCCCAACAAATGGACCCAGTTTAACCCTCTTTAATTTTAATATTGAATGGATTGACTTTTTCCGACAGAACTACAGTTTTTGAGCTACAAGCAATAACTGAAAAAGAGCAAAACTTTCACAGTTATTTGGCTGGCAAAAGTTATGCACACCTCCTCGGATTAGGAAAACTCAGATGACACGCATTTAGGACTAAATGAAGGTATTAAAACAATTTCCAGCATGTTGGGAATTAATTCCTTGATTGGCCTACTCTACAACTGATAAAAAGAAGTATTTTCTTTCAAGAGCCCGCATTCCCGTAAAATGCGAACGTGTAGATCTTTTTCTTACACTCGTTACTCTTGCCTTGCTTCTAGTTTTCTACAAAGTGTAATATATTTCCTGAAGCAGCCATTATCTCGAATATTCTGGATTTATGCTCTCTGGCGAAAGTCTAGGCTAGGTTGTGATTCGCTCTAGTATTATCTAGGTAGTTTAGAGTCACAGACTACACAGACACGTCATCATTAAGCTTTTACAGGGAATTTGCACATCAGCGCAATTTTAGTCGTAAATTTATACGATTCGAACAGCACATCTCAGTAGTATTCTACACCAATTTGTAGTATAACAATCCAGGTTCACCCCTGTAACTTGATTTTTGTGGATATTTTTAATTCACATGAGTAATGATCAAAAACGTTAACTCAATTGGAATAAGCGGTTGCGCTCTCATACAAAATTAGTACGGGAGCACAGATGCGTGGTGAGCCCGAGTTGTAAAGCTAGATTGAGCATGAGTACTTAGCTATTAAATTGAAGGAATATTTACAAAAACAACATAACTAATATTTTTGGCGGATAATGTTTTTGATGTCATCATGTTCGTCTCCCTGGGCTACGAAAGGGTTGCCATATAAATTTCCTGCATAGTACCATATCCTTAAAAGAACGACTTTCGCCTATTATAGGCACACCTATAGATATTTTAGTATTTTTTACAGCAACTCTGGCATTTCTTCTTGGAAAAGCGGAGCCTAAGTGAAGTCGTTTTTTTTAAATTTAAAACTAGCAACCCGCCCCGGCTTTGCACAGGTGCAATTATACATATAAACGTTCCTCTTGAATCACTCTATCTATTAAATAAAATCGCATCAAAATCCGTTGCGTAGTTTTAAAGATACATAGGGACAGACAGCAGAGGCCAGTTTTATAAAGCTACAAGTTACAATTTACAAGCGGAAGTCTCTTGCTAACACATAGGGTTAGAAAGAGAGTTCCGCTTGTAAATTGTAACTTGTAGCTTTATAAAACTGGCCTCAGGAAGCGACTTTGTTTTATACTATGTAGTGATAGTGATTATTATTGTGCCTATCCCTGAAGTTGTAATCAAATCTAACATTCCTGAATACGCCCCGATACTTATCACGTGAAGCAATTATCACCGTAAATTACTGTGCATGTGTAGAGTACTTAATAGATAATTCCAGCTTAACGCTGGAGGGCGTTTCCGTGGTCATATTAATTTGTTGAGTTGAGGTTATAATTAAGTTTAGGGTAAGCGTAGAGTCACGGACATAACTGATGATGATGTTTTATTGTGACGTCATATTTTAATTTGATACTAACTTTATAATTTTAAATCATTTTGCCTTTTCATAAAGAGTAGTTAATGTGACTAGTCTACTAATCTATTTAATTTATATAGTTACCGTCGACATCAGATATATCGGAGCGGCCAAGGTGGTCCCAATATTAGAACAACGCATGTATTGTCAAGGCCGAAGAAGTGCCGTGGGGTGCCCGGGCTTAGAATTGTCCCCCACCATATCGTCCCGTGGTTGCAGTAGGAGTCTGCTAAGGGAATATACCGGGAGATGGGCAGCAGCATCTTCCGAAAGCCTAAACAACAATAAAAAATAAAAAAACTGCGCGCGCCAACCCGCCTGCCAAGCGTGGCGCGTATGGCAATGTTCGGCCTTATGGCCTATGTTCAGCAGTGGACGTCTTATGGCTGAGATGAGATTGTCAAGGCGATTAAGTGCATGTTCAGATATTTTTAAGTACCTTGGCCGCTCCGATATATTTGATGGTGACTGTATATGTAATAACTATTTATACCCGTTAATGAACATGTGAACTGTATTCACGTGGACACATGCCATGTTTTGAAAAATCACTTTCTTTAATTAGCAATTAGTTACCTTTGTTCAAACCCTTTCGCTGCATAAGCCTTTTTTAAGGAAGCACAGAAGATAAAACCGTGCAGTAGCCAATCTGTGTTATCAACCGAGCAGGCGAAGCAAAGGTCTCATCTACATTCCACTTGGGACCTGTCAAACGCCTAATGGAATAGGTCAACTTTTTTTAGTTTTTGATGGGTTAGTCTATGTCTGGTACTAGAAAAGACATGTTCGGTAATTATCTGTTAATTAAGTACATTTGTTTTACACACTTGCTGCATACCTAAGTGTCCTAAGTTATTTTCAAAGAGGCACAGAAGACAAAATAGTGAAGTAGTAAGAGATTAATCATAACATTCATAACTTAAGCAGCAACCGAAGCTGTATAGCTGCTGTATGATTGCTTTTTATAACTCTTGAAACTGAACTGCTCGAAAGGATAAAAAGGATGGTGATGTTCATTATACCAAGAAAATTGTCGGAAGTGTCGTGTCGGAGACGGTCCGGAACACCGTGCACCATCCATAATTAGTTTTAACAACCTACGTGGGTACAGTCAGCATCAATAATATGTATACGAATTTGAGTCTTATCCGACAGACATAGGTGCCGAAATGTTTACATATTTTTGATGCTGACTGTACAAAATAATTATGTTGTCAAAAATATAATAGGGCACCAGGTGCTATGCTATTTAAAGTCTGACTTGTATTGTGGATACGATAATTATCATAGGAAATGCAAAGAAATGATCGAAAACTCAGTAACAAACGTATTTTTTTTAAATATAAATCTGAGAAAATTTTACTGCACCATCAGGTCTAAGAACTTAACTATGACCGAATATTTTTTACTTGCGCTATGACAAACTCAGACAATTTCAGGACCCCTATTCCACTTGCCGTGATACTTATATAGTGCTCCTATTGTGTTTCTATTGCGATTGTGTTGCTGTTGTTTTTATATGTCACATTTACATTTTACATTCACACTGTCATTTATGCAAGGTCGAATAGCCCTCCAGTTTCAAAACTTTTCTCGCTATTGGCTGTGTAGTATGGAGTTCGTCTACTGCTTTATTATTGCTTGTGTCGTTCTTCGTTCACTAATGAGAAAGTTTCTTTATTGGGGCTCCTATTGTCATTAGTCGCCTATCGGGCCCAGGGGAGGAAGTTTCAGTTCGTGCTAGTTAAGAGCGACAAGAAATATTGTTTTTAATAATAATACTACAGAAAAATGTCTTAGTACCAAAATTTTTATGACGCATCGCATATTTGAGCAGAATGATATAGACACAATAGAAATAGGAAATTTGTTTATGGTAGCTGAATTTTTGTATGGAACCACAGTCAATTTTTAGCTGGACATTCGTCTTCTGGCTGATTTTCTCTATGGCAATTGAATTCCGTTAGGTAAGTGTGTGGCATGCCATAGACATAGTGTGAGAATCATTATTAATTTGTCACTCAGGATTCTAATTTCAAATCCTTCGCTTCTTTCAGGAGTTTATTCTACCTACGACCTCGCCATAAATAGGTCTGTCATTTTGCTCCCTTGTGACACAATCTACTGGGGTTTTTTTATTAGTGACCACTTAGTGACTAGGTACACTGCCACCTTCCCACAGATTGTTTAATAAATTCACTCAAAGACCCTTTTTCATTGTCCACGAGTATAGTCAATTATGTAGTCGCCATCAGATAAGTATATCGAAGCGGCCAAGGTAGTCACAAATATCTGAAAAACACCTCCATTGTCAAGGCGATAAAGTGCTTGTTCAGATATTTTTGACTACCTTCGCCGCTCCGATAAATTAGATGGCGACTGGACATCCATACGAGTACTTTAGACGTTACATTCGTCACATTTACTGCTCTCAGTATTGCTTAACACTTTTAAGTCTTATCAAAACTTCCTTCCATATTTCTCATAGGAAATAGCCTAATAAAACAGAGGAAATAAGACACGATAGCGTATACTCCCAGCAAACATTTTTGGTAAAAATAACGATAAAACCACCTATTATAGGTCGCAAATCTGACAGTGACCAAAATGAGTTACCTCGAATCGACTTGGAATCCACGTGGAATCCACCAAAGTGGGGAAAAAAAGCACGTGCCGGCTACGTCGATTCCACGTAATTTTAGTAATTGCGACCTAATGGTTACTGCATAGGTAATGTTTGCGACGTGGATTAAACGTCGCCACGACGTGTCATGTGGTTGCAATGACCAAAATTGGTAAGACTTACCATTTTTCAACATGATTTCAACGTGTTTTTTACCATTTAATTACCCGGAAAGGTTACTTTTATGAAATATCATGCAGAGAAAGAGACAAATATATAACGAGAGTATTATCTTTTCGCTCGCAAACAAAATGTCTAACTAAAAATCAATCTTAAGTTTTGCAACGAGAATGGCGGCCATTACTTGGCAAGTAGTAATTATCTAGGTTGATTACGCAGGAATTATACGATGAAATCTTGTGCGCTGAAAATTTTCTCGTGCAGTATGTTAGGTTTTTATTCAAAACTACTGATGGGCTTTCGAAATACTTAAGTATTACTTTTTTTTAAGCTCATAAGTAGTATGTATTGCTTGTAATTGGGGTTCGTAATTTTGTGTTCGGTGTATGTAAATATATTAAATTGACTTTATATTTTTTTTTATATAAATGATAATAAAGGTGCCGAAAGATTTTATTTTTCTAGGTATTACAACATGCCTAAAGTATGCAATTTGGAATAACACGTCCTAATTATAACAAAACAAAATGTCGGCACGACTAAGAAGTTAAAATTTACCTAAAAATACGACGTATTGGTATTTAAGTCAATTTTAGGTAATATATACTTAATTCTGCGACCTAATGGTGCAGAGTAACCGTTCGAGGTTGAAGCGACCGCATCACAACGTCGCTATGACCGCGCCTCGCGAGGCGCAATCGTATTCAGTATCATCATAGACCTACCATAAAATAGACAGAGGGGCAGCGTATATACCCGACAGGGACAGCTATATTTTGACAGCTAAGATTTGGGATACCACATGTAAAAAATCCCCCATTATTTTACCATAAATCTGGGCAATCTGAATTAATCAGCCCAATCCGACCATCAAAGTAGGTATAGTCTGGCAAACCAAAAAGCGCAGTAACAGTCAGAGTAACATGCTATACCCATCCCGTTTTTAGTAGTCTGAGTACTAGCATTAGAGAAAGACCGTATGATTCTCCCTGTCTATGCTTGAAGTGGAACAAACTCTGGCCAAACTATAATTAACAGCTAGACATATGTATGTCTAAGTTACTACCTAAACTACCTAACATAACAATTATTTTAGTAAAACATATTCATTAAAATGTTTGTTTTCGTGAAATTCAATAATTTTACACACACTTAAAGTTTAAACTTTCAATATTACGTAACCCAATAATTAACCAACTTAATGGGTAAAGTCACTTTAAAAGCACCGGCCACCCTAAACTAGGCCAGTGACAGTGACAGTTCGATGGCAGACACCCGATGGCAGAAAATATGCAGACAACAAAAACGCATACGGGACGAGGGACTGAAAATCTATCATTGCTTCTCATTTGCACGCATACGATTGTGTATGCGCACATCTCTTTCATCAGTGTATATGTATGCGTAATGTTACCCCCCTGAGTATCATCAGTTGCCCAAGTAGTGCCCCTTGTATACAAAATAAAGCCGCAAATCGATGTACAGTTTAGCTGTTTGGCGCACACATACTAGAGGTCAAAACAATATTTTTGATCCGCAGTTTTAAAAAAAAAATCTCTTAGGAGGGGGTGCTGATTCATATCGTGTGTGGTATCATATGAAAGGGCTAATAGAGGCGGTTCTAAAAATATACCACATCATTACATTTCAGCCATTTTTTTAGGGTTCCGTAGCCAAAATGGCAAAAACGGAACCCTTATAGTTTCGCCATGCCCGTCCGTCCGTCCGCGGTCTAGCTCAGTGACCGTTAGCACTAGAAAGCTGAAATTTGGTTTGAATATGTGCGTTAACCAAGCCGACAAAACGGTAGAATAAAAACGCGAAAAATATATTTTGTTAGGGTACCTCCCGTACACGTGAAGTGGGGGCGAATTTTTTTTTTCGTTCCAACCAAGTTGTGTGGGGTATCGTTAAATAGGTCTTTTAAAAAGAATTGGGGTCTTATAAACAGTTCTTGGATAAAACTAATACTTTCGGAAATAATAGCTTCGAAAGTTTAAAACAGGGCGTCCCCCCCCCATCTAACTTTTGAATCGTGGGTCCTAAAAATTTGAAAAAAATCATGAAACTGAGGCCTAATGAGTACCTTCAATGAAAACTATATTGAAATAAACCGGTTGAGCCGTTTTTGAATTACCACTCAAAAACCCATAGTGAAAGGACGTAAGTGAAATGACATAAGCGCCGCCAAATTTCTCATACGAAATGACCTTTTGAATTAATGAGTTGTAGCAGGCCGGCAACTACGGAACCCTACACTGAGCATGGCCCAACATGCTCTTGGCCGGTTTTTTTTTTAACTAATATCTCTAATGTACAGATTTTCGACCCACCTCTGCTTTATTTTATGTATAGATGAATACCTGGAAGGTTGTATAAACTTATATAGGTTGGATTCTATTAGCAACTATTTTCACAAGCTGTGCCATGTTATAATGACGTAAAAAGAATTTGTGCACTTTCTGGTATTAGTACTTATCATCAGTTTGAAAATTCACTTTAGTCGACCCTGCACGAGTCTAATTTTACAGAGATACCGCAAATCGATGTACAGTTTAGCCCTAGTAAAGGTACCCTAATAAAATATATTTTTCCAGTTTTTATTCTACCATTTTGTCGGCTTGGTTAATGCACATATTCAACCCAAATTTCAGCTTTCTAGTGCTAACGGTCACTGAGCTAGACCGCGGACGGACGGACGGACGGACAGACGGACATGGCGAAACTATAAGGGTAGTTGACTACGGAACCCTAATTAGTTAGTAGCTCTTAGAATCGGTGACAGAACACGTTTCGAACAGCAAAGGGGTGTTCGGAGGGCGGAGCCCCCCGCTTAAAAAAATACTGGTTGCCAATTATACCAAAAATTGTTAGATCAAACATTTAAAATGGGAGAAAAAGAGTTTTGATAGAGTTTACCACGTGATGAAAGAAAGGGGGCCTGGGGGGCGGAGCCTCCTGCATTAAGAAGAAACACACCGTACTATTGCTAATTATACCACAAATTGTAAGGTTGAACATTTAAAATGGGAGAAAAAATATTTTGATAGAATCTACTACGTGATGGACGGTTGAAGGGACTTTCGGGGGAGGTGTAATGTTTTTTTTTTTCTTTTTTTTTCTTGCAGTCTTCTTACTTTGATTTTAAAATAGTCATTGTTTACTACATTACACGGTAAAGGAAGGGGGCTCGAGGGGCGGAACCCCCCGCATAAAGTAAAAACACACCGTACTATTGCTAATTAAGTAAGTATACCAAAAATTGTTAGGTTGAACATTTAAAATGGGAGAAAAAGAGTTTTGATAGAGTTTACCACGTGATGGACGGCAAAGAAAGGGGGGTTCGGGGGGCAGAGCCCCCCGCATAAAGTACAAACACACCGTACTACTGCTAATTATATCAAAAATTGTTAGGTTGAACATTTAAAATGGGAGAAAAAGAGTTTATGTAGAGTCTGCCACGTGATGAACGGTAAAGAAAGGGGTCTCGGGAGGCGGAGCCCCCCCCCCCCCCACATAAAGATGAAACACACCGTACTATTGCTAATTATACCACAAATTGTTAGGTTGAACATTTAAATGAGTAATAATAAAATCTTCAATCTTGTCAATTGGCAATTACTATTATTACTTATTACTAACTAATGGTGTTTCATGAACGTGGTGATCTTCATCCAATTTAGAACTAAAACTGGTATCCGTTCTGCGAGGACATTGAAACATCAGAAAGCTCATGTGTCTTCCATATGATTTAATAAAATTTTACGACTTTTATTTTTCCATATAAAATATTTCAGCAAGCAATTTATCGCTACCTACATGATTACTTTGCCCTAAAATGTCACATTTGATGATGTGTCAAATAAGAGTATACGCAATACATTGCGTACCGAAGCAAAATAAAAAATCAATAGCTCTATGTTAACTAAGAGTTAACTCAATATTTATTACAATATCGCATTATAATTTCAAAACTTGCGTCTGCCTTCCATTTGAGGTAATATCAAATAAACACGCGGTATATTGCCATAGCAATAGGCCACACTTCGGAAGCAGCTTGTGTGTGTTATTGAAACGGTATCAGTATCAATAGATTGACACAAAGTTGGATATCCATGAAAACTGGAATTAGAAGGTAATTCACAATTTTGTTCTTCTTTTAATATTTCACTTTGAATTTTCATATTAGACTTCCTATAGTAACTGCTGGAATGTCTATATTTTTTTTGTCTTTGGCCATTGTAAATTAAACACTAGTTTTGATTTCAAAACAAAATAACCATTGGGTAAAAACGTCCTATTTCACCGAGAAATGACTTATTTGTGACTAAAACAAACTTGACCTGAAGTCGCCTCGCAAACTTCAACTTATTAGTTATTTTTTAGGGTTAATTTGACTATTAGGTTATCTAAATGAAACCTTATGGTAATTTTAGTACCTTACAAGTATTTTTAACTTTATAGTCTCAATTTAGTATCTATGGAAGGTCATATTTACCACGAAATTGGTAGCAAAAGCTACTTAAATCGTCGACCTAAAGGTCCCCAGTGTAAGAAACAATTACGTCGCATATACACCTAATATGCACCTACAAGTATATATTAACTATTGGTCGAGTTTCGTGGTTAATTTTACCTTATATTTTGCTCATTCTCAACCTTTAAGTTTCTGACCTTATGGTATATTGATTAAGGGAAATTTACGTTTTAATGTTCAATATTTTTACGCGGAAGTATAAATGTACGATATGTGAATTTATGTGGTGCGTATGACGTAATTTTGACCTAAATTAGTAATATATTCTAGAGCCTGGGAAAAAGCACTTAGAATGTTTGCTGGGCTGCCTATACTTAACACAAACCACTTTTATTTGCCGTTCGAAAACTGTTAAACTTATCTAAAATGTCTCTTGTAAACTGCTGGGTGACTGCATTAATAAAATTGCACACGCACAGCGTAAACATGTTTCATTGCAATTTAGTCTGTATTGTCTCCGCTATAAAATAGATAGTTGCATGTTATAGGAGCAATTGTCTTAAATGCCCGGAGATGTAAATGGTGAAGTTCCTATTTAGTGATAAAATACGTCCTACGATAAAATACTGTCCGTAATTTTGTCCGTAGGATGTCTTGACGGACGATACCCTAATTAAGGAGATGAAGCGGGTTAAGATAAATGACAGAAATAGCGCTAAAGTGTCGATAAACACAGTCCGATAGAGAACATAATACAGGGGGTGGTGTCTCACTTGCACTCGTTACAAAATATACACATTGTAATTTCATTGTCGAATGACATCATTACCTCCTTAGTCAAAACGAGACACAGCCCCATATATGTAGAATCCTCTCTTTCGGCCTCACTTTGTGACTTAAGAGTACTCCAGTTTAAAATGATAACTTCATGATTGTAAAATCGCCATGAGATATATCGGAGCGGCCAAGGTGGTCACAAATATCTGAACAACGCCTCTATTGTCAAGGCGATAAAGTGCATGTTCAGATATTTTTGAGTACCTTGGCTGCTCCGATATATTTGATGGCGACTGTACTGTAAGAAGAATATTCTAAATTAAGACACAGACACATTAGCGCCCTCTAGTTCTGTAGTGATGATGCAAGAATGTGGGTGCGGCTGCCGTGCAAGATCGCCATTTGATAGCTCGCTTTTAATGCATTTTGGATTGATAAGAGTCACGCGAGCTCCTAGCTAAGAGTTCTCCTAAAAAGTTTGCGTCCGTGCTACCAGTCTGGGCAACACGGTAAGTGCTAAGTGGGGTCATCATCTTCCTGCCGTTTATAGGGTAGGAACGAGGACAGGTAGGGTTCTAGTCTTGACTAAAGCACAATAAGTGCTAAGTGTCATCACCTTACTAGCATTCAGTTAGGTTTAATGCGTCTGTCTCAGATTTTTTTTAAGACTCAATGGAGGCTGGAGTCCACTTACTATTAAATAGCTAAGGATACACGCCCAGATGTGTCAGCCGGATTTGTCCGACGGATATGCCCGGTGCCCGGCGGACTAATCCGTCCGTGTATGGCGCGAATTGGACACGAATTTGGCTACGGACACATCTAAATAGCGCCGAAAAATTGAGATTTCGGAGTTGGCCCTCATTGTAAAAATTGTTTAGTTTGGGCTACTAAATCACCTCGCACAATACGGCTAGTTATTGTAAAAAAACATCCTATATGTAATATTTTTATACGAAAAAAAAACCAAGAACACACAGCATACAACATGGAAAAAAAATCTAATCTGTTAATCTATGTAGTTAAAGATTACGTCTGCAACTTCAATAATATATTGCTATTTACAAAGCTCCGTTCCACTTGCGCCCCGCTAGCGTGTACCAAACCAACCAACAATAAATCAAAATTAATTCCCTCCTCAAGTCTCGGTCGCATTTGCAAGTTTGTTTATCCATGCCAACATAAAACCCCGAAAGAAATGTAAACAGAGGGCTGCGGGCTTCGAAAATTGAAATTCGTGTATTTTCATGTCTGTCACTCTTATTAAGATGGAAGGAGACGGAGATAGATGGCTTGTTGGCTTTATACAACGTTTACTTTTTCTCCAGTATATAATGTGTCTCTCTTCTGATTTGATTTTCAGCATTTCGAGTAAAACATTTTAAATTGCAGTAACACGTTCACAATAATTTGAATTAGGGATCAATTTTTTTATACCATGACAGCGGCAAACAAGATTACGGCCCGCCTGATGGTAAGCAGTTACCGTAGCCTATGGACGCCTGCAACCCCGGAGGATTCACATGCGCGTTGCCTACCCTTTAAGAACCTGTACACTCCTTTTTTGAAGAACCTCAATACTGTACCCTCTGGGAAAATCACGGCAGGGACTTCATTCCACAGTCGGAGCGTTCGCGGGAGGAAATTCCTCTTAAACCGTGCAGTGCAATTTTTTATTAGATTAACTTTGGCGCTCCGTAGAGATGTTGTGGGTTGAGAAGTTTCAAAATAATGTGTTAATTTCTAGAAATCTGTAAAGTATAAATAAACTGTATTTTGAAACAAAATCTTTTATCCCAATATAAAAATATGAAATCTCACATTCTTTTAGTGGGAAATTATGCCCCTCATCGCATTTACTCGTAGTTCAGTAATGTATACAGGAACATGTGTAGTACAGTTTGAACCGTCTGAACCTGGAATATTTTGCTCGAGAGTACGATAAAAAATTAAATGAGTTTTATGATGCGTGGCGGAAAATTGTTTCCTCATTGCTTTTCATACTTTAATCGCGTTAAAAAGCAATCGATTTGTATTTTTACAAATGAAAAAGTATCATCTCCTAAAAAAATGTTGATAAGAGAAAACCTCTACAAAGGGGCTTTTTCTTGCGTCCAAAGTGACCGTTTTCATATATTTCCCCAGAGACTGTCGGCGCGAAGAGGAATATAACTTTACATACAAAGGGAACGTACCCAAACTACGTGACCCATTTTTTTCAGTTTTTGACCCCCCTCCCCCCCCCCCTCGGTGACCATCCGTAGTAATTGCCAAGACCCCCCCTCCCCCCTAGTTGTCACGTAGTAAAACTCGCACATATAGTTAAGAGTGATGTTTTGGACATAGAAAGCAAAAAAACATAATTTTGCCTACTTATTGCCTTTTATTTACTCGACACTGGCCGCGTGACGCCAAAACTACATGGAAACCTATAATTAGAAGCGCGATATTTGAGCATAATTATTGACTACGTGACAGAACCTAAGCCTCCCCTCTCCCCTCTGTGACCTAGAGTAGTATTTTGACGACCCCCCTCCCCCCCTAAACTGGTCACGTAGTTTGGGTACGTTCCCAAATCTGTGCTCTTTGGAGGTTTTTAGGAAAGTTTTTGATATTTTTGTGTTAAGTTATCTTCGGTTTGTATATTTAGAAATTTGTTGCTTTTTTTGGAATGATTTTGGGGTGACGTAGAAGTATAAATACCCTGCTATACTTCTCGTTGACTCAAAAATCTTAACTCTTATTATCAACCAATAGGTTTCAAGGTTTACAGCTGGAGTGTAGAATTTCCTTTATAATCGACATAAAGGAACCTGATTTAGACTTTCACGGTTTTTACTCATAATTATTTGTAATAAACGGGACTTAACCGCGTATATAATTTCCGCGTAAAATCCTTTCTACGGATCGTCGGTTTTATAGTAGAAAAGTTCGTGAAGCCATTGAAATCAAAAAACACTGTAATTTCAATCGGGACGATGGTTTTAGGATCTCATCTACATGGAATCCTGTCATTAGTAAATGTAGGCGTCAACGAATACCGCCGGTTCGAAAGCCGGACATTGTGAGTTTTGTGTGTCGACCGAGTGACATCCCTAGCGTTCAAGTTGATAATCAAGACCAAGTGCGGGTAGTTCGAAAAACTCGCGCGGCTAGAAGATGTTGATGTCAACTGGAGCCAGTCTTTCTTCGCGACCACGGGGACAATGTCGTCCTCGAAACGTCGAAGGTAATTTAAAAATTATATACGCGGTTAAGTCCCGTTTATTACAAATAATTATAAAGGAACCTTTTCCGTGTTTAATATAAATGTAGAATATTTTCTGATTCACAGAATAAATAAATAATCGTATTTTTTATTAACATTGAAAAGAACTATTATGGAACTAGATCAAATTCCACCAGTTCCATCCAACTTTTTTAAATCACATTCTAATTTACACCTACATCATTCAGTATAAGCACAAATTTGATTGTCATGTATCCATTCCATTACCCGAAAAGTTGGTTTACCGATAGTTATAATGAAATTATTTAGTTCCCTCGTGTTGGAAAAACAAACGGAAATTAGATTTTGTACACTGACCGGACTTTGTGAATTTGTTATACTCTGGTAATACCAATTTTGATACGAAAATATTAACATGAAAGGGGATATACGATTATAACTTTTTTAATTTAAGTTTTATAATTGCGGTTGGCCAATGTACCTACATACAAAAAATATTATTGGATTAGACAAGCTGGGTAGTAAATTACACATACATACATACAATCACGCCCATATCCCAAAAGGGGTAGGCAGAGATCACGGATTTCCATTTGCTACGATCAATGCAACAAAACGGCTCTCCGTGAGCCACACACGTAAATTACACAATCATTTTAATGAAAATAAACACATTAATTTTAATGAAAATAACATTTGTATTAAGACAGATTGTTGCAAATATAGCGGTCATGTTATAATCTGGAGATTTTTTTAAATGTAAATTCTACATTCATGATAAAATAATGGGGAAATTTCTATATATGATGTAGTAACTCTATTCCTAGCTGTCAAAATATATCTGTCCCTTACCGGGTATACACTGACCCTTCCAGAGTAAAGTAAATCTATGCTGATAAGTGACTCAGGGTAGGCCAGACTGCAGCTTCTTCTTCCTATCTATATATTTATCCCGGCTTGGGGTCCGCTTGACAACCTAATCCCATGAATTGGCATAGATACTAGTTTTTACGAAAGCGACTGCCATCTGACCTTCCAACCCAGAGGGGAAACTAGGCCTTTTTGGGATTAGGTCCGGTTTCCTTACGATGTTTTCCTTCACCGAAAAGCGACTGGTAAATATCAAATGATATTCCGTACATAAGTTCCGAAAAACTCAGTGGTACGAGCCGGGGTTTGAACCCGAGACCTCCGGATTGAAAGTCGGACGTCTTACCGCAAGGCTACCAGCGCTTCAGAGTAGAGTAGAGTAGAGTAGAGTAGGCCAGACTGCAGCATTTGCCCTAAACCCCACTTTATCTAGGTCTACTCTATTTGAAAGTACCTAGTTACCTAATTCAAAGATAATGTGGTATCGTCAGCAGCAGGACTAGCGGGTAGGGTGTTCAAAATGAGCTTGGCACGACTTCATTCTTAAGAGAACAAGTGAAGGTAATTTTGGACGCTTAGCTCGTTCTTCTGCTTCTGACTGTACGGTGACAAGTTCCATATTTTCCTACGCCTATACAAATAGAGAGACAAGGATCGTATTGACTTAGTTCTAACACAAATTGAAGTGTGGGTTTAGAGACTTCACAGTGAGCCTAATCTTTGGGGTGACTAGACAAATGTGAACTTTAAACATAGGTACTAGTAGTCCGCCTCGAACTGAGAACTCGCTATTTACTTGCAAACGAGTTGACCAATATAACAAGACCCTAATGAGGATTATTTTTCTCCTTCTAGCTCCATAACCACTTGATCGATCCTGCTCATATAAGAACTTAAAATTTTTATGTATCTGCTACAGCCCCAAGAAATTTCATAAAGATCAGAAAAACGTTACAAAAGTTATCGTCAGACAAACTATCGAAATCAAAAAGCCATCCAAATGTCGAGACGTCCGAGTAGCCACACTGAAAAAATAGTTTCGTTGATTTTACGAAATTTTTACGAAATTTATGGGTTAAATTGGGACCTACACACAAGTATTGTTGAATTTACCAAACATACTTTGGTTGGCTTTTTACAAAACTAGTTTAGTAAATTAATTTTACAAAACTACTTTAGTAACAACTTTTTACAAAACTACTTTAGTAAATAACTTTTTACAAAACTACTTTAGTAAATAACTTTTTACAAAACTAGTTTAGTAAAACTAATTTGGTACGTTTGACAAAATATATTTAGTAAATTTTACGGACTTTGTGCGTACTTTTAACGAAATTGATTTAGTAATTCTCCGAAAGCTTTTGTATGCTTCACTAAATTATTGTCGTAGCGTGTACGAATTTACTTTCGTAATAATTACTACATTTCTTTAATATGTATGACCACTAAACTGTGATAGATATCACTAAACTTCTTTAGTGGAATCAAGTTATATACTTTTGTAATAATTACTAAGTTTCTTTCGTATGTATGACGCACTGAACTTTCGTAGATATCACTAAACTTCTTTAGTGGAATCAAGTCATATATTTTTTGTAATAATTACTAAGTTTCTTTCGTATTTATGACGCACTGAACTTTCGTAGATATCACTAAACTTCTTTAGTGGAATCAAGTAATATACTTTTGTAATAATTACTAAGTTTCTTTCGTATGTATGACGCACTGAACTTTCGTAGATATCACTAAACTTCTTCAGTGGAATCAAGTAATATACTTTTGTAATAATTACTAAATTACTTTCGTATTTATGACGCACTGAACTTTCGTAGATATCACTAAATTAAGGAATGTATAGTTTACGAAATTTACTTGGGTTAATTCTACTAAACAACTCTAGTAAATTATACTACTTAACTTTTGTATATTTTACCTGGTTTATCTGAGTAAATTCTACTAAAGCGCTTTCGCATAGTTTACTGCAACTGACTTTGTACGATTTACTAAACTAATTTTGTAAGTTTTACTACTTTACTTAGGTGCAATTTACAAAATATCTCTAATAAATTCTACTAAACGGCTTTTGTGGATTTTAATATTTTACTTGCGTACAAATTACGAAACTTGATTTTGTTATATCAAATTACTATATTTCGTATATTAACCAATATTAATTTAGTAAGAAATACCAAATTATATTAGTATAATATAAAAATTAAAATGCAATACAGATGCAATAACCGTCCCATTACATGACCATATGCATTATACCTCTATATATGTATAGAGGTTTATGGCATGCGGCCATATAATGGTATGGTTATTGGATCTGTAATGCATTTTAATTTGTACAATATACTAATATAATTTGGTATTTCTTACTAAATTAATATTGGCTTTGTATAATTATGATCACAATCGTTTTAAAACCAATATGCAATTACAAAGCAGTAGCATAAAAAGGAACAAACTTATCACTAAAATTTAAACCTAAATGATGTCAAAGCGAATAAAAAAGCTACTTAATCCAGTTCACCACAATGTACAATATAGCAAAAAATAACAAAAGCCACTTAGTTAGATTTGTAAAAGTAGACATAGAGTAAATTGGCACACAATAACAATATATGCTGTGTGTATGTATACCTAGAATCTAGATATTTATTAGGTCCTAGATATATAGCAACCAGTAATTTAATGTGTAACTCGTGTAACTGTGCATAACTTGGCTTTGAAATAAATAAATGATACATAAATAAATGAAATCAAATGAAACAATCGTGTAACCTCAATGAAGCTGGCATTCAGCTTTCGGCTCATTTCATAAAATTATGCACAGTTGCATAAACACAACGATATATACAGGGTCTATCACATCTAAAATGACAGGGTAAACGAGAAATAAACAACAAATTGAGAAATTAAAAAAATATTTATTTTATTCTCATGGCAATACTTACTTACAAAAAAAAATGTGTTTTGATATTTAAACGTATTACTTGTATGTATATACGCATGACAATAATAATTTGGCTTCAATTATTAATCTCTTTTAATTAAAACGAAACACAATATGCAAAAATTACGTGCTGTGTTTGGTTTTTTTTACATTATATTATTTACATGTATAGGAGGCCTCAATAAATATTTATTCAGCAATTTTACTATAAAACCTAGTAGCGGCACTCAAAACACAACCTTCCGTATACATTTCCTGGATATTTGCTTTATGGTTTACGAGTAAAATGCCTGTGACATACAGACGGAAAGACGGACATGAAGAAACAACACGGGTTCCATTTTGGCCTTGGGAACAATAAAAAAGGTAGTTTATGGGGTTTAAACTAAGTATGAAAAAGGACCGTATTAATGTATATTTGAAACTTTAAAACAATTGTTAGTATAATATTATTTTGAATCAATTATTAACCCTTTGGGCGCTTTTACCTATACGAGTACCTACCTACCTATCGTCCACTACACGGTAAAAGTTTCATGCAAAAAAAATTGTCTGAAGTCAAGCTTAGGTCTATTAATAAGCCAATATCAATGAAATTTATACAAACAGGGTGTTTTGAGTGCCGCTACTTAGTTTTATAGTAAAACTGCTGCAAAAAATAATATATATTTTAAGTTAAGTAAGAAACAAATGTGCCCAAGATGTATCTTTTTTTTTCATATTTTTGGATTTCTGGTTAAAAAGTTAAAGGACGGCCCGGCACATTTGTTTTCACATTCTGGGTGATTATTACTGAAAATATTAACTTTATCATAAAACGTTCAAACTTCAATGTTATTTTTCATGACCTATTGATTGACGTCACATGTTGGTATTTGGTAAAAAAAATCAGACCATTTATGTAAAAGCAAGACCAATAGGTACATTAAAAAAACCCGCAAGTGAGAAACTAATTGATCGCTATCGTAATCTAATTATTAAGCAATGTTCTAACTTTAACATCGTGTATCTAAATATATATAAATATAGTCTCTATTAGAGATAATATGACAAAAATTCGGTGTATTTGTAGAGAAATGACTCAACCGCTACGTGAAAATCCTTAAAGTCCTTGCTCGTTGGTCTGACGGCAATCACCAGCGGCGGATGGAAGGTGGTTCCTCTGGATAGATGCATTTTCGGGTACTGCTCCAGTTTATTTCACTCTGGTTCTGTAACAAACAACTGTATTTGGTACACCGCTACTAATATAACTACTATAGATAATATGGACAGACACAGGCCACAGTCATTTTTGAAGCTCAAGTCTGCAGCGCCATCTGCAGGAGAGCCGCTTAAAGGTATAAAAATATTAGGAAATAATTACATTTACTACGGTACGCTACTCGTTACTAGATGTTGCTGCGATGCAATGTAATTTTTTCCTACTATTTTTATTATACCTTTAGGTTGCTCTCGTGCAGATGGCGCTGTAAACTTGAGCTTCAAAAAGTTCTTAGACTGGCTGTCTATATTATCCATAGTATCTGCTACTACACGTATTACGTGTACTCCTTAGTCAAAACGGGACGCAGCTCCCTCTATGACGCTCTCTTTCGCCGGCCTCACTTTTTAACCGAAGAGTATACTCGAGTTTGAAATAATAACTTTATGGACTCCAAGAAAGTTGTATATACTTAAGTAGTGTCAAAAATACCAATAAGTCAAATGCGCTTAATATACACGGTGCCCGTGAGCATTGCGAGAGATAGCGTATTCCTGATCGTAACTGGAGACTAAAATGTCGTAAAAATTATTACCAATTAAATAAAAAAACATTGATTGTTGTTACTCAGTGAATAACGCCTTTTTCATAGAGATTTCAATCTTTATGGAGTCTAGTCTAGACATCCTTATTGACAGATATCAAAATTCCAAGGAATACTTTTCGTGAACCATTTTTTACGAATAAAAATGAACCAATTTATTTTACTCGATAGTTTTACCAATAACATTAATTTTCTTATGTTCGCATTTAAAAAAGTAAAAAAAATTTTTTTTGGTGAAATTAACCTAAAATTATATAACATTTATCACTCCTTATGACCTCAGGAATTCGTGGTTAAAATCTCTCGCAATGCTCACGGGCACCGTGTATGTTACTTTAAGTTTTACTTTCGTTCGACCAAGATGAAAAAAAAAATGAGCTGAGAGGGATGGCAAGTAAATGTATGGAGCAGACGGACCTCAATCCCTTTCTAAAAGTTGCGTTCCAAAAAATGCATACTCTTTGGCAACAGATTA
Source organism: Pammene fasciana (assembly GCA_911728535.1). Classification (NCBI taxonomy): domain Eukaryota; kingdom Metazoa; phylum Arthropoda; class Insecta; order Lepidoptera; family Tortricidae; genus Pammene; species Pammene fasciana. The sequence goes on from OU452289.1 coordinate 2,322,437, forward strand.
TTTCATGCGAGGTGCGTTGGGATAGGATTGAACGTTAGCCGAGATAAACAGTACCTAGTATTATCTTGAAAGATCCCTCGTATTGTACAAACGACATGAGGACCAGGTACAGTCGACGTCAAAGATATTTTTAAATTTTTGCACCTTATACAATGGAGTAAGGTGGAAAAGTGTAAACATATTTTTGCCGTCGACTGTACATGAAACTATGTTTTTAGATTTTTGGGTAAAGAGGACGCATTAAAAAAAACGCTTTTACAATACTTTTAATATCTAATACTAGTTATTGAAAAAGTGTTATGATTCAAGATACTCGTTTTAAGATAAAACTGTAATTTATTATAAACTTATTATCGGGGTGAACCGTGGTACAGTCGACGTCAAAGATATGTTTACACTTTTTAGCCTTAAAGGAGTAAGGTGCAAAAGTGTAACCATATCTTTGACGTCGACTGTACAGGATATAGCATGACGGAGTTCTTACATTTTATTTTGTATTATTTTAATCTACTTAAATTTTTATTATTTTTACTTAGATAGGTACATAGTACATACAGGCTGGATTTTCTTTTTGGGTCAGTGACGGCAGCTACCAGATCCCGTGCTGCTACGTGAAAATGGTCTTAGAAGACCTTCCCTCTAACTATTTCAAATTAATGAAGGACCGCATTTACAGATTTTGGAAAAAACATACAGGATGCGAGAAAAAGGTCATTTTTGGCGAACTTTTTTGTTGATGCCATTTGATCCCATTCCTATCCAGGATCAAAAGCTTGTATAGGACTAAAAAAAAAATTCCGACTAGAAAAATCACAAATCGAAGCAACACTTTTCCCACACATTTTGTACGAAAATTTAAACTTTTATTTTTCACATAAGTACAATTTTTTATGCCAATCGATTCCATTCCTGTTCAGTATTAATAGTTTCCATGAGATCAACTTACGGTAATGTACCAAACAGCCACAAATTGAAAAAACCTTTTCCATATATTTACTATGGAAAAAATGTGAATTTTTACTGACATTTATCAATCACGCTAATAAGTGCTATTACGGACAATAATACTGTATCAGGACATTACAGTGAAAGTCATTCAAAATATCAAAAAACGGGGATTTTAAAGCAGTTAATATATGGATAAAGTTTCTTCAATTTCTGGCTGTTTGGTACATTACCGTACATGACCCCATGGAAACTATTGATACTGAATAGGATTGGAATCGACTGGTATAAAAAAAATGCATGTGAAAAATAAAAGTTTTAATTTTCATACAAAATGTATGGGAAAATGATTCCTCAATTTGTGGGTTTTCTAGCCGGATTTTTTTTTGGTCCCGTACAAGGTTTTGATCCTGGATAGGAAAGGGATAGGGTCAAATGGCGTCAAAAAAAGACCTTTTTCTCGCAACCTGTATGATTTTTTAAAATCTGTAAATGCGATCCTTCATTAATTTGCAATGGAGGGAAGGTCTTCTAAGATCATTTTCACGTAGCAGCACGGGAACTGGTAGCTGCCCTCACTGACCCAAAAAGAAAATCCACTCTGTATATGCAAGCAATTTCTGGAATAAAACAAATTTCATTTCATTACTGTTCTATAATTGTTTCTAAATCAGATTGCAATTTTTTGACAATGTACGATTTTGTGGTAGACTGTACCTACTTTTCTTTAGACAATTATATAAGTAGGTATTAAATTGATTAGCAGGAATTGGTTCTAAATCAGCTTTTTTCTAAATGTTCTAAAGTTTCTAATTTTTTTACAGTAAACGATTTAGTGGCTGACTGTACTTTTCTTTAGATCAGGGGTTCTCAAACTATGAGCCGTAGAAAGTACAGAGAGGCGCCGTGAGGCATTCCTCCTCATCATAGGTACTTTACCTATACAATACAACCTATTTCCAATAGCCTAGCTAGGTTAGGGCGTAGAGATAAAATTGTAAACTTGCAAGTGCGCCGCATTTATTTACCCGGATCACGAGCATTCGCTGGTTCGGAACTCAATTCCTCCCACTGTAGAATGGGACTTTAATAAAAACACTCACTACGCTTACGATTTTTATTTATTTACAGTTCGGTATGTACACTATGGCTTACTTTTACTGAAAATACTATATACACATATAACTCTTAGGTCCGCGAATAGGTACGTTAAAATTTACCCTATGAGCACTAAAACACTGGACACTATCTTGGTCGAAACTGATACATTGAGTACCTATTTCCAAAACACGGAACTAAAAACACTTGAAAACTACATAGGTACAAAAGTCAAGCACTATAGGCATTAGGTATTGAACTAAGCACTAGACTTGAGCACTAAGCACATAGTAAGCCGGTACACTCTGATACAACACTACAACACGGAACACTTCGGGTAGTCGGATTAGCGATATGATAGATGCGTTTACCCTATGAGCACTAAAACACTGGACACTATCTAGGTCGGAAACTAAAAACACTTGATAACTACATAGGTACAAAATAGTCAAACACTATAGGCATTAGGTGTTGAACTAAGCACTAGACTTGAGCACTAAGCACATAGTAAGCCGGTACACTTTGATACAGCACTACAACATCTAGGCCCGAAACAACATGGAACACTTCGGGTAGTCGGGTCCGCGAATAGATGCGTTTTCCCTATGAGCACTAAAACACTGGACACAATCTTGATCCGAAACTAATACACTGAATACTTCTAAAACACGGAACTAAAAACACTTGAAAACTACATAGGTACAAAAGTCAAACACTATAGGCATTAGGTACTGAACGAAGCACTAGACTTGAGCACTAAGCACATAGTAAGCCGGTACACTCTGATACTGCACTTTATTTAAACTTTTTCTTCTTACTGGAACTGCTTCTTGATTTGAAGTAGAACATTGCCAAAAAGCCATGGAAAAAATTATGCTAGGCATCAGGGAACAAGGAACAACACAGGTTTCTGTCAAAATGTTCATTTTTTGTTGCAGGCTGTCTTTTTTAGCGCAATCATGAACTTGTTGAGAGAATATTTGTGGCCATTTTCCATCTCCATCACCACTAACACCCGACCAGCTTTATGGTACAGTCAGTTATCCACTTTTGGATCTAGGTAAAAAAGTGGATACATGTCTTTGTATTCGACTGTACCTACCATCACATAATGCATCGACTGACAAAATTGTACGATCTTGTTAGTCCATGCATTATGTGACGTCTTATAATTTTTCATAATATTGGATCGAAGCCAGAACTCTAGAATTTGTTTTCTTCAAGTTATTTGCATTCTTTGACCTCCACCACTTTACAGCTGCTAGATGTCCGGATCTAGAAATAAGCATAGTATAGCAAACTAACTAGAGGGGTTTCGTTGCTCTCATTATTGTGTCGTATCTGACGTGGCCAGCTCTCCGTCTATTACGACCATCTGCGGCAGGTAAATTCGATTTAAAAAAATCAGACTCAATCTGTTCATGCGCTTGGGTACTACAACGCCACAGACAGATACACAAAAATACATGACTGTTACACTTATAAGATCAAATATCAGAGAAAGGGTGAGCATCCACCAGAGATATACGAACCTGTGATACCATGACACAGCATTGAGCATCATGCAAGGTGTCAGATGTATGAAAACACAGCTTCTCACACAGCGTCTTATGTGTAAATATGCGGCCTGACATATTTACAGTCAGCAGCAATAGTATCTTCCTCTACGACGGCCGCAAAAATATGTGACACGCTCTTAAGAGCGAGCGTCTTATTTGTAAGACGGTCTTACAAATAAGATTGTGTCAGATATTTTTGCGGCCGTCGTTGAGGAAAATACTATTGCCAGTGACGGCAGTGACTGTACAGTCGACGTCAAAGATATGTATACACTTTTGGATTATGTATATCACAAAGAAGCAAAGAACAAAAGTGTAAACATATCTTTGATGTCGACTGTACATGTAGTTCAGTCAAGTTAGAAATACGTGCACAGACAAAGTGGTTAGAAATATGTCAACACGCCTTAATAAAGTAGTTGCGTATTATTGCTCAAATATTTTTGAACCTTTGGGATGGTTCTTATAGGTAGGTACTTATAAATCCGATACATATAACAAGTATATTTCAGTGACGTGCCCACAGGAAACCCTCAGTGCGCGAGTCGGACTCGTCCGTAGCAAGTGTTATTAGAAGATAACATACAGGCCTCGCGTATAGAATACCTCTGTGCAAATAATTTCAACACGAGAAAATAATAATCGAGTCTGTTTACTTACCTACGTAACTTCACGAGACCTCTCTTGAATAATATTCTCTCTTAGAGATTTGGGATCAGCTCTTTCAGTCCTGGATTTCTTTCATATGTTTGAAAGTTATTTCATTATCTGAAAGACAAAACAAGCGATGCCATTTTAATTTGGTAAAGGACTTACCTACTTACTTAAGTTGACTTTCGTAAAATTTTAATTTCTTGTTTCGTAAACGCCAAAAGACACACATTAATTATTTGTTCTATAATATGATTCGTAGTATACGCGCATATTGGGGATGTCAAAAATCCAGAATTTGTACATTATGAAAAAGAGAATTAATAAATAATTTGGTAAATACGGGATGATGATGCAATATTATAGGCAAGACTTACCCGCAAAATTATTGATGGTGGTGTTCGATAAACCCCAATCTTCTAAATACAGGCTGTCTCCATCTTCTTTAGGTGCCTTTTTTACACAAACATAGCACCTAGCACAGTTAAGTTAACACAAAAAGTAAAAGTAAACTAGAGAATCATAAACAGCGCAAAACTTGCGAGATGCAGCCGACTCGGCTCGCTGTTAGATCAAAATGGCCGCTGGCCATCCTCAGCTGCCAGAGCTGGCGCACGCGCGTCTTTCGCTGGTGGGGAGCGGGCGGGGCGGAAGAATGAGCGTAAGCGCTGTCTCGTGCGCGCACGTTTGTTTACATATCTCGCCCTCTCACTGCCACGCATTACCAAATTAAATTTTGTATAATTTACAAAACATTTTGGGTTAATTTTAGTAGTCTACTTTGGTAAATAATTGCGCAATACACATTATGCAGTTACTATTTCCAATAAATACCTTGTATTTACGTTCCTACACAGAAAGAATACAAATAATTATTCCAAATGCTCGTTTAATAGCTTCTTCAAGTTTGTCTACTAGTTATACGAGTATTAGGTATATACCGGGGTGACCTGTAACGAGCAAAAAATTAAAACGTAGATTCTACTTCTCAAACTAAACGACGTTTTCAAATATTTATAACTGATCATTCTCAAACAAGACAAAGTTTGTTCAGCGACTTTTAAAAATAACTTATTGTTTGATTTTTAGTATAGCTTACAGTTTATTCGAACACGCAATGTATTCCGAAATTGATTATGTATGTATGGTGACGAGACTGACAAGCAATGTCAATAAGATTTTAACGTACATTGAAAATACTATTAAGTTTGCATGAAAAAAATACAATCTTAAAAACACATGTTTTCAAAAAGTTGTTGAAACAGAAGTTACCAACCTGTTCTAATCTGTTCTGTTTGACTGTTCAATTTTAACACACTGAAAGCACCAAGAAATGATTAGTTAACACGATCAAAAGTTCACATTTGTGAATAAATAATGACAATTTGCAAACTAGAACTAACATAACAATAAAAACACAATATCGTTTTGATTTTCACATACGAGACAAGTGAAAATTGAAAAACTGACAGTGAAGCACGTACAGTCACCGGCAAAAGTATCTTCCTACATGAATGCTGCAAAAATATGTGACACGCTCTTATTTGTAGGGCCATAAGAGCGTGTCACATACTTTTGCGGCCTTCATGAAGGAAGATACTATTGCCGGTGACTGTACGTTTTAAATCGGAAACCATTTGTTTCGAACCTCTTTTTCTCTAGGTTTTTTATTGTGCAAACTTGATAAGAATAAATTATTTCGTACAAATGTCTACTATTATATTAAAATGCTGTTAAATAATTCATATTATTCTAATTAACATTTACATGGCTTTAATATACACACAAATAATTATATACACGGTGGGCACGAGTAGCCGACAGATTTTAATAGTGTATTCGTGATCATGTTTACAGACTAAAATGTCCTATAAACTTTTCTGGAATATGCCTAGTTTCAGAGTTAATACCAATTTAAGAAATCTTTATTATTATTATTACTCAGCACAAAACGCCTTTTGATGGCGTTGTTGCCACTATTGGGCATACTAGTATTTTATACATCTTTATTGACAGACTATATCAAAGTGACAAGGAATACTTTGCATTAACTATATTTTATTTTGATAAAATGTATCATTTCGTTTTAGGCGTTCATTTTAAAAATAACATTCAATTTTCATGTGCACAGTTCTGTGCACATGAAAATGTCTAGTTCTAATTTAAAAAAAATAGATTTTTTTTGGCGAGATTCACCTAAACTCACATACCGGTACCGTTTTTTATTCCTTTTGGTCTCAGAAATGCGCGGGTAAGATCTGTCGGTTTCCTTGTGCCCACCCTGTATCATTATAGTTTTAAAGGCCACATATTTTTACGTTGACAGTTGTGACATGTATCGTGTCGTATCGTGCCTGATAAAGAAACCCTGTAAATCCTTCTTTCAGCTTATTTCTAATCTAAAAAAACGAACTATAGTATATTCCAGCCGGCCAAAAACGGGATATCTGCCCTTTAACTCTTGTTATGCTTATTTTTTTATTGCGCATTTAAATTGAAATGATAGTGTGTCAAGACACATAACACACATAACTTATAAAAAAAAACATTGTCCCTAACGTAGCTTATTTGAATATTTTAAGACCTCTATATTTTCATATATAAACATTAGGTTTAGGTACCATAAGCCGTGTCCTAAATGTTTAATTCGTCTTATCAGGTAGGTATGTATTTTGATTAGGTTTTGTTTAAAAAACACATATTTTATACCAACTAAAATTTAGTATAAAATACGTCTAAGGGACATCAGTCATCACACACCTGATATGAATTCAGAAATTCATAGACAAAATCAGACGGAAATGCTTAAATTTGTCTATGGTGGCTGAAATTTATCTATGGCCTCCATACAAAAATCAGATACCATAGACAAATTGAAGAAACCATAGATAAACTTAAGCATTATGTCTACGAAGTTCTGAATTCAGATCAAGTGTGTGATGTCCCTTATCCGGTATTTCATAAATTATGGCTTGTAAATGTACCTAAGGCACAAGTAGTCCTAAGTCAGAATCTTAGAGATTCAAGCATTTTTTTGTCATGTTATGAATATCTATTAAAGTAATAAATTGGTTAGGGTTAGGGGACAATTTTACAGAAATCGAACTAGCTCCATTAATAAGCTCAATAAGCTATAACTCTCTTACTTTTGCCAGACATTCATATCATATAATTTCATTTGCCATAATTTTAGAATGCATAATTATTTTTTCCTCAATACAATGTATATTCATTTAACATAATATTTGATGTTGATGCCAGAATGTTACGTATGACGTATGCCACATCTTTTTTTCCATATTTTATTTTTAATAACCTTAGAGCTTTAAACCAAGCGGAATAGCCATTGACAGGCGTTCTGCCGAAAATGTATGACCAGTGGTCATTGTATGGACTGACGTTTATTTGACGTGGCTATTTACATTATACATTTGATGATCCCCTCCCCCGCAAAAAACGGCAGACTTTTTCCGATAGAAATCAGAGCGAGTGTCACATCCGGTTGGGTGTCACAACATTAGGGACTTATTTATAGGAGATTTTATATTCAATATGGCAATTAAATTGTATGGCAACTATTATGGATAACACTGATAATGGCAAATTGGCTATTGTAGTAAAGTATAGTTATGAAATCACGTTAAATGAAATTCTGGCAAAGGTTGTTTCGCTGAAATGCTCAAAGAGATTTAGTATAATTGACTAAGGTAATAGTTTCGTAACTTTTACTTATGTAGTTTGGTAAGTTTACCAAACTGGTGTGCTGAAATTGTCAAAGAAATTTTGGTATTATTAACTAAAGTAACAGTTTTGTAACTTTTACTTATACAGTTTGGTAAGTTTACCAAACTGGTTTGCTAATATTCTCAAATAGATTTAGTATAATTTACTAAGGTAATAGTTTGTAACCTTTACTTATACAGTTTGGTAAGTTTTCCAAATTGTTTTGCTTAAAATCTCAAAGAGATTTAGTATAATTTACTAAGGTAATAGTTTCGTAACTTTTACTTATGCAGTTTGGTAAGTTTACCAAACTGGTGTGCTGAAATTCTCAATGAGATTTTGGTATTATTTACTAAAGTAACAGTTGGTAACTTTTACTTATACAGTTTGGTAAGTTTACCAAACTGATTTTCTATAATTCTCAAAGAGATTTAGTATAATTTACTAATGAAATAGTTTCCTAACATTTACTTACACACTTTGGTAAGTTTACCAAACTGGTTTGTTAAAATTCTCAAAGAGATTTAGTACTATTTACTAAGGTAATAGTTTCGTAACTTTTACTTATACAGTTTGACGAGTTTACGAAACTGGTTTGCTAAAATTTTCAAAGATATTTTGTATTACTTACTAAAGTAATCGTTTTGTAAGTTTTACTTATATAGTTTGGTAAGTTTACCAAACTGGTTTGCTAAAATTCTCAAAGAGATTTAGTATAATTTACTAAGGTAATAGTTTTGTAAGTTTTACTAATACAGTTTGGTAAGTTTACCAAACTGGTTTGTTAAAAATTCTCAAAGAGATTTAGTATTATATACTAAAGTAATAGTTTTGTAAGTTTTACTTATATAGTTTGGTAATTTTACCAAACTGGTTTGCTAAAATTTTCAAAGAGATTTTGGTATTATTTACTGAAGTAACAGTTTTGTAACTTTTACTTATACAGTTTGGTAAGTTTACCAAACTGGTAAGTTAAAATTCTCAAAGAGATTTAGTAATATTTACTAAAGTAATAGTTTTGTAAGTTTTACTTATATAGTTTGGTAATTTTACCAAACTGGTTTTCTAAAAATCGCAAAAATATTTAGTATTATTCACTAAAGTAAAGGTTTTGTAAGTTTTACTAATACAGTTTGGTAAGTTTAACTAATTGTATTTACTAATGTCTACAAGAAAATATAGTATTATTTAATAAATCCATAGTTTTGTAAATTATATTTACACAGTTTGGTAATTATTACGTACTGTGTGTGCAAAATCTACAAATAGATTTTGTATTATTTACTAAACTTGACGTTTTGTAAAATATACTCCTACAATTTGGTAAGTTTTACATATCGTGTAGCTTAAATCTACAAAAGTACTTGTTTACGACGTCAATCCAAGTATGTTTCGTAACTTCAATCTTGCAGGTTTTGTGATATTAACTATAATTCTACTAAATTTTACAAAATCGAAATCAACCAATAAAAATTTCGTAAAATCAACCAAGGCATTTTTTCAGTGCAGGTGACAGTTCGGTCTGGAGTTGTTTGTAAGAACTCAATTCGCTTACGCTCCGCGAGTTCAATTATTCGTTCTGACGTGAAAATTTATAATACATGAGCTCTTTACCGACACTCTGGTGCTAAAAAATATGAAAATTGGTATTTATTAAAATTCCTGGCAAAGTTATAACAGCTTCATTTTGCAAGTTAAAGTTTATCTATGAATCATCCGTTGCGATGTAGGATACTGAAAGCTAAGAAAAAAATTAAAAAATAGAAAATACGCTTAAAAATACTGGGTTTAAAATTAAAATGAAATAAAGCAAAATGAAAAAGCAAAGAATTTCAATTTTATTTATCGTATGGCTACACGTCACTGGATATAGAGAGGCATTTCTTCTTTCAGGTGGTAATAGTAGTGGGAAAGTAGATGGTGAAGAAATTCCAGTGAATGCTGCGAGGTCCAGGTGGGACAGTGCAGCTGCCAAGTTTGTTACTCTTCTAGCACCACCCAGGGATCACGTGTAGGGTCGTCTAAGGTGTTTCCTACGGACGCAGAGTAACATTGATCCCCAAAAAATAAATTTCCATGAAACAATTTTTAACAAAAATACTGAAACCATAGTTTAAATTTTCATTGGCCTTTTATACAAATAAAAAAAAACTGCAATTTTACCTTCTCAACAGAAATAAACACTCAAAGGTTAAATTAAAAGGTAAACCAAAAAATAAATTAATGACAAACAAAAATGAGACAAAAATAAAGCTTAATTAACTCTATTGACCCAAAGGTCTGTTTACGGGTCTGAAAGCATATTTTCTGACTCCTATACAAACAAGTATAAGTGAGGGCACTCGTATTTATCTAGTGCCCGGGTTGTGATTTATGACGTCACAAAGTGGATTGCGGAAGAAATGGTTCAAGAGTTTGGCGTGTAAACAATGTGAGCGTTACGTTGGCGAAGAATTGTGGTAATGGTAACTTAGGGGGCCTGACGATATCGGCCTGTCAGAACAAAAATTTGACAGCCCCGAACAACTGATGTCACATGGACATTTCTTTTCTAATGGGGCCCCCCATTAGAAAAGAAATGTCCATGTGACATTTTTGTTCCGTGGTTCAGGTATAAAACGAATCCATATTTTTTTTAGGTTTCCGTAGTCAACTAGGAACCTTTATAGTTTCGCCATGTCCGTCTGTATGCGGCTTAGCTCAGTAATAGTTAGCACTAGAAAACTGAAATTTGGTATTAGTATGTGCTTTAATCACGGAGAGAAAGTGGTAGAATTAAAACTAAAACTAAAAAAATAATTTATTAGGGTCCTCCCGTACACATGAAATGGGGGGTGTTTTTTTTGCTCCAACTCTATCGTGCGTGGTATCGTTCGATAAGTCTTTAAAAAAAATAAGGATCTTATAAAACAGTTTTTGGATAAACTAATACTTTCGTAAATAATAGCTCCGAAAGTTTAAAACAGGGTTCTAACTCAAAAACGCCTAGGACAAAGGACGTCAGTGCAGCATAGTAAAATGTAGTAAGTAACGCAAAATATCATATAAGAAACAACCTTTTGAGTGGGTGTTTTGTGACGGGCTGGTAACTACGGAACCCTACACTTAGCATCGCCCGACATGCTCTTGGCCGGTTTTTAATACTTCCGATCACAAGCGTGAAAAGTGTTTTTCCAGCCATTTTCGACGAAAAATCTTTTTATTCATGTTTTCCAGCGCGAAAAACTAACTTTGCCGTAAACTGCACCTGACAGCGCTGCTCCAGAACTTTACAAACTTTTTTTTCCTTACGGCATTTGTCTTTGGAAACGAAAGAGAAACGTTGCAAAGTTTGTGCTAAACGTATTTGTCACAGCGATAAATTTTTGGTGTCATCTATAGGTAGGGCTGCCATCTCTAAATTCGCCGAACCCGGACAATAATAAAAAAAAACCGGAGATTTGGCGTAAATCGCAGTTTCCCCCCGGACGTGTCCAAATCAATAATGGCAATAAATCATTAAACTCAATGGGTTGTTTCCTCACATAAAAAGTGTCCGGGTTTTCCCCGGACACTTATTGAAAACCCCCCCGGACGTACCCCGGACGGCCTCCAAACTAGGACAAATCCGGGGAAACCCGGACGGATGGCAGCCTTATCTATAGGTAGAGATCAAGAAATGGAGGCTTAGGTATTTGAAAAATATAATTTGTTATTCATGCAAATCCACCGAGTTGCTGTTCGCTCAAGAAGTAAGGTTTTCAACCGACTTCAAGATTTAGAAAGAGGAGGTTATCAATTGCTATTTTTTTATGTAATATGTTCAGCGATTATTCGAAGACGGCTGGACCGGTTTGGAGAATTCTTATGTTGTTTGAAAGAGTATCCTTCACAGTTGGTCCCATTGTCACCAGGTCTGGATATGATCCTGGGATCCTGGAGAAATCGAGGAAACTCGTCAAATATTATAGGCACACCTATAGTGATTTCAGTATTTTTTACAGCAACTTGGGAATTTCCTCTTGGAAAAGCGGATCCTAATTGATGTCGGATCTTTTTTTGGTAAAATTATTAATAAGTAATAACCTAATCCTAGTTAAGATCACTGTGTCAATAAATTAAAGTGACTGTTAAACTTGTTTTCCAGTTCTATTCTAAAACCATGTGCAATGTTCATATTAAGTTAAATTGAAATAGTTTCGTGAGCCAACCACGAACAAGCTAATTGAAACTTGAGTAACTACTTGTCATCAACTATTATTAGATCGAATATTACGTTAGAATATAGTACCGTAAATGGGGTGAGTGGGGTCAAAACTGACATTCAAACCTCGATAACATTTTATTTTTACATATGCAAATTTACGAGTAATGGTGTATACAGGGTTACATATAATAAGTGTTCCGGACGCCCTGGTCTCTTAACTTCTAGTAAATTTTTAAAGTGACCATAATTTTTGAAGAACATGTGATAGATTTTTTTTTTGAATTTTTCTGATAACTGTTATAACTTGGTCTATCATCCATTCACGGCTTGACGTCGATTTCTGGGACACCCTGTATAATAAGTGTTCCGGACGTCTGTATTTTAGTTTCTATTTTATTTTGGGTAGTTCTATTTCATAACTTTGACGAGAAACAGGATTTATACGTTATCCTTTAGGTAATCTTCTGTGATATACAAGGTATAACAAAAATGCTGGTGATCCGTTTTAAGGGCGTAATTGGTATCGTCATATAATTATAAAAACCTAAGAACGAAAATATTTCATGAAAAAAATGGTTTTGTACAAACGACGTGCCCCATATAACAAACAAAAATATTATTTTTTCGCATCCAAATACTTTTCTCCTACTTTTTCTTAAGTCGCACATTGGTCTCGTATTACCAATTAAGCCTTTAAATGAATCACCAGTATTTTGTTACACCCTGTATGATTAAACTTGAGTGAACCAAAGGGGAACTAATTGAATGTGCATAAGACTAAGTTCACATGAACGCGTGATGTGTTTTCCACGTCAATGCAATATGTTCACTGTAGCGCAAAGGGGTGAAGCGAAGATGTAAATCAGGTGTTTATTTTGTATTTAATAAGTATGTAAATTTATAATTATTTAACTTACATACGCCTCGGCCACAAAAAACGCTCCAAGCGATATCGATATAAAAACAAATGTATGGCGGCCGAAGGAAGCGGCCAGCGTAGGTAATCGCTCGTTTTTTCGTGGCTATCATGTAAGAAACTTCAAATGCGTGTAGTTTCTTACATTTCAACGGCAAGGTTTAAGTATATTTACATACCTATTTAAGTAAAAGCGTAAATGGATACCGTCGTACAGATCATCAATAGTGTCTTCCTACATGAAATCCGCAAAAATATATGACACGCTCTTATTTGTAGAGCCATAGGAGCGTGTCGTATATTTTTGCGGCCTTCGTGTAAGTAGGAAGATACTATTGATGCTGACTGTATCCTTTAATTCGAGCATCCATAGCGACCTCAGTGACATGGGTTAGCCTGAACAAACAGTTTAGTAAAATCGATAACTTTATAAAGTATCTTTTAGTATAGCGGATAGTGTCAAGTCTGACCCGCATCATGTCTAACTATGTCATTACCAGGGATAGGATACCGGAATTTCCTTTTACCGTAAATTCACTTCGTTTGTTGTTTGCGCTGCTTCCATCCCTTTTCTCTATATGTCATACAAAAGGGCTCGCGCGTCGAGGGTAAAATACCGTCACACAGTTTTATAACGTTACAAACTAGCAGCAACTTTATAATAAGTTATAATATGTTATTATTGCTAATTTTTGTGTCTTTTTTTCAGGTAAGTGGCGTAGTTATGTCAAAATATTTAAAAAGCAGACCACGTAAGTCAGTACCTAATGTTTTTGTTACACTAGTTACATTACACCGAAATAGGTAGGATCTATCGCAAATACCTAAATATCTATTTTATATTAACTACTATTTTTTTTACTTTTTTTATTAATGGCTTTCTCCCTTTGCACAGAGCAGTGGGAATTCTGCCAATGTCGAGTTGAACTAACGTAAATAACAATTTTATTTATACATAAATAAAGGCAACGTTGTTCGGTGAAGGCCTTGGTGATTGTAAAGTGATAGCCTCCTTACAAACACGTGGGCGGCCGAGACCCCGGATAACCGTTCGTTCGACTAAAGGGTGGTTACGCGCGTTTTGAGACTAATTCTTCATTAGCTGCCACTTGTTCGTTAGATCACCGCACAATAAGCTATCAATATTACACTCTGAACTACGTAAATGAGCAAAAAACAAAGAACTGCTCTAAAGGCGTCATCGCCATCTTGAGCTCAAACGATTATCCCAACTATTGTCTATGTACCTATATACATAATAATTAATAAACGGTACTAATAAATGTCAAACTGATTGAAAACACATAATGCATGCCTTGAATGTTTTTTTCGTTGTAATGGATTTTAAAGCGGCATTGCCCCTTGAATTTTCTCTTCAAGCACTAATGCCCTATAATGGCTCGCTATATACCGACTGTCCACGCCGTCCACGGTGTAGCGTTTTCATAGCGCGCGTACTTCGTGGACCGGTTCCTAGCATTCTTGGTGTTTGAAGATAGATACCTAGGCTCTCCGAAACATGTCACACGTATCAACTAAATAAGTAAAGTGGACAAAACCGTATTTTTACTATGTCTAACAATCCTGTCAATTAATTAATTGTATGCCGTGAATGCTTTGACTAGAGATACACCTACAGATGTGTCCGCAGGAGTTGTCCGGCGGATATGCCCGGCGGACACATCCGTTCATGTATGGCGCTATTCTGACGTGGCCGCAGACAAATCCGTGTCCAATTCGCGCTATACATGGACGGATCTGTCCGCCGGACATATCCGCCAGACTAATCCGGCGCGCAGATCTGCGCGTGTATCCCTAGCTTTTCTTTACCTAATATGAATTGGGAAACTGCAGTGCTGGCAAAATCGTCAAACAGCGTTTGTGTTTTATTCAGAAATAAATAAGTTACGAATATTCCAAAAGAAATGCCTACAAATGGTAGACGAAGCACAAAACGTTCAATAAGCACAAGCGGTCTTCAAGAGATGTGAAATACCTGGGAATACTGCCAGCGTTGTAATACTTGCCTACATTCTCACCAGTTGCCTACTGCCTATTAGGGGGGTGATTTTTGTGATCCGAGCGCGCAAATTCAAGACAATTTAGCTCGAAAATAA
Source organism: Pammene fasciana (assembly GCA_911728535.1). Lineage (NCBI taxonomy): Eukaryota > Metazoa > Arthropoda > Insecta > Lepidoptera > Tortricidae > Pammene > Pammene fasciana. Next base: position 2,337,632 of record OU452289.1, read on the forward strand.
TCGCACTCAAAAGTTTGTCGCTATTATTTTCACATTAAATTAATAATTATGATTTTAAATTCATATCCCTGTTATTTTTAAAATACCATTTCATCATTTTATATAGTGTTTAAAATGTCAGATTCGAGCGCTCTAATATAAAAAACCACCCCCATCTCGAAGTTGAAGTGTATTCGTGGACACGCCAGCTTCCTAACTTAATGTTCGGATTTCGGAATATAATTATTCAATGGATTACGGGAAAGAAATAAAATATAATAAATAAAATAAATAAATAAATAGTAGGACAATCTTACACAAATCAACCTAGTCCCACAGTAAGCTCAATAAGGCTTGTGTTGTAAGTACTAGGCGACGATATATATAGATAAATACTTAAATACATAGAAAACATCCATAACTCGGGAACAAATATCTGTGATAAACACACAAATAAATGCCCTGACCAGGATTCGAACCCGGGAGCTCCTGCTTCATAGGCAGGGTCACTACCAACTAGGCTACGAGGCCGTTATAATATAATATATTTTAACGGCCTTAAAATATATTATATCATATAATAATATATTTGTAGATGACTTGTTTTTCTGTGGCAGTATATATGAAAAATATGCAAAGTCACATCTCTAGACCCTCCTTCGATGAAATTCCTCGGATATTGTATTTTTTCGCGAATTGAACACGCAGGGCCGCGGGCCGGCTCGTTACATTTGAATATTTGATACACCTTTGTGAAAGGTTTGCGACAACCCTAGTTTGCATAAAATGGGGTACCTTGGAACTGAATTCAATTTTGAAATTAGAATAACCCTTTCTACTGCAAAGTTCAGTGACGTACGTATTAAAAAAAAGCTTACTTTTACGTTACTCGTAACACTGATAGACTTTCACGGTCGGAAGAAAGTCTTTCTTCGCGACCACGGGGACAATGTCGTCCTCGAAACGTCTAAGGTAATTTAAAAATTATATACGCGGTAAAGTCCCGTTTGTATCAAATAGTAATGTTACTCGTAATATAAAAGAACTTATTGCTATTAGTTATTTGAATTTTATTTAACTAAAATCAACAAGAAATAGGTACTTAACTAAGATAGAATCCATAATTCCGCTTAACTAAGATAGAATCCATAATTCCGCTTAACTAAGATAGAATCCATGATTTGACAGCTCTTTTCATACATTTGATAACCGCTTTTATGCCAAGAGCTGTCAAATCACTCCGCGGAATTAGGATTCTACCTTAGTTAAGTGGCAGAGGCGCCCAAAATAACTCTTGGCAGTGGCACGACCTTGTTTTTAAAGGATAAAACAGTGTGATACTGCACTTTAACTACTACTGCTTTGTAGAAGAAAGTTGCCGACGTTATTCAAAATATAAATCTCTCTTCTACATTATTTATTCAAGTCTTGCATTCCCAAATTGCAACCGCGATCTTACATACAGCATCCGTGCAATTATACTGTCCAAGTTGTCTTGGGACACAGTCGTTTTGCATTTTAGAGACAAAAAGCGAGACAGAACTTGCAATTGTGGTTAAGTACATACATACAATCACGCCTATATCCCAAAAGGGGCAGGCAGAGATCACGGATTTCTATTATAAGTAGCGCAGTTTTTTGTTTAACTCGAATTCGCTTTCTCTTTTAATTTTTCGACTAAGAATTTCGCATTCTTTCGAATTCCTGAGATTTTCGGGTTGTTGCATGTACAAGAAGTCTCAACGTAGAACATTATTTAGTTTATACTGATACTTGCTAGCTTTGCGCTTAAAAGGTCACATATTTATTTATCGTATGCTACATGTCACTGGATATAGATTGGCATTTTTACTCTCGGGTAGTAGTAATGAAAAAGCAGATGATGAAGAAAATCTGGTGAGTGCAGCGAGGTCCAGATGGGATAAGGTAGCTGGCAAGTTTTTTACTCTTTTAGTACCACCCAGGGATCACGTGTAGGGTTGTCTAAAATATTTCCTACGGACGCAGAGTAACATTTTCCCCATTCGACTGTTGGTTGACAATTTCGACCACTCTTTACAGAATGCCCAAGTCATCCCGCCACCTCTTTGGTTTGCCTCTGCTCCGGTAGCTGTCCTGTGGGAGCCACTCGATAGCACGTCTGGCCCATCTTTCCGGATGCATGCGGCAAACGTGTCCTGCCTAATCCCATTGTAGCTATTTTAAACGGAGTATTAACAATGTATAAACAAATGTTTCAATGGATTTCACACAGCACAGTTACATGGGCGTGTCGCGGAGTTAGTTTTTGTAATGTCAATAAACATGGTAGCTTAAAATCGTAAATCACTAAAATGCTTCTAGCCTTCTGAGTCATCCAATCTTAAGTTTTGTTTCAAATTTTACAACGGCCTCTAGAACTCAGGAGGATCAGACCTTTGGGCATTGGAGATATTACTTTCGTAAACTTACTTGCAAATTAAACAAGTCTCAGAGTAACCGAATCAGTCTGAATTTAATCTCAAGTTTGCGTCTGGTAAGTTTTGGTTCCGGCATTCGAGCCGTGATTAACTTGGAGACCTACGTTCCCTTGGTCACCCAGGGTAAACCAGTTAACATTGGTCTGTAACAACTCATCCTCCTAGCGTTTTAACTGGATTTTTGCCTGGGGCCTGGACTACGCTTGCCTATTCCCTAATTGGCGTAGACACCAGTTTTTACGGAAGTGAGTGCCATCTGACTTTCCAACCCAAAAGAAACAAGGCCTTGTTGAGATTAGGTCCGGTTTCCTCACAATTTTTTCGTTCATAGGAAAGCGACTTGTGATATTCGGATATAAATATCAAGTGATATTTTGTTGTGGCTACATAAATGAGTCCGAACAACTTAGTGGTAATACGAGCCAGGGCTTGTAACCGGTTAATGCAAAAAACCCCGAAATGATCCAACATATTTAATTATTTTATGGTTTTTTATGTAAAACCCGATGTTTTATTATGGTTTTCACTTCAAATTATAGGATTTTTCGATTGAGTATAAAACAGTAACGAAAAGAACGAAAAAACAAACCGGTTATTTACTATGGATTTCGGTTACGGTTACAAGCCCTGATACGAGCGAACCCAGGTTTGAACGCGAGGCCTCCGAATTGAAAGTCGGACGCCTTACATGTTACATGATTCGAGTCTCGACTGGAATTTCCCCAAAGGTAACTATTTACTCCTTTATCAGCTTATGTCGGAGGTATCTTGGGAAGATGTCCTTAATATCCACGATGTTAACATTGCTGTCGAACGTTTTTATGGCATAATATACAGTCTTTTCGACAACTGCATACCTAGGAAATTGAGACATAGTAAGGCTTGTAGGCGCTATCCAATCTGGTTTACAGCAGACTTAATCAAGGATATTAAACGGAAAGCACACTTTCACCGTGAATGGAAACGTACAGGTAATAGTGAGGTATATGGTGAATTTTCTAGACTGAGGGCAGACATAAAGCTGAGGTCTGCGCTAGCCTACGAGAATTATATCTGCAGAGTTCAAAGGAAAATAGCATATGATCCTCGGTCGTTTTGGCAGCACGTCAGCAGTCTTAAAGCCAAAGGTGGATTTGAAAACCATGTTAGCTTTAATGGGAAAATGCATGAAGGAGCCGAGGCGGCACAGGCTTTCGCGGACTTCTTTTCAAGTGTCTTTCTTCCGTCGAAACCTCTACTTGATCATAGTAAGATCGTTAGGGACGACACAACATGTAGTGCTAATTATATAAACATTAGTACCATATCTCCTGAAGATCTACTAATAGCTATAAAACATTTAAAGCCCCATAGCTCTCCGGGTCCTGATAATTTGCCTCCATATGTTATTAAGGGTTGTAAGGAATGGCTAATCGGGCCGCTAGTACACATTTTCAACCTGGCCCTTAATACCGGAGTTTATCCAAGTAAATGGAAGGTTACACGCGTGCGTCCCATTCCTAAATCGAATGAAACATCTAGTGTCGAGAATTACCGTCCTATTGCTATACTCTCATCAACTGCCAAATTATTTGAGTCAGTCGTGAATAGGCTTATTGCCCCTCAAGTTAAACCACATCTGTGTGACTCTCAACACGGTTTTAGGCCAAAGCGATCAGTTGAAACGAACCTGTTAACCATGGTCGACTCCATCTCGGAGCACTTAGATAACGGAATACAGGTTGATGTGCTGTACCTGGACTTTAAAAAAGCGTTTGATCGCGTGGATAACGACATACTGTTGAGTAAGCTATACTGTAGTGTTGGCTTCTCGCCCAAATTACTCCGGTTGTTTGCTAGTTATCTACGCGACAGACAGCAATACGTGCAGCATGGTTGCTTTGTTTCCCAGCCCTATCACACGTGTTCCGGAGTTAGTCAGGGTTCGATTTTAGGTCCTTTTCTTTTTGGAGTTATGATAAACGATTTAGCCTCAGTCCCTAAGTTTGCTAGGTGTCTGTTGTACGCTGACGACCTTAAGCTAATCTACGGCGTACAGGAACCCTTTGACTGTGCATCTTTGCAGGAGGACATTGACCGTGTTCATCAGTGGAGCACTAATAATAAGCTCCTCTTTAATACCGACAAGTGTTCGGTAATGACTTTTAGCCGTACCCAAAGTCCTTTGCACGCTACTTACCTCCTGGGGCCTGCAGCCATAACCCGTGTCCAATCTGTACGCGACTTGGGTGTCATCTTTGATATGCAACTAAACTTTCATGAGCACATGAAAGTCTTGGCTGCTGATTGCTATCGGAGATTGGGATTTGTTATCCGGAATGCGCGAGATTTTTATGATCCCAGAGCTATAAAGTTGGTGTATACTGCATTAGTCCGAAGCAAACTGGAAGCAGCGGCTATCGTGTGGAACCCGCACGAGGTCACGTATATCTTGCTTTTGGAAAAAATTCAGAAGGCCTTTCTGCGATTCTTCTATAAAAAAATATATCACTATTACCCATATCTATACCCTACAAAATTCTTGCTTGGCTCTTTGGGTTTTAACTCTTTAGAAGTTAGGCGTAACTATGGGCTGTTGGTTACTGCCTGTAGCACTTGGCGAGGAAATTCGGACTGTCCTGAGTTAGTTGCACAGCTCGTACGGCTGTTCGTTCCTTCTATAGCTCGAGCCAGATTCAATTTTCGACCTAGAGATCTGAATTTAATCGCTATGCCTGACACACGCACTGTTTCCCATAGCCAATCTCCACTGGTTCGTGCTCTACAATACCTCAGCGCGCTCCTCGCATCAGCACCGGAATGTGATATTTTTGCGAGTAGTTGGATGTTTTTGCGTGAAGCGTGTATGAGGTTCTGTGAGGCGATGGATAAACGTGAATCTTCTGTATTCTAGGTTTGTTATTATTGATATTTTTTATCTTGTTATTGTTGTTGTACTAGTTAGTACACCTTTAATAGTTTAATGTTGTATAGCATATTGTAAGGTATATAGTTATATACATTTGTCTTAAATTTCACAGTGCATTAGTACTAACTGTCATGCTGTGTAAATGATTTTTACAATAAAATAAATAAATGATACCAAAAATACAGAGAAATATACATTGTAAACTAAATACCTAAATACACATTGTAAACTAAATATAAATTGTAAACATATGTAGGTGATTTTTATATATAATTACGTGAATTTTAGAGAAACGCGATTTTGTATAGACATTCCTTTTATCACCCAGAAAAACCAGTTAAACTTGGCATCCGTAACAACTTGGAGTAGCTAATCGAAGAGTGTTGTTTGAGTGCATGATTTATCCTGGTTTACTTAGTTCGACTCGCCGGTGCTAGTGAAATAGTCAGAATAACGCAGACACAACAGCGTATAAGAGCGGCTGTGCACTAACGATTTTATAATGTATTTCAAAAGTAACCTACCTAACCTAACCTACCTACATAATGTGACAGTCGATACAAACAAAATATTGTGACTGTCGTAATGTCACGTTAAGTGAGTTCTGATAAATAAAAGCGGCTGACCAATTTGTTTCTTAAAAAGAACAATTGATCAGTAAAATGGTCATAATACTTACTAAAATTTTCATGCAATTCATGGATCAAACTTACTTACTTAAAAAAACTTTGTGAATGCACAGATGTGATACCTATTTACTAGCCAATTCGTGGGCTGGCTAGTCAACTGATACGGCATTCAGACAATCGTGTGCGTACTCGCGTAGTTCAACGAATCATTCGCGTACGAGTGTCAACACGAATGTCCGTTAACATAATCGTCTCCACCTCGTACGACGCGAGCCCGATAGCCAACACGCATGTGTAAACAGTCGCGCGCTATTCGCCTCGTCATTCGTCTCATAATTCGCAAGTATATTTATGTGTGTTTCAATTTCAATGTCAAAACTTCGTATAGCTCCCCATGCTTGTTTAATTAAATCCTTTTATTACCTACTAGAAAATAAAGAAATATTATTTTGACAAAATACTTAATCGCGTACACTTACTTTGTAATTTTCCTGACGTTCCGAGCGTTTCTAAATGCTCGTGGTCGCAGGCAGACTGACGAGGAATTGTATCAGCATCTTCTAGCCGCGCGGGTTTTCCGAACTACAAAGAAAATTACAAAAGTAAGTGTACGCGATTAAGCCCCATTTTTTTTCAAATTAATGAGTGAAAATCGTGTGAGTTTAATTAGTACGTAAAATATAGTATGTTTTAGCTTATACAATGGGGCGGGCGATTTTTGGCAGCCGAACGCTCGAATTCAAAAAAAATAAGCTCGAAAATAATCGCACACAAAAGTTTGTCGCCAATTTTTTTGCATGAAAATAATAGTTTAAACAATCATGATTTCAAAATTACCATCGCTGCTATTTTAAAAACATAACTTCATCGTTTTATTCAGAGTTTTAAATGTCACTTTCGAGTGCTCCAATCTCAAAAATCAAGTCATTGACAGATTCTTGTGTCTAGCATTTGACAAACTTCTAACAGCTGATTCTAAAATCGCTCATGTACAACAACCCTAGAGTAGGGATTTAATACACTTAACCCCAGTTCTTGGGAACTCGCAGAGGCACAAACAAAGAGAGGGTTTAGTGGGGTAGCTTGGAACTCTAAAGATGGGCTTTTATAGGCTTCGTGCATTGTGAGTCCGAGACATTATATATATACTTAGTAATTACTACTACCGTGTAAAAAAGAATTTAAATATTCTTAGAAACCGTATTAAAAAGCGTTTCGTACTGAAAAGATTAACATTTGATTTTTTATTTATTTTGATGGAACATGTACCTAAAAGATATGGATAGCGCGACTGATGATTCCATAAATTCCTTTATACCTATAGTATATAGTATAGTACCTACATAAAGCTTAGCCAGTTACAAGGCTAAAATTACAAGTAAATTAGATCTAGTATTACCCTTTAACTCTTCGTATGTCTAAGTGTCTAAGCACACACACACTTCTTCTTCTGGTGCCATGCCCAGTCTAATGGGCGTCGGCGGTCAGCATGACATTTAGCTCTCTGGTCTTTGCCAGTCTCTTGAGGGTGGCTGCGTCTTTTATATGCGTCCAGTCTTTAATGACACACACACTAATGAATGAATTTAAACCTTTTGTATTAAAACAATGGATTAAATTCTTGCGCACTGATCAATGCTTAGACATATGAAGGGTTAACACATTCAGTGCCACCTAGTGCTATGCGCTACGGTCGTAGCCCGTATGTAGCTCGTGGTAGCTACGATCAGATATCCCGACAGTCGGGTTCTTGGCGCTGTATGTGTTAAATAAATACTTCGTAAAACAAATCATCCTGTACGTTTTTATTGCTTAATCCCAAAGGCCTCAAAATATTTGAACCTATACGACAATACAATATTGTTTCCTACATTATAATAAAAGAACCATGTCCCCCGAGGGTAGTCAAAGGCGGATTCGTTAATCAAAAAGTGGAAATATTGAGCTATCCCGATTTTACAGGTTCTCCCCTATGATCCGTAGACTAAAACCTCAGACAACGCAACGTTTGGCGAAGTGTTTACAAATTCACGAGTTTAACACATTACTATAGGTAGGTGGTACTATATTACTTGTAGGTCTACATTGATAAAAATTGTAAGTATGTAACGCAATTTTATAGGCATCTCACTAGTTGGGGTTGCCATATTGTGGTCTAAGTTCAAAACTTAAAGTATTTCACACCAATAGCGAATACGTTGCTAGTCTGCCATCTAGTGTATTACTTTGGCAATTTATACATGACAGTCCATCGATACCATAGACCTCAACATTTGTTAGTATTCTTAATTCGTAGTATGACTACATACCCTTGACATGACGAGAACGTATTTTTTTTATTGTTAAACATATTTACATAACATTACAGCAAGAACTAATGTGTAATGAAAGTTAAAATAACTATTGTGCTCTTATGCTACGGTGCTGCCTGCTTGTCTTGCTAGAATCATATCCTTTTACAAATAAAATTGCACCTAAGTTGGTGGTGGTAGCACTGTTTATCGCTTCACTATTCGGTGTCTGTGTAGTAGTAAAAAGTGGTCTGTGATTCGAGTACATTCGATTTGACGATTGGTTAGCTAGTACTTTTTTATTGGATCGGCGCCGAGTTTTTGGGATTTTGATTGGTTTTGATCTGAGCCGCAGTTTAAATGAACAAACCGATTGACTGTTTAAACATACAATCAGCAGTAGAAGTAGGTACCGTAAAATGGTCTAAGAAGGGACGAATGGGGACAGTAGGGATGTTAAATAGAGGTGCGAGTTGGTGACCACGTAAATAAAATATTCTCATAACGGGCTAAGAAGGGATGACGTGGGTAGTTGGGTCATGAATGGGGACAGTAGGGACGTTAAAGGGGCGAGTTGGTGGCCACGTAAATAAAATATTCTCTTAACATGTCAAGCTATTGTAATGTTAATAATCCGAAAATTTTAAATCCTATCAATTTTACCAACTCATTTTATTGATATCCCTACCAACTTCAACTACAGAGGGAGCTGATATTTCCCACTATTATATTGTCAGTAAAATTATGAAATTAATCGATAAATAAACATTTATATAAAAAGGCAAAACACCAGACGTAGCCCCGCACTAATGACAGCTCCATACCGGGTTTTTCCCAGCACTACGCGGCGTCACTTCCGAACTGTCAATTGGACATGGCGCGCTCTCCGCGCCCGCAGATTCTATTATCAAATATTGTGTTTTCCACTGGTTCCCATAATTAAATCATGCATTATAAACGATGTTTGGTGTTTTTACTCTAACAATATAAAAATTAAAATTCATACGATCGGACTACGAATATTTATTAGGTATGTATCAAAATAAACGTGACACATGCAAAAATAAACTTTTATCTAGGTTTGAACTTCGTGTTTGTCTCTACTCACCACATTTTATGGTATATAGTCTCGCTAGCAAACGAACGCCGCCGACAATCCTATTCATTAGATTAATCTCGCTTCTAGTAATAACATTAGGGTACTTTAATAAAAATATGTTACGAATTACACCGTTACAAAATACAAAAATATAACCGTTTACAAATTATACTACCGTCGGATTTGTTAATCTTTTTATTCGACTTTACACGTGAAAGTTGCCTCGCTCGGAATACGTCCAAAGTAGAAAAACGTGGTAAACCTCTTCAAGCCGACGGCGGCAACAGGCGTCTCGTGAAGCTCGTGAATGAGGCTAAGTGTCAGGCCTCTTCAGGCTTTCACACACCGCTTAGCATCAATCTTTAGGTGTGTTGCCAATGGACAGATACGACGACCGTTCATGTCATATTTTGAGAAATTAGACCTTGATTGACACAGACAAGTCACTGTGATGTAGCGCTATTTATTTGCAGACAAAAGTGGACTTAATGCATTTAGGCATTCTCTACCAGTCGACCAGAGCCAATTAGACATGCGTCAAGGTGCATGGGTGCAGTGCAAAAATGTGATTATCTGACTAATTACAATTAGGATATTATTTATTAAATTAACTAATACTAGTAGTCCGCCTCGAACTGAGAACTCGCGATTTACTTGCAAACGAGTTGACCAATATAACAAGACCCTAAGGAGGATTTATTTTCTCCTTCTAGCTCCATAAACACTTGATCGATCCTGCTCATATACGAACTTACAAATTTTATGTAATCTCTGATACAGCCCCAAGAAATTTCATAAAGATCAGAAAAACGTTACTAAAGTTATCGTCGGACAAACTATCGAAATCGAAAAGCCATCTAAATGCCGAGACGTCCCAGTAGCCAGGGGACAGTTCGGTCTGGAGTTGTTTGTAAGAAATCACTTCGCTTACGCTCCGCGAGTTCGATTATCAATTACAGTAAATAATATTTATTAATACAAGCCAAGCAAATTTCATTTTAATATCAAATTGATAACCATATAATAATAAAAAGGATTATCTGAATAAGCCAAACGGATTCACCTTTGAAAGGTACATTCCTGTTCAATATCAAATGAATATCAATTTCAATGACAAATTATATTCTTCGAATAGGCATTTGCTTCCCCGACTAATATCTTAATTAAATTGATATGATTTTTGATCTTACTACTGCCAACTTTTATAAAACGGCATTCAACATTTTGACGCGAATGTCGTCCAACTAGATGCCTCCTGTCAGAAGCTTCCTAAATACTCAATCAAATCCTCAAAATGATAACGTCATCACGAACCCAATATGGCCCCTCGTACCCGTGAACCGCTTAACACCAAACGCCGCGAAAACTCCAATTATGATATCACATTCCCACCCCAAGGGCCTTCCAGTAAATTGTTTACTTATACATCTTCTATAATCAGACCCGTGCTGTTCCCAATGCATAGCAAACGTGCCACTCAACAACCAGTGTTTTGAAATCTGTCATCACATCAGAATCTCCGATTCTATCTCTCCGAGTTGAGGTTGATAAAGTTTATTGTCGCTAAAATATATATAAATGTCCAGCCAATTTATATAAATGTCTTAGAAAAACTGCCGTCTCATATTTTAGATGCCCGAAAAAAATATAAGCCGATGTTTTTTTTTAAGTAGAAAAAGGCATGAATTTATTAACTAGGTATTTATTTCGCACCCACGGGGTATTCTTTTTGTAGTTCGGATTTTTATAGGTAGGTTTACTTTTATACATAATTTTAAATTAGTTGTTAGTATAGTTTTTATTTGTTAAGTTTAGTTTTAGCTTTATTTTTTAGATAGTATGTAACTTTGTACACCCATAGGTATAATGATAATATATAAACATATTTTAGTTTGGTGGAGTCGTATCTTTCTTAATTTCGCCCGAAGTTAAGTTAGTAACAGACCTCGTATAGTAAACATCCAAATGATTTAGGTAAAAAAAACAAACAGTGATAAAAATGTAATATTTACGGGCATATTCCTAAATCACCTATTGGTTTGGCGGTGAGATTCTATCTAAGTAAGAACAGGGTTGTGGGAGTGGGCATATCGGTATCAATATGACACCGATATGCGAGTAACAAAAAGATGGAGAAATTTTTTTAGAAAGTTGTAAAAATTTTTTTTTGTTTGGGACACGTAGTCACAGCTGACCAACCTTCCGTACAAAACCAAAATGTTTTTTAGCCCGAAAAAATGTTTTCTCCTTTTTCATATTAGAATACGATACTAATTATGCCCTTAAAAGGATCACAAGTATTTTTGTATCTTGTATTATCTATTGCTGGTTCAGTGGAGTGAACTTAGCATCAGTAATACAAGGCCTGCGGCAGATGATGTCATAATTCCCCCCTCTTCCACGCAGCATCCTTTATGTTAATAAATATAGAATATTCCATGCTTTTCGCGTATAAACCAAGAAAAATGGGGAGAACCGGGCATAATGTTGCTATGAAATTTAATGCCGATGTCAGTCTAGTTTTGCATGATGCACGGCCGTCTGGGGAGCTGAAACAACATTTTGTTTAAGAAAGTGTTGCCATTTTTCACCTAGACACTTGTGGTTAATGTGTTTTTTACGCGATTTAGGCGTAATCTTTTAAAGTGAATTGCTTCACTTGGCTGTTTGATAAATGATTGTTTTTTTTTTTAGATTGTAGGCCGAAAGGAAATAAAAAATGGAGAGGTTTTATACAAATCGACATAAACCAACAGCGCTTTGAGTTATGGACATATTTAAACGTATACAAATGCCCTTGTCAGAAATCGAATATGGGACCTTCAGCTAACGGGTCATTACCGACTTGGTTATGAAGGCTGTTACATTAATATACATATAAAACAATTTGTGCAAAATGATTCAGGAAAATTTTGGCTGCAATTCCACAAGAGATGAACGAGGATGTGTTGCGAGTAATGTGTTTTTGAAAACCAATAGAAACACTCAATTTGTTTATCTTCACACAACGCAGCTCTAGGATTTGGTCTTAAGGGGCTACTTTAAAAAATTATAGGTTTTTTCAAACGCTCTAGTGACTAAACGGGAAAAGGGACTGAATTTATTTTCGAATATGTATTATTAGACTATATATTCTTGTTTTTGGCACAAGCCGAAACACGATTGCTGAAAGTTACCTTGATAGAAAAAAAATCCGAAGTTGGGTCCTTTTTCCCCTTATTTTTCTCAGCTTACGTAAACTATAAGAGATTAAGCAATATAACTCAGTACAAAATATGGTATTCTGGTTTATCTAAAAAGTCACAGAAGCAAAATTAGACAAAACTTTATAGATTCGCTTATTTATCGTAGTTTGGTCAAAAAGTCTGATCCTTAAGAGCGCTGCATCTCTTTCTATCGTGCACGGGAGCCATAAACGTGTCTCTATCGGAGGGGCGTGGCTTGTCCGAATCAAGGAACAGCCAACGCATCCTCGCTCATCTGGTGGAAACGCAGCCTTTATCCTGGCAGGCAATTCGGCAAAATAATTAAGTTTAAATATTTGACAGCAGCAGACATTTATTTTAAGGCAACTGATACAAAATACAACCACATTCGGTTAAATTAAACAGACTAACTAACTATTTATGTTTTCAATTGAAATAAATTCTTAATTGCATGCAAACTACGTGCTGTGCTGTTACTGCTGTGCTGTTTAAAATAATTATGTAGGTTGAACTCAATGACATTTTTTTTTGTTCTTTTTTTTTTATTTGTATTATTTATATTAATTCGTAAGGTAATTTATATTTATTATTATTCTTATTATGTGTTTGCCCAATTAATTTTAAATGTAAATGTAATTTTTGATATGAGCAAATAGCTTGAAATAAATGATTTTTATTTTTTTATTTTTATTTTTATTTATTTTTGTTGTTCTCTTAATCTCGTACTTATAAATTGGTGCAAATAAAAATAAACTGTGATTGATATGATATCAAAATAAGATCATAATGTAAGGCTTTCGACAAAAAAAAACACACGTATGTTACGTAGCGCTTTTAAAAATGTGGAAATATTAGTGCTTGTTTTAATTAAGAGTAATAAGATCTGCAAGTGTATAATACATATTTACTATATTCTCCGTTGATAAAAACCGGCATTTGTACGAGAGGATTACGTTTGAATCGGCTTTTTATCCGGGATAAACTAAGGATTTTGCGGTGGCAATATACTTGCCGTGCGGCTTTCATTTTATCCCGGCAACTTATTATATTAGGCCATATTTGGCTGCAATAAGTTTTGCTATGTATATATCTTTTTTGTAGGTAAGAAAGAGATACAACGACAGCAGAATGAGAATAGAGATGAAACATGAGCAAATTGACATTAAAACACGGACCAATACAAACCAGTCAGTACTTTTACTCTATTTCCCTAACTACAGTTGATCCTTTTTGCCGAGTATTATTGCTGTCACGCTTGCACATCGTCGCCGCATGCGGTGGCGGTGCCAGTGTGATAATACTGATAATTGTCTAAATTCCAGCCTGTAGATACTTGACTTGCGTAATTTCGTGCCAGTGTCAATTAAATCATAAAGCGTAATCCATTTCGCTCCTACAAAATGGCGTCGTTTTTCTGCATCGTCGTAAAATCAGTATTGTATAGTCGCTGTTCTCGTTTATCTACGTATCTCACCAATAGGGGTGATGACACAAGTTGAATTATGCAATGAAATTTAGTTGATAGGATGCAAAATGATCAAAATATCCAAATAAAGTAAACATTAAAAAAATCTATTGAAATGGTTCAAAGATATCGGGCTTCAAAGTTTAAAATTTTTTAGATTTTTGAAAGTACGAAATTTAAAAAACCAATGATACCATTCGATTTCTAACATTTTATTGTGAAATAAATTGTATATCAACCATATACATAAACGCAACATTTCACTGTAAAAATAGCAATTTCATAATTTTTCCATACTTTAAACAGGGCAAATATGAAGCCGTGACGTCAAAGCTTTATATCATTTTGTTAGGAGCGTTTTGAGAAACAAATGCAAATCTCAGACTTTAACCCGCTTATTCATAAACGTGTTTCAAACCTCATTTAGTTAAAATGTATTTTGTCTGTTTCTAATAAACACAACTGTCAAAGTGACAGATAAGGACAAAAGATGATTTAGTTATTCGAGGTTTGAAATACGTTTATGAATAAGCGGGTTAGTTTTTTTCCTGTCTTTTATGTTGATTTAAGGCAATTGGCCCCATATAGACATTTGATCCTCACAACAAAACGAATCAATTGATACCATGCATGAAAAACATTCATCTAGCCTATTGCGTTTATTGGTTGCAAATAGGATTGTTTCACATACATTTAAGGGTTATAAAATCAAATTTTCGCAATGATTCCGAAAAAAAAAACAGGATTAAACATTTCAACTATTTTTAATACACATTATGCCTTTAAAGGACGTTATCGTGACGTCATGGTTTCGTTTTTATTCTAATTTCTTGGTTAAAAATAATTTCATCACATTTCATAAAAATTTGCTGATTTGACTAGCAGTATCCTATTTCAATAAAATTGACCTATGAGACTGCAGAGACAACTTAAAAGCGCGATGTAGCTGATAGAACAGTGCCATCTACCGTAAAATAACATTAAACAGGGCATGTATATCTTCCGGAGCTATAGTGGGGCTAAAACTCTCGTGCTAATTGAGTCGACACTGATTAAGCTGGACGTCTCGCTCGCTCTCGCTGTCTGCTGTTGCTGCGTTCTTGCTTTATTGTATATATTGCCCTACCGACAAATTAGTTCTGACTCTAAACTAGATTTCATGGAGACGAAACGCTCCAACTTGTAGAATATGGAAAGTTCGCGAGATTTACAGCGGTATTGGAAACATCAATTCGAGAAACTTAAAGTTTAGAAAATTTAAGACTGATCGACTTGCGATAACGACTGGAGTTTTTAGCTTTTGAGCTTTCTTAAGTCATTTGTTTTGTCGTAAAAAGCTAGTATTTGTGTTAGTTCTTATCGTAAAACTCTAGAAAAGTTGGAGTGAGAAAACCAAGTATTGCGGTTTTATGTTATGAGTTTGAGCTGTGGTCGATGTTTAATATGAATTTCAGCGGAATCAAGTACCTATCGTTATTTTTTGTCTGGGAAGAAGGAAAAATAAATTTGACCTAGTTATATTCAATGTGTAGACGGTAGGTACATACTCAAAACATCATATCTTCTTCTTCTTCCTAGCGTCTATCCCGGCTTGGGGTCCGCTTGGCAACCTAATCCCATGAATTGGCATTATAGTGTCAACTGTCAAGTGTCACGGAAGGAAAATATTTACAAATTTGGTTTAAATTTATTTAAATGTTAATTTAGTTCGTGATGAGTGCATCAAGTCACGGTGCAGAGTCCCCCGACTCCGTTAATATTGATTGTGGCCAGCGATCCAACGAGATGTCGTCGTGGGTGTCGACGAGACGCCGTGGTGGGACGGGAGTCATGGATCTAGACGGAGCAAGCCAAGCGGAGTCCTTGTTGGACAACGATGCCATGTCAGACGTGCTACGATACCTGGAAAGGTCATCGATTGATGGTGATCGCAGTGACGAGAGCTGTATGTCAGATGCTAGTTTTTGCACCGTTGGTAAGAGTCCAAAGGGTTTACGTGTGTCGGTAAGTAATAAAATTGAGGCTGTTGAGAAGAATGCGGTGTCTGATAATATCTTCGAGCTGTATGTGGCGTCAAAAACGGGACTCCCGAAACAATTTGCCCTGGCAAAATTGCTACAACATAAAGATATTGGTGGTGTAATGAAGATCAAATATATGAATCCTTACAAGGTTCTTATTCAGTTAAATGCAAGAGAAGAGGCTGAAAAGCTACTGGCCTTGAAAGACTTTAATAACGAAGACAAACACGCATATTGGTCACACGTGACAAGCTGCTCTTATGGAGTTGTGAAACAAGTGGAGTTAGAAGTTGATGAAGAAGAGTTTTTGAAGAGTATTAGATGTCAGCAGGACATTATAGCAATACGAAGACTGAATCGTTTGGATGACAGTGGTCATTGGACTAAGTCTGAAGTTATTCGTTTATGTTTTAAAGGAGCTGTTCTACCACCATATATCTTCGCTTATGGATGTCGATTTAAGGTGAGGCCATATAATTTCCCTGTGAGCCAATGCTCCCGATGTTGGAAACATAACCATCTAAGTAAATCCTGTCCAAGTGGCAAAATTATCTGCCCGAAATGTGGAGGAGAGCACGCCAATTGCGTAACGACTGATTTTAAATGTATTAATTGCAAAGGAAACCACATGGCCCTAAACAAATCCTGTCCGGCCTTTATAAAAGAGAAGGAAATTCGAAGAATAATGGCTTCCGAAGGCTGTATCTATAAAAGAGCCCTGTGGCTCTACACCCAGAACAGAAAGAAGCCAGAAATAGAACCCAGGACCCAGGAAGTGTATTCCAACTTCAAGCCAGTTACCCTGGAAAAAACATATAGAGATGCTGTCTTATCCAAAAAAGTAGAGAACAAGGAACCCGAAAGTACCGTCAAGCAATGCGCAGCCCTACAGATCAGCAATTATATACAACGTGAGAGGAATATAGACCAAGCGGAACGACAGATAAAGGTGCAGATTGATAAAGAGGCCGAGCAACCAACTCAGATGCAGTCTCTATTCATCCAACCACATTCGAATACCCCTGATACTGAAGAGCGTACCGCTAGGGAGAGCAAAGAGAGCGACATAGCTTTTACACGAACTGTTGACAACGTGGAAAAAATTCTTACCTCCAGCGATAACTGGCCAGATAAGCTTAGTCGTATATTTAAAATTTTTGCTGAAGAATGTGTAATACTGGCTAAGAGGCTTTTTAAGTCGGTAGATTTTTTTAAACTGTTATTTTCACATGTGAATGGCTAGCTCTATTGTAAAAACTAAATTGAATATCATACAATGGAACTCACAAAGTATTAGGCCTAAGCTACCCGATTTTGAGGCTCTTTTGAATAGTGAAAAGGTTCACATTGCTTTAGTTAGCGAAACCTGGCTTGACAATAACTCTGTACTCAATTTAAATCCCTACACCATATTTCGTAAAGATAGACCGGACTCGTATGGGGGTGTCGCGGTCATTATACACAACTCCATTAAGGCACAGTCATTTCACATTGCTCTAAATAACCCTGGTATTGAAGTTGTATGTGTGAAACTTTTAAACTGTAACTCCTTAAACAATATTTTATCGCTTTACTGCCCTTCATCAGTGCGAACAACTCAATTTGACTGGGATTCTATCTTCACGGTCTTTTCAGGTAAATCTATAGTAGCAGGTGATTTCAATGCCCATCATACTAATTGGTCGTACAAATGTGACTCTAGGGGTAATCAGCTGTTTGACTCGGCACTCGAGCATGGTTTTGTGTCTCTCAATGATGGAAAGGCGACTAGGGTTAAATTCGTTAATGGGACGCTCCAAGAAAGTACCCCAGATATCACATTTTGCTCCTCTGATATTGCGGTGGATTTTGACTGGCAGGTTACCAATGAACATTTAGGGAGCGATCATCTCATTGTGAAATTTAGTTTAGATTATCGAGATATCAGGCACTTTGAACAAAGGCTGAATTTTAAAAAGCTGATTGGTCTGGTTTTCGCGAATACTTAAAAGAATATTTTTCCAAACAGCAAACTCCCACGCAAAATGATGTTCAAATTATTTACAATTTTTTTGAGACCGGTATCAGTAAGTCGTTGGCGATTAATATTCCAGTAATTAAAATGTGTACTGATCCTACGCGGAATTTCAAGCCTAAAAGCTATTGGAACGCCACGTTATCTCTGGCTGTAGCTCAAAGGCGTCTTGCATTAACAAAATTCAGACGGAATCCAACCCCGGCTAATCTAACACCCCTACAAAAAAAGGTTGCGGAAGCGCAACGACTAATTCGTAACGCTAAGGCTTTGAGTTGGCGAGAGTTTTGTCAAAGTATAAATGAAACTACTTCCGCATCTGACATGTGGAATCGTATGAAATGGATAAAAGGTCATAAGCGTTCAAGGGTCGTTGCATCTGAGGAGAGAAAAGTCGAATTATTGCATTCTCTCACGCCTGATTTTGTACGACCAGAGCCACCGACATTTACTTCTGTCAATCTGCCACTAGAGGTAGAGTTTTCATCAGAAGAACTAATAAGGTGTCTCAAAAATAAAAAATCCTCTCCAGGGATAGATGGGATAACATATGCTATGTTATGCAATTTGCCATCAAATGCACTTTTGTTTTTACTGAAATTATATAATTTGATTTTTATGTCAGGTGTGGTGCCTAGGCAGTGGAGAGCTATCCAGGTTGTGCCTATTCCTAAGTCAAGTCAGATACATGATAACATTTCAAAACTAAGACCAATTTCTCTGATGTCCTGTGTATGTAAGATATTCCATATAATGCTAGCGAGACGCCTGGAATGGTTTATAGAACACAATCAGATTCTATCGCGAAATACCGTAGGGTTTAGAAAAGGTCAATCCTGTATGGACTGCTTAGTTCGATTAGTATCTCACATACAAGTGGGTTTTGCCAAAAACACCTGTACTTTAGCTTGTTTTCTAGACATTGAAGGCGCATATAACAATGTATCGGTTACTAGAGTCGTTAGTATTCTAGATACCCTAGGAGTTGGGGCCAACCTTTGCAGATATTTGTGGGGCTTCTTGAGCGAGAGGCATCTTATTTTAAGAGACCCTGATACCGGACTTTCCATGGTGCGGTGGACAGACAAGGGTTTGGCTCAAGGCGATCCACTCTCCCCTCTTCTGTTTAACATTGCTACATATCAGATTTGTAATGATGTAGTTAATGTCTCAATTTCCCAGTATGCAGATGATTTTGTTTTGTATGTCAGGCAAAAGAATTTACAAGATTGTGTTTGCCTAATGCAAGACAGTTTAAATCTAATGCTAAATATTTTGGAGAGTTTAGGACTAGAAGTGTCGGC
Organism: Pammene fasciana; assembly: GCA_911728535.1. Lineage (NCBI taxonomy): Eukaryota > Metazoa > Arthropoda > Insecta > Lepidoptera > Tortricidae > Pammene > Pammene fasciana. The sequence goes on from OU452289.1 coordinate 2,357,007, forward strand.
TAGTAAATCAAAGTTCTGTATTTTCAGCAAAGGTGATAAAAAGCAACAAATAAACCTGTTAATCCGGGGACAGACCTTGTGCTCTGATAAAAATATAAAATACCTAGGTGTGTGGCTGGACCAACATCTAAGATGGGGAGAGCATATTAATTATGTAGTGGAAAGAACCCAAAAATTTCTGAGCATTCTTAAAACTTTAGCTGGCGCGTCGTGGGGAATACATCCTATGCACTTGCGAAGGTTGTATATCTCCTTGATTAGAAGTAGACTGGATTATGCCAGTGCACTATTTCACAACAGTGCCAAAAGACACATCTATAAGCTAGAAAAAATTCAAAACCAAGCACTAAGGGTAATTGGAGGCTTTATTAGGTCTACACCGATCCATGTTATGGAAAGTGAACTTTGTCTTGTACCACTACATCTTCGTAGATGGTTCCTGGCCACTAGGTTTTACCTAAAATCACTGACCTGGTCAAACAGTGCTACTGTTGATGAGGTTCAGGAGTTGACGATCTCATGTCAAAGGGGGTATTGGACTAAAACTAGGAAGAAACCATTGGTAGCTGATGTAAATGAAGAAATCTCTGAAGAGCATATTCACTCGTCATGTCCACTGCCAATGTTTCAACTAGATGTTTGGGTGTCCAAAATTGAATTACAGGAAGTCTTACAATGTAGTTTAGAATCTGTTGTTGGTGCAAAACACACGTATAACTCAAATGCTCTCCGTATTGATGTGGTCCAGGAATTAAACCGAAAATATATTAACTTTCATAGAATATTTACTGATGCGTCAAAGTGCGACAATAAAATAGGGGCTGCTTTTTTCGACTCATTTAGCGACACAAAAGCACAGTATAAAATTTCAGCTGGAGTTTCTATAATGACCGCAGAACTCAGTGCGATTTATCAGGCCTTATTGTTCATTGAAAATCAAAATTATCATAGTGTAGTGGTTTTAACGGACAGTAAAAGCTCCATTCAACATTTAACCCGATGTGGCTCAGGCGAAAGGTGCTTTCCACTGGCGTACAAGATTTTAACGCAAATTATCAAACTACAAAATTACGGAAGGTGCCTAAAAATTCAGTGGGTTCCATCACATATTGGCTTGGTAGGAAATGAAGAGGCTGACCGATTGGCGGCAACGGCTGCTTCTGAGGGAATTGAGTTCGATGTCGTCCCAGATTTCTCAGAAGTAGTCGCCCGGTATAGGAGTAGAATGTATGATCGCTGGAAGGAATATTTTGATGTGAGATCTGAAGAGAAAGGCATCTGGTACAGAACCATACAATGTCAGCCTCCACGGATACCCTGGTGGGAAGCGGGTGAATTAAAAAGAGCAGAAATTGTACGTGCACACAGGCTTCGGTCCGGTCACATCCCAACAAATAAGTTTGCACATCTGATGGGGAAAGCAGAGTCGCCCAACTGCGAAGTTTGCGATTCTATCGAAGATGTGCAACACTTCCTAATGGAATGTGTTCGGACTCGAGCCAAGAGGGTGCAATTATTTGAAGAGAGGGGCTATGCGGTAACTGACATTGGGATATTCCAATCTATATTGGCGGAACCCATGTCCAAAAGTGCCAAATTTGTATACAGTTTTTTTGATGTTATAGTTAACAGTAATGCTGATTGATACAAAACCTTGTAATGTAGAGGCTCAACGGAACCGACATATCATATAGACAAAGGTTCCTAAAACAAAAAAGATTAAAAAAAAAAAAAAAAAAAATGAATTGGCATAGATACTAGTTTTTACGAAAGCGACTGCCATCAGACCTTCCAACCCAGAGGGGAAACTAGGCCTTTTTGGGATTAGGTCCGGTTTCCTTACGATGTTTTCCTTCACCGAATTTCCGTACATAAGTTCCGAAAAACTCAGTGATACGAGCCGGGATTTGAACCCAAGACCTCCGGATTGAAAGTCGGACGTCTTACCGCAAGGCTACCAGCGCTACTAACTCAAAACATCATTTTAAAATGCCTAAAACAAATAAACATAAGTTTAATTAAGGTTTCCTGAATCGAGGGCAGCACCGTGGCGAGAGCTCCAGCTGTCCATAATCCACCAATCAGGTTTAATCACATTTTTTTAAATTGGTAGATTTTGACAGCTGCTGTCAAAAAGAACTCTCGTCACAGTTCCACCAGCTGGATTTCAGGAAACCCTCATTTACTATTTTTAACCGACTTCAAAAAAGGAGGAGGTTCTCAATTCGACTGAATTTATTTTTTTTTTTTTTTATCATATTTTTTTTTTGTATGTATGTTACTCCATATCTCCGTGAATCGTGAACCGATTTTCAAAATTTTTTTTTGAATCGAACAGGTATAACCCCTAGATGGTCCCATTGTCACCAAGTCGGGATCTGATGATGGGATCCTGGAGAAATCGAGGGAATTCTTCAACTATTATAGGCACACCTATAGTGATTTTACTATTTTTTACAGCAACTCGGCCACTTCCTCTTGGAATAGCGGATCCTAAGTGAAGTCGGTTCTTTTTTTGTTTAAAATTATGGCATTTAAGTTCCTCTTCCTCCTCGGTCTCTATAATATGGACCTTTGGCGATTCAAAGACAATAAACATTTTAGTACATTTATTTTATATCGTCAAAATACTGATTTATTAACTTACTTCGTGCCAGTTTCTGAGTAAAATTATAACACCAGACTAGCCGTAAGCTAATGTCAGTAACCCTATAGAAATATTTTACCAAAGTTAACTTAAACAATCCTCGAAACATTTTCACAAGTGTTTGGATATGGATCGTTTGAAAGGGGCAATTAAACCTTTTCTGTGCCTTTGACCGTCACCCTATATAAATATACTATAGAGACAATTGTGCCTAAGGGCAGAGATACCCTGTATCCTGTGTTCATAAGTCCTATCCGCGCATTAAAAAAATATTAGACATATCTAGTCCGGAATAGGAATTGCCAACCCTACATTACTAAACGGCCTCGATTTGCTCTCTCGCTTAAACCAAACTCGGGAATCTATTTCCCAATATTTGTAGCAATGTACTGTCATTCTAAAAGTATGTTATATCGTTTGTATTAATAAGTTATTTAGCATGTGTTTTTATGTCTTAGGTCAGTAAGGTTAAATATTAATATTGAATGAGTCAGGCGCCTAAAATAGATCTTTCATTCATTTAAAAGGGAGTAAACGAACACGAAAGCCAAACTACGACACGCAGAGCAGTATTCAAGCTATAAAAATATGATCTTGATTTGAGATCGAGGTAAGATTTTGTCGCTTTCGGTATGACCATAGACTTAAATATATAGTAGACGGCCGTAGCCTAAGAACTTTTTGAGGCTCCGAGTATTTAGCGCCATCTAGTTCAGAACCACCTAAACAGAGCCAATATGCATGAAATAAAATCAGCGCCACCTAGTAACGAATAACGTACTAGTAGTACACGAGTCGTTACTAGGTGGTGCTGATTTTATCTCATGCATATTGGCTCTGTTTAGGTGGCTCTGAACTAGATGGCGCTAAATACTCGGAGCCTCAAAAAATTCTTAGGCTATGGCCGTCTACTATATATTTAAGTCTATGGTATGACTTAGGGTGGCCACCGACTATCAGTCCGCCTGCAGTCTGCCTGACGATCTCGGCCTGTCAGTTAGATCAAAAATTTGCCGGCTCCGAACAAATGACAGGCCGATATCGTCAGGCCGACTGCAGCCGCACTGATAGTCGGTAGCCGCCTTTACAACTAAAAATGTTACGAGTATATGGCGATATCGGCTACTGTGTGCAAGCGTGACAGCTCGCTATCTCGCTCGTGCACCGGCGCCGCATCCGGAAACCGCAACAGTGTGAAAGACGTGAATAGTATTCCTAAAAAGCACTAGTCCTCGAAATAGAACTTTCCGTACGCGAAATCACTACTGAAAAGTTACTTTATTGAACAATATTTATTTCAACTCACGTACACGTATTTAAGTAACAATGTTCAAGTTTTAACTGAATTTTAAACTCGGTTCTTTGACCTTGGCTTTCCGCCCACGGCTAAAGATTCCACGGTCTAAAATAACATCGCGCCTAACGAGCTTATTAGCCATTTGCCGCTCTCATACAAAAGGGTATAAAAGCCGTATACAGTTTGGGCATTTTAAATGGGTCAGTTAGGGGTCTATTATGTCATGCGAGCGCTACAATTTATGTACACCTGCGTAACAATAGAACACATTTTTTTTACTAAAGATAGGTTCGACAGTTACACAGTAAGCACAAAAAAATACCGCCGCGTGCTACAACTTTGCCTACGATGCACAACTTTGCTTGGCTTGATAACCATGGTTTTCTTCACCAAACAACTATTTATTTCTTTTTCGCATCTTAGAAATAATATACAAACAGCATAGGCAAAGTTATAGCACGTGACGGTTGACGGTACTTCAAAATTTGGTATATGCTTGTCTCTTTTTCAATAAACATTTTTTTGACATAGGTCATTGGCATGATCAATACTGACATTTTATAGGGTTTTCAAGACTACACATGACGTACGCACATTAGGGTAGACTGGGGTCAATTGAAACAGTTTTGTACGGGACGGTGGCCAAGGTTAGGCGACGCCCGCAACGGCGCGACAGCTCAGCGCCGATGTAGAGACTAGTGGACTTGTAGGGAGGCAAGGTTACTGGAATAAAACTTCCTTCGTACTTCTTCAGGTTAAGGCACCTCCACTGGAACTCACTTGACGGAACCAATTTCGGGCCGCAATGGCCTTTCTTATATGCCAACTTTTGGGCTGTCAACTAGTGACTAATATATCCCGGGAGGGGATGAACGCGTGTGAGCCAATCAGTGAACGTGTCTATCTTTATTGATATTAACACAGAATATAACAGAATTACAAGCATTTCTCTACTGCTAATATATTACAATGTTGTTATAACTTATTTACTAGGCATTTATACAGGTGGTACATAGGTATTATGGGGAAAAATAATTTGTAGGACATTTCAACTACGGGGTATCACCTGTCTCTTTTACACATGAGCGCAGAGTGATGGCGTCGTCTCTTTCTCACTAGTGAGTCTCAGCCGGGTTTATTGTCGCACAATCGACAATAGAAAGGTTCCCTACCTATGTGTCTAGGTTTCCTAGGTAATAATTAAACAACAAAGTTAAATGATTTAATGGTCACACGCTATAAATTAAGGTTTACAGTCCTTATATAAAAATGCAATATGCTTACAGTTTCAGTGCCTTATAACTATCCTTGATCGACCTTGATCTCGTGGATACTGCGGTGCTGTACAAGTTTAATAATTTTGCATCCTTTTATCTACATTTCATTACTAAATTCAACATCTGTCATCATCCCTATTTTCCGCCCTTGCATCTTCTTCCTTCATCCTAGCGTTTATCCCGGTTTCGGGGTTCGCTTGACAACCTAATCCCATGAATTGGCGTAGACACTAGTTTTTACGAAAGCGACTGCCATCTGACCTTCCAACCCAGAGGGGAGACTAGGCCTTTTTGGGATTAGATCCGGTTTCCTTACGATGTTTTCCTTCACCGAAAAGCGACTGGTAAATATCAAATGATATTCCGTAGGTACATAAGTTCGGAAAAACTCAGTGGTCCGAGCCGGGGTTTGAACCCGAGACCTCCGGATTGAAAGTCGGACGTCTTACCGCAAGGCTACCAGCGCTTCTACCGCCCTTGCATCTGTAGGAAGTAAAAAACACACGGCACCATGTTCTAAATCAATAACACTACTTCCTCTAATCCCGCTACAAATAGTATGAAGGTTGCGACGGCTGCGAAGCCTTACACACTTCCGCACAACCTCGGCGTAATTCAATTACACGGGGTTTGCATTAATCGTTAAGTAATCACGTGTGTATGGAAATCATGCGATATGCCTTTGTCGGAGTGACCAATATGTATTATATGTATACCAGTGGCGGCGGGTCAAAATTGTTCTTAGGCAAGCCGGTGCTGAGGCTTAAAATTTCTTCACGAGCTGTAGGAAAACTGCTCAGCTGCCTGAAACTTAGGCAAGACGACGGGAATCTGTTGTGTACAGAATATGTCTAACAGCGGCGGCAGGTCAAAACCGTTCTTAGACGGAGCCTAATTTGGCTTAAAGTGGCTGTTGGAAAACAGCTCAGGTGCCTGAAAGTTAGGCAAGCCAATGGGAATCGTGTTCTGTGGACGCGCCGCCACTGGTAAGTACACTATGTGGTTGTAACTACAATGAGTACCTACCTACGTGGAAACAACGCGCAGTTGGCGCTGTGGCCGTTTAAAAAAGAGAAGATTTCTTTGGATTCCTATTATATGTCTTATATTGTGTGTGGCCTGTAAAACGAGCTAAAAATTTAAACGTAGATTCTACTCCTCAAACAATAAAACATTTGTTCAAAAACATAAAAAAATCTGGTCTTTAGATTTTCTCTTTCCCATACAAACTAAATAGTATTTTCAATGTACGTTTAAATTCTTCTAATTGACATTGCTTGTCAGTCTTGTCACTACAGGCGTAATCAATTTCACAATACCTATATTGCGTGGTCGAATAAACTTTAAAGTCTACTAAGTTATAAACTTTGAAGTCTACTAAATTGTCTAGCTTGAAGAGTAAAATCTACGTTTTCATTTTTTGAAGTGAAACATCTTACGCGACTTCCAACAAGAATGCGTTAAACGCTGACGTCACGTTTAACGCTGCTGATAGATAATCTCGAATGTATTTGACTATTTGGTTCAATAAGATAATTGTTCCTGTGGCTCAGCGGGCGCTGCTTTGACTGCGGAGCCGAACGTTGGAGGTTCGAATCCCAGCGTACACTATCTTTTTCCATGATTTTTTTTCTGTTTTTAGAATTTAGATTTTAATTCTAGTTTCACTTCTTCCGCGCGGAGGGACTCCACGCACCATTTTTTTTGCTCTTGTGTAAGCATTATTATTTTATAAATACTTTATGTTTTAAGGATGACTACTTTGTATTTAGCATCATGTCAAAAGAGAGTCAATTGACTATTCCTTCTTGTTCGTTCCCGCCATTTTGGTAATATTATAAATAGCGGGTATACAGCTGCGGCCGCCATTCCGTTCTTGACCAGGTTGTTGTAAAGACGTCTTGAAAGTATTATTGTCTTATAATGTAATTTGTTCATGTTCAAACCTTGTAGCAAACGAATATAAATGTAACTACTGGTAAAGTATTCGTTTATTTTCATCATCCTAGTGATATCCCCAACATTTCAGTCAGTGGGATCCAACAAAAATCGATAGGATTTTTGCCACGCCGCACAAAAACGTAAGGTTTTCTTTTTTTTTATATAATAGATTAGTTAACCCGCCAACCCGCCTGCCAAGCGTGGCGCGTATGGCAAACCCCCCCTTTAATGAGGGGAGGCCTATGTTCAGCAGTGGACGTCTTATGGCTGAGATGATGATGAATAGATTAGTTTGATAGATGAAACTATATTTTCCGTAACGGAGTACTTCCGGAGGTTAATATGGTTAGCCTTACATGGACATTTTGCCAAAGGTTGCTCTTTTGGATATGCACATGTTAGGTGGAGATGGTTGGTATGTTGTTACATAATCAATATAACTATTATCAGACAGATTAGTAAGTCAGATATTTTTGTCATGATTCCTAATAAAGACTACTTCATAATCTATATATATATTTTTCTGTGCTTTGAAATCAACTTTTATGACCTACCTTCACTTTCTATTCAATATTACTCGATTAAATCTTTAATAACACTAGTAGTCCGCCTCGAACTGAGAACTCGCGATTTACTTGCAAACGAGTTAACCAATATAAGAAGACCCTAAGGAGGATTTTTTTTTCTCCTTCTAGCTCCATAACCACTTGATGGATCCTGCTCATATACGAACTTACAAATTTTATGTATCTCTGCTACAGCCCCAAGAAATTTCACAAAGATCAGAAAAACGTTACTAAAGTTATCGTCGGACAAACTATCGAAATCAAAAAGCCATCCAAATGCCGAGACGTCCCAGTAGCCAGTTGACAATTCGGTCTGGAGTTGTTTGTAAGAACTCTCTTCGCTTACGCTTCGCGAGTTCGATAACGTTGGTATTATTGTATTTATTTGACCAATAAATTCGCCTACAGTATGTCTCGATGGTCAATATATGTTACGTATATTTTGCAGTAGTCAAATTAATCGTTTAAAGAAACACTACCAGGTCAGTTATGTTCAAAGATTTGCTGGCAATTAATTTAAATTCAATGTTTTAATTATTTTATATAAATGTCTTACGATATTATTTAGTTATGCAATTATGAAACCCTTTTGAATAAAGAGCATATTATTGTAGAACTTAAACTCAGTACAATTTTGCGTAAATTACGAATATCACGCCATTAGCGGGCTGCATTAAAATACTTTATTATGTTCTTTTATAATAACTAAATATAGAAACAAGTTGAAATAATAATAATCTAACGAAAAGTTAATATACATTCCTTTTTCATCATTACCATTAACAATTCGACAACGGAATATTCAGTAATGAAATTAATGAGCTTTATGAATGTGATTAAAATAAAACAATAATTTATTAGAAACCCCTTAATAAACTGCTTAATGCCTGTAGTGTGAACAATGTCTCTAAGTGGTTCACGCTTTTGTATCACCACACCATATTATTAAAATGTTTATAATTACTATTGCTTGTCGTTAAACATTATTGTTGATAAAAATAGTTATGGTTAAATGATAATACCAAGTACGTATGGATACAATACTTAACTAATAAATGGTCTGCATATCTTTGTCTAAGTAAAAATTATATATCCCATATTTACTTCATCTTAATAAGCGGTACTATTAAGTTTATCTATGACGTAGTACGTAGTATTTACTTTTTTTTAATACATTTATAAGTCTCGTCGGCATCGCAACCGACCGAAGTATTTGTGACTTGTTTACTTCCTTATTGTATTCGACTCAATCAATAAAGTTATATTTACATAGTTACATGTTTATATACAAAATAAAGTGACAAAATTAAGAACTCAGAGCCTTAATTCAATTGAATTCAATTTAATAGTCGAGATTTGTCAATCTCGTGTATATATATCATCGGCATAGAATTTCATGTGTGTATTCTGTATATATATATATATATATATATATATGTTCATAAATAATGTAATCACTTATAATTTGAATCTAGTCTCTATTTTTGCCTGATAAAGGTTTTGATGGTAATTGACATATTAAAATAAATTACCGAATTTACTTACAGTGGACGTTGATGGAAAATCGACGTGATATTATGATTTAACGATCTATCATAATTGACAAAATAGTGTTATGTTCACTAATGAGCAAAGTATTGCTTAGAGATTTACGAACTGAATTACTCCCTTTTCACGTGACTGTCGAAACGAAGGAGGTTATTTTAATCATACAGTGAACACCTTACGCCAATTATAGTCAAAACGCGAATAAATAAAACTAAAGTTTCCTAATACTAGTATGTCAAGTATAATCGCCATTTAAATACATTTATTTTTGATAAAACTTATTAATTCAAGCTATCCCTGTATTTAATAGGTGGATACAACGCGTCCTTGTATTCAAAATACTTCATGATTGACTATGTATCGTAATAGTCGCAATGTAGAGTCACAATGTAGAGTCACAATGTAGAGTCACAATGTAGAGTCACAATGTAGAGTCACAATGTAGAGTCACAATGTAGAGTCACAATGTAGAGTCTCAATGTAGAGTCTCAATGTAGAGTCTCAATGTAGAGTCTCAATGTAGAGTCTCAATGTAGAGTCTCAATGTAGAGTCTCAATGTAGAGTCTCAATGTAGAGTCTCAATGTAGAGTCTCAATGTAGAGTCTCAATGTAGTCTCAATGTAGAGTCTCAATGTAGTCTCAATGTAGAGTCTCAATGTAGAGTCTCAATGTAGAGTCTCAATGTAGAGTCTCAATGTAGAGTCTCAATGTAGAGTCACAATGTAGAGTCTCAATGTAGAGTCTCAATGTAGAGTCTCAATGTAGAGTCTCAATGTAGAGTCTCAATGTAGAGTCTCAATGTAGAGTCTCAATGTAGAGTCTCAATGTAGAGTCTCAATGTAGAGTCTCAATGTAGTCTCAATGTAGAGTCTCAATGTAGAGTCTCAATGTAGAGTCTCAATGTAGAGTCTCAATGTAGAGTCTCAATGTAGAGTCTCAATGTAGAGTCTCAATGTAGAGTCTCAATGTAGAGTCTCAATGTAGAGTCTCAATGTAGAGTCTCAATGTAGAGTCTCAATGTAGAGTCTCAATGTAGAGTCTCAATGTAGAGTCTCAATGTAGAGTCTCAATGTAGAGTCTCAATGTAGAGTCTCAATGTAGAGTCGCGTATAGAGTCATGTATAGAGTCGCGTATAGAGTCGCGTATAGAGTCGCGTATAGATTCGCGTATAGAGTCGCGTATAGAGTCGCGTATAGAGTCGCGTATAGAGTCGCGTATAGAATCGCGTATAGAGTCGCGTATAGAGACGAAATGAAGTCTCATTTGGGGGTCGATGTAGACTCAACGTGTAGAGACGAATATGTAAAATGAAATGACATGTATAAAATGTCATGTGAAGTCAGATGCAGAATGTATGTATGATTCTTAAGTAAAACCAAATGTTGAGGCGACACGTATGATGTCGTGGACCACGCATATGGTTGGGTTTGCAACCATTGGACGTCAGACCTTTATTCAGTCCTACTTAAATAGATCTATTTACCTCAGTAACCTATTTGTGTTAAGCACGTGGATGAACGTGCAGGACCTACCTTAATAATCTAGTACCTATGAAACACACGTGGATGAACGTGTGCTACTTTGATTTGATACAAGACCTACTTCGATATATCGAGTATCTGCGCAACGCACGTGAATAAACTTACGAAACTCTCATTCAGTTGTTAACTTAATATACCTAGTAATATTTTTATCACTTTTTAACGTAAACAAGAACAGGAAAGTAATCAATAAACTTTGAATAACATGTTCCTAATCGAAATGCACGATTTACATCATCGTCATATATTTAAGAGCTTAGCTCTTGTCGGTATACGCAAAACACCAATACATATATTATTTGCAGAAAATAATGATACAAATCACATATAATCAAATTAAATACGACTTCAAAAAAAAAAATGGTCTAATCACATTTACTGATTTATTATTTATAGTTATCAATTACTTTATTTTATATTATGTATGCGTAACAAATATCAGACGTTATTTTAATCATTTATGCAGTATTGAGAATTTCAATTTTATGAAGTGCTATATCTATATATATGAATTGTCTACATATATTCAACCTACTAGTAATGGTCTTACTAAGAGATTCTATCTATAATTTGGACATCTTCAAAAATCTTACTATGCCTGACAAGCCCCTTCAACTGAATATATATAAAAAAAAAGTGTGAAATACATTATATGAATACTTTTTGAATCTAGTATACTGAATTAAACTGTACAAGTTTAAAGAACATAATAATAATTTTAAAGAATATAACAACAATAAATATCATTTAGTACTATTCGTTATTATATTATGACCACCTGAAGTCAGTGACAAAAGGCAAAACCGATTAGATGCATCTGGTTTGTACGTATTTATATTAAAATGGTAAAAACTTTTTAGAAAAATACTTGGTTTGTTTAATTCATGTAGTGTTAACTTTCTGCGACTGCAGAGTCCAGGTTGAGGTTCGTGAGGAACTTGCATAATAAAAACTTTACAAAACCACATATCTAGTCCTAATTATTTTCATATTACTTAAATATTGTTAAAACTGGTTCAGTAATTAATTTATTATAGATTATTTGGCTCAGGCCCTGACATTTCTAGAACGAAATAGGATGATGATGGCTAATGTTTAATCTTGCTTTTATCGCTGCTGGGTAAAATTATTTATTAATATAACATGAGTAGGTATTAAACATAAGTTCATAGTGCATTTATTTTCACATTGGATAATGTCACGAATCCTACAATATCATTTCAATGAATTAATTGGAATTTCAATCAATTAATTGGAACACCTATACAAATATTATAATTAAATTTAAACTTGTATGACAATGTAAAACTAATGCTTTATAAATACCCTTTATGGTTTAGGAATAAAAAAAAAATTAATAACATAATTACAAATTTATACGTATGTGTTAAATTAGTTTTATTATAACCAATCACTTTTAGACAAAGTTGAAAATACTTCGCGTGTTGTATTTATTGCGAAACCTTAATTGCAGTTTTCAAAATAACAGGCGTTATTTTAAATTCAAATCATGTTAACGTCGTAAGCTACTTGATTCATTGTCGGTATGTCATCATTAATACGTATTACTTTACTACTTAAACAATTGGGATACTTCGGAGTTCAACTTAAACTAAAAATAAAATTAAACCCAAATAAAACTAAATTCGTGCCTAGTAAATATATTTTAATCCACGATGTTACTCCTTTCTTAAGCTTGTACTTCGAAAATGTAAATAAACAATTACATGATTGCCATTAAAATATTTAGATAATCACACATATTAAAATGATTTACGCTAACTCAATTGTGATAATAAGAAAAGAAAAAAAAATACATTCAACAGTAAATCCTGTTATAATAACCTAAAAACCAAACTAATATTATTCAGAAACTAACACGTCTAAATTATTCACATTTCTAAATAAAAGTGTTACAAGTTTCAGACTGATGATCCAGGAGCGTCCAGGTGAAAGGGCCAGGGTTTGGTATTTGTTTACCACCCAGGAGTGCCCAGGTGAGAGGGTCGGGGTGTAGAACACTTGCGACCCAGGAGTGCCAAGGTGAGATGGCCAGGGAGGGCTATGCTATTCTTCTTCCTCTAAAAAGGCATCACTACATCTTCTCTGACGCTACACACTCGAGAGAAGTGATTCGACGGTCATGGTCGTCACGTCATGTATAGTGGTCTTCGGAAGGCGACGCAACTCTGCACGACTTCCCGTCATCGTTATGCATTCAACTACGTCTCGAGTGTTAATTAAAATCGTCTTAATCAATCGTGTGGTTATAAATATGGTGATGTGCGATATTCATGTGAAAGTGATTAAGTGTATTTTATATTAGTTTGGCCTCTGCTGTATTGAGATATCAAACTAACATTATTCAAGAATTTAATGACTATGATAAACCTTATTAGTATTATTTAAACTTAGTAATAAAGTCGTTTTAATTAAATGTTATGAAGAAGAAGTATTACTTTGATCTTTGCTTTATTGATTTGTCAAACTCTATCACTATTCAATCATTTTAACGATTATGATAATATATACCTTGAAGTGGTTAACGCGTCTGCCGCGAATGCAGAAGACGCTGGTTCGATCCCAGCCTTGGGCACCGGAGGCCTTGGTCATTTTTTTTCTTTGTATATGACATCTATTTAAATTTATAATATATACCTTATTCGTATTACTCAAATTGGATAATTTCTGATAACTAATATTATGAAGTCAATAACTAATAATATTACGGAATTAAGTAGTTGGGTTTGTTCAAAGTTTAATAATTTGTTTTGATTGTTGTTTACTCTGAATAAAATAAACTTGTGCTTCTTTTACACATAAGCACTTGACTTAATCATAAAGAGAGGTGGGTAATCATCTCTTTGTGAACACTAGTTCTATACTCTACTACTCGATGATAGTTCATTTTACGGTGTGTAATCATTTATTATTTCATTAACTTGTAACTAGAGAAAAAAAATGTATAAAATCCGATGTCTTAAGATTGATAACTATTTTATATTTATGTTATTCGGGCAGTTTGTATACATTACTTTTCATTGTCAGAATTGATCTGTAAATTGTTTTGTTTGAACTATTATTTCATTAAGTTTTGGCGAAGGGTCTCGCCTCGAACAGGATGGCCGAGCTGTAAGCATTATTATTTTATAAATACTTTATGTTTTAAGGATGACTACTTTGTATTTAGCATCATGTCAAAAGAGAGTCAATTGACTATTCCTTCTTGTTCGTTCCCGCCATTTTGGTAATATTATAAATAGCGGGTATACAGCTGCGGCCGCCATTCCGTTCTTGACCAGGTTGTTGTAAAGACGTCTTGAAAGTATTATTGTCTTATAATGTAATTTGTTCATGTTCAAACCTTGTAGCAAACGAATATAAATGTAACTACTGGTAAAGTATTCGTTTATTTTCATCATCCTAGTGATATCCCCAACACTTGTTACAGGCCACACATGGTAAAAGGTGACTTATTCCAAGACGCACCGTCCCCTATGGAACACTATGCTAAAGTTACAAATTAGATTTGAATCCGAGCTGCAATTGTACTAGAGTAAGAAGTGACAAGAGAAACTACGGAACCCTAAAAAAGAGACAAAGTTAAAGAAAGATGCGTTTGTTTTGGTTCTTAAGTAAATTGAAATAAGATCGAAATGTTGAATTTAGTGTGCACTTGGGGTGAATGGATGGGCCCACGTGGCTTGCAATTGCGCAGTTTTTAAGACCTCACTTGTAGGTTATGACGTATAGGGGAGGGTGAATGTATCTTAATTTGTCACGAATATATGGGTCAAGTATTATGTCGCTTTTATAAAGGGTCAGTGTTTTAAGGTAGTGTTGTAAGGCACCTCCATTTTGGAGCCATTTCCATGCATGTCTGTCCTTTGCCATCTCCTTGACAACCTGATATTTAAGAAACGACGTTTATTTTTTCCTTTATTACACGTTTTACCTTACGCGTACCTAAATAGTATTGTAAGTAGTACAGTCAGCATCAATAGTATCTTTGTACACGAAGGCCGCAAAAATATGTGACACGCTCTTATTTGTAGAGCCATAGGAGCGTACACATATTTTTGCGGCCTTCGTGTAGGAAGGTACTACTCGTAATATGCAACCTCTAATGGGAAATCTAATATGCCATTAAAATTTGGTAGGAAAATTTACTAGTCCTTGACACGCCAATGTCTCAAGTTGACACCCTTCAGACACTTTGACTTAAGTTTAAAGATGATATTATGTACTGGGGATGGGACTAGAAACACTCGCATTAATTATTTTATTTATAGGGCATTGACATTGAAGCTCAAAATAAAATCAAAACATTATTATGAATAAGTATCTTTATTGTTCCTGATTATTTTCTTTGTTTAATATACGGCACAGCTGTCTAACTGACAGTTAAAATTTACGACTAAAACATATAAATTTGATTATTACGCGCACCTCTTGAAATTACCGCTTTAACTTTCCATAAGTAAGTACAGTCAGCAATATAAGTAGCTACAGAAGGCGCGGTACGGTACGCTCTTATCGTGTTAACAATACCTAAATTCGTGCTAAGATTGTTTAGATCGTGCAGAACCGATCCGGTAAGAAACACCGAACTGCGCTCCAGAACTTGTATCGCTGATGAGGCCGCCAAGCTTAAGTGGGACTGGGCGGGACACGTATGCCGTATGCATCCAGATCTATGGGCTAAATTGGCAACCCACTACACCCCACAGGATGGCCCAGGCAGAGGTAGGCCAAAACGGAGATGGCGAGACGACTGAACCCATTTTGTGACGATTGGCGGGAGCGTGCACTGAGCCATGACGGGCGCCGTAAAATTGGGGACGCCTTTGCCCAGCAGTGGGACACTACATAGGCTATTAAAAAAAGGCCCCAAAAGTACTTGTGCTGCTGACTGTACGCATACGTAGTATGAATGACAAAGCGGAAATAAAATTTGATCACAATGTAGGTCGCGAAAATAGGTCAGAATTACCATTATTGTGTAAACTTCCTGGTGCGTTGATTCCTAACGCGAGGAGTCGAGATTTTCTAGCGATCCAATGTAACAACCTAGTTACATTTATGTTAGTTTACGTTAATTTACTCCGCGATGATGGCGCATGCAACAGTTCCGAAATATCGGGAACTCACAAAAACAATTTGTTTTCTGATAGCCTATGTTGTGTCCCACTACCGGGCAAAGGCCTCCCCTCTCTACCTCTTTATATTTTGGCGCATCTTTTATCGAGCAATGATCGCTCGACTATCGCGATTGCTGATTCGGAATTTAGAACTGCAAGGAGTCCATCAGAAAAGCTCGCTCACTCTACGGGTAGAATGACTATTTTACTTGCCTTCGGTAAGGAGGGCGCACTTCTTACTGGTTCAATTACTTAGTTGTTGAATGCTGTTAGTGATTGGAATGTGAACCCTTACGAGAAAGCTGACATATTAGTCGGCTTCCGGATGAAATATTCACATGTGGCGATGATACTTCGATAAAAACGTATAAGGATGACTTATGCGTATTTTACGACCTTCCCTTCGGACCCTTTCTTGTCCGTCACGTATGGTGTGGTCAGTGTGTAAATACTAGTGTGTTTCATTGCTGAAAAGATTTAAGATGTGTAAATATTATTAATTATATTTTTTTTTTTACCTGGCGCCGTACCTAATGAACCAATATTGAAGTTGTATTGGAGTTGCACTGGAATGATTTTCAAGTAAATACTGATATTTCTGATTCAGGCGTTTAGGTGCTAGCTGTATTGCGTTGTTAATACATTGTAGTTGTATTGAAGTTGGATCGTTTCTAAATGTGTTTCAAAGTTAGAATACCGCCCCTGAATTAGGTAAAAGGGTTGTTTTTCCTAGACAAATTGTATTGTTTCACAACGGTCTTAAATCGAAGTTAGGAAAACACACAGCGAAAATAAAGTATTTGTGTGTTTTGCCATTTATTTTTGTTTTTTATTTATCCAAAAACTCTTAATAACTAATAAGCAACAGCGAGCAAAAACTGCGTACGGTTTATCTGCCGCCATTGTCGTCCGTTTACCTACATTCCGGTTTATAGGTAGGTACTATTATTGTAACATGTGACAAGGAAGTAGGTAGATTAACTTTACCTGAGTTGTACGAGTATGCGCACAATATGGGCGCGGACTATTACTTATATTGAATTGTATCAATTAATAATTTAACAACCTGTAACCAGCTAAGTGGGATCTCTGTTTGTAGGAGCTTTCGGCTACATACGAGGAAACCGCTAGGATTGGCTACGAGCTGTCAAAGATTGGCAGGTTGCCATTTAGATGTATACCTACTCATCGAGGCATACATACACATAAACAGCATACATATAAGATCGTACATAATAAACACCAAAACTTTACTTTGCACCTATAAATCTAAACTTATTTAAGAGTCGCGTCCCATTACAAACGAAGTTTAGCTCTCATTTTAAAACAACATCCTTTAGAACCACGAAATTTGGCATGTGCATTCTATAATAATACATATCCAGGTCGGACATTCGTTTTCGTAGCTGAAAATTGTAATACAAAGAAAATATAGCAAAAATAAGTTTTGTATGTAAATCTGTAACTGGTTGTAATTTCTTTGTATTACAATTTTCAGCAACGAAAATGAATGTCCGACCTAGATCTGTACTACTAAAATGCCCATGGCAAATTTCGTGGTTCTAAAGCATGTCGTTTTAAAATGATAGCTGAACTACGTTTGTATGGGAACGCGAGCGTCCTGGCGACTCTTAATGACTTCATGAGTTTGTAACAAGAATGACCCTCATTTTCACGTTTCCTAGAAATCAGTCTATTAGAAAACTCTTATAGAACACAAATTGCGTTATTGCGTGCTACTGTAAAGCCTATTTTATACAGTTTATATAGGAGTGAAAGGCACTAAGTTTACAGCGAGCTGGTATTTATTACTACTTTTATATATCAAGTGACCGGTTTGTGTCAGTTCTATTAATATTATCGAACTACCTACATTGATTATACCTACAATAAATTAACTGTAAAGTAGGTACTGTAGGTACCTGACACAACTAGCAGTGCGAAGCAGCATTAGTTGTACTACACCTCTGATCATCTTTCGTCTATCCATAAATGGCATAAATAGTATTATCATATGATAATATTTAAAATTATATTTTACTTTTACTGATAAACATGCAATCAAATCTTCGCAATAAAAATATAGGTACAGAGTGGAAAAGTAAGTTTAAACAGCAAGAAAATTACATTTACAAGATATATACAGGGTGTTTCCTGTAATAGGAGCAATAAGTTAAAACATAGATTCTACTCCTCAAACCAGACAACGTTTGTTCAGCGACTCTTAAAAATAACTTAATGGTTTGATTTTTAGGATATTTTAAAGTTTATTCGAACACGCAATGTACTCCGAAATCGATTATGTCTGTAGGGTGACAACTTGACAAGACTGACAAGCAATGTCAATGAGACGGATTTTAACGTACATTGAAAATACTATTTAGTTTGTATGAAAAACAAACAATCTAAAAAAAACATCTTTTTAAAAAGTTGTTAAACAAAAGTGTTATTGTTTGAGGTGTAGAATCTACGTTTTAATTTATTGCTCCTATTAAAGGAAACACCCGGTATACAATTAGTGCTTAAGGTCTCGACACATAAACTTTACGTAAATCCTATGTTGATTATTATTTAAATTAGTCTTAAACAAAACTTTCGTGAGACTCGGGCATATTAAATAAATAAGAACGGATAACTCACTTTTTTTAAGTCGAATATTGCTCGACATGTTTCACTCCATAACGAGGATCTTGTTCATGAGTTATTCGCGTTGGCTAATCGACAAACGACGACGACGTTACTTTTGTAATGCCGTATAGGCAGACGTTTGACCACGATCTCACCTGATGGTAAGTGATGATGCAGTCTACGGTGGGGCACGCTTACCTATGAGATACCTATTTAGTCTCGCTTTGAAGAGACCCAAATGTCTAGCTTATACTATCACCGCCCACTGTTTAACGCCACTATTTAATGCTTAGCCGAATAAAGCCGTTATAAGTCATAAAAAGCCTATATTAAGGTATTTTAGGGCATTTCTAATGGCTTGCTATTACGCCGCTGAGTGACTGAAACTTTCGTTAATAACGATAATGTGGTCGGGAATCGTAAACACTTATTATTGATTGCTATATTTGTGGAATCTAATGGCCAATATGTTGTTGTCCAAACGCACCTCAGAGTCAGAGGAATAAGTGCTCCCTCCATACAACTGGGGCCGTATTCTAACTTTAAAACACATTAAGAAACTATCTAACTTTAATACAACTCCAATGCAAAGACAACGCAATACAGCTAGCGCCTAAATACCTGAATCAGAAATATCAATATTTGCTTGAAAATGATTCCAATGTAACTCCAATACAATTTCAATATTGGTTGACTTGATTATTTGTTGTGTGTTGGAGTTATTTTTGAAATGGATTGTGTTTTTAATGTATTGTTTAAGTATTTTGAATTTAGTAATGTAAGGCACCTTGACATGATGAAGGCATGACGACTAAGGGAACTGAGGGTAATAGAGCTGGCAGGGGGTGAATAGAGCGCCCGTTGTAAAACTTGGTATTCAAGCCTCCTGACCGCTCTCCCCTCAGTACCAATGCTAAGCAAACCTGCTTGCTAAATTACGCATTCAAAAAGGTTTACCCGTTTAAGAGCTATGGCACAGGGCGGACACGTCATGCTACAGAACTCGTTTGATCGCTTTTGTGTGCACGGCACATCTGTACACGCTTCAATGTGTGCGTGCGTCTTAGGGCGCTGTTTCCGCTGTCGTAAATGACGTTTGACCACCATTTTGTTTTTTATCAATGCGCTGATCGCCGCGGGGTGAGGTAATTTCGATCGGGTCGGGGCGTAGAATGGCCATTCAGTATGAAATACTATTGTTTATGGTCCGATATACAAACATAAATTTATTTTATTACACATAATATTATTTTTTATTAATATTTATTAATGAAATGTCTTCGTTATGAGCGTCATAATAGGCTTCAAAGTATAACTTTTAGGGCGGATCAACTCCAGAGAACAGGTAACGATTTTCATATAAAATTGAAGGCCTAGGCCGGGAAGTAATTTTTTTTTAATTTCCATTCCATATATGTTTGTGGCACAGGATCATGACATTCAGCCATTTAAGGTTATAAGCGATATTGACTTTTTGGTTCATTTGACATTCTGCCACTACTTATGCATATTAAAAAAAAAACAATAATCATCATAATATTATGTTTTTTTTTTATAGACAAATATTTTTTGAAGTTTTTTTTTTGGATTTTTTTTGAAAAAAATATTTTTTTGTAACGTTTTGACTTTATACAGTCACCATATACATTATTAATACAAGTTTACGAGTAGACTTTTGCCTTACGTATGTCGGAAAAAAATGGATAATTTTCATATTTATTTCATTGCATGTTTGAGAAAAGCACTATACATACCTCGGCGTGAAAAGGGGTTGCCAGCCTCGTAACTATCCGGCCTCGCTACGCTCGGCCGTCTATATAACTCAGCCGGCAACACCCAACTTCCCGCCCTCTGTAGTAATGTACTATTATTACACATACATTTATAACATGCCTCTATTTTTGTAAGGGTTAACTAAACGTAAATAACACACTATGCAGTAATATGAATATTTCAGAAACCCCTTCAATAAATCTAATTTAATCTTTCACGACATAGCAACTATTTAACTCCGTATTAACAACACAAACCATTATCGATCCACTTCACACCCCAATAAAATGACAATAGTGATAACAAGAAAACAACACAGAACTATAATATCATATCACGCTATTAACTCATATACAATAAAGTCTGTTTCATTCTGACATAGGCCTTGGTTATGTGGTTGGGAATAAAAGAAGAGTTTATACGTGTTTCGGCAATTTCGGCAGATTTCGTTTTATTTCAGCTTGCTGGGACGTTGAGGATATTTTCTTAAGCTGGGTTCACACTAGCGTAGCAGGCAGCCGAGTACTTATTGTAACTTTAAAATATATTAAAAACACAATCAATCCTCAACACAAGTCCAACACACAACAAATAATTAACCATTGGAGTTGCAATGGTGTTGCAATGGAGTAATTCCAGCAGTTTCTGATTTAGGCAGAACAGTGGAGTCTCAGTAATAGAGGGTCCAGTTTTTACCCTTTGGGTATGGGACCCTAAAAAGTCGTGTTGTATAAAAACGTCGAGGTATAAAACAATATTATTGTGTAATTTATTAACGTATGTACACGGAAAAAAAAGCTTCCGGGATATTCTCAATCTAAGACATTATTATATTATGTTGAAAATATTTCCTCGTGACAAGCATTTATTTCCTTTAACGAAAATAAATTAAAGTTTTAAATATAACGAAGCGAATATATTCTTACAGATTTTCTAGTTTTCTTTTACCTAAGATAATACTTGTTTGATTAAAGTAGGTACAATCTCTCTTATTTACTCAATGTACTCTTGAATCAATACATTTTTTTATTTCTATTTTAAGGAAACGTGGTTTTATTAACCGAAGATTCATATTTTTGGTAAAGGAAATAAATACTTGTCACGAGGAAATATTTTCAAGAAAATAATAATGTCTTGGATTGAGAATATCCCGGAAGCTTTTTTTCCGTGTAGTCCAATCGAGGAGTGTGTACGATCCCTTACTTCTATTTACTTATATTTGTGGCGATCGCGTAGAAGCCTGGCCAAGATTGCTACGTAATATGTTGCTTTATTTGACTTTTTTGTTCTGGTTTAATATTGTGTGGTAACCTTGACCTTCTTCATGTACTCTATCTAATACATAAAATGGAAAAACTTATTTTTCTTCACGTAGCTTGAATTTTGATTTTCAATTTAAAACCAACCAAAGTTTTTTTTTCATTTCCCAACTCTACATAATCCAACTTAACCTAACCCAACCTAGTAGGCAATTTTCATTTCCCAAATATGGGGTTGGGAAATGAAATGGTTGCGAAATAATTATTTGGTAAAGGTTATTCGGCCAAATGAAACTTCTGCGAAAAGTTGGTTGGCAAATGAAATTCGGCAATACAATTTTCGGCGAAAAGGCAGGATACCCCAACCAACTATCACGACTCACTCAATGGTTTCGTAATTATTTTGTGTATTTTTTAATAATTTGCTTAACTCAAGGTTCATCATCATCATTAGTCGTTCCCTCAGAGCTGAGGATCGTGACATCATTCCTTCTGTTACCTCAAGGTTAGAGAGTAAGATTTAGGTCTTGTATAGTGAAGTTTGGATAAGTTAGTGTTTTAATTGCTGCTTAACTTTGATTTTTATACTTAATACTAAAATTTTATTATATTTTTTATATATTATATAATATATTTAATACTAAAGGTAAAAAGCACGCTTATTACCTATTTGTTACTAAATATAACTTTCAAAGCAATTATAACAAATCCATTACCTAATGCGTGAAATAACACCTTTAACGAACACATGTGATAAAAACTAAGTTTAAACACGCAGATAACCCTTAATCAGTCGTCCATATACATACCTATTGACCTTGTCAACTTTCAACTCAACAAATAACGACCTGATTTAGTGAAACCACTTAATGGAAAGCCGTTTACTATAGACATATCAGCCGTTATATTAATTATGCATGTGCCACAAAAGAATTAGTCACAGAAGGGCTGTTTCATATAATTTTCAACCGACTTCAAGATTTTGAAGGAGGAGGTTATCAATTCGTCGGGATCTTTGTTTTGTTTGCTTGTTTTTTTTATGTATCATCATCATCATCTCAGCCATAAGACGTCCACTGCTGAACATAGGCCTCCCCTTTGGACCATCATTAAAAGGGGGTTTGCCATACGCGCCACGCTTGGCAGGCGGGTTGGCTCGCGCAGTTTTTTCAATGTTTTTTTTTATGTATGTTCACCGATTATTCGAAGACGGCTGGACCGATTTGGAAAATTCTTTTTTTTTTGTTTGAAAGAGCATACTTTACAGTTGGTCCCATTTTCACCATGGTCTAGATCTGATGATGAGATTCTGGAGAAATCGAGGGAACACCTATAGTGATTTTACTATTTTTTACAGCAACTCGGCCACTTTCTCTAGGAATAGCGGATCCTAAGTGATGTCGGTTCTTTTTTGTTAAAATTATTTACTTCGATCTCGTGGTCCTTTGTTTGCTTCTTCCTAAACTTTGTTCCAGCTTTTCCATGGCTTAATGGAGCCTGCGGGGCTTTTTGTTATCTCCCTCTCTATCGCTCTTGCAAATTCTAAAGATAGTAATGGAAATAGACTATCGAACAAACGCAATAGGTTGAACGCTTAGATTTATAAACCCAAAATTTGGCGTAGATATTTTGTTTTTAGACAGTTTTATTTTGCTTGACCCCGTATATTTGTTTGTTTATTTATACGCCTCAAATCTTGTAAGTTAAATTTCAACCACTTTCCGGTGTCTGATTGAGCTGAAATTTGGTATACTTCCGTAGTTTACATGACAATGCTAATAGGTATAGTCAGCAACATTTTTGGGAGTTACTGGTTTCGAAAGTGAAGTAGTCGAAACTGTATAGAGTTATCTGACAGCTCCTGCCATATTATACTAAATCACTTTGTGTGGATTACAAGTCTTCCACCATTAAAATACTACTTTAGTTCTATCAACACTGGATTTGTTTAACATTAGATTTTAATACTTTTTGCAGAACAACAATTGCGTTGCGAGACTTTGATTTTTGTACACGTAATATTTTTGATAGCATATTCATCAAAAACATATCGGTAATAAATACTGTGCCCTAAACTACTGTGCTTTGTCGAATGTCGTGATGTCAAATTTAATACGAAACAGCGGTTGTGGTTTGTTCATATAAGTAGATGTTTTCCATATAGTATTTAATTAATTCATGTTGCTTTGCTGAAATAACAGTCGCTCTGATTGGATTTCACCACAACAATGCTTCTGCTATTTTAATAGTCATGAAAAAAATATATAATGAGGATTGCAATGTGCTGTTGGTGCAATTAAATTGTTAAAAAAATATTTCGTTGGATATGAGAAATTCAAACACCATAGACAGAAAATACAAACTTATATGTGCGTCCAAAACCAAATATAGGGAGCCATGTTGGAATTTACTCTATCTAAATCTGAATAATACTGTACAAGGATCTATTCAATATCCTTAATCAGCCAGTCATTCGTTTTAAAGGCAGTAAATAATAACATAGGGCAAAACTGGCAATCATGTAATGATAGCCCTATATCACCTACTCTACCTAAAATTTAAACCTCTACTATAATAGCTAAAGCTGCTATCTAAATAAAGGCGCTAACTAATGGAAAATAAAATTTCAAACAAAAGTTAAAACTGAAAGAAAACTTTATTAATTCAAATAATCCTATCGAATAGTACAAGTAGCTTGCTCTGATATTAAATTGGCACATGATCTTAAATGTCTAGTGGCGACCCTTCGTTGTGTATTTGTAGTTTACCCAGATTCTTTTCGAAAGGTGAAAGTTATCCTAACATAAATTATAATAAACCCATTCGTGTACTTGCATACACAATACCTAAGTCCTGAAACAGTCAATCAAATAAAATATCCATAATTAAAATACGCTGTATAACTTTACATTTAAATAAGTGTGCATTCACCAAAGACCAATAAAATATAGACATATATATTTCAGAAGAAAGTATGAAAAATATATTTTAAAAAAGAAGGGGGTTGGGAGTAGAATATGCTCACGCCACCGCATATTCCAGTCAAAACCATCTCGTCTTTTCCACTTGTGTTCTGCCCTTTTAGGATGAGGAAAGGTTATGGGAATCCGGTATAAGCCACATTCTTCATAAATAAAGATTACCGGTTGGATTAGGGCCTATCTACCTAATCATTCCCTAACCTATGTCCCTTGATAGATACAAGTACTATGTTTAGATTTAACAGCAATTTCTCGACATATGTATAATCTGATAGGTCCGAGGCGACTCAGCAGGATCCGTTGGTTGATGATTTTAATGATAGTGACTCCGTACTTGATGATCATGGTATAATCCAAATGTTGAGCAGCAGCAGCAATTCATATGAAGATGGTGGCACGTCGTAAAACACGTCGATATACAGTATATATTGCAGCATGATGTTTAATAATATCCAGTTAATGAAGAAAATAGAGCAGGTTTCCTACTCAGTCACCTCGAGCCATACTTTTATAACTGCGCCTCAGCAAAAGTGATAATAAGAATATTCAGCAAGTATATCAGTCTCTGGTGATATGTGTAAATAATTTCCCATAAATTTGTAGATCCACGAACTATTGAAGATCAGCATATGCAGTCTTAATCTTTATATTTATCTATTGAAACCCCAATAGGTCCAGGAAGGTTCAACAGGTCCCATTGCTTGATTCGTAGCCAGTATGTAATAATATTGTCGAGTATGGATAATAATATCAGCTTTAGGTACAATCAGGTTATTCAGTTAAATGCAGGAAAATGATGAAACAATTCAAGCTCCGGAGTGCCTCCCAATCCCACCTGACCAGATCGTAATTTAGAACAAATGAAGAATCTCAGCAAAATGTAATTATATTCAAATTAAAGCAATAGGCACAGCAAAACAACCTTCCCTGATGAAATCGGTGGGACTCAGCATAGTCCTCCAACGGTGGAACTTTTCGTCCTTCTCCAACGGTGGGGGGATGCCCCATTGATGGGGGTCAACTGAACTGCCTGCCTTGTATGCATCGTCTCATGAGAAGGGTCGAAGATGCTATGGTTCTACCTGCTCAGCTCGCCGAAGCGCGCTTTGGAGCTTAAGTGCACCAGGCGTGTTGTCACCACTCACATAGGTCATGGAACCGATGAGCTTCCTTAATCAGGCCTTCGACTGGTTCTAATGATGGCATATGTTTCTAATACAAGCGTTCATTCCTAAACTGAGATCCTTCAATTGATAGTTTCCAAAACAAATATACTTATATTAGATCCATAAGGCCAGGCCAAAAGCTATACAGATCCACTATAAGCATTCCTAAACCTCTTTAATCTTTATCTACTAGGTCCCCTTTTCTTAAGCGTTCACTCCTATTGCCATAATAAATGATATTAGATAGAAATATCTTCAAAGGTTAAATTTTCACACTTGAGGTTACATACACGTTTTAAATTAATCCTTTAATAAGTACATCATAATAATATCAATAAAAGAAGACAATTGACAAAGTAATTTTGTCAATTAGTGATAATATAAAAACTCACCCCCTTTGTTTCTTCTTCTGGAGCTGTTGAGCGGCCGAGGACTTGTTCCAAACTGATCCCCATCCAATGGTGTCCCATTCGTTATATACTTTCCCATTTTACCCCTTCCACACGCTGATGACCATGCTTTCTTAAGGTATGCGTCGGCAAGAGGCTGCCGCGACCCGGCAGTCGCTGCCCGGCAGTCACTGCCCGGCAGTCGCCCTACTGCTTTATAGGGATTTGTATGACACACCGTCCGCAGCAGGCGGCTGAGCGGCGCGGCCGTGGTCGCGCGACCTCGGCAGCGCCGCCGAGCCGCTCCCGTAGCAGTACGGCAGCGCTGCTGGCTCGCAGCGGTCGCAAAAATGGTGTCTTTTAACAGTTTTAACGAAGAAAACGACGAGAATTTAGTGGAGCTTATTGCTAAACATCCAGCGCTTTATGATTTTCGACTGAAAGCTTCTACTCCTCTTTGATTTTATTCTTCGTCTTTAAATTGTCAAACATCGTTATTTTCGAACGAGCGGAGCGTCAGCGAAGATCGTTCTTACAAACAACAACTGTCACCTGGCTACTGGGACGTCTCGGCATTTGGATGGCTTTTTGATTTAGATAGTTTGTCCGACGATAACTTTAGTAACGATTTTCCGATCATTATGAAATTTGTTGGGGTTGTAGCAGAGACCAACAAAATTTGCGAGTTCGTATATGAGCTGGATTGAGACGGGGGTTCTGAAATTAGAAGGCCTAAAAAGGTTTTGTAAAGGGGTCCTGTTACATTGGTCATCTTATTTGCAACTTTTACGAGCAAGTATGGTTGAGTTTGGTATCAAACGAAAGGTATTGATTAACACTCTCGTCAAATCCTCATTAACTGTTTACTGTTTCATAACAATTAGCAACATAAAATTGATTTCAAAAATATTTTTAATTATATTTTGATTTTGGTGTAAATATTTTGACAACTGACTTTTTTTTTAATTTATTAGAGCTTTGGCTGCTAGGGCCATCAGCATACTGACATTAACACATTAATTGGAGAGAGTTACCATAGACGCATAATGATGGTGACCGAACCCTATATAGGTGGTCCACAGATGAGAACGACATGTCAAAGCAACAGAGTGAGAGGCATGTGAGAGGTAGATTTATATTTAGATGAGACAAAAACTGTCAAATCTGAAGCGATTTCGTCGCGGTAAAATTTTGCGCATCAACCGCACAATTTAATATGGAAGTTTAGATTCACCGTGATGGTTAGTTCAGAAAAAAATACCCGATACCAATTTTTGGTATTTGTAGTAATTCTACTATTGCATATTTATGGCGAAACACAAGATTCGCGAGTTCACAGTTCGGGGCGAACTACTAGTTAATAATACGCAACCGAATCGCACAAGTCACAACTGCTAGCACTGACTCCTACTATAATATATGTGACTACTGTACGTGGCAGTCGGCAGCCGCCGCTCGGTCGCGCCTACCCGAATGCTTACGGCGGCGCTGCCCAGCAGTCACGTTCGGCGGCGGCGGTCGGTCGCGGCGGTCGGGTCGCGGCAGCGTCTTGCCGAATGCTATCTTTAGTCTGCAGACCATTTGGAGAACGATTCTTGCCATGTATCCAATTTTCAATCTTATTGTTAATTTATAAATTACAAAATCCCTTCTTGCAATCTGTCAGAATGTGGGTATGTTATAATTCTCCTATGCCGCAATGGAAACAGCTACCTACATTTTTCCCCGATTCTAATACATTTGAATCTTTTATTATATTTTCTAAAATATTGCTTAAAATAATGCAACTACAGAAGAAACCTTCATATAAAAATACAACACACACCCACGTATTAGATAATATGTGCACGAACAAATAAAGAGATAGTTCTGAGTTATTTTTCCTTTAACATGTAACTGCAATTCATGTTATCATGTTTAATTCCAATAATTATTACAAAAACCTATTAAAATAACTATTTGTTTATTATATTTGTAAATAAAACCCCGCTAATTTATATTTTCTAACAAAATTTTGCGTTTAAAGCGTAGCTTCAAACAGTGTCTGTTAGTTGTCAATCCGAACGTTCTGTCATATGAAGTTTTGATTATTTACTGTCGAGTAGCATTATGTAAAACTGTATAACGTAATTCTCATCTGAATAATATGCTTAATTAGTAGGAATGTGTCCCAAGAATTGGTGTAACTAAAAGAAGCTTATTCTAGAATTTAATGTTGCATTTACTCCCAATGCTGGAACCCTGTTAGTTTTGTTATCTGAAAGTATATTTTAATTCAATACAAGGTAATGGTTGAAGGGTCCCATCTCCTAACATTAGCAATAAATTAGATCCTTGTTATTGTTTCTTTAATAACATTTACCGATCAATCACAGATAGCGCCTTTGAAATTGATCATAGGAAATCGTGCGAACGTTTTTTAAAAATTGTTTTACTAAAATAGGGTACGGTATGTTACAATCATCACTACAGAAAAATATACGAGGCCCAAGCCACGTGATTTTTCTAAATTAGAATATCTTCCCCTGACACTTGATATAAGTACCTACTTATTTTCCGCACTTCATTTTAAAGTGCCCGATCTAATTCCAATCTTAAGTATCCGCTGCCTTTTGGAATATGACACGAAATCTCTAAATGGTAGATTCTTTACAACCCTGAGCCTTATTCTCTTGTCATAATATCTTTAAGCATGATTCATATTTTGCTGTGAGGGTGACAATTTATTTTAGGAATGTAGCGTTCGAAATTTTAATGGAATTAGGGTGTCTCGAAACTTCTTAATTGAATATAACTCTGGTTGCTAAGATTGTTGGTGAACGCAAAGAGGATTATACAGCTTAGTATGTTATTACAGCATGGGAATTTCTAAGAGAATTTCAATATGTTTAATGAGCTCGCTGAGAACTTGTTTCTGTACGTACTTTAGAATGATTTTGAAGTAGTCCATAATTGAACGAACAATGTTTTGCAATCAAACTAAATTTAGGAGGCATGTATTGATTTTTCGTATGGTCCAACAACGTCTAAGGGTATAGAAATAAGGAATAAATTATGATTAATCTTGCAAAGTTTGAATTTATGACAAAATTGCCAATCATCACATTTTAAATTTGAAGCCAGTAAGGTTCAATAAATCGTTATTTAACCAACTCGGCCTCTGGCAAACTAAATTTTTCAGTAGCAGTAAAAATAAACTAAAGGTTTTTGGAGTTGTACCTTGTACAAACAGCAACACACTTGACCATCGATAGACCTTATGCCGTTACAATAGGGATTACAAATGGTCAGTCAACAGTGCTGGCGATGGTACTATCGTAAGAAAAAGGAAACAAGACTATGTATATGCTCTAAGTGACATTTCGTTTGGTTCCGTATCGTAGATATTTTTTGGTCAATAGGTCATCACTACGAAATTGATCGGACTTCTACAGAGGATTCTCGCTACATGTGAATTTAACACATTCACTGCCCCCAACGCACATGTGCGTTCACCGTCATACAAGTTTGTTCCTAGGCCACGCCCCCTGGCAGTGAATGCGTTAATACTTACCATGTCATAGTTTGCTACGCGCTACACTCATAGCCGATCTTAGCAGCTATAGTTATTTGTGCAACAAGAGAGCAAAGTTAGTTTTTGCTTCGAGTGTTTATTTTGAGTCCTGAGCAAGCGAAAGATTCTATAATAGAATCACGAGCGTAGCGAGTGATTCTAATTTAGAATCTTGAGCGTAGTGAGGGACTCAAAGGCACGAGGTGCAAATAACTTTGGTCTCATGTTGCACATACAACTTTTCACCTCAGCAGTGAGAACATACCGATAATAATACAGATACGAATACCGATACAAAAAAATACTCGGTTACTTTTGACTTGCATGACTTTTCGACTTTTTTGTTTTTCTTTTTTTTTGACTTTTTTGACTTTCCTTACTAATTTAACTTTTTTGAAAATTTTGATATTTCTGAAATTATTGTAATTTTGGAAATTTTTGTAATTTTAGAATTTTTTATAATTTTTGAATATTTGAAATTTTAGAACTTTTAAATTTTTGAAACTTTAGAAACAATTGAAAATTTTGAAATTTTTGAAATTTTTAAAATTTTTGAAATATTTGAAATTTTTGAAATTTTTGAAATTTTTGAAATTTTTAAAACTTGTAATTTTTGAAATTTTGGAAACTAGAAATTTTTGAAATTTTTGAAATTTCGGAATTTTTGACCCTTTTTTGACTATTTTTAACTTAATGAGAGAGGAGGAGTTGAAAACATTGTAATCACGCATTGATTAGAAACTAGTGCCTGCGCCAAATCTTGTGATTAGGTTTCCAAACTAATTTAGTGTTCATCGGGGTTCTGCTATTCAAAAAGCGACGTTATGTCGTTTGAAATATTAGTTTCTCTTTCTTTTTACTGCAGAATTTTCAAGGTCATTTTGTCTCACTCAGTGAGCAAAATCGAACTTTGCTCACTGAATTTAGGCGGCAAAGAACCCTTGTTCGAGCGGCTGAGGTGAAAAGTATTTTCTTTATTACTGTAATTAATTTGGACAAAGGATCGAACTTTGGTTAAAGTAACATGTACAATCTGTAAAAGTTTAAATTGGCAAATAAACTAAAGTAAAATTAATATACTAACAACAATTTCTCTAAAGCAGCCCTCAAAGCACAGATAAACAAAGTAATAACAATAACCCATGTCTTACATCTAAAACATAGGAGTAAACCCTCAAAACTTCGCATGTTAGGTCGCAAATTAGTATTTTACTCAGGCTAAAGCCCGGTCTACATTTGTCTGCCGTGTTGTGTCGTGGCGCGTCAGAACGGTAATCGGTTCCATGCATTTAAGGGGCTACTTTGAAAATTATAGGTTTTTTCAAACGCTCTAGTGACTAAACGGGAAAAGGGGCTGAATTTATTTTCGTATATACATTATTAGACTATATACTCTTATTTTTGGCACAAGCCGAAACGCGATTGCTGAAAGTTGCCTCGATAGAAAAAAATCCGAAGTTGGGTCCTTTTTCCCCTTATTTTTCTTAGCTTACTTAAACTATAAGAGATTAAGCAATATAACTAAGTAAAAAATATGGTATTCTTGTTTATCTAAAAAGTCACAGCAAGATTAGACAAAACTTTATAGATTCGCTTATTTATCGTAGTTTAGTCAAAAAGTCTGATCCTTAAGAGCGCTGCATCTCTTTCTTTCGTGCACGGGAGCCATAAACGTGTCTTTAACGAATGGGCGTGGCGTGTCCGAATCGAGGAACGGCCTTAATATGGTTGCGTTCACATTTGTCTGATGCACAATGCACGGCAGCCATACCGATTACTGTTCTGATGCGTCTCGACACAACACGTCAGACAAATGTGTAGGCGGCTTAATGTGTGAACTCGGCATATCGTGTTGGTTCACTCGTTGCAAAGACCATTATAGTAACAAAACTGTGTGTTTATTCTCGACTTTATTACACAATAAATAAAGTTGAAGTTAGGAATCGTGGTGGAAATAATTTTGTGCTGTCCGCTACGTCTTTGTTATATTAAAGCTGATAATTTCAGTTGTCAGCGGCAGTTCTTCTGTGATAACGATGTGAGTTCTGTTAAAATTTAAGTTACGTATTCAATCTAAGTGTTCTCTTGTTAATCGCGTTTTCTTGTTGGTTATATTAAATTCTAGGGACTGTTATATGGACATGGAAGCTCTGCTGTTCTGTCATTATCATAATAGTTAATCGTATCCATTGTATGGCAGCTGTTTGCGATTTTGAATATCTGGACTGATGCTGCTAATTGTATTGAGAAAGTCTAAAAGTTATTTATTGCATTCGTAATACAGAGTCAGAAATTTTTTAAGTCGAAAGCTTTACAACATATAATTTAAAATAAAAATGCTAAAACTTAGAAACTAATAAAACATGATACTTAAATTTAATCATAAATAACGATATACGTTCAACTAAAATGTTTACCTCACTGGCTAAACTTGCAATGTACGTATGTACGTATTAGGTACGTATAAGCAGAGACTATATAGAGATATAAGTAGACGACCACAGCCTAAGAACTTTTTAAGCTCAAGTCGATTGCGCCCTCTGTCCGAAAGCCGCCTAAAGATACCGAAATTGTAAGAAAAAATGTCACCTGCACTGCTACTCCACCTAGTAGCTACTAGTGTACGACTAGTACATTATTTGTTACTAGGTGGAGTAGCAGTGCAGGTGACATTTCTTCTTACAATTTCGGTATCTTTAGGCTGCTTTCGGACAAAGGGCGCAATCGACTTGAGCTTCAAAAAGTTCTTAGGCTGTGGTCCTCTATATCTCTATAGTCTCTGGTATAAGATAGGTCCTATAACTCGGTTAAGTGGCTAATTTTACGATGTTCCTTCACTCGCAAATATGTTTCGCTTAAAAATGTTATCCAGACTTGTGCTTTATGATATCGGAACAAGGTACATAATAGCATGGGTTTTATGGGTATATAGTATATGCAAAAGTTCTCAGATAAATCAGCGCGGAGTTATGTGAAGCGGCAAATTGGGGCTTCCACGACCTACGTAATTCGCGATACATTATCAACTGTGAGATCTATGAGATCTTGAGATCAGTGAGATTAATGTTAAATCTGAGATTACGTTTTCTAGTTTGCTTGAGGTTTTCATTGAGGCAGTTTTGATTGCAGGCATTTGATACGGAAATCAGTTGAATTTTGTATGGAATTTTTGTAATAGAGAAACACGAGGGGTGGAGGGTGAGACCAGATAAGTTAAAAAATGGTTTTTAACATTAGAACCACATGTGACTTACGTAGAGTTCTTATTACAATTACATATTTAACGAGTTATCGGGTTTGAACGCCCACCCTTGGAATAGGTATGACTTGTGTGCTGCCTCAGTGGCGCGTTCAGTAGTGCGATCGGCCTCGATCTTCCAAGAGATTGGATCTGCGTTCACTGAGGCCACTTCCATACATTTGCATTAATTTGTTATGGACGCGGTGCCGCACGCTTCACCAGACGCCGGCGCTCGAGCGGTCACTCAGTTGGCACCCTTACTTAATAATTCGAAATTAATTCTTCCGAAGCCAGTGGAAGAATTTAATTCGAGCCCTACACCCCAGTAGAGGGTAAAAGGATAAAAAGAAGAAGAAGAAGATTTAATAGTTCTGAGTTGGGTTCATTTCGTGATACTGGATCAAAAACGGATGATTGTTCTGTAGGAAATATAAATGTAACAATAGTAACGATTTGGGTACATTTAAATACTAATGAATGAATGAATTAATGAATAATATTTATTTCAGATTTAACAATCCATATTGTTTGTTAGTATACATGTGAGATATATTGGTTAGTTAGTAAACGGTAATAAAAGAAAAGAATAAAATTAAACAAACTAAAACTATTATTTACATGATCCTATAATGCTTTTACTTCAGATTTAAAGGAAAATAAGATTTTCTATGAAGCTACTTATTATTTTATAATGCCCATAGAAACGGTGCTAAGGTTATGCGTCTTTTCTGCCTGTCTCATCCTTTTATTCCTCATGCAAGTACATCAAAATACAAAAATGAGGGCCTGAGCGTCAAAAAATTTCTAGTATGAGAGGATACTAGAAATTTTTTAACCCTCACGCCCTGTTTTTTGTGTTTTGGTGTACTTTTGTAGGTATCTGACTCAACTTTCATTAATATTTGGTGGCAACACAAGCATAACTTAAGCGGAAGTTTTTCAATTATTTCCCGAAAGACGAGATCCTAAGCTCCATGTAAAGCCGAAAGTTTGGAGAAGCGTAAAATTGCGTGTGGCGCGAACCTGAACAAGCTACACGTGTTAAAGTCGTTCGACAGGAAAAATCCTATCCATTTAATGACTTTTACGAACAGGTCTCGCAGGTGGTAGAATATATCAGTAAGCACCTATATTTAAACGTAAGTGAAGCATGCGCAATTGCGCAGCCGTGCTTGGCGATGGTTACAAATTACAATATCGCAGATCTGCCCGCCGGATTTGTCTGGTGAATATGATTGGCGGACAGATCCGTCCATGTATGGCGCTATTCAGATGTGTCCGCAGACCATGCACTGAACTGTCCGCCGTGATAAGTTCACACAATAAGCATTTTTAAAACTAAATTACTAATGAAATTGC
The DNA here is from genome assembly GCA_911728535.1 of Pammene fasciana. Taxonomy (NCBI): domain Eukaryota; kingdom Metazoa; phylum Arthropoda; class Insecta; order Lepidoptera; family Tortricidae; genus Pammene; species Pammene fasciana. The sequence goes on from OU452289.1 coordinate 2,391,316, forward strand.
TTATTGCTGCTTGCAATATTACGTAAAAATTGTCTTGAATCTCGAATCAATGTTTCATTTACATATTTACGAAAATACATTCAATCTTTTAATTGTTAATTTAGACTTTACACCAACTTGTTGTTAATTTATTGAAATCTTAATTGTTAATTAAGAACCGTACACGTACTTCACCTATACGTCCCCCATTTTTATCCTCCCCGCTCTTATACATCTACTGTAATAAACTGTGTACTACCGGGACTGCCGGGAATCAATCAATTTGATGGCAATCGTGTTTGTGAGCACGGTCCCATTGTAAAGGCACGTCAGTCAAGCTTTAGCGACTTTCTGCTTTCAATACGACGAAGGTTCCCGTTTGAGTGTCTGTCTTGACATGTATTATCCTTAATGAATGAGGGTTTTCCGGAATATTTACGATTTAATACGTGCCTGGACCTGACTATTAGAGATCTGTTAGCATAATGGTCGCATTTTTATCGTCTGTCACTATAACTGTCGCGTTCTAACCAGTATATTCGCTGTGTGCATGATTGTGGCGCCATCTCTTGGGCAGGTGGTCAATCTCTTTTTTTCCTTTTTTATAAATAGGTTGTATTCCTTGCTTATATGAAATGTAACTGGCTGAATCACTATTTTGACAGCAGACAGGGGATTTGCAGTTTCATTTCTTGTCACATTGAGCACTGCGATCGTTCTCGTTACCCCCACCATGCACTTCGCACATAGCGAATAAAAGTGACGCATGATGTGATAGGTGATAAAATGGCAACTATGCTGTCCGATATGTTCGTCAGATGTGAGATGGCCATCCATGGTTGTCATTTTATCGCTTATCGCGTTATGCGTCACTTACGCACTTACATACTTGTTATTGTTAGAACGTGACAGCTATGGTGACAGGCGAAACCCGACCATATTAGCCTAGCAGATTTGTCTTAAGATAGATCTCCGACAGACACGTCTGCCTAATATAGGCCATAGATTGACGGAAGTGAACATTCTGCCTGATATAGTAGTAGTAGTAGGAGTAAAACACTTTATTGCACTAAAACATTGTACATAATTATGAAACATACATGTAATTTGTACAAAGGCGACCGATAGGCGATATACCTGATGGACCGATATGTATTCCAAACTATTGCAAGCATAGATATCGAAGTTTTGTATGGAACCGACAAGTTTTTTCGCGATACATATTTGATTTTCATACTTTAGATAGGTATGGAGTATTTTATTATTACATATTCCATCCCTTTTCCTCAACTATTTATAAAAGCTTAGAATTAAAAAAAATCCCGTATGGAATGGGGTTAAAGAACAAATAAAACAAATGACCATGATTTGAACATTAGGGAGAAAAAACTGTTGAAAAATTCGGGGTTTAGGGTATCCTTAACAAATCGAATAATCTTACCGTTTTCCCTATAGGTACAATGACTGTAACGACAAAATGACTGGTCATTTACCCAGATCCCCTTTCCTACAAGCATTCTCGGGATTTGAATGGTAATCGGCTTCGTTAATAATGACATTAAAGGCTCTTTTGTTTTCAGAATATTTGTTACAAGAATAATCTTTACTGTTGAGCTGTGTTTAATTTATGTCGTCGTTATAATTAAAATAAAGAAGTAAAAAGTAACAAATAAGGAACAAACATGTTGATGGTGTTAGGTTAGATGGAACTGGTGATGCAATTGATGTTATAACTTAGTACCTATAAGAGTATAATGCGGTTAAGCGTTTTCTTCATATTGCTAGGTGATTTGATAACCGTATTTGCTGTTTCATACATTTCGTCGATATATTCTATGGGGAGGCCATAATCTTTATTGGAAGTTTGGAGTTGTTCCCATAGAAAAAGTTGTTCTGTATAACTTACCTAATCACTTCTCATAAGATGGCTAAGTTAGTCTAGTTACTGAAAAAACACCCATAATCCCGTATTTCTTTAAGTTATGTTAATTTTAATGAACACATACCTTCTAGGTCTGACTACAACCTAGCTTTTATAGGTATAGTGTAGTCTTCTTCAAGATCCGGTTCCGAAGTGCCAGATCTTCATAATCTCGAGTCTCTCGACATGGTATTTATTATTGCGATCGCACCGACAGAAGCAGAATTGTTGTTTGGCTATAATAATCTACAGTCATCAGAACAGATCACGATTGCTATCGTATCTAGATATATTCTGAATCGTAAGAATAATCTATACACGGTGTAACATGAAGAAACAGAAAGATTTGAACCACGCATTTCTGAGGTCAATAGAAGAAAAAACATTACCTATATGACTTAATGTCAAAAACGCCAAAAAAATATTTTTTTTTTCGTTTTTTTTAATGATTTTGAACAAAAATCATCTCGCTCTCATCGACTACGAGCCTCAAAGGTAAAATTATCGGTTTAAATGAATTTCTACATTTTTTTTATAAGAAAGTTTATACAAAATGTTTATTGTCACTTTGACATCTGTCAATAAAATATGTCCTTAGACTACGCCCCATACTGGTGAAATCGCCATCCAAAAATCGTGTTTCGCTGAGTAACAGTGAGAAATGCGTTTTTTTTAATTGGTCGTAGCTCGGAAACTAGGCAAAATTCAGGACAGGACAGGATAGTTTGTATGACATTTTAGTCTTCAATTATGACTAGGAATACGCTGTTAAAATTATTAGGTTTCCTCATGTTACACCGTGTATACAGTGTCCATCGACGACGATGATTAATCTGTAGATATTTCTAACCCCTTATCTTATCCACCACCTGTATGAATGCCACAATCTTCACATCCTTTTCGTCAAAATGAAACATAGATTATGTAAGCCTCCATTCTATTAATCATCTCAATGTCACGAAAGATTACTCTAACGTCTGACAGCATTTATTACCAAGGCATTAAGAACTATTTTATGTGGTACAGGTTGATTTGACTGGGGTATAGCTAGGCGAACTAATCCCTGGCAGGAGGATCTTTTCGACGCAGTGAAAGGGCTCTGCAAACAGTCTTGAATGAAGCTTTGAATGTGGCTTCAATGTAGCACGTAATGCTATACAAGTATATATATGTTTGTTAATTATTGAGTGAAACAGCAGTAATATATTAGGAGTTTCATTCAAATGCTTAGGTCCAGTGACATCGTAAAGCTGATAATTTCAGTTGTCAGCGGCAGTTATTTTGTGATAACGATGTAAGTTCTGTTCAAAAAGTTACGTACTAAGTTTGGAGGAGTGCTGTAGCTAGCTGGTCAGATACATCGGAGTGGCCAAGGTGGTCACAAATATCTGAACAACGTCTCTATTGTTAAGGCGATAAAGTGCATGTTATTTGAACACCCTGTCCGCTCCGATATATTTGACTGTGAGTATACCGTATCCTCGCATTTATTTATTCCAGACTAAAACTTGTTTTTTGATGGGAGTTACTAAGTTAGTCTGAGGAATAAATAAAATAGAACCTAAACATAATGGGACAATCTTACACAAATCAACCTAGTCCCACAGTAAGCTTAATAAGGCTTGTGTTGTGGGTACTAGGCGACGATATAAGTATATAATAGGTAGATATAGATAAATACTTAAATACATAGAAAACATCCATAACTCAGGAACAAATATCCGTGATAAACACACAAATAAATGCCCTGACCAGGATTCGAACCCGGGACCTCATGCTCCATAGGCAGGGACACTACCCACTAGGCTAGGAGGCCTTTGCGAACTGCGACTGGAATGTGTTTAGCAAGAACCAGTCTTGGTGCAGCTTCACTGTGCGAGAATCGGTAAATGATGTGATTATTATGTTATACTTGTTTATGTGCAATAAAGTGATACATACATACATACATACATACATACATATATTGGTTCTTAACAAACACATTCCTTGCAACACATCCTCGCTCATCTCTGATGGAAACGCAGCCTAAGAGATAACCCTACTTACACTACAAATTCCAATTTGCCCTTAAGGCTTGTTTACACTTTGCGAAGTAGCAAGTGCAGGTGAGAAGTGATTAGTTAACATATTTTTACGATGATAAGTGTCCAGTGTTAAGCAATCGTTTACACATTGTTTAGTTGGGCTCTGTGCAGGTACCACTACACCCTACTCATGGTGTTGTGTTCCTGCTGGTGAGTAAGATTGCCAAAGAGCTCAAAGAGGACCCAGTGTGTTGACGATGAAGGACTCCTGTACCTTTAACCGCTAACATAGTGAATCCTCCTTTTTATAAAGGGTCGGCAACGCCCATGTGGCACCTCTGGAGTTGTAAGCATCCATAGGCTGCTGTAGCTGCTTACTATCAGACAGGCTTGGCAAACAAGTCGTGGTATAAAAAAGTGCAGAGTGGGCAAAAAAATGGATGGCGAATGAGGGTGCGCGGGTGTGTGGGGAACTACTTAAGGGGCTACTTTGAAAAATTATAGGTTTTTTCAAACGCTCTAGTGACTAAACGGGAAAAGGGACTGAATTTATTTTCGAATATATATTATTAGACTATATACTCTTGTTTTTGGCACAAGCCGAAACACGATTGCTGAAAGTTGCCTCGATAGAAAAAAAATCCGAAGTTGGGTCCTTTTTCCCCTTATTTTTCTTAGCTTACGTAAACTATAAAAGATTAAGCAATATAACTAAGTAAAAAATATGGTATTCTAGTTTATCTAAAAAGTCACAGAAACAGAATTAGACAAAACTTTATAGATTCGCTTATTTATCGTAGTTTAGTCAAAAAGTCTGATCCTTAAGAGCGCTGCATCTCTTTCTTTCGTGCACGGGAGCCATAAACGTGTCTCTAACGAATGGGCGTGGCTTGTCCGAATCGAGGAACGGCCTTAACAGACAAAAATAGACCGAGCGTCTAATCACTTTACTTCGCACTCGCACTTGTCACTTAACAGTGTGACCGTTTACACGTAAGTTTTACTAATCACTTGACACCTGCACTTCTCACCTGCACTTGCTACTTCGTAAAGTGTAAACAAGCCTTTAGGGCCATAGAATTAGCCAAGAAAAAAACACCCAAAAATATTCGAAAGACTGTTGGTTAATTGGGTATTAACAAGGTAACAAGGTACCTACAAAAACATTTTGTTGCCAAAAAACACAATGATACTCGTACTAATAAATACAACCGAAACTCATCAGACAACAGAAAGGGAATTTTCTCATCTCCGGCATTAATGTCGCGAAGATTACGAAACACAATTGTAAGAGATTACACATATTTGGGTGGCAGGGAATCCTTGAAATGCGTAATATAGCGCAAGGTTGAGGTTGGTTTAATACAGTCCGCATGAAAAAAATATAAGGTACAGATGATTTTGCCACAATTTTATAGCTGAGTGAATAGTCTTACCGGGCCATTTTGTTGAAAATTGTCTAGACCACTTTTTTATTTCGAAAATTTAATACCTTTCGATCCTAGTTGAACAAAAAAATGTTCCTATCTAGTCATGTATTTTTCGTTACTCTATTTCGTTACCGCCATAAAAAAATCTATGGATGGTAACAAAACTTTTTTGCCTTGATTTGATGGGATCGAAAGAGCTTTGTGGTTCTGGGTCCAATTCACCAAAATAAAATTAAAATAAAAAAAGTGAAGAAGACAACTTTAAATAAAATGGCTCACTCGCTAAGCTATTTTTGTTAGGTACCGATTGTATAAATCTACCACACTCATTCAGTTCACTCCAGTTAGTAAAATGCAAATTACACTTAAAACCAAGAAACAGGGGTCAATATTTAATAAGATTAGGTCACATAAGAATATGAACTTCACATAAAAGTGTCTTAATTAGTAGGCTCATTTCCATCCATCATAATTTAACCTTTATAAGGGGGCCCACCGACTATCAGTTCGCCTGACGATATCGGCCTGTCAGTTAGAACAAAAATTTGACAACTCCGAACAACTGACAGGCCAATATCCTCAGGCCGACTGATAGTGGGTGGGCTCCATAAATCAATATCAATTACTACATGACAATTTTTCTTTCCTGTTAATGGTTAAGTTGGATACACAATTAATTATCAAAGCATATTTCTTGGCATACCTAACGAGTGTGAAAATAAAAATAAAATACCGTACAAGCATAACTCGGTGTCGCGGTAGGTAACGAGCGGGAATTTTCTCATATCGCCAACAATAACAAAGAATACTGAGTTCGCGAAATTACATATCCGGGTGCAGGGAATCCGTGAAATTCGTAATATCAAGGTAACTTACAGCAGCTCTGTTCGGAAGTGCTTGAGTGGTGAGTACCGTCAACTGCTACAACTTTGCGATGCACAACTTTACCTGGCTTGAACAACATGATTTTCTTCACCAAACTGCTATTTAGAGCGTTTCCGCACTACGTCCGATCCGAATACGATCCGAACCCGTGAAAATATGGGTCTAGAAAACTCGGACCGAATTCGGATATTGCTTACGCACTAGTCCAATCCGAATCCGTCAAAATATGGGTCTAACTCGGATATTGTTTACGCACTAGTCCGATCCGAACCCGTGAACGTGACGTCAAAACCCTATAAATATAAAGCCCTATAAACTACCATATAAATAGTTCTACGGCTAATTCGGATCTTATTTTCACGGGTTCGGATCGGATTCGGATCGGACGTAGTGCGGAAACACCCTTATATCTGATTCCTGAGATGACTGCCGTTCTCCCATCTCAGGAGTAAGATATAAATAGCTGCTTAGTGAAGAAAACTATGTATGTAAAGCCAGGCAAAGTTGTGCATCGTAGGATTCGTAGGGAAAGTTGTAGCACGTGACGGTACTTATTAAACATACTTAATAGACTATATATCTATAGTCTATTAAGTATGTTTACTTACATTGAATACAGTGTAAGCGACGTATTTGAAATGTTGACTTACATTCTACAATGAAATATGTAAACAGAAACATAACAATATTAGTCGATTAATAAATTAAAAAAAATAAAACAATGCTATAATCGTAATCGTTAAAGAGTGAAAATATGAAGCCAGATAAATGTAGTTTAAGTTGCAAAATATCGTTCCTTAAGGTGCAACACACATTTAGCGCAATTCAGCCAACCATAAACAATATTATCCCCGAACGTGGTAAAATATTGTATAAAAATCCATAAGACCACGATCGGCGATGGTCTTATTACTCTTATTGAATACTGTGGAAGCTCCATCGAAAAGTATGCTCTAATAGTTCGGTCTACAAGGTTTTAAATACAAGCATTAAATACGACTAGAAAAACTCTATTGAGTTATTCAAGGGCCGAGATACTTATTATCTATCCTATGCGCAGACCAACACATTATCAATTAAAGACACGTTTAATTTCATGTAAATAGGGAATATATTACGCAAAACTCTGCGTAGGGGGCGGCACTAGCACAACCAGAGGGCCTACCGTGAAACACGAAAATAAAGGTTTCGTTAGGTACCTGGTTCTATGTCACTCTACATATTAGAGCGATAAAGAGGCAGAAGTCAAAATTTCGATTCTTTCGTTTCACGGTAGGCCCTCTGTAAACAAACCGCCTTGGTGCACAAATGACATAATTATTCGTTATAAATTATCTATGAAAACTTGTAAAAAACTGTTTAAGGCCTAGTATGTATTAAGAATTCTATGGTTTACCGATGTGCTGGTGGCAGAACATTCAAGTAATATCCCCTATTGATACATTTTATCTAAAAAAGAATTTGGAGGCGAATTTTTCCTAAACTGTAAGTTTTTTTATCACTTTTTTTCTTTACTTAACCCATTCTATTACATGTTATTGCATTCCAAACGATACAACATGTCAAGGCCGTAAACACGATACAAAATCAATTACATCCAATTTTATCTCGCTCCTCCAGCGTTGCCGCCTCGCTGCGCATTTTCCGTGAGACGGAGCTGTCTCAACGTTCCAGCTCCGGGATCCGTGATAAATGATCTCGCCCAAGCTGACTTACGCATCTTTTTACTTTTACACGACCCATTTACACAATGTCACATCTTCCTCTAAGACTGTAATCGAAATCCGACCTTCCTACGTTTATATAAAGTACAATTTACGTTCCATTTCAGTTGAAAGTTTGTACTTTTTTTCAGTTTGTGAGCGAGAATGCGTATGCGGCACGCTTATAAGCTAATGCGAGTGTGAATAATTCATTGAGCGTATTTTATGAGATACGTATCGAGTTTTTAGGAAAATTAAGGGTTTCAGGTTATTGTAAATGGATTCTTTAATGGATTATAATTTGCTATAAATTTGTCGATTACTAAATTGTGATATGCCACCTCGAATATCGTTTGCTATGAAAGCCATTTCATCAATGCCAGTTAGGAGTTATATTTTACTTTTGTCACTCTTAACATTGCATCCCAACTTGATCCCGAGGCAGTATAATAATGAGCAGAATCTAGTCTATACGCCGTAAGACACATACGCCTTAAGAGACGGAGTGCGTTTTTAACATTTTCAAATACTTCAGTTAGTAGTAAAATAACATTTTTGTAATGAAAATGAGATCAAACTTCTTCCGCATTCTCATTTAAAATGTGACTACCTACCTACCATTCAAACTCAATGAAATAGAGAATTTAAGATACGTACGTTCTTAGTCGCGATACGATACCAATTATGCCCTTAAACGGATCGCCAGTATTTTTTTTACATCCTGTATAATGGGAAGTGAAAAACCTAAATGAAATAAACCAATATCGGCCAAATCAACAAAAAAGTTCAAGTTATGTCTAATCTATAAGTAACTTATAATACTCATATAACAAAGCAAACTGTAATAATATGACATAGTTATAAGAAAACTCCCATTTTTCCCTAATGTCCCATAACATTAGGACTGCGATGGCGGCGATTAGGAAGACAATGTCGCCTGAGTGACAGGCGACAGCGATAAGCGATAGAGCAATAGTACAGCACGCCTATTAGCACATGAGTGACGCGACAGTATCTCGCGCGCGAGATAGTCTATCCGTCCTTTTCTGACTGTGTCAATTAAAAAGAGACGGGTAGTTTATCTCGCGCGCGAGATACTGTCGCGTCACTCATGTGCTAGGCGTGCAGATAATATAAATAGTTATATGGAATGAAATTGGTGAAATCAAAGGATATTATGCTTCGTCTTATTTTCTTGCTATGATTTTTTTTTAATTATTATACTCTTGCAAGTAGTATAACAGCTGATTTCGAGCGAATAAAAGTTACATCAACCTTAACTGAGACAATGATTCCAAACTTCTTTAACTTTTTTATTATTATACCACGACGGCGGCAAACAAGCATACGGCCCGCCTGATGGTAAGCAGTTACCGCAGCCTATGGACAATTGGACGCCTGCAACCCCAGAGGATTCACATGACAAAATTCCAGCAAAGAAAGAGTTAGTAATTCCAAAATAGATGCAAACTCCATAGGTTTTAATTTCTTTGGGCGTGTTGTATGTCGGCATGGATGTGACAGTTGGAGTGCGGAAAGTTTTTTTGCGACGCCATTCATTTTTTGTCGTCCCATGGGAGTAAAAAAATGTTTAATGAAAGATCTGGCTTTGTGGAAAAAGTACTCTCTGACACACTATCAAATTGAACTGTGAAACAAAAAAAAATAACTTTTGTACCTAGGTATTAATCGTTGAAAAGGGACAAGTCGTTTCAATTAAATACTAATTAACTAATTGAACGATTAAATAATTAACATTAACTATGTGTGTAGAGTTAATCCTGCTTACGTCTCCTGATGGTTTTCATATTTCAATAATAGGCAGAACCAGAATAGGGGAGCAAATCTCAGGATTCGAGAATGACATATGTGAATACCTAAAATACTTTTAGGTCATTCTGGGTGGTAAGTGAGATTTGCCGCCCACGGGCGCAGCGGCAAATCTCACTTCACACCCAGGAGAAGACGTAAAATTGTTGACGCACCACGGGCGGTAGGTAATAAAGAAGGCCACAGATCGCTTGTTTATGGCCCTTACGTTCGGTCACAAATACTCACGATCTGAGCCATTCTTTATTTTACCGCCCTAGGTGCGTGTACTATTACGTCACTCTGGGCGGTAAGTGAGATTAGACAGCGGCTAATTTCACTTCACACCCAGGAGAAGACGTAAAATTGTGTATGCACCAAGGGCAATAAAATAAAGAACGGCTCAGATCGCGGGCATTTGTGGCCCGAACCGAAGGGCCATAAACAAGCGATCTGAGGCCACCGTAATGTCCTGTAGTTAGTTTTAAAATTGGTCTATTTATAAAATCTAAAATTTATCTTAGGTACCTGTCTTTCTACCCTTGCGCTGAACAGGAGCCGATCAGTCCCCATACGTTACGATATTGAAGGGCGATAGTCGCACAATAGCTACATATGTCCCGTAAGTGCTTCGCACTAAGTATGTCATTGTGGGCCATTGTAAGGCATTATACTATTTTCAGAAAGTTGAAAAATGTTGAAGGTTCAATAGGTTCCGAATTCACATTAGATTTTTTTTATTTAGTAGCTATAACATGCCACGTGGAGAGTAAATAAACTTTTGTAAACGAGAGTAATAGAAGCTAGCCATACAGACAATTTGATATACTTGAGTATAAAATATCCAATTATATCAATGACAAGACAACCTTATACTACTGTTATAGTCATCTTAAGTTAACTAAGCAGATACAAAGGACCGATATTAATGGTAAAGCAAGGATATTATAAAAGTGATGAAAGATGCTGTGTGGCCCCGGCTTTAGAATAGTGCCACCCCGTCTCTTCTCGCGGGTGTCGTAAGAGGCGACTAAGGGATAAGGGGACCTCTGATCCCTACTACTCGTGGGAACGCTATGGCTATCATTTAATTAATAATCATTCGCATGGCGGCGATGCGGTACGCCACCCATCACGTCTCGTTCTTCACGGGGGCGAGAAGCGGCTCACGGGGAGCCGTTTTGCTACAATGATTGTAGCAAATGGAAATCCGTGATCTCTGCCTACCCCTTTTGGGAAATAGGCGTTGATTGTATGTATGTATTACAAAAGTTGCGACCTATATTATACGAAGAATATTCCACTAGTCCAGGCGAGTGAAAACTTAACAAATCCTCTACTCCGTAGCCGCTAACATGGGTTTCCCGCTATGTAGCGAAAATGCTTCGTAGAGCCGTGACGACAACGTGTCGTCATTAGCAGTGAATGGGTTAACATTATCTATCATAAAAGAGCCATGGGACATAGATATTATGGGAGTCGATCTAAAAATGTTAAAATAAATAATAATAATATGCGAGCTTGTAAATGTCGCACAGTTGGGCAAAGTTTTTAATTTAAGAAATGAGTTTCTACCCACTTCGTTCGCCTAATAGAAGTTGTGAAGTTATCAAACCCTCACGCCCCGCATCTCTTGATTAGCACTCTCTTACTTTGAACCCTCCTTTTCCAACCATAGGAAGAAATTCTGTAATGAAAAGTATCCTTAGTTATTTCCCAAGTTATAATTTACCTTTTGTGTCAAATTTATTCATTATTCAAACATTTTGCGTGTAGGAAGAACCATCTAAACAACCAATATAAAAGCACAAAATTTCACATTTGTAATAGGTACCTAAATACCTATACGGTATACCTACCTGCCGATTCAGCACCAACTGCTGCAAATTTCTCTTGTCAGGCCTGCGGCAAGAAATGCCGCTCTCGCATCGGGCTATTCAGCTACTAAAAACGGTGTCTCCCTAATTTTACACCATGAATTGTCTGCTAGAGACGTAAGGGCCAATGATGATGATGATACCTACCTGAAAGTAGTATTCGTGTGTCGCGAAGAATTTATATCCTATACCAGGTTATTTCAATGTATCTTAAATGGATAGAATTATTGTAAAAAATACATTCACCTAGGCATTTCCTTATTTTTAACCGACTTCAAAAAAGGAGGAGGTTCTCAATTCGAGTGATTTTTTTTTATCATTATTTTTTTTTGTATGTATGTTACTCCATATCTCCGTGAATCGTGAACCGATTTTCAATTTTTTTTTTTAATCGAACAGGTATAACCCCTAGATGGTCCCCATTGTCACCAAGTCGGGATCTGATGATGGGATCCTGGAGAAATCGAGGGAACTCTTCAACTATTATAGGCACACCTATAGTGATTTCACTATTTTTTACAGCAACTCGGCCACTTCCTCTTGGAATAGCGGAGGAAGCTCGAGGAAGTGAAGTCGGTTCTTTTTTTGTTTAAAATTATATTTTCACATCATCGCTTTAATATTTTTAAAAGCTGAAAAAGTTCTGCTCCTTTTATTATATATCTACATTTAAGCCAAATAAAGCTCCGGGTTGCCTAAGAAAAAATTGTACCCACCACCACTGTATGGTAGGTACTAGGAACCCAATTGTAGGTACAATATGAAACTTAAATGTGTTAAACAGTTACGGCTAAATTATAGCTCAAATTAAAAAGCAAACAAGGTATAATTTTCGCGCCATTAAAGTTCGGAAAACTAACAACTATTAGGTAATTTTCGCCACTTGATGTTGGTAAAACTTTTCTACACTGACATTGATTATGCAGTCTCATGAAATATTTTCTCCTGGGTTCTGTGAATTTAGGACTTGAATGAACCAGTGTTTAAAACTCTTGTTCGAAGTATACAGGATGGAAATCAGGAATCTTTAAGTGTAAATATAAAAGATATCAAAAAACTTTCTATAAATATCGAAAGTAGATACTTTACCATATAAGTAAATCACACCAATTACTTATATTAAATAAACCTAGAAATATCTATTAAGTATTTCTACTCTTTATAAATGATCTTCCTAAAGCCACCAATCCTAAAACCATACTATTTGCTGATGATACAACTATCATTGTTAAAAGCCATAATCAGAATACATATGAGTCAGAAATCAATAAAGCACTAACGGACGTTAATAACTGGATACTTAATAATAATCTTCTTATAAATCTCAGCAAAACTCAGTTTATGCAATTCCATTACTGTACTTCTATCCCCCCACAAATCAATATCAATCTCAATAATGATCTCTTACAGAAAAGCAATACAGTTAAATTCCTGGGACTAAATATTGACTTTGCTCTAAACTGGAAGGAGCATATTAATTCCATATGTACTAGACTTGACCGCTTCTCTTTCGCTTTGAGAAAACTAAGACAATCTGTATCTTACGAAGCAACACTTATAGCATACCATGGGTACGTGTCATCCATCCTCAGCTATGGTCTTATCTTATGGGGTAACTCTGTGGATGTAGAAAGAGCATTCATAGTGCAAAAGAATTGTATTCGTGCAATATCTAATGCTTGGTTAGACAGCAACTGCAAACCTTTATTTCAACAGCACAACATTTTACCTTTAGCATGTATGTACATTTTTAAAATCTGTAGTTTTGTTAAGTGCCATCCAAATTATTTTGTAAAACGTTCCGAACTATATCGAGCAAATCCAAGAATGCAATATCAAAACCTTCTGAATCAACCACGCTGCAATACTGTTATATATAAAAGAAACGCGTATAATATGAGCATTAAAATATACAATCAGTTGCCAGTCCAAATAAAAGCACTGGAAGGTAAAGAATTTCAGCATACGTTAAGACGTTGGCTCCTCGACCGATGCTTTTATCATGTCAAGGAATATATGAAATATCATGAATGATGTGATATGCGTTCTGAACGCAATATAAAGAAACTATTTCTGCTAATTTAGTATATTATAATTAGGAAAGTTACTTATGTCAGTAGATAATTTAGATTGTTAACACATATTGGTTAGTTGCATTTTATAAAAATGCACCTTCCTACCCTTTATAATTGTAACATTTGCATACTGTTTGTCAACAGTCGAAAAAGGTGAAACTATGATTTACACAAACACATGCAAAATTACCCTTCTTCTGCAAATAAATGCTTTGTTTGTTGTTTGTTTGTTTGTTTGTATCTACTATACCGCCAAACCTAACTCACAAACATGTCCTGGCTCAAATCTGGCAGATATCCAAGCATCTACACGCAGTTTAGCTAGCCTAGCACTAGATACCTAGACTTTATTCTAAAAGGACTTAACAGCTAAAGAATATCTGCTAACATTCATCGTTTTACAAAACTAGGGCACTTTTATCTTGATCGTGCGGATAGGTTAAGTAAATTGTAACCTTATTTTTATACCCGTAAAGCTGCTACCATCTACCTGAACAACCTCGTAATTATTCTGGCTACTTATGCAGCTGAATTAGGCTAAATTGAACCTTGTATATTTGCATTAGGTCTTTATCAGTTGTATTTATCTATTCTATTTTGGTTTATACAAAGTCAGGATTTCGTCCTATTACGTAAACATATCAAGGTTTTTATCAGCTGTGGTTATCTTAATGCTGATTAGCCAGTTTCAACCTTATTATGATGATGTAAATTATAAATTAAGATGAATTTAAATATTATCGTCCAACAATGTATTTGTTATGATATCGAAACAACAAATCTTAACAAATTATAGTTTTAAAGTGATGTTCAAATTAGTAAACGGTTCCAATTGATCAATAAATAATGTTATACAGTCAGCAGCAGAAGTAGCGAAGCGGGTAAGGTGTTAAGGGGCTACTTTGAAAAATTATAGGTTTTTTCAAACGCTTTATCGACTAAACGGGAAAAGGGACTGATTTTATTTTCGAGTATATATTATTAGACTATATACTCTTGTTTATGGCACAAGCCGAAACACGATTGCTGAAAGTTGGCTCGATACAAAAAAAATCCGAAGTTGGGTCCTTTTTCCCCTTATTTTTCTTAGCTCACGTAAACTATAAGAGATTAAGCAATTAAGTAAAAAATATGGTATTCTGGTTTATCTAAAAAGTCACAGAAGCAGAATTAGACAAAACTTTATAGATTCGCTTATTTATCGTATTTTGGTCAAAAAGTCTGATCCTTAAGAGCGCTGCATCTCTTTCTTTCGTGCACGGGTGCCATAAACGTGTCTCTTACGGATGGGCGTGGCTTGTCCGAATCGAGTCGTGTCAAGCTAATTTGGCCACCCTATCCGCTTAGTTACTTCTGCTGCTGACTGTACAATCAGACGTAATTGAAGAAGTTAAATCTGCGAAATTCTTAGGTATAACACTAGACTGTTTCTGTAACTGGAAGAGTCAATTTGATGACTTGTGTAAACGGCTCGACCGATTTGTGTACGCACTAGGTCGTATACGAAACGTAGTGTCGGAAGAAGCAGCTCTTTCAGCATACCACGGATATGTAGCATCTGTATTACGATATGGAATTATAATTTGGGGAAACTCAGTAGATGCGAAAATTATATTTACACTACAAAGGAAATGTATACGAAATGTATGTGGTGCCGAGTTTTTGGAAGATTGTGAACCCCTATTCAAATCAAAAGGCATATTGACCTTACCATCTCTATACATTTTTGAAATATGCATTTTTGTTAAGAAATATATGACACTGTTTAATGTAATGACCACCCGCTCCCTGAGAGGGACACACAGACAGAAGTTGATAATGCCTACGACTAATTTAGAGCTACCTAAAAAACATGTGTACTGTATGGCGATCAAAATATTTAACATTCTTTCTGATGAATTTAAAGAACTACACTTGCACAGCTTTAAGAAACGATTATTTGAGCATTTAACCGAAAATTGTTATTATTCCATAAATGACTATTTAACTAATTGTAAATTGTAAGTTGACTATAAGTATATAATTTAAATAATTCTATGACATGTTGTAAAAGAGTGTAATTGTTAATTGTTTAATTTCGCATATTCTTATTTAATCATTTAAATGAATTGTAAATAGTCTTAGTGTAAGTTTAGGTTACATCTTGTACATAGTTAATTTAGTTAGAAATAATAATACAATTTTTTGTACGCCAGTCTTGGTAAAACAAGAATCGAACAATAACTGACATAACACCTTCATGTACGCTTGTTTGATGCAAATAAACGATTCATTCATCATTCATTCATTCATTCATTCATTCATCAGGTCGTATACAACTCATTAATAGTCATTAAATATTGTTCCAATTTCAGATTCAAACACTTACAATTCAAACAGTTAGTATGGGTGTTCAAAACTGCCCCTTGTGCCTAACTGCCCCGCTTCCCCCTATGCGACCGTTACGTTGATATCAAAATAGGGAAAATTTATTTTACAAATCTAATTTGTTTTGAGGTAGTTTACGTAGCGGAGAAGGGAAAGCCAATTGGAACTTTATAACTTGATCTCATAATTCTCAAGTAGTTAATTTGGATCACATAATAACTTAATAGTAGATATGTTCAGTTAGCAGCAGAAGTAGCTAAGCGGGTAACGTGTTCATAATTACCTACACCGGCTCTTATTCTCTTAATAATAAATTGAATTCGAGCAAAAGCGGCCAAGGTGGTCACAAATATCTGAACGCCTCTAATTCTCAAGTTGATAAAGTGCGTGTTCAGATATTGTTGAGTATCTTGGCTGCTCCAATATACAGGATGTCCCAGATATCGACGTCAAGCCGTGAATGGATGATAGACCAAGTTATAACAGTTATCAGAAAAATACAAAAAAAAATCTATCACATGTTCTTCAAAAATTATGGTCACTTTAAATATTTACTAGAAGTTAAGAGACCAGCTAGCCTACTATGGTCGTGTTTTTATCGACTGTCACCATAGCTGTCACGTTCTAACAAGTATGTAAGTGTGAAAGTGACGCATAGCGCGATAAGTGATAAAATGGCAACCATGGGTGGCCTTCTGGGCGTGAATATTCGATATGAATAGTCGATTTCTGGGACACCCTGTATTTGATGGCGACTGTATAGCTACTCAAAGATATCTGAACATGCACTTTATCGCCTTGACAATACAGGCGTTGTTCAGATATTTGTGTCAACCTTGCCCGCTCCGATATATTTGATGGCGCCTATACATTTTGTATATTCGCCGGCGGTGACCACTGCATCGGTAAGTCGTTATCGATCTTATCGCCTCCATACGGGCTAAGTATAGCCGTCCTTCAAGTAAAACAAAACACAAGCTGGCAGTAGGTTAGCTTGACCAATGCCCATACCCTTGACTAATGGCGTAGCCCAAGTTTCTTTGAAATAATAATGATACGGTCCTTCGGTTTCGTGAAATTGAAACCAATGACCTTCATTTTATACTTAAATAAGCCAACAATAAGCTTTGGTACACAACTGCTACAACTTTGCCTACAATGTACAACTTTGCCTGGCTTGAAAAAACATAGTTTTCTCCACCAAACAGCGATTTATATCTCATTCCTGTGGCCGACACGCCTGTTTTTCAAGCCAGGAAAAGTTGTGCATAGGCAAAGTTATAGAAATTGACGGATCCTGGCGGTAAAAGGTCCGACCATTAGTCACCATTTTATATTTACCAGACACTTTTCTGTGAAAAAAAATATCGTAAGGAGTCATGTATATATCCGCGAAGAAAATCAGGGTTGGGTCAGTGAAATGACTATCTACAGCCATTGTGAATGGCAAGTAGATCGCTGGTAGTTAATGAAACAAATTAAGTCTTGGAAATCGAAATTAAAGGTAGATATATATGTCTATTTTCCAGACATTTAAGCGGTAAAATACAATTAGTACCTACTTCTTGTCGTGATATTATCGTCCTCATGTTACAAATACGTTTAAACGTACACGTATTTGTAGATTTTGTAGTTAGTTTACAAGAAAAATCTCGCTTAAGCTTTCGTAGTCGGGAAATTATGAATGAAACTTGTTTTTGTACCACTACGGTGGCAAACAAGCATACCAGCCTGATGGTAAGTGGCCACCGTAGCCTATGGACGCCTTCAACCCCAGAGGTGTCACATTAGGAGGATTCACGTGTTGACGGCTAAAGGAACAAGAGGGTTCCTCGTCAACACACTGGGTCCTCTTTGGCAACCTTCCTCACCAGCAGCAACACATGAGTAGGGTCTAATGCTATTTGGCTGTGATTGGTTAAACTACTGTTACCTCCGTTACTGCGGAGTCTTGCGTCACTGATAGTCAATCTTGGCGAATCATTCATGCAAGCCTAGTGTTTTGGTTTCCTTTGATCGTATCGAAGGCACGAAGGAACTGAATGACTGGGTAGAAACGTATTAATTAATATCATAAATAACATCATTTATACGTGAATTGTTTCCAATTTTTTTTTAAACTTGCCAGCTTTACGCCAAACAAACATAGGTTAAAAAAAATATCGTATGCGTTACATTATCTACTAAAATCACGGCATACATCCCGATTGATGGTAAGTGGTCACTGTAGCCTATAGACGCCTATATGTCCAGGATGTGTTAAATGCGCGTTTTGGAAAACCCCTTGGGTACTTACTCTATGCGTCTGTATAGAGCTGAAATTTCTCTAGGGACTATAGTCTTATAGTCCCTCGAGAAACTTTAGGAGCTCATTTCAGTGTTCGCTGGAGGAAATTCCTCTGCAACAATAAGGGACCATTTAGTTTCTAATAAGGTGTGATAATGCGATCTTTTGATCGCAGTGCCAGGATCTATAATAATAGTTATCTATATTGTTTATATGAGCGTAAGAAAAAAAAAAAATATTTATACGGAACTATGCAAAAACTATTTACTTGCACAAAATTTTATAAATTTTGTGTATATCAGTTTATACCCCGGAAAAAAATTAGGGTAGTTTTTCCTTGAAAACGCATGCAGGTAAAGCCACGGGAACGCCTAACATATATTATTACAGTTAACCTACCTACCTACCTAGGAGCTATTCATAAATTACGTCATTTCAAAATAGGGGGGGGGGGGGTCTGGACATCAGATGATGGTAGCATAACGTAGGAGGAAAAAGGGCCATTCGAAGCATAATCTTTGGATGATTTTAGAGGGAGAGGGTCAAAAATCGCCAAAAATCGATGACGTAATTTATGCACAGCCCCTACTTCGCCGAAAACACCTAAGGTCCATTCCATATTACTTTTAACCATATAAGTACGAAACAACTAATTTTCTAAGACCCCGCGTCCCCTTGCGTGCAGTATGTCTTGGCCCTAATAGGCCTAATATCCTTACAAAGTTATTACTAACCATCGTCTCGCTGGACCTTTTTTCCCGACGTAAATCGTTTTAAGTTGCCTCATAGGGTCACACGTGTCACGCACGGGCTTTATTCTTAAACATACATTTGATATTAGTATTAAGATTAGATTAAAAATGGATTTAGGTGCATGCGCTCAGTAGCGTAGCCAGGCGTGTGCGACTGTGTGGGCTTTACGCCCTTTATGACTTGTAATGTTCTTCAATCATTTTTAATGGCTGAAGATTTGAAAAAAATATAAATCCAATAATATTCAATTATTCATGTACCACACGGAAAAAAAAGCTTCCGGGATATTCTCAATCTAAGACATTATTTTATTATGTTGAAAATATTTCCATGTGACAAGTATTTATTTCCTTCAACGAAAATAAAATAAAGTTTTAAATATAACGAAGCGAATATATTCTTACAGATTTTCTAGTTTTCTTTTACCTAAGATAATACTTGTTTGATTAAAGTACAATCTCTCTTATTTGCTCAATATAATCTTGAAACAATACATTTTTGTATTTCTATTTTAAGAAAACGTGGTTTTATTAAGCGAAGAATCATATTTTTGGTAAAGAAATAAATACATGTCACGAGGAAATATTTCCAAGATAATAATAAAGTCTTGGATTGAGAATATCCCGGAAGTTTTTTTTCCGTGCAGTTACAGAAAAACTGCACCGTGATCTATGGAACTCTGTTGGTCTTGTATTAGCTAGGGATATACGCACTGATTTGCCCGCCGGATTTGTCTCACAGATATGCCCGGCGCACAGATCCGTCCATGTATGGCGCGAATTGGACACGGATTTGTTTGCGGGCACATCTGAATAGCGCCATAATTGGACGGATCTGTCCACCGGGCATAAGATAAGATAAGATAATTTATTCCATGACAATTTATAATCGTGTCGGAAATATACCTAAAATTACATTCAACTTATAACTAATTCATAAGTTAACTTCTAAACTAACTTACAATTAATTACAATTCTATTATTAACATGCATAACCTTAAATAAAAAGAAATAACAATGATGGGCTGAAATATGATAATAATGAAATTGATAATTATAATAGATGTCAGTTAAATTACATTAAACATATAAAATGCGTGCATACCTTAGATCTGTGCGTGTATTAGCTATTAACTAGTCCGTGACGTGAAGAAGTAATTTTTAAATCTTTAACCCATTATCACCCATTCAGGGGTAGAAGCTTAGAAAAATCTTATTGCAGTTGTAACTTCAGGCTGTATGTAATGTGAGTAATGTCAGTATATAGGTGACATGTTGTTAAATGTTTAGTAATATTGTTCAATGGGTGTATTGGTATTAAATTAACCGTTTCTAAATACAGTCTCTGTATAAGGCTAATATTTTCTCACCTAAACGAGTTACCGTTATCGAGTTCCCTAGGGGGGTGTATTTCGTAAACAGTTTTGAAGGTTTTTTTGTCTGTGCCTCGGTCTTTTTTGTTTTATGCACTTTGAGATCATTTTGTGCAGTTAATTTGTATGTCTTTTGCTTTTAGCGAAGTTTGAAAGTTGAGCCATTTAGGGTCCACTTTACTTGGACATTTCATACAGTAAGTATAAAACAAAAGTTAAAGTACGTGACTGTTCCCAAGTGGGATTATAAAAAAATAATGAATATAGATCCTAAGCTACAGGGTGTGCTTAATTTTACATTTTTAAACCATTACCCTACTTTTTGTTTAAGGCGCAGTCGGTTAAAATGTTGATGTTTGTATAGCTCAAGTACAATTCTATAAACTAAAGTCAAATTCATGATTTTGAAAGTTCCTTATCAATGAAATATGCCATGGGAAGGTACTGACGAAACATATCACTTGTACGAGGATTTTCTCTGAGAAAATGCGATTTATTCGCAAACACATGCAGGACTGTATTGTGCAGAATTTAATAAGCTGTAATGTTGCCCTAGATCATATTTCCAAAGAATACGAGGTTTAAGAGTTAAAGACGAAATTCTTCGGGAAGAACGACATTTTCCAAGGTGCTGGCGATTCCTCAAGGTCCTGGAACATCAAATGGTTTGGACATGAAAACGGAACCTCTAATTAATGTA